>OY282558.1:41789764-42989764 GCA_958295665.1 Tipula vernalis | reverse complement strand
TTTAATAGAATTCTGCAGAACTATACTATAACATTAAATAGCCTGGTTGAAAAGCTCGTTCGATGTTGAAATGGCGAACGCCGAAAGGCCGAATGGGTCGAAAGGCCGAACGTCGAAAGGCCGAAAGTGGTATGGGCGAATGTGTTGAAAGGTCGAAAGTGATGTAAAGCTAGTTCACTTAATAATTTATTTTTATTTTATAATTAATTAATTTTTATTTGAGGTGATTTACTAATTAACATTTTCATACAAAAATGTTGATAAAAATATAAATTTTAATTAAATTCCATTTTGACACAAACGGCCTTACGACATTCGGCCTTTCGACCTATTCGGCCTTTCGACTCATTCAACCTTCCGACTCTTTCGACCTTTCGAACACATTCGGCCTTTCGACATTCGGTTTTTTGGCGTTCGGCCATTCGACATTCGGTCTTTCGGCCCTATTCTAAAAAATTGAACTTATTTAAAGTTGCAAAAGAATTGAAGGATGAAAGAAAATATAAATATATCTGGATGAGAATAGTGCCGGTAATCATGATGAGGAACAATGACGGTGAACCAATTAAATATATTAAATCTTAATCTTCTATTAAAATTTGTTTAGATAAATTTTTTTCCAAATAACTCTATTGTTAGTAATCACGGTCGTAATGTTAATTGTATTACTTCCCTTTTTAGTATAAATGGTTTTACTGCTGATGCACCAACAACATATGATAATTTTTCGAGTCACTCAGAAATTTTAGTAAAACATTTACAGTATGCGTAAAAATTTGGATTCCTTACTGTATAAAGCTTGGGGTGTTAAAGTAATCGCAACAACAATCTTTAAGATTTTAACTTAATTATTTATTTCACAATATGTTGTTGTGAATTGATACGGAATCGTATTTATTGGCTGGTGGTTGGATGCGAACTAGTGATTTATTTATTTCAAATATAATAAGAGAGAAGGTGTGGTAGTAAAGGTAAGTACATAAAACAGGTTAGTATACATGCATATATATCTGTAGTCACAAAACAAAGGAGTACAAGTCGAGTTGTGCCCTTTTACATATTATTTGAAATTCGAATTCTCCTTATTCGATTTCATATAGTATCAATTTTTTGTAATATTCCGGCAACTACAAACCCCACAAGGGCTTCGTTAACAGACATGAGAATAGAGGTCTGGTACGGTATAGTAGCTCGCTAGAGCTGACGGTGCATGATGGGGTTTTCCAGACATATTCCCATGCTTCAATAACCGCATGAATGGCCTCAGTAGCTAAGGAAATAATAAATTATGGAAGGCCGACCCTCCACAAGATCATACCTCACATCACCCGATCAAAGGAAGAACCTACTCACACATGATGTATGTGTGAATCATGCGAAAGAAAAGAAAACTGCACAACCACTCACTGAACAACGGTATAAAAATATCACCAGATAATAGCATAAAAAAAATGAATTACTGAGTCTACTGTACAAAATTAATAATCACTGTTCACTGTATTAACCAAAGCAAAAAAAAATTTAAATTGAAACCGTTACAAAAAAAAAATCAAACCATACCAAACAAAACGGAAAAAAACAGCGGAATAGAAAAAAAACAGAATGAAAAATAATTGAAAATCTGAAAATGAAACAAGGTGGAATAGGCTCTGAATGGCGGTGCAAAATCTGTGTGCACACCATAAACCAATCCAAAGTAAACAAAAATATAATGTTATATAATAAAAAGAAATAAACCAAGCTGTACCAAAATTTGAATCAGGCTCACTAATCAAAAAACTCGTTACGTTAAAAAAATTACAAAAAAAATCAAGAATCAAAAATCAGCAGATCATTTACGATATAATTAATTTAAAGGGGAAAAAAATTACAGTTTGCTTGAAGTATTCAATACCTTACGGCCCGTCCGACCCTTTTCTCCCGGCTGCCGTCGCAGGATCCTCTTCAAAAAAAAATGGTTGCCCTGCCCCCACGGGCGGGGATACTGCCTCAATACCACAACAACAAAATATTTTTTTTGTTTTTTAGTCTTTTTTTGGTTTATTTTCACTTAGGCAGACGATAGATTCATCTTTATTAATGAATTAAAAGTCACAAATTCATGAATTTGCAAACGTTTTATTAAAAAAAATGATGCAACACACAAATTGAATGTTTTTGTTGTGTATTATAAAATAGCGTCACGATTTTATTTTAGTAACACGTGATCAAAACAAAGTTCAAAAAAAATTCCACACTCAAAGGAGTGTAAAACGAGGACACTGTTAAATAATTATTTTTTTTCAAGAGAAACTTCAAATGCCGTATGTATGAATGGCATAGAGAATATCGTATGATATTTTTCAGTGGTTTTAACCAGGTTTTATTTAATTATATTTATTATGCAAAATAACTGTTAACCACACTACAGAAAACCAAATAATTACTATTTTAATTAACTTGTAATTTATTTATTTTATTAAGACCAAAATTAGTATTAACAGCACTATTATTTTATTTTATTTCTCTTCTCATCAACAATTCGATAAAAAAACTCCAGACTTGACTTATTAAAAATCAAAACTCGACTGATCTTTTTTTTTTTTTTCAAAACAAAAACGAGCCCGAAGCAAAATTTTTTATCTCTTTTTATATTTTCTCGTTGTGTTTTGTTTTTTTTTTTTCTTTTTCGTTAACAAAACAACATCACGCGACTTATCAAGCCGACGACGAACGTGTGTTCGTGCCGTGTAGGTACACAGAAGTTTTTCCTCAATTCAGAGCATTTACAAGAAAACAAGAACAACAAATCACCAATGTATCATAGAAAGAATATTCCAGACGAAAAGTACATAAATGAAATTTAATACACATGAGCACATTTATGACGGAAAGGCGGTCGTAACAACGATTTCTTGAAAAATGCGAATTTTCGAGTTGTACCCCCTTGTTGTATGACCACAAATATGTAGTCCAGTGTTTGACGGTTTTTCGCTCAGAATTCTTAAGGACAAAACCGATTGACGTGAAATTTGGATAGTAAGTAGGGAATAGCTCAAGGAACAAAAGTTATATGGTTCCGATGTGTGCTTTTACCCTGGAGTGGATGCCACCCCTTCGCGAGGGTGGAAATTAGTACACTCATTAGTAAGCTTGATTCAAGAATGACATTGCGTAAAGCTAGCGCCATTCCAGGCAAGTGGTTGCCCCAATTATGGTGGTCATCGTCGATATAGACCCTTATAGCTGCCAAATTAGAACGAGTTACTCTTTCTGAAGGGACCGTTTCGCAAGTCGAACCTGAATTAAATCGATTAATCGAGGAAGGCATTTTGGAATCTGTAGAATATTCAGACTGGACTACACCCATCGTTCCAGTACCGAAGAGCGATGGCACCATACGAATTTGTGAAGACTATAAATCAACGCTAAACAAGGCGTTGAAACCAGAATGTTTCCAGATACCAGCAATTAGCACACTATTGTCGCAAATCAACGGAGTAATAATTTTTGAAAAATTGGATTTAGCACAGGCATAGCAACAATTATCTGTTGATCAGCAATCGTCTATACTTACCAAATTACAATTCGGAATCTCATCTACTCCTGGGATATTCCAAAATATCATTGAGGGATTAGTCAAAGGTATTGAAGGGTTCTTTCGTACTTCCGATTAACCGAAATTTTATCCAGAATTGACAAGAACGGCCTTCGTCTTAAGCTAGCATACCAACCATCAACTTTCTCGGTTACAAAATCGACGGACTTGGAATTCGTCCAACCACGGAAAAGGTACACGCCATCACAAATGCATCACCACCGATTGACTAGAAACCATTCATTACAAGCGTTCTTGGGCCTCCTGAATTTTTACCACACTTTTCTACCGCAAAACGCAACCGTCGCCGAACAAGTTTTGATACATTATAACGAGAAA
Organism: Tipula vernalis; assembly: GCA_958295665.1. NCBI lineage: Eukaryota > Metazoa > Arthropoda > Insecta > Diptera > Tipulidae > Tipula > Tipula vernalis. Next base: position 42,985,848 of record OY282558.1, on the reverse strand, counting down.
CTGCCTCTCTTGTTAGTGTGTGATGCCTCGCCATATGGTCTGGGTGTTGTACTCTGTTACTGTATGACCGGCGGAGCTGATAAACCGATGTCGTTTTATTCGAAAACACTGTCAAAAGCTCAGCGAAGCTACGCACAGGTCGATCGAGAATCTGTCGCCCCATCGTAGGAGGTTAAAAATTCTACGAATTTTTATTTGGTCGATATAAATATTTAATCCAGACAAACAAACTCCGAAAATTATCTCAACTACAATGCTACGCCGTATAATATTTCTGACTGCCTATGATTACAATATCATTCATCGCTCAGGGGCGAAAATGCTGAAATTCTAAGCCATCTGCCCTTACTAGCACCTAAATTAACATCCGACGAAAGTGAAGATGTCCTCATGATTGAAACTATAGCAAAACCGGTACTCGATGCCGAGTCTATCGCGAAAATGACGTCAAATAACTCTCTTTAGCAGAAAGTTCTCAGCTGGGCGTTAAGGGGGTGGCCGAAGAAGAAACCATTCTTTAATCACCGAAATAAAATCTCGTGCATCCGAGGATGTTTACAGGACGATCTACATCTGAGCTACTATATAATCGGCAAGTTAAAACATATTTTAATAAAATTCATCCTTATTCTATAGGAGCCCAAAAACAAGCATCGTAAAGAGAGTGACCGGGTCTTGTGCATGAATTATGCAAGAAGGCGGAATTGGATCGCCGCCACCATTCAATCAGCTACCAAACCATTGTCATACAGAGTTCGGTTCGAGTCTGGTCAAATTGTGAAGCGCCACGCCGATCAGCTGAGAGCTCGTGCCGCCGATCAACTTGATGTCAATTCACCGTTACCTGTTGTAACTCAATCAGAAACATTACCAACAATATCGCTGATAACTCGAGAAACTCCCGAACCATCACGGCCAGAAATCGAAACAGCCGTTTCGTCTGACGACGACTGCGAACAATTTACAGATTCGCTATAATCGACTACTCCACAAGCACCACTAAACTTAGCTATGAAGCCATACTACTGCAAAAAGACTTAGAGTTGGTCTGTTTCATCCCGTTTACTTTTATAGTCGAAAAACCACAAGTGCAGAAGAGAAATAGTGCATTAGAGATATTAGCTATAGTGAATGCCATAAAAAAACTTAGGGTCAACTTACTTGAAGTTCAATCGAAGATTATTAGAGACTTTGCCGTGTTTAAACAAACAATGGCTAAAAAAGATATCGATCCAAGAATAACAGGATGGAGAATGAAACTGAGTTTTGAAGTAAGTACCTAAGTCACAAAAGAATGACGAAAATGTGCGTTAATAATAAAATTGTTAAGTCATGCTCCTCACGAACAATACAAATTACACGGTATAGAATACTATATATATCTACAGATAAAATGAAATAGCCGAACCATTCATTTTCATTCAAAATCAAGGGGCATTTTGCAACTGCAAAGATGATGAAGCTAACTGAAAGGTCCTATTATATTCCAAAACTAAAGCAGAAATGCGATCGCCGAAGAACAATGGATACAGGGGGGTTTCTACATTTCCTTTAAAGAGAAGAGTATACGTTATCAATTTATCACGTGGATCATTTAAGTTCCGCACTTCCAAGTTGGCGTGGATCTACCCAATGAAGACAACAAAGGCCGAAGAAATCATTCAGTAATATAGGTCCGAGCTTTACATCGTCAATATTTGCATAATATTGTAACGAAATACTACGAACGATATTGTAACGAAATACCTAGAGGCAACAGCAGGTCGAACGACTAAATGGACTTATTATAGAGCCCTTAGCAAAATTATTGAGTACAAACCCACAAGATTGGTAAAAGTTCATGGCCAAGTTCCAAAAGATTTATCAAAGGGAGTTGGCAGCGAACTATTAAAACGAGCCCGTTCGAAGCCGCATTTTTGGTGTGAAAATGAAGAGCGATGTCGAGCGAGTTAGCCAGTTTCGTGGAAAATGAAATTTTTCAACAATTTGTAGCAAAACGAGATGACCAAGGACAGTGCATTCGAAATATAGTAATCTTAAAAATGCACAAAGTGAGCAACGCCATACGTATGACAAAATTAGGAAGCCTGCTTAAGCGTGTATTCCATGAGAAAAATTGACTGACAGTCAAAAAAACGAAAAGAGAAAAATAATCTGATGCCCCTTACAAGAGACAAGGACATCGCTTTTTATTTTATTTTTTGTTTTACAGCAAAATTGTTTTTCTATAAAATAAAAACCGCTGTCTTTGTCTCTTATATGATGCATCATATTATTTTTCTCTTTTCGTCTTTTTTGACTGTCAGTCAATTTTTCTCATGGAATACAGGCTTTAAAGTACAAATTGAATGACTTAATAACCATAAAACGTACTCAGTGTGGCAGTGCCCTTATACTTTATCCAACATTTTGTGGTCGGTATAAAACCATAGCCATATTATCCAAGAAGAGAAGGTTTAGAAAGATGGTGAGCATACCTGTCGCCGATTACATAAAGAAAGGGCCAGAAGTCTCCGTAGATATCGGCAACAGTTCTGCGGACGACTCTGCCTCTAAAAATCCCGAAGCATATTATACGTATCAGAAGGATTGATTCAGACGATAAATGACGCAATATTGATTCAAACGATAGATGATAGTTAGATAATGGACAGATAATATTACTTATCGGACATTCACTAGGATCCTGATGAATTGTCCTACATCCCTGAATTTTAAATCATTTAATTGTATTTGTAAATCGTATTTATGTAATTATAAAAAGATTGTTGATGGTAAAATAAAATAAAATCAGTCTGGTCCAAGCCGCTGACCAAAATTGATATTATTACTAGTGAAGTGAAATACGTAAGGTTGGTTGACATTATATTTGAATCTGTTTCCGTACAATATTTACATTCTTCATATTGAGCCAAACATCAAGTTAAATCGATGTTGGATCGATTTTGAAGTTTCTTTCATCTCAAAACTGGATTAGGTGGTTATCCTTCGAGAATGTTCCTGCATGTTTATACACCTAAGCAGACCTTTTGACATTGGTACAGTGGCTATGTTAGGATTATATTAAACAGAGTGTCGGCCCTGATCTTATCCCTCCGGTTGTGTTAAAACGGAATGCTATCGTAATCACAAGGCCAATTACTATCCTACTTAATAAAAATCTTTCAAATTTATACTTCCTACTGCATGGAAATCTTCAATTATTAGACCGATTTTTAAATCAATGACATCGAAAAATATAGAGGTATTTGCATTCTTTCTGTTGTCAGATGGTGAAGAATCAATTGATTTTTCACTTTTGGACACTTTTTGCTTGTGCACTTTTGGATAGTAGTAATTAGACATTTGGTAAAATTGATCATGTTTTGCTTTTACAAGCGCTCTCTGGTTTGGACTGCAATTCATGGCAATGATTAAGACAAGATTTACCAATTTGCATCTAGAGTGATTTATGTGTGATTGATTCATGTGCTTCAGGTGTGCCGCAAGGTAGTCTTAGCTTAAGTCAACTTTTGTTCAATCTTTTTATAAGTGACGTTGTAAACTGTTTAAAGAAATCCGAGATTCTCATTTATGCCGATGATATCAAAATATTTAAAGTAATTTCAAATTCTGAGGATACAGTCGATTTTAAATCTGATTTATCCAAATTCTCTTCGTGGAATCACGTATAAGCAATATACTTTAGTCGATCCCGTACAGTCTCTAATATCGAGTATTGTCTAGATAACTATATGTAATAGACAGAGTCACGACCCACAAAGATTTGGGTATTACTTTCGGTACTGTCTTGTTCTTTCATAAACGTATTGTAAGTTGTGTTTCTAAGGCTAATTCTGTGCTGAGCTTTATGAAAAAATTAGAATCTTGATTGATTGATTGATTGGAGTGTTTGACCAAGTTTTAAGCAACCCCTGATGGAGATAACCGGGCCTCACCAACACCCTGTTGCACACAACATAAAGAGGATTTGGATAGGTTTAGTTAGTAATGATAGGAATTGATCCGGTTACAGACCCCTAACTATAACCAATAACTAGTAACACAATAACAACACATTTCTAATCTAATTTTGTAGTTTATTAACATTAAAACTGCATTCTGAAACAACATTTATCAGTTTGGTTGGGTCAGATTTCTGGGCACTTCAGAAAATCGTTATCATTAATAATTTAAATTACACTTAAAACTTATAAAACTGTAGCTTGGAAACGACCTAACCTAATAAATATAATTAGTACAGCTACTTATTCAAAATGATTTCCGCCATACTGGTTACTGTCGCAACTTCAAACTACAGTTTAGCTCAAATTACTGTTACAAATTAAGCATTAGTAAGAAGTCAGAACTGAAATCTAAGCTATACATCCGTTGGATATTTGAAATTTCTGGAAGCTAAATCAAGTTTCTCGGGAATTATCTGACAACAAACTCAAATTTAACCCATTACTTCCAAATATTAACTATCAAAACCACTTCATCCGATTACAACTTAGATTTCAACTTTTATTTAAATCTCAGTAAATCTTTTTGTTATTAATATTTGATAAATAATTTAGCACAAAACCACCCAATGTCTAAACTACACATCGTTGGATGCTTGATGTTTCTCAGGTGTTTCTAAACTAAAACAAATTAATCGATTATTTTATTACCCCATCATATTTAATAACCAACTGGTTCGTTTACTATTCTATCTCTCACTAAATTATTAGGTATTCCAACATAACAATAAAAACAAAGCAGCTTCAATCTTGTACGAGTTACAGACACCTAAATTAGAATCCACTTAGTTACCGTATAATTGAATTGTCTGTAACTTTTGTTCGGAACATTTTGGTTTCTAAAATTGACCGTTGACTTCAACGGTTTAATACTAATCGCGCGTGAATGTGGCATTAAGACACTCACATTATTAATAATTGCATCAGATCTACCAATAATATGAACGATTTTTAAAGTTGGTTCAACGATTCTAGTCCTTAATACGATTATCATTTGGAACTGCTGACCCCCGACAGACACAAACTAGCTAATCCCAAATTCGAGATTAGGCAGATATTTTTAGGTCTGTCACAACACGATTTTAATGCCTTTGGGATTATCGCGTTTCATAATTTGATTATCGTAATCTACGAGTAATTGTACAAACTCGTGAAACATGAAATATAAAATACAGGCAGAAAGCATAAGAGAGCAAGATTTATTTTTCACGAATAACTCAAAAACCCCACGTTCATCTAAAAATTATGAAGAGCACTGAATTTGAACATTTTTTACTGAATGTTGATTTGAAATGACTGTGATTAAAATGAATTGGGTGTCAACCAAAGAAAATTAAACGAATTGTTGCATGTAATAAATGATTAGTGGAAATGAAAAATTAACAACAGAAGTCTGATTTGAAGAAAATAAAGTTATAATGGTTTTACTGTACTTCCATTTCTTGTTGTTCCAAACTTTTCCAAAATAAATGTTCATACGAAGCGACGTCTTAGTTTTTTACGTATAGTCATAACCGGGCCCCATTAAAATAATCCATAAACGCGTGAAAAGTTCAAAATCCACTTTAATAACAATAAACATACTCTGCCGAATTTTTTCCATTTCCATATTATCTTTAAAGCCATCGTAGTAAGCTAATTACATATAGCACAGTAGCAGCAAAAAATAAATGAAATAATTAAATTTTACTACAGTACATATTAGACTTTTAATTAGATCAAAGTTATCCGCAACTATTAAAAAAATTTTATTTGTTTTTATATATAAAAAATTCAAAGTCCATTTACAAAAAATTCACTGTCTGTTGAATAAAACTTTTAAATTAAATAAACAAAATTATGGCAGAACCAGCACCAGGCGAAAAAACAGTTTTAGAAAGGTTCAATGATGCGATCCAATCCAGCGGCTACAATACCAATGAATTGTCTATGGGCAATTTACATAATATGGAATTTCGTTACTATAATTCGGTGATCCGACAACATTTTCAAAAATTTATCACCACCCACACAAATCGGGCTGAAGTTGTCTTAAAATGGTTGTCGATGTTGCACGGGCCCAGTTATAATATACCACAGTTACGAGATAAACGAAATCGAATTATTATGCGGCTCACCATGAATTTGGTTAATTCACGGTTGGATGATATGTTTTTGCAGGAACCAAAATCGACGCTACCCGATATATATAAATTAAGACCGAAATTACCAGAAACTGAGTGGGAAAAAGAAAAAAATTGGGAAACCATATTGGCGGATAAACAGGCAGAAGATCGTGAAGCTGAAAATGAGGATAATAAACAGCCCGAAGAGACGTGTATTGTGCATGGTAAAGTTAAATGTCCAACCGATAATCCGCTCGACAAAAGCATTGGACTATTATTGGACAAACATTTCCGATATTATCTACATGTTGTAATACCAAGAATTGCCCTACTTGCAAAACCAGCTGAACGTTTACGTGCTACAAAATGGATTCAGACACTATCCGGAATACCGCCACTATCATGTTCGATGGCGAAAGGTTTACGCAACGATTATATGGCATCCCTGTTAGGTTACGTTCAAAATAATCAATTAATAGGACCATTTGCTGAATTGCCACCAGCACCACCGCTCGTTCCACTAGTCGAGTATGCGAATGCTGTGGCGGAGAAACGTCCACCCATGAATCCAACCCATCCAAAAACTGATGAGTTCATGAAAAATATGCCACATCCGGAGGAGGGTGCATTCGTATTTGTATCAATGACTGGCGACCTGCAAGAAATGCCACGCAAAACTACTGATGCAGAATGTTTTGATGCTTGTGGCAACCAAACGGCTTAGTTTGTTCCAAGCTTAGTTATCCATTTTCTTTGTTAAATTTTTAATTAATCTCGTGTTTAAATATGATTTGATTATATTCGTAAAAATAAAATTTATGTATTCGCCAATTAAAAAAAAATTGGATTTTTTTGTTCTCCTTCCTTAATTGCAAAATACGTTCATTTAATGTATAACCAAATCTTTTACCGGGATAAGCACAATATAAATTATTAATAAAGCACGAGTAATTTCGCAAAAACGGGGAGAGGGTCAGAATAATACACATTTAAAACATTTAAAATGTTAAATTTCGGTTTTAATGTTTTAATGACATATTAGACAGATAGGCAGAAAGATTTTAGAACGTTAAGCATTGCTGATTCAAAACCACTGTCTATAGGCATTTGATCCTTCAGACTTATTGTAAAGTTAAAAACTCTAAACCTCTAAACTGTAAGCCTTGACAATCCACATCAGACTTCCCAAATATTTTAAGTTTTTAAATGTTCTAATTAGTTCCTTCCACAAGCTTATACCAAGGTTTTCTTTACCTTAGAATAGTACTCGACCAAAGGCAATTGCTTTTTCAGCTTCACCGTTAAATATCATTAACAGGATGGTAAATTATTCCAAGCGTGCTCTTTATTATACATTTTCTTTTTTCGATAAATCCCTTATTATCGATCTCTCCTATTCTTAGACTAAAAGGAGTCTCATCGTTACGATATCCCATAAAATTTTTCAACACTGCTTCTATTAGCCGATGACTGATGCTTTCGTACGGCTCTTGTAAAACGAATTCATACAATTTTTTTGTAAATCATAAAACTCAAAGCGAATTTTAACATTTAACTTTCATGAAAATTTTCAAAAAATTTTAGAATTTTCCAACTTTAAAATTTGTAATAGAAAAAAATCTTCTGAACTTTACTAGTTCCTTTAATAAGAAAAAATGTAAGATTCAAAAAATCTCTTCCTCGGTAAGAAATCGTAACAAATTATGATCCGCGCCCCTCCCACCACCCCATAAAGCATTATGTAATACAATAAGTAAATGGACCCTATCAAGTTTGTTAAAATCGAATGAAAAATTATCAGCTGCAAAAATTTCGAGTAAAAATATTTAAAAAAAAAAGCAAAACGCTTTACCGAAATACCATTCAAAAGGAACAAATACTTGAGTAAGTTCAAGACGGACAACCTGTTGCATCTCGAAAACAATAAAGTGTGAGATGTTCTAGGCTACGTAAGTAGCTCTAATTGGTACCAGTAAGGAAAAGGGGGATATATTCTGTGGTATCAAAATGGACCATCGCTGGTCTAATTGTGCCTAAGCTTCCACTTCAACCTAACCTAACCTACTAAAGGATAAAGAAAGATGTGTCTCTATGTGTTAAATAAAAGCTAAATAAGGAGAGGTGGCAAATTATTAATTAGCCTATAAGGGACAAAATCTAAAATCCGGCCCATCGACGGAGACAATTCGTAATAGTGATCACATATATTTTGTACAATATAAAATCTCTAATATGCTAAAGATTATGGAAGAATTTTTATTTGTAAAGATAATAAATCGACGTTCCTCAATAAGTCGAACTAGACCGAACTCAAGGGTTATTTTTACAAGTTTCTTCATGTTCTGACTGCTTTACTTGCGGCTTATAATTTCTATCTGTTTGTAACTATTTGCCTCAGAAGGTCTTCATTAGTGATGTTATTTAGCCGTATTAAGCTTGTATTCACAAATAATTCGATCTTCTTCTAAACTCCTGAGTGGGTTTCTAAGTTTCACATCCTTATACATTAGTCCTGATGTGAACATTCGTAGCTTTGTATTCCTTGACAAAAGTGTGAAATGTTGAATGTGTTTCTAGATTTAATAATATGTTGATTATGGCGTATTAATTTCAGTACCTCCTGTTTTTCTATAGCATACAATGTCAATGAGATGAATTTCTCAACAACTTCTGCCTTTAGCCTTTCTAATGCAAGGTCTGATAACTTCTATGATTTCTGACTGAATTACCTTGATTGCTCAATATGATTTAACAATTAATTTGTTTGCTTTTCGCAGTCTACTAACCTGGAGCATTTTAGAATAATAAACAATTGTTAAAAACACCTTTTACTTTATTAGAAAAATTGCAAACAGTGTTATTCTAGCAGATTCTTTATTTCTAAGCATTATTCCAGATAGCGTCGGTTCAATAGCAAATTCTTCAAAATTCCTACAACCGCCTGCAAAAATTCAATCATGGGAATCATCAGCTAAGTCAACAACTGCAATATATACACCTTCGGGGCACAAAAAACAAAAAATTTCGAAGATATACGTTTCCAATTAAATTCCAAAGAAAATATAATTATAATTATAATTGTATTATGATGCACGTTAAAAAAATTCACAACCTACCGCATTTTCAATATTTTCTAAAAAATTATTCTGTATGAGTATACGAGTTTATCTAGAATATGTATGTATGTGCCGTGCGTGTATGTTCCATATTTTGATGATGAGGATGAACCGAAAAACCTTGCAAATATACATAACTCAACACAACACATAAAGCAGACTCTTAGTTCTGATTTAAAATATATTTATCTAACCCTATATTCACCGGAATATAACAAAGCCCACGAAATTAGGTTATTATTATACGAACGATAATAATTAGAGAAAACATGCAGTTGATATTCTGTACCGCACAGCGTGTCTCTGTAAAATAAAGGGTTAAATGTACGTCAAAGGAAAAATGTGTTATACTCGTATATCATTTTTTTTTCGTATTTATCAAAATAAAACAAAAAAAGTCTGTGTTCAACCTTTTTTCCGTTCTGCGAAAACATTTTCACAAGAAGAAAAATTTAAAAAAATTTATGTGTACGTGGTATATAGAGGATGTGAGTACATATGCGGCGTGATTTATGTACTAAAATTTAGGGGTTGCTTTACTATTAGGAAACGTAATTAATAAAAAACTAACTGGCTTTACCATTTTAATTCAATAGGTTTGCTTAGGAGAGTTTGAGTCTCAAGTTCTGAAACTTACATAAGTTCTTTCTTCTTATGTTTTGTTTAATAGCTTTATTATAGACCACTATTAAAACTACTAGTGAACTACCACTATTAAAACTACTTAGGTATAGACTTCTTTCTTCTTGTTACCAATTTTTTTAATCTGACATTAAAACATTTTTTTTAATTATTGTAAATGATTGCTTGCTGAACAATCAAGTTACCAAAAAGTCAGTCTATCCAGCTATACAAAAAGATGTTTTTATTAAAAATAGTGTGCCCACTAAAATTTTTCACCACATTGTTAAAGTGCGAATTATTTCTGTGATACTAAAAGAAACAGTGCAAAAAAAGAAACAAGTGTTCGGTTAAAATTTCCAAGTAATAGAAGGAAATACCTTACTCGTCGATCTTGAAATATGCGATCAAAAACCGGCAGCACCCTAAGTATCAAATATGCAAACGAAGTTTTTAAAATTGGCTGAAAAGACAGAAGTCGGGGATTATTTTATAGGTAGAAACACAAAATTTGTAACGTAAAACCACCAGATATTCCGTTCGGAAATCGGAAAATTGTATTAATCATCGCCCATACTCGTTCGGTCCGATATAGAGCCACTTGATTCAAATAACACAACGGGGTGGCGAGTATAATGCTCGTTTGGACAAACTTCCGGCGGATTTCCGTGATCTAGCGGTTGTTAAACTGTGCATCGTTTCATGATGGAATGTCAAACCTTACTGAATATTTATGTCACTACAGTCATAAATCTATTTTAACCAATTCCCTAAATTACTGTTAAAAAGAAGTTATTCATTCAGAATCTACTAAATATCGTCATATCTAACTTCATTCCCTTCAGTAAACATAATTTTAGAAACATGTACCAGATTCAAAATTAGTCGCTTAACATTTTATCAATCTCCCAATTATATTAATCCTTTCATACAAATTAAGAGGTGCATTGGAACAAATCTCCAACAGGTCGATTGAAGGTCTAAGGCCCATTTTCTTAAATTCAATTGAAAAATGTCGCACAAAGAAGACTATCAAGATTGAGCTATAAAATAAAAATGAGCGAAAAAATTCACGAATTCAGTATATTCAGGGTGCGCTAACAGTTAGTCAATGTGCTCATGTCTCTTCAGTGATATGATACCTTGGATATGCTCGAAAACTGAGTCGGATGATGACGATGATGGAGAGTAGATATGACGAATTTACTGTCCTGCAAACACTAGAAGTGGAACACATGTGAGACTACTATGAAGTGGTATTTGTGGTGGTAGACGTAACTTACCTATGCTTTTTATTCTATTTGGCTTTAACATCGTAACTTATCTTCAACCAAGGACAACCACTACACTTCGCTGCAATGACCTGTACAACAATGTTTTTGGTTTCAAATATATATTTTTCATTAGTAAATATATATTTGGAACCAAAAATGTTGTTTTTCAGGTTATTTCGGAAAGTCCTCGCGAGGAGGTGGCAACCCTGGTACATACATATGTTCTCATTGAACTTTGGATCCAATTTTACCCATGTTCCCATCATTCTATGAAACTCAAATGAAATGTATATTATTCAGTTCAAAGTCTAGTTTAATCACATTTCAATATGGCGATTGAGTAGCATGTTCGATTTTGTTGCTCTGATAAAATATAAAGAATATAATATTTAAAAGAATGATGTGCAGTTAAATTAACAATAAATTCTAACTAATTGTGTGCCATAATTTGTGAGTGTTATTTTATTTAATATTTATAAAATCTTAAACTAATTAAATAATAAAATACAATACAACAATTTTTATAAAAAAGTGAAATTTTTTCTTGCTGAATTCTTTACAAGGACGAATCAAATATTTGTTCGCCGTTACAGTGATTTATGCTCATTGTCTGTTTAAAATAAATGTTTAAATGAAATTCAGAATCTAATTAATCTAAAAAGTCAAAAACGATAAACAAACTAAAATAAAATATTATCTTATACCTAACTCAAAGACTTAAAGTGTTTTGGTGATTTCAATTAATTTGAAATTAGTCCAAGTGAAAATGGACGCAATATTAAAAGTGGCTAACCCAACAAATGCCGATATCATGCATGACGGCCATTGCAAGTTTACTTGAACATAACCAAAGCAACCATATTGACCTTAAAACCAATTTTATTGAAACTAAGAAAATCTTAGAAAAATCAATTTCTGAAATAAAACATGAGATGAAGGAGGTCTTTACTGACATTAACGTTATTAAGAAAGATTTGGATGACAAAAACAACCAAATTATTAATCTTACATCAGAAATCAACGTCATGAAGCAAATTGCTCTCGAACGGGAAGTTTTAAGAACTGGCTTACCAGTCAACATTGCACAAAAGGATGACATCATCAATAAATTGAAAACGATTTTCAACTTCGGAGTTCACAATTTACAACCATCATACTTTCGTACCATAAAAATAAGGCGTAGCGGGCGTAGCAGTAAAGGTAACATAAATCAACTCATCATGAAGTTCAAAAACATCGACGCTAAAAATATTATAATGAATCAAATCAGAGAAACGGGACCAGTCTTCTTGAAGCAATTAAACTTCACTTCAGCCAGTGATGATGACAAAATAATGATTCGTGAGCGGCTTACACCAATGAATAATTTGATTATGAAACAATTGTTAGATATGAAGAAGAATAATAAAATTCTTTATTGTTGGTTTCGTCATGGTAATAAAAGCAAATGAAAGCAGCAAACCTAAAACATTTTGATTTTTTTTCTTTCTTGTCGATGAATTATTCAACTAACTTAAAATCTCTAATCATTCTAATATCTTCACACATTAACATTATCGTTATTAAAGTTCTTTGTGATTTTTATTTTTAGCAGCAGAATATTTCAGTTTGAATTAAAATCGAAGATAATTCATGGAAGTAATGGAAGATCATAGTATAAACAAACACTTTCTGGATCTCGAAAATTTCTCAAAGGAGTCTAACAATTTATTAAGTATACAGTTATTTTATTTAAACAAATTGAGTCAATTGGAGTTCCTTTTGTCAAGGTTTAAACAAAATATTGATCTAATTATATTAACTGAATCTTTTTTGTGTAAATTGGAAACCGAATTTGTAAACTTAAATCATTACAAGTCCTCTTCAATGACCCACTACCAACTTGTACTGGTTAGGTTGGTAGTTGATACATAACCAGTTTTAAAGCAATGAATACAACGCAAAAAGGAAACAATACCCCAGGTGGTAAACCAACTACCCAGTTGGCTAATCCACCCTCTTACGAGGCTGGCTCAATGGATTCTGGGGTGAGCCAATCATTGCTAAACCCATTCGAAAGAAGTTCAATGTTGTTAAGATCACCAAACAATCATACTAACTCTGCAAATCAGCAGAAAGACGAAAACGCTGAACTCTGTCGAAAACTCAGTGAAGTAGAGATACTTTTAACCCACTAAGAAGCAAAATTGAAAACCTAAAAAAAGAAAATGAAGAATTAAAGAAGCCCAAACCAATGGAGATTTCTGAAAACCCGCTAACTTGTTATAATGAAACAAGTACTCACACCAGTTATAACAATGAGTTCCATACTGATGAAGAGGATCTCATGAGAGAAACAGATTGGGTACTGAAAAGGAAGAAAAGACCTACCAAAAATCGAAAAGCAGAATTCTCGCCTGAAGTTGGAGATCATTCGCAAGCTAATGTATTAGTAACTGGTGATACTAATACCAAACGAGCTCACCAGCAACAGCAACAAAATCAGCAACAAAAGGTTGTACCGAAAGAAAAGGCTCCTCCGCCAATTAATGTAATCGGCATAACAGAATTTGCTAGTATACAATCTATAATGAAAGCAGTGACAGCTAAGGAATATAGAGTAGTGTCACTAAACAATAACGTGTGGAAAATCAATACACCAGATGCATATAGAGCTCTAGCAACAAAGCTCAATGCGGAAGGTAAAGAATGGTTCACATACGAAGATAAAAACGAACGCGCAATTAAGGTTATGGCCAGAGGCCTTCATCCAACGTGTAAGAAGGAGGACATAATTGAGGACCTAAAGGCAAAAGATCTGCAAATAGAAGATGCAGTAAACATCCTAAAACGAGAGAGAGGTGAGAACAATCAAGTCAAAAAAAGGGGGCTTCCACTCTTCATGCTTACGTTTAACAAAAAGGAAAAAGTTGAAAACATCTTCAACATGAAAGCAATTCTCAATATGAGGGTTAAAATAGAACCACTTAAGAAAAACACGAGGCTAATACCTCAATGCAAAAAATGCCAAGGTTTCAATCACACGCAAAAATATTGCAGACGGGAGCCAAGATGCGTAAAATGTGCTGGAAAACACAACGCGAAAGAGTGTACAGAAAGTAGAAACACCCCTGCAAAATGTATAAACTGTAAAGGGCATCATCCTGCAAATTATAGAGGCTGTGAAGTAGCCAAAGAACTTCAAAGACTAAGAAACAAAATGCATCAGTTTCCTCAAAACCCTAGGGTTACCAGAGAAGAGAAACCAACTAAAACCCAAGCGGAGCCAAAACCACCAAGTATAGGTACAGAGCGGAAAAGTTATTCACAAATTGTACAGCAATCATCTAATGTTACGAATGATAACCCCCTTGAAAGGATTTGTCGAAGCATAGAAGCCATAAATATATGGCTAGCAAAGCAAGAACGTGGTCTAGAAGCTTTATATAAGCGTCTAGATATGCATCAAACCTTGAACGAGGCAACATCCCTCATATACCAAAATGAGCAGATCATTAAGAATTGTCACCTGGAACGCGAACGGACTAGCGCAACATGTTCCAGAGCTAGAAATTTTTCTAAATTTAGAAAAAATAGATATCTGCCTTATAGCGGAGAGCCATTTGACAAAAACATCATTTATTAAAATACGTGATTATGAATGTTACCATGCTGTTCACCCAGGAGGAAAACCCAGAGGAGGATCAACAGTAATAGTGAAAAAGAATCTCAAACACTATGAAGAACCTAGTATAGAAGAAGAAAGTATGCAAGTTAAAACCATAAAAGTTGTAAATAACAATAATAATGAATACAGTATTTCCTCTTTCTACTGCCCTCCGCGCTATAATCTAAACAAAGAAGATTATAATAGACTCTTTAGATCACTAGGATCCAATTTTATTATTGGTGGTGACTTTAATGCAAAAAACACCTATTGGGGATCAAGACTTACAACCAATAAAGGAAAAGAGCTATTCGAAGCCGGACGAATAAATAACTGCGAGTTCCACTCTGGAGGTAAACCAACATACTGGCCTGCTGATATAAATAAAATACCAGATCTCATTGATTTTTATGTAACGAAAGGGATCTTCGAGGATTACATGTACATCGAAAACAGCGAAGGGATATATTCCGATCATACATTTGTTATCATGACACTCAGCACAATGATAATTAATAAGGATATCCTGCCTAAATTAACAAATAATAGAACTAACTGGGACCTATTCCAAGAACTAATTGAAATGCAAATAAATCTACGAGGGCCGATTAAAACACCGGTACAGTTGGAAGACGAACTAGAGGTATTTAACAGTACTATTCAACAAGCAGCATGGGAAAGTTCTCCTGCTAGTCACACCGAATCCCGTAGGAACCTAAATTATCCTATTGAGGTCAGGGAGTTAGTTAGAGAGAAACGGAAGGCAAGAAAAACCTGGCAAAGGACACGCGCCCCGGAAAACAAAAAAATCCTCAATTTTCTATGCAATAAACTAAAACAACTTATAAAAGAAATTAAGAATGAAACTATTAACAAGTACTTAAATGGTCTCACCGAACATAAAGATACTGATTACTCTCTTTGGAAAGCAACAAAGAGATTAAAAAGAACCAAAACGCATGTGCCGCCTATTAAAAATGGGGAAGGAACCTGGGCCAAAAGCGACAAGCAAAAAACTATTTTATTTGCAGCTCACTTGGAAGACACCTTTCAACCGTTACCTAGGCAAACAGCAGATGAAAACATAATAACAGTTAGCAAAATTGATGAATATAATATTCGATGTGTAACATTACAGGAATTAAAAAATGAGATCAAGTGTAATTTGAAAGCAAAAAAAGCTCCAGGATATGATTTAATTACTGGACAAGTCGTAAAAGCCATTCCCGAGAAGGGACTACGAAAATTGGTTCAAATTATCAATGGTGTCTTCAGACTAAAATATGTCCCACGGCAATGGAAGGTTGCTGAAGTAATTATGATCCCCAAACCAGGCAAACCAGCGAACGATAAAAAGTCGTACAGACCGATTTCACTACTTCCTGTAATTTCAA
Source organism: Tipula vernalis (assembly GCA_958295665.1). Lineage (NCBI taxonomy): Eukaryota > Metazoa > Arthropoda > Insecta > Diptera > Tipulidae > Tipula > Tipula vernalis. The sequence goes on along the minus strand of OY282558.1, from coordinate 42,969,688 downwards.
AATTATTTGAAAAATTACTGCTCAAGAGACTCAAGCCAATAATAGAGGAGAGAAATTTGATTCCACCACACCAATTTGGATTTAGAGAAAATCACTCTAGAGATCTACCAAAGCAATTCTATCAAATTCTTAAATCTTATATCGCAGACCGACATTTCCGTGTAAAATATAACCAAGAGTACTCTGAACTAAAGAGAATATCAGCAGGCATACCACAGGGTAGCGTACTGGGTCCTATATTGTACATCCTGTACACCAGAGATATGCCAAATACAGAAGGTGCCACCATAGCAACATTTGCAGACGATACAGCTATTCTGGCGACTGGAAAGTGTATATCAGAAGCAACGACCAAGCTTCAAAAAGCAACCGACACAGTGAGTAGTTGGACAAAGAAATGGCGCATTAGCCTAAACGAAGCAAAATCGGTTCACGTAAACTTCACAAACCAGAAAGTTAACTGGATTCCAGTGAAACTTAATTCAAGGCCGGTTCCAAATGCAAATACAGCCAAATACCTCGGCATGACTCTCGATTGAAAGCTTAGATGGAAAGAGCATGTTAAAAAGAAAAAAGAAGAATTGAACATCAAATATAGGAAAATGTATTGGCTAATAGGTAGAAACTCTGAGCTTACAATACATAACAAATTGCTATTATATCAGCAAATACTTAAACCAGTATGGACCTACGGTATTCAACTTTGGGGTTGTACCAAGAAGACAAATGTACAAATGATTCAATGTTTTCAAAACAAAGTGCTGCGTGGCATTGTAAACACACCATGGTACATTAGAAATGATAACCTCCATAGGGACTTAAACATGGAATATGTAAGTGAATCCAAAATCACGCGAAGAAACACATTCAGCGGATATCTCGGCACCAAAATGCAGACATACGAAGTTTGTTGGATACCACCAATGCAGTAAGAAGACTTCAAAGGCAGAAACCTTTGGAATTGGGCAGTTGTATTTAAGTAGGATAGAGAAAAATAATTACTATGTAAATTCAAACGGGAGTAACCATTGGGCTACTGCCCGTCAAATGTGAATCTTCATTTAAGAAAGATAAATTACTAAATGATTTGTAAATCAGTTGTAATAATAAAGGAAAAAAAAAAAAAAAAATTACAAGTCCTTTCATAGTACACGTTTGGATAGAACTGGTGGAGGCGTTTCGATCTTCACCCATCAAAATCTAGATTTTTCCCTTTCATCATACGGAAAGTTTATACGAGAACGAATTTATTGTGATTTATTCTAGAACTTTAAATCTGTATGTCAAGGGTATGTACAAACCACCGCATACAAGCTATAAATCGTTTCTTGAAATGTTAGATCATTTATTGCATTCATATAAAAATAAAAACAATATAATGGCAGGTGACTTTAACATTGATCTTCTTGAATGTGGCAGTACACCAGAGCAAAATTTTAGATCCATATTGGGTATTAACAATTACTCGGTTATTAATCGTATTGACGAAAAATTATCAACACGAGTTACTTCTCATTCACAAACTATAATTGACCTTATACTGTCTAATTATGATCGGTTGTTTTATGTTTACTACGGCGACACAAGTTTGAGTGATCATAGGTTTTTACTTTTTAAATTTATTTTAAAAAATAAATGAATGATTAAACCATTACCCAAAATTACAGTGAATTATGATAAAATTTGTAGTGATATATCTGAATAAACCACTTTTAAAAAACCGTGGTTTAATACGCTTCTTGTCAAAAAATCTCAAATGCGTGATAAATTCTACAAGCTTTCTAAACAGTATCCGCAAAATTTGTTTTTTAAAGATAATTACAGATTATTAAATAAAGAATTTAAAAAATTAATTACTAAACAAAAGAAAAAGTATTACAACTCTAAATTCCAAAAATGCATTTCTAGCTCAAAGCGTATGTGGAGTCTTATCAAAGAAGTACTTACAAATCGGCAAGCTAACAGCCTAGATCCATTCATATCTTATTTAAATATCAATGATGTCTGTGTTGACGATCCTCAAAAAGTTGTTGAGGAGTTTAATAACTATTTCGTCAATGTGGGAGCTACTGCTACCGTGACTAGACTCACCACTATGGTCTTTTTAATCAAAATCTTGTTCTTCCAGAAAATATAATCAAAACTAAACTTACAGTTTTGCAAAATACAAGTGAAGAGGAAATATCTCGTTTAATAAATGATTTGAATCCGAATTGTGCTTCTGGTTGTGATGGTATTCCAATAAAACTAGTTAAACGATTGTTTCAGTTAATTACTCCACTTTTGACTGTAGCAATTAATAAATGGATTAAACAGTCAATATTTCCATCATCCGGTAGCCAAGCTAATTTAGTTAATTATCGTCCTATAGCAATTCTTCCAATTTTGAGTCAAATTTATGAACAAGTTCTATTTTCCAGGCTGAATGCTCACCTTACTGACAACGAAATAATTAATCATCACCAATATGGATTTACTAAAAAATCTAGTACTACATCTGCTGTCCTTAATCTAATGGAGAATGTTTTCGGTTTTCTTGAAAACAAACATACTACTGCATGTCTCTTCATTGACATTAGGAAAGTATTTGATTCTGTAAACCATAAAATTCTAGTTCAAAAGCTTGAAACATATGGGGTTGATGGTAAGGTTAATGATCTAATAAAAAGTTACCTAACTCATAGACTTCAATTCGTAAAATTGAATAATTACTCATCTGACAAATTGAATATTTCCAGTGGTGTCCCCCAGGGCTCAATTCTAGGGCCTACCCTCTTTTTAATATATATTAATAATATCTTTCGTCTCACATGACTTGGAAAATGATCTTGTTCAAATTAATAATTAATTGGCTTACTAATAATTCCTTAAAATTGAATTTCATTTTTTTTTTATGTAATTATAAAGTCAAATTTTCTAATTTTCTATTTGAAAAGCAAACCTCATAATATTTTAAATGAAGTGAATTTGAACTACTTAGGCCTAAAAATCAACTCGCAATTAACATGGACTTCTCATATAAACCATTTAAAGCAAAAAATTTCACCTTTTATAGGTGTACTGAGGCGAGTTGGCCGATTTGACCACACCATTTACATTTTAGTTATATTCATTTGAACTTTACTTATTTGATTCATATTTGGGGCGCCGCCTCTCTAACACACATAAATGCTCTTCAAATTCTCCAAAATAAAGCCATAAATGCTCTTAGAAGCTTACCACCGTATATTGTTTTTTGATTATTTTTGTTTAGAAATCAACAATACTAATTGACATGATGATGAACGACACTCGAACTTATTGACAACGGAATCGACATCGGAATCTGACACTGAAATAGGGGGTCTACATAAATTTAATAGATTTTTAGAAAACAAGTCCAACATAAATACGAGGAATGCTGCATCTCACCTCCCAGAAAAAATTGAAAATAATGATAGAGATTCCGAGTTGGAGAACAATGATCGTGATGAAGAAACTCCACAAATGAACATTGACGAACAAATTATGGAGAGGAAAAGGAAGAAAGCAGAGTACAGGAAAATTCTATCGCTAAAAGAAAGAGAAAACGCGAGGAAAATAAGAGAAAGGACCGTGAAAAGAAAAAAGAACTTGTAAAACCAAACACTATGGATACAGGAGAATCTGATACAAAGAACGAACAATCAAAGAAAAACGCTAACCAAGACATAGAAACTAATCGGAAAAAATTAGCTGCCATTCGCGCGAATAACTACCGGGATAGAAATAATGTACGGAAAATTCATTAAATTGCAGAAAACGATTCGCAAGCACCTGAATTTGCAAGCAAAGATGTACCACGAACCAAAAAAAATATTCATTGCTCGCAAATAGCAGGGCCCTCACATAGAAAAGTGCCATTTGTCCGAAAAATTCCAATCCATGGTTCACAGATAGCGGGTCCATCTACAAAAGAAGTTCCCAGAATTTCTACGGGAGAGTGTCCCGGTAATTATAGAAATGAAGCATCGGCCGTACCCATTTCTAATGCTGAAATTGAAATTGTAGAAAATGAAAGGGCAGATATGACTCCTAGAGAAAGCGATTATGAAGACCATGATCAGGAAGTTGATTGTGATAATCTTGACAATAATGATAATGAAGATGGAGAAAACGACATAAACAATATTCAGATGGAAGAGTATCAACAATCACTGTAGGGTAATGTTTTTACATCGTACAATCAACATATTTATGCACAGGAAAATAATTACGGTTCATAAACAAAATTTCACAATATGTTCTACGTGCTTTAGAAGCATTCAAAAGAATCACATTCCGCAATTATCCATTTATAATGGTTTCAAATATCCAGAATATCCGGATGATTTACGTAATCATCCATTAGATTTGGTAACCGAACTATTAATATCCCCTCGTATTCCGTTTATGCAAATAAGACATCTTCGACATATCAATGGCCAGTATGGAATTTATGGACAAGTTATAAACGTCCCAGTAGGGGTTGATAATATGATTAAGAAGTTACCAGGATGATGATTATTGTATCAATGTACATATTAAAAGAAAGAAAATTCATAAATCGAGTTTCGTACAAGGATTGGTGAATAAGAGGGTAATAAAAATATGGCTAAATTATTTAATACAAACGCCGTTGTATACTACGTACCAAATTACAATTGATGATAATATTTTAAACTGTAACGAAGATAATGACTGTGACAACGAACAATTTCTTCATTTTGACGATGAAAATGAATTGATGAAAAATATCCCTATAGAGGAGAGTTTAGTTGCACAACAACAGTCATTGATTTGGAAGGAGGATTTCTACCTTAGAATCGCACCGGGAGAACATAATGTGCCAATCAGTCTATTGTTTGATGAGCATGCTGAAGAACTTTCCTTCGCTGGAATATATCAAGGACACTTCAGAGAATTCAGAGAGGGAGTTAATGTCATGAGTGAATTAAGTGTCATGAGTGAATTAAGACGATCATATAGACGTGGCGTAACTCCATATCACTTATTATAAATGGCAATGAAAATAATGAGAATCAGAGTCAAAGACTCTCTCACCATAGCCTTTAAACATGTAGGGAAGAATACTAAGATTACAAAGGAACAGATAGAATCAGAAGATTACATTCAAGGATGTATTGAAAGTAACCTAGCTTTTTTAAGATCTATACCAAATTCAGCTTGGTATTGGTCTAAAAAAAAGATCTATTTGCTATGATTCGTCAATTAGGGAAACCAAGCTATTCTTTACGATTAGCGCAATTGAGATTGGATGGCCAAATTTATTGCAATTAATTTACAAATTACGGAATAAGAAATTAATTTCAAAAAAAGAAGCCGAACAATTAGAATACATGCACAAGAGTACTCTAATTAATGAAGACGCTGTTACATGTGCACTGTACTTCAACAAATTAGTTAATGTTATCATGAGTATATTACAATCCAAAAGATTCAGCCTATTCAAGAAGTACAGAATTCTACATTACTTCAAGAGAATTGAGTTTCAACACCATCAACAAGCTGTTGGAAAACACCATCAACAAGCTATTGATCTGATTGATGCGCTCTTTTCCGTCTCAGCATCGGAAGCTTCAGGTAATATTAAATTGAATACTTACAAGCACAATTTCACCTGCTACAAGAAAATCACATCCAATCGTGCGCAAGAATGCAGATTCAAAGCTCCTTTTATGACATGCAAGAAAACAGCTATATTAATTCCAATGAAAGATACCGAAGCTAATTTTCTAATTTTGAAAAAAAAAAATTGAGGTGTGGCCAACACACGACTTTCTTTTACGAATAGAGAATTTTGAGAAATTTTATTTTTTTAATTTTTTATTTTAATTTTTTATTTGTTTTAAATTTTTGGAAACATGTTGTATTATGTACTTTTTTGTAAACCTTATACTTTTTAAGATATTTGCAAAATAAATTTTCTGGACCAAGGGAGTGGCCACTTCCGGTTAGCCGATTTGGAGTAAAATTCACTGGGACCTCCCAATTTATCAAAAAAGCTTAAATCTGAAGTTTCAGTTCGATTGATTAAACCATATGGGCTGTAGAGAGGACACAGACAGACTGACAGACTGACAGACTGACAGACTGACAGACTGACAGACTGACAGACTGACAGACTGACAGACTGACAGACTGACAGACTGACAGACTGACAGACTGACAGACTGACAGACTGACAGACTGACAGACTGACAGACTGACAGACTGACAGACTGACAGACTGACAGACTGACAGACTGACAGACTGACAGACTGACAGACTGACAGACTGACAGACTGACAGACAGACAGACAGACACCATTTCGAAACCGACTTTTTCGGACTAAAGGGCCCTCAAAACAAATAAATCTCTAAAAATCTCAAAGTTCAAAATTTTCATGATTACTATACTTTATTTTACTAGAGTAAAAGAAATGAAAAAACCCTAATCCATACGAATCGTTCGTTTAATAAAAGTTCTACGAAATTATTTTTTGGAAATCGCACTCAACAATGATGACAAAGGTTTCGCTATCACATGGAATAGGTCCCTTAATTATCTAGTTAGAAAACACTAATCCATACGGAACGTTCGTTTAGTAAAAGTTCTGCAAAATTATTTTTTGGAAATTGCACTCAACTCTGAAGGGCCAATATCGGCCATTGCCAACAATGATGACCAAGGTTTCGCTAGCACATGGAATAGGTCTCTTAACTCCCTAGTTAAAAATCCCTAATCCATACGAATCGTTCGTTTAGTAAAACTTCTGCAAAATTATTTTTTGGAATTCGCACTCAACTCCCAAGGGCCAATATCGGCCATTGCCAACAATGATGACAAAGGTTGGGCTAACACATAGAATAGGTCCCTTAATTACCTAGTTAGAAAACCCTAATCCATACGAATCGTTCGTTTAGTAAGAGTTCTGCAAAATTATATTTTGGAAATCGCACTCAACTCCGAAGGGCCAATATCGGCCATTGCCAACAATGATGACATAAGTTTGGCTAGCACATAGAATAGGTCCCTCAATTACCTAGTTAGAAAACACTAATTCATACGGATCATTTGTTTAGTAAAAGTTCTACGAAATTATTTTTTGGAATTCGCACTCAACCCTTAAGGGCCAATATCGGCCATTGCCAACAATGATGACAAAGGTTTCGTTAGCACATGGAATAGGTCCCTTAATTACCTAGTTAAAAACCCTTATCTATACGAATCGTTTGTTTAGTAAAAGTTCTGCAAAATTATTTTGTGGAAATCGCACTCAAATCCTAAGGGCCAATATCGGCCATTGCCAACAATGATGACAAAGGTTACGCTAGCACATGGAATATATCCCTTAATTACCTAGTTAGAAAACCCTAATCCATACGGATCGTTCGTTTAGTAAAAGTTCTGCGAAATTATTTTGTGGAAATCGCACTCAAATCCTAAGGGCCATAATCGGCCATTGCCAACAATGATGACCAAGGTTTCGCTAGCACATGGAATAGGTCCCTTAATTATCTAGTTAGAAAACCCCAATCCATACGGATCGTTCGTTTAGTAAAAGTTCTGTAAAATTATTTTTTGGAAATGGCACTCAACCCCAAGGGCCAATATTGGCCATTGCCAACAATGATGACAAAGGTTTCGCGAGCACATGGAATAGGTCCCTCAAATACCTAGTTAGAAAACCCTAATCCATACGGATCGTTCGGTTAGTAAAGGTTCTGCAAAAATTAATTTTTGGAATTCGCACTCAACTCTGAAGGGCCAATATCGGCCATTGCCAACAATGATGACAAAGGTTTCGCTAGCACATGGAATAGGTCCCTTAATTACCTAGTTAGAAAACCCTAATCCATTCGGATTAGGGTTTTCTAGTAAAAGTTCTACTAAAATATTTTTTGAAAATCGCACGCAACAATGATGACAAAGGTTTCGCTAGCATATGGAATAGGTCCCTTAACGACCTAGTTAGAAAACCCTAATCCATACGAATCGTTCGTTTAGTAAAATTTCTGCAAACGCACTCAACCTTCAAGGGCCAATATCGGCCATTGCCAACAATGATGACAAAGGTTTCGCTAGCACATGGAATAGGTCCCTTAATTACCTAGTTAGAAAACCCTAATCCATACGAATCGTTCGTTTAGTAAAAGTTCTGCAAAATTATTTTTTGGAATTCGCACTCAACTCCCAAGGGCCAATATCGGCCATTGCCAACAATGATGACAAAGGTTTCGCTAGCACATGGAATAGGTCCCTTAATTACCTAGTTAAAAAACCCTAATCCATACGGATCGTTCGTTTAGTAAAAGTTCTACGAAATTATTTTTTGGAAATCGCACTCAACAATGATGACAAAGGTTTCGCTAGCACATGGAATAGGTCCCTTAATTACCTAGTTAAAATTGAGGTGTTGCCAACACACAACTTTCTTTTACGAAGAGAGAATTTTGAGAAATTTTATTTTTTTCTTAATTTTTTTTTTAATTTTTAAATTTTTATTTGTTTTTAATTTTTGGAAACATTTTGGATTAAGTAGTTTTTTGCAAACCTTATACTTTTTAAGATATTTGCAAAACAAATTTTCTGGACCAAGGGAGTGGCCACTTCCGGTTAGCCGATTTGGAGTAAAGTTCACTGGGACCTCCCAATTTATCAAAAAAGCTTAAATCTGAAGTTTCAGTTCGATTGATTAAACCATATGGGCTGTAGAGAAGACACAGACAGACTGACAGACTGACAGACAGACACCATTTCGAAACCCACTTTTTCGGACTCAGGGGACCTCAAAACAAATAAATCTCTAAAAATCTCAAGGTCCAAAATTTTCATGATTACTATACTTTATTTTACTAGAGTAAAAGAAAGTAATATAAGGATATAAGGGCCATAATAATACAGTCACTTCTCACATGGATGTTCATTCAAGGGCATCGGAATCTCTTATTGCAGCACAGTCTGCTATTGGAGAAATTTGTATTAGTAAATGCGTTCCACAAACTAGTCGACAATTCGTAGTTGTAGCGCTAAACATCTCGTCTGGTAAAACTGTGAACCAGATCATAAAGTTTATACACCAAAATTTATTAATTTATACCAGAGAAGGTTCCGCACTGCTCGATGAAAATTTTCATGAAATCTCAATAATAATGAGCGGCGATCTCAACATCAATTTTTCCGATGAAAAACAGAGCCATTGATAAATTTTCTAAAAGAAAAACCAGACTTGGTAATGTCGAATGATAAGAATCAAAGTACGACCAAATACGGAACGACCATCGATGCTGTATTTAGTAGATATCTTGAAAAATTTGAATCTAGAATATTTGTTAGTTACTTTAGTTATCATAAGCTGATTGTGTCTTTCCTGGAATACAGTACGATTTCTAACGACCAACCATAAAATGACCACGATGAAAGAATGATTATAGAAGAAATTCCTGATAATGATAATATATACGAGTAGGTGTAAAATATAATACTGAAGTCACTTATAATATATTGAAGAGAAATATATTGAATAACAGGGAAAAATGTGTTATATTTCATTTATGTATCCTGTCTGTCTGTCTGTGTGCGTGAGTGAATGGCCAAATAAGTATAACTTCCACCGTCTGGTCCGACTCAGACCCAATATTTTTATTTTTATTTATCTTAAAAAAATGATTTTGGGAATGTCCCTTTGTGCACGGATGTTCGGAGTATCAAAGAGAGATTTGATTACACCAAAAAGAACGGTAAATGGACGACATGTTATAGGTAGGGAAGTATAATGAAATACGTATTAAAACAGGTAATGGCCTGAACATAATTTTAAGATGTATTGCATAATTTCTTTTACAGGAAGCCATTATTTGGAGGGGAACAGCCAACGATTTTAAATGAAACATTAATTTATAATTGATTAATAAATTTTAGTCAGACAAGAAATTCTGTAGTTAAACCGTAAAATTTAGAAGGTATGTACTTCAGAATGCAGCTTTAATATTACACACGTGTTTAATGTAAATTAGAATTTTATTGTGATACTACTAACTATTGAAAAATTAGGTAATTGTACCCCCCCCCCCTCGATTCCCTCCCTATTAACAAACCTTTCCTATCTTTCCTTATTTACTCTCCCTTATTTCCTAATTTCCAGAAATTTCAAAATTTCTAGCAAGAATATCAGAATTTTACATTCTTAAATTTCGAAATTTGCTAAATTTACCAGATTAATGTAATATATGTATGTATACTTATTCCATAAATTTTCTTAAATCAATAATTCAATCGGCGCTGGATATTTAAAAAAAAAAAATTATAAAGTGCTTTTCAATAAGTGAGGCTCGAATAGATAGAGTACCCACTCTTCGAGCAACAGCTATAGTGATCATCGCATTGAATTCAGTTGGAAGAGAATTCTGTTATTGTTCAATCAGCCAATGTAATTTTAGAGCTTGGCCTGGAAAAAAATTGTTTGTTGTATATAACGGAAATTAATCAAAAAACTGTGCCATTTTTACTCGAGCAAATATCGAGATAGATCTATAAAATAATTTTAGAATGCTGAAGCAAATCCGGCTCCAAAACCACAGGCGATGTAAAACTAAAACAAATTTACCATTAAAACCGTTTTATCAGCCGCTGAAATGGAAGATCATGTAATATACCACATGTTCGAGATTATTAATCAAGAGTTGGTGGGATGATATTGCACAATTTGCTAGATGGCATTGTGCATTTGCAGCCATAATTGACAAAATATTCAGATTCAGGTTTGACCAACATCTACGGTCACTTTAATATATATCTTGGCAAGAGTTACATAATTCACCAGTCTTCTGTATTGTAGAGTTTGGTATTGATTACTGTCACAATCCCTAGTTAGGCATTCTCGCCAGATCTTTAAATATTTCCAAAGCTGTCTTGCCTAGACGAATAGGCTTGGCGTTGAATACGAAGGCAGTTTATCAGCCTAATTCGGCAAGAAATTCACAACTGTCCAAGGAAAGTATTCAGTCACAGAGAATGAACGTTTGGCGGTGGTATTAACCAACAACAGATCTCACAGGTTATAAGAGATTGTCAGCATCCATAATGCTCTTCATAAACGTTTGAATATTTGTAATTCAAATTAAATTCTTAATTTTGAAGCATGGAAATGCTGGAATTGTAAATATGTAAAATTTTACCTAGCATTTAGAATTTAGTTTTTACATTTACAGGTAAATTTACAGTGCCAGAATTCAAACCAATAATTTTGAAAAAAAAATTTTTTTTTTGTAGTTTCGGAAATTAACTTAGGCCGTGCCCGAATACCATGTTAAATATTCACACGTAATAATTTTTGGCATAAAACACACTCATTCGAATTATTACAATCGTTCCCTATGATACATTTTGACATATCCATGTGAAATATTTTAGTAGTGAATGTGATTAGATATAGCCAACAAAATAAATTTGAAGGAAAAATCATGAGTCCCATCGTAAGCTCCGACCACATTTTTCAATACAGGTGTACAACCTCTTCGGCTACTTAATAACTTGGAACATAATTGATTCCGTAACTGTTTGGCTATGCATTTCTATTACTGCTCCCATCATTCTACAGTTTTGTCTCACTGGCAAGCCGCAGTAAAATAATGCTATGATTTCTAACTCAAGTTACCATCCATGTATTTTGCGTGATAAAAAATCTGTAATTTTGTGAAACATACCCCAGAAATCCTTAAATGTTTATTCATGTGGGATCGTGGTGTATAATGTAATCGCTTGATAATATTCGTATTATAATAATTTTGCTTACTTCGGAATTTTGATCCATTTGATTTGAAAAAAATTGGCGGAGAAATTATCACGCAAAAATTATTATTGAATTCGGGCAGTAAAAATAAAACATATCTGCGGAGGTGCAAATTTCTCAAGTAAATGTGATAAATTATTATTTATCACGGTATTATCACAGTATTCGGGCACGGCCTTAGTCTACATATACTAAATAATATTCCTAATTTTAAATTTCCATTTAAAATTTGTAAAGTTTGATTTTTTTATTCGATGATAACCTAATATTAAAGATAAACCCTTCTAGTAAATAAATTTACAAAATTGGAATGGAATTAATTTTGTATAATTGATGTCCGATCCAGCAGTTTATTACATCAAACCGTGATTGCCCGTATATGTCAGCAAACTGAAGTATTTTCACTTGAATGAGGTTCTAAATTTCCAAGCTTTCCTTTGGTATTGAAACTGAAGAACTAAAACTTGGTGCTGGTGCCTGGTCTCGCATTAAAATGCGTAAGGGCGCAAATAATGTTTATTTTAAACGTACTTTACCTATCTCTATCTCTCTCTCCTTCTCTCTCTCTCTCTCCTTCTCTCTCTCTCCTTCTCTCTCTCTCCTTCTCTCTCTCGGTCTCTCTTTCTCTCTCTCTCTTTCTCTCTCTCTCTTTCTCTTTCTCTCTCGGAGATATCGAAATTCCGCAGCTTTTTTCCTAAACTTCAAATAAAACATTAAAATTACAACCAAATGCTACAATCATGCCGAATTTCTAATTGAATGTTTAAACACAAATATTTAATTGAAATATCTAGACATAATCTGTAATAATATTGTAAAAAGCTCAGTTTGCGCAAGTTATTTATAAAAATACCTTAAAACAGTTTACCTTATCGTATTGGTTGATTTAAATAATTCAATTTTTCTAAAATCGTACACTTTCATTCAAAATTGTTCAAAGTGCAATATTATTATTGAAAAACAAGATAAATCAAAGTTTTAGTAAGTTAAAAAAATGTGCAAATTAAAATTAAAACGTCCTTACCAAGCAACAATGGGCATTACATTCAGTAGATATTGATATACTATAGTTTATGGAGATAGTATGTGATGAGTTGGAGAGCTGTAATTTGAACCTGAAACCATACAAAAGTTTTCAGAAACAAGCACTTGTAGCTATGACCAAGATTGAATGCTTATATTGTAAGAAGCCACATCCTATAAACAAGTGCTATAAGTTATAAAAAATGTCGAATTTCAGTCTGCAGCGAACTTCGAGCAAATTCCTACACGATCACAAAACCGATAGTTGAGAGTAATCAACTGTAATCATCTCAACAATGGATGCGCATAGTAAAAAACACAATATTCGGGCACTTCTAGAAACAGGTTCAGAATCTACCTTTATAACTGCACCTCTTACAAGAAAGTTGGGGTTAAAACATGAGCATACTAGTGTAGCCGTTAAGTTAACGGACTGGCTTCAATTTTAGTAGTTAAGACCAGAGGACTAATAAATATTAAATTATTCTCCAGATGTGATTTCAAGCTTTTTGCGGTGGTCGATGCATTGATACTCAACAGCCTAACAACATATTGAATGTATTTACCATCACAAGCAATTCTTCTAGACCAGAAGGATGCAAAAGCATTGAACGAATTTTGTCTTATCAACTTGTTCTATGACGTAGTACAGCAAAGACGGATATCAATAAAACCCAGTTGCTGGTTATGCCGATACAATTAATAAATCCGAAATACAGTATCACACGATTCAGATAATTTCGGGAAATGTATGCAAACTTTTACGGAGATTTTAGGAAGTCGAAGAAAGTTCACTTCAAATACCTGCGAAGTAGGATGAATGAGAAGAACATTTCTCTAAAGCAATATGTAAATGGTCGGGACATTGTAGAATTACCTTTCAAGGATAATTTACAGCAGTTAGTGAGTACTTTGGAACAAGCGAAATCCAGAATAATCGCAAGGGAAAGGAAATTCCAGAGAGATGAAAACCTTAAAATGGAATATACTCAATTCATGAGGGAATATCAAGAGCTTCGTCATATGTCGCATATTACCAAAGAAGGAGTCTTTATAGAAAAGAGCAATGTCTATTACTTACCGCATCATGCAGTTATCAAGCAAAGCGGCGTTACAAAGAAACTACGTTTTGTATTTGATGTATCTCGCAAATCAAGTACAGGACGATCGTTTAATGACGTACTAAAAACATGTCCATCCCTATGAAGAAATGCTGGAAAATAAAAAACTGGTTACACGTATGGTTTGACCTGTTCAGCGTATGTTGCTATCAGATTGTTAGAGCAAGGATATAGTATCTCTAATTTTTATGCAGATGACTTGTTGAGAAGTGGCGATTCCGTGGAAGAGGATACTGAATCATATAGAGAAGTATCTACCATTTTATCGTAAGCAGGTTTTTCATTAATGCAGTAGAGTTCTAATAGCAACGAATTATTAAACTACATACCCAAAAATAAGCATGGACGAGATTCCATTTTTTTTTTTTTAAGATCCTGATATTTACGTTAAGACGAAGACGCATTAACCTTCAGTGTGCTGGAATTAGATGCCAAACAATTGACTAAAAGTGTTTTATTATCGGAATGTGGAAAAATAGATGACTTTCACCGAAAACTATCATATTTAAAATATTGCTTCAATGACTCTGATTGACCAAAGTAGAATAGGACGATCCATAGCATCCAGTACCACGGATTTTATGATGCGTCTGATAAAGCGAATTCTGCCGTCGTTTACCGATATTAACGTCGATCTACTGATATTATTGGGATACCTTTGTACATTTGTTACATGTCTATTCTCCGAGTTCTTATAGCAACTGATATTGAAAATATTACTGCCCAAAAATAAAGGCCAAGGAAGGTATCCAATTTAGATCCATCCAAAACCTATGAAATGTCAGCTGGTATTTGGCAGAGAAATGCGCTTGGCCCACCTCGTTTGGCAAACAAGGGATTGCTTCAGTAAGTAAATACATATATTTGATTCAAACGTACAAACCAGACTGCGGCTAGATTCCTCTCTTAAATTCTTTTAGAAGATTGCAAGTTTCTTTTAGCAATGTCAAACTCGAAGACTTAGAAACTTGAAATTGAAAAAATTTAATATCTTAGTTATGGTCAACGCCTTACTAAAATATTAATGACAAATTAAACCCCTGACTCTTCGGCTTGCCTCGCTACGCAATTTAGTTAGCTCGATTAACGCTAAATAGAGTAAATTACTTTATTCATGTTTGGAACTGTGATAGAAAATTGTTGCTCCCCCACAAAAAAATACTAAAACGCCCTCTATGTATTGTAAAAGGTAAAAATATGTTTGGTAATTTTACATAATTTTGTAAATACACGCAGAAAATGTGAAACATACATGCTTTTGACGCGGGAACAACATTAAATACATATTCCCATCTTCTAACATTTATAATAATCATCTATTCATCACCCGACGCACACAAAAAATTATCTAACCTCCTCTATGTAAGGTAGATACATCCATACAAAAACACAACGCAATAGGAATGGTAAACAGCTCTACACAATTTTTTGTTGTTATTCCATCAAGCCCCAAAAAAACAAAAAGTTACTTTGTTTTCCTCCGTCATTTTTGTAGATTTTTTCTCATCGTCTTATAATAAAACTGTATGCTGTGTACATATTCGTTGCCAGCTATATACACACACACATATTTATAATACACAAAAATAACGGAAATCCTGCAGTCCTTGCCCGTTTTCTTAAAAAATTTATTATTTATTACTTCGATTAAAGATCAATAGGAAGCACTTAAATATTTCCCCCCAATCTTTAATTCTATTAAAAAGATTGACCTTTTCCATGTTATGCATTATTCGACCATCGATGATTTTCCATCAAAGAGAAATCTAACAAAAAAATATTTTATTTAACATTTGTAGTATTTAGGTATGCCTCGTCCGACTGCTTAATCTCAATGGAATGACTTAAGAATTAAAATATTTAAAAATTATAACCCCAAAAAATTGTTTAACTCAAAGGAGCATACAAAAAAAAGGAAAATCGTGTACCCTTTGGAGTCAAATCTGGAGATTTTGTTTTATTGTTCTTCCTACTAAATACTCATGTATACCGAAAGCACAGCATTTAAAATTACGTTTAGCTTTTTTTTTTTTTTTTTTTTTGTGTAGAATGGATTGGAATATGGAGCAAGGCAAGGTAAAAAGATTATATTTTCGATTGAATACAAAATGAAAAACAATCCTTTTGGGAAAATTGATTGTTATTTTTCTTCGTCTGTTAAATATACTTTCGCATATATGTACATACATATTTATATAAATCAAACACAATCCAACAATAATTCTACTCTCTCGTATAAGGATTTTGTTTTCCACCGCGCCGACGACAATGAGGCGTAACTGAAAAAAATAATTAAAAATCACAAAACTAAATCGGATACAATTGTTAAATCCTTTCATATAAAGCTTTTCGTAAAAATCCGGTTATATCCCTTAGTGTGTGAAACCTTTGTATATACCGAAGCTTATATATAGCCAATAAATATGTGGTATACGAAAAACAAAATTGTTAGGAATGGTTCAGTTGATACATAGTCTTTCCTATTGTTATGCCATTTGATTACTAACTAAGGTGTCGGAAATTTGTTTCGGCACAACTAACCTAAAGAATATAAACAACAAATTTTTCATCCTTGTGTACAGCTATTGTTAAAAAAATATCAACACAAAAAAAAAAACAGAAAGATAACAGACCAATAATGTTCGTATTGCGCACACTCCCGATGCAGACACATAAAGTTCGTATTTGTGAGGGGACTGTGACAGGGGTAATATTCGATAAGTTTTTCGTTATGGATGGGAAACTGGAGAAATCGTTTGATTCGGTGTTCGACAATAGACGGCAACTGAAAACAGTTTGGCGAATTTGCTGAGTAGTAGAAATATTCTGGTTTCTTGCTGAATGGTTGAAGTTCTTGATTTCATTATTTTTGCTCAATATACAAGAAAGTAACTTGACATTGGTACCAAAAAGTTTCGTACAGATATTACCAAAATGTGTGAGGAGAATTGAATTTTAATGTATGCAGTTTATAAAACGGCCACTGTCGCTACCGTCACGGAAAATTTAGGCATATCTTTAATGTTGATTACTACAATAATATCTGTCTGATATACCCAAACTATATGAGTGTCTTATATAAATTGTCATATGGATACTGAGCAATTATTGGATGTTCCCAAATTATCAAGATCAACTGGTTTGGAAATGATGGAGACTGTTTTCAAAACGTTAATCGATTGGGGAGCAGCAAAAGGTATTATGGCGCCTTGCTTCGATACAACAAATAAAAGACCTGGCAGATTGAATGGTGGAGCTGTTTTTTTAGAGCAGAAACTAGAACGAAGTGTATTATATCTTCCTTGTGAACATCACATCTATGAAATTGCATTGTACAGTATTTCTGAAGTAAATGTTTCACTATTTGTGAGATTCAAATATGCTTGCAACTCATTACCGAAGAATAACTTCAAAGGGGACATAGATGACAGCAAAGTTCAAATAAAACTAAATGATGTGAAATGGGAATTAGCGGATTTTTGTAAGAATGAACTAGCTTAGAAATGTAGTCGAGATGATTACAAGGAATTATTGGAAATCACTCTAGTCTTTTTGGCTATCCAAGACCAATGCTTGACACGGAAAAGAATAATTTACAATATAAACGCGTTTCATAAGTAGTTGTAAGATTTTATGTAAAAGTTTGATTTCAGTGCACTAAAACGCTAAAACGCCAAATTTCGATTTCAACTCGAGCCTAGTAAGCACATCGCTTTGAAAATTCCAGATTTTGATAAATTCATTATGAAATAGCTAACAGACTTTATATATCAAGCAAGCATTGCCGATTTTTTTAATCGGTACAAGAAAACTGCGAATATGGTGATAATTTTAAGACTAGTGTGAAGCTTATCAGCCAAATAAAAGTCGTAAATGAGGTGGCAGAATGTGAAGTTCCAAAACATATGTAATGAGCACAACAACTTCTATTTGGGCTGAAAAAAAAATGTCAAATCGTTGAAGGTAAAAATAAAAGCCATTTTTTTTAAATTTGTATGTTAACCTCACGTTTCTAGGGGACCTCCCCCGGGGTTTATGATTTACGGCCTTGAAACTTAACACACCTTTTACGAATGTATCTTAGCAATTTCGTAAGAAACTTGTCAGTGATGACGAATCTGATGAAGATTGAATATGGTGACTGTTCAGATGAGGAAGTTCATATTCATGGTAACTGGCTACAGCTATATAAATAATGTTCAATAACTATTGGATTGCAAAAATGTTCAGCTGTGTTGATCTAATAAATGAAAAGCGAAAGCTACAACTAGACATACAGGTAAGTTAAAATTCATGAAATTGTTGACGCTTATGGCAATGCCAGTTTCGTTTTGAAAATTTGATGATTCGTACACGTCGTTCAACGCTATAACCTTCCATGGTGATTTGCCATACGCTACTGAACAATTCACAACAAATTTGACAGATGCTGTTTTAACAACATGGCTGCTATAACCTAACAAATTTCGATCATCGAACGATCATCATACCATCATACCATTATATCATAATAGCATCTGACCATCAAACAATCATAGCGTAATAAAATCATACCATTATATTGTCATGCCATCTTACCATCATACATACCATCATACCAACAAACCATCATATCATCACCCGTGTGGAATTGCTGGCTATTCCATCGGGCGCGTCCCCAGGTGGTGGATAGGGGAGTGCCCTCACCGGTTCGCCGGCGGGTATGTGGGAAATAAAATACCACCCGTGGACCAAAACAGATAGGGGAAGGACCCCGAATAATAAACCAACCATGAAAGGTTTGCAGGGAGGAGAAGTTAGGGTGCAACGGGTCGGATCCCTAGTACCGGCGGTTTTAGGGAGTGAGCAAGCGGGCTCCCTGCCGTCGAGATCGAACGACCGCAATGTTCTAGCAGTGGGGTCCTTGGCTGCTGGGACAGATAATTCTACAAGCCCTGCCTGCAGAATTCAAGAGCAGGAGGCGCCGGATAAGGCCACACCGAAGACGGTAAACCTGTTTATGAAGAGTGGCAATGTCATAAGATCACCGAACAAGAAGCTGGAAACTGGTGCGGCATTGAATGAGGCAAAAGTGACAACCGGGAAACACTCTAATAAGTTAAGGGAAATAACTAACCCATTCCAAAGGAGTAGCAGGACGAGAATAGGATTTCGACAGCATTCGAAGTCCCTCGGATATTATCGAGGCTGATGCTTTTAATCGGCTTGGAAAGAAAATTGACCTTCTCTGGGAATACATTAAATCAAGGAGTAATGTACACCATGGAATAAAGAAGCTTGCCACGTCAATCAGGAATCTGTATGCTGATCACTCACTCAAGGTTGAAAAACTGAATAACGAGAACCAGACAACGCAGATAATTGCAAACTTAGCTAAGCAGATAACAGTATGCTGTGAGACCCAGACCATGCCAACCATCTCAAACCCGAGAAACAAAGGGAAGGGTATCGTTCCGCTGGATAGGGAAGCGGAAATGGCATCCAAAAGCAAAAATAAAAGGTCGAATGAACAAAATTCGTCTATTGAACACGCCCAAAAAAAAGAAAAACAGAAAACTGATGGAACCCCAGTTCTAGAAGCTAAAGGTTCGAATGAAAACCCAGTCGAACTTAGTGAGCCTAACAATGAAGCGGGCCCCGACTGGCAGGTGGTGAGCAAGAAACAAGGGAAAAAACGTGGGAGGATTCCGCGTCCACGTCCTGATGCCGTCCAAATAACGAAGAATGGATCCCTCACATATGCTGAGATGCTCAAGAAAATTAAAGGGGATTCAAATTTGAACGACCTCTCTGATAAGGTGACTCGCATACGTAGGTCAGTAAAGGGCGATCTCCTACTTGAGTTGAGGGAAGATAAACACCCAAAGGAACTTGGACTCCAATCTGCATTAGAAAATTCTCTTGGTGCAGATGCAAAAATCCAAACGCTAACGCAAGTTGATGAGGTTATGCTCGAAGTTAAAGACATTGACGAGGCCACATCAAAGGCAGACGTACATAAGGCGATTATAACTAAGTTTGCGGTGGCGAAAGACTTAGCGATAGACTGTATCAAGTCATTGAGGGCTGCCTATAGAGGCACTCAAACGGCAGTGATGGCTGTACCAAGTTCGATAGCCAAAACGATGACGGCTGAAGGCAAGGTACGTATTGGGTGGGTGATCTGCCGAATCCGCGAAAAAAAAAATTGCCCTTAAAGTGCTTCAAGTGCTGGCAATACAGACATAGAGCCAAATCTTGTACATGTGACGTGGATCGCGCTGGCCTCTGCTACAAATGCGGAGGAAATGGTCATGTATTTAAAGAATGCAAGGAAGAAGCAAGATGTATGCTTTGCATGAACAGGACGAACCATAACTGAAAAAAATGAAGTTCATCCAGCTCAACCTAAACCATTGTATGGTTGCACAGGACGTTCTAGTCCAAACAGTGCATGAAGCCAGAGTTGATGTCGCCATCTTGTGTGAACAGTATAAAAATATGGATTGGTGTAATTGGGCAACCGATCCAACCGACAAAGCCGCCATATGGTCCTGTGGCAGACGGACCATACAGGAGAGGGCTCATAACCCTGATGCAGGATTTGTGCGAGTGAAAGTTGACGGTTTGCATATCTACAGATGTTATGCACCAACTAGTATCACAATTGAAGAGTTTTAGTATTTCCTGGACCACTTGACTGCTGATGCACAACTGCGAAACCCTGTTATCATTGCTGGTGACTTAAACGCTTGGGCAACTGAATGGGGAAGTAGAGATACAAATAGAAGAGGGGTGGCACTACTCGGAGCATTTTCTTCGATAGATGTTGTGCTGTTCAATGCTGGTGACATACCAACTTTTCGTAAAGGTGGTGCCTCCTCTGTGATTGATTTGACGTTCGGTAGCAGCTGCTTGATGCGAATGTTGACTAAATGGGAAGTCAGCGAACATTACACGGGCAGCGACCACCAAGCCATATTTTTTTAAATAAAACTTCCAAGGAAAGATGGACGTATAAAACATACAAGGAAACCGGTGGGTTGGAGGGCAAGTACGTTTGAGGAAGACCTATTTACGCTATTCCTGGACGATCCGAACCTCTAGGGGACTACTAACGCGAAAGCGGCGCAGATGATGAATACGATCACGATTTCTAGATGGTCGTCGTCCACCAGCATACTGGTGGACTGAGCAGATAGCAAAATTGCGCCGGATTTGCCATCATGCAAGGAGAAAATACCAACGTGCCTGGGGTACGGAGTCCTATCCTAGCCTGCACGGAATATGCTTGGATGCTCGAAAGCAATTTAAGCAGGCAATTAAGGCGAGTAAGCGTCAATGCTGGAAAGAGCTATGCAGTGAAGTGG
This sequence comes from Tipula vernalis, assembly GCA_958295665.1. Classification (NCBI taxonomy): domain Eukaryota; kingdom Metazoa; phylum Arthropoda; class Insecta; order Diptera; family Tipulidae; genus Tipula; species Tipula vernalis. The sequence goes on along the minus strand of OY282558.1, from coordinate 42,948,402 downwards.
ATCGTGACCCATGGGGAAGGCCCTACAAAATCGTCATGAACACGCTCGGAAATTCCACTGCATCGCCTCTCACCTGCCCAGTGACACTAACCAGAAATGTTACCGCTTTATTCCCGCAGCAAACTGATGTGATCCCTGCGATCGGTGTAGTACCTGGCCCAGAAGAAGTTCCCTCGGTATCCAGAGAAGAGCTCACCAGTGCGTGCCAACGATTTGGGATACAAAAAGCTCCTGGACCTGACAATATTCTAAATATCGCTGATGAGTTCAGAGAAGTCTACAACTCTTGTCTGATGGAGGGGGTATTCCCGGAACTTGGAAGAGACAGCGTCTAGTATTGTTGCCAAAGGGAAAGAATCCTCCAGGAGAGCCATCCTCCTACCGACCACTGTGCATGCTGGATACGGCTGGCAAAATACTCGAGCGCATAATCTACAATCGATTGGAGAAAGCTGTGGAAAGGGCCGGAGATCTTGCCGAGCGGCAGTATGATTTTCGAAAGGCTCGATCGACAACCGACGCCATTCGACACGTCGTTGAAATCGCCAAGGAAGCTACAGACGGCAGAAGATGAAAGGGCGGCTCTAAAAAATACTGCGCCGTGATCACCCTGTTGACGTCAAGAATGTATTCAACTCGACCAAATGGAGCCATATTCTGAATGCTCCACATGTATTGCAAGTACCAGTGTACATAAGGAGGATCATTACAGAATATTTCCGCAATAGAGTGCTGACATATGATACAGATGACGGTGTCATGGAATACAATGTTACGGGTGGAGTACCTCAAGGATCAGTACTGGGTCCCTTACTTTGGAACATTACGTACGATGGCGTTCTGAAGCTCAGCGTACCTGATGAGGCAGAAATTTTGGGTTACGCGGACGACGTTGCTGTTTTCGTGTTAGCAAAGAAGATAGAGGAAATAATGGAGATATGCAGGTTGGCCATTATAATTATCAAAAGTTGGTTGATATCATTCGGACTCCAACTCACGCGACACTTGTTATTGCGGGGATGATCCCAATTGATTTACTTGCAAAGGAGAGGAAGAAATGGTACCTACATCGTGAACAACCAGGGAGCAGAGCATCAGAACGCATTACAACTCTGACAGAATGGCAAAGACGGTGGGATGGATCGGAAAAAGGGTCGGTGGACTTACCGTCTCATACCATCCATCGAAAAGTGGACAAATAGGCGGCATGGCGAACTTAACTAGTACCTGACGCAGTTGTTAAGTGGGCATGGTTGTTTTGGGGCATACATTTACAGATTTAAGCATACCGACACTCCAGACTGTCCGGCCTGCAAAGGACCACAAGAGGATGTGGAACACGTTTTTTTTCAATGTTCGCGGTTTGAGACAACCCGGAGTGAACTGTCGGATATCCTTGGGCAGCGCCCAACACCTGGAAACATATCCGAACTAATGCTTGTTTCTGATGAAACATGGAATGCTGTTAGCCACACTTCGGCGGTGGTACTGAAGGAGCTGAGATGCCTAGAGCGTGCAAGAGCAGAACAACGAACAACAAATCGTGATTAGATAGCGGTAGCAATCTCAATCTATGTTTGAGACGCTGTGGAGAATAGAGTCGAATGATTAGTCACCCATGCGAAGTAATGTCTAACGATAGTTCCGTATGGAGGATGGATGAAAGCGTGTGTGGTTTTTAGATGGTATAAATCCATCACTGTTGCTGTGATGTTTGCCACCATCAAAGCTTCGTCTTGTTGAAGATTTTCCTCATTTTACCCTTCCCAAAAAAAAAAAAAAAAAACAAATTATCATAACATCACCGTCACCATCATGCCATCACCATTCACACTTACCATCACCATAAAGAATTCTACTTATCACATTGTCGACAATGAAAGAAAATTTTGATTTATACATTCGTTCAAATAAATTATTTTCAACTATATTTAAAGAGATACCATCGTACCGATCATACCATCTTAGCATATTACTATCATATAATCGTATCATAAAACCAGCATATCGTCATACCATAAAACTATCTTACCATCATACCATCATCCATCTTATCATAATCGTACCATCATGTCATAATATTATCATAAAGTACCACGATATCACTATACCATCATACCACTATACCACCTTACCATCATACCACCATACCACCATAATACGATATCATCATACTATCACACAATCCTCAACCATCATACCAACATACCATTATACAATCAATCATACCATTATACTGTCATCATACCATCTTACCATCATCTTACCATCAAACCATCTTACCATCATACCATCATAAACACCATCATTATAAATAACTCTACATTCGAGCAAAAAAGAAAATCCGTAGTCCTACTTGGCGTAGTGTCGACCAATGAAAATAATTTTTGGTTTAGGAATTCGTTAGCCTGTACTTTAATTTTGACATTTCCTTTAGTTTGCGTGGTTATTTTTGCTCTATTAAGTAAATATCTAAATTAAACAACACTGAATGAACAATTCTTAAAGAGTGTTATTTATTTGTGTGACAGTTCCCGAAACAAAGGGCCTTATCATGAATATCATGAGTCCCCGTTTTTAATTTTGCTTTCCGTTAGGAAAAAGAAAATACAAGCCACACATTTTTAACTGGTCCGTGACCAGTTAAAATTTTTCTGATGAATAAAATGTGAAAAATTTAACACATTTTAATTTTTCTTGCGAGTTTTTATTCATTTTAAATACAGCCTGTCGATTTTCTTAGACATGGATAAGATTAAATTTTTAAATTGTCAAGCAGTGTTGATTAATAGGTTAACGCTTTGAGCCGTTATTAAATTTAAGGGGATTGGTTGATTTTGTAAAAACTCAAATAGTATAAATTTTGATAAATTTTACATGTTTTTAATTTAGCATTAAATTCAAATATTTGATTTGAATTAATTTCCTTATATATTATACATTAAATTAAGATAAACTTCATTCGCATCCTTTAACCATAAAGTAAATGATTCACCTAAAAATTCGGCTACAACCTATTACTCTAGATACCGAGGCCAACTCAAAGGTGTCTCTCTTCAGTTTTACTTCTTGCATTTTCTGTCACCCTTTAGAAATTCAATCTATAAATTTGACCCTGCGCAATAATATTACAATTAAACAGAGAAATGTATATTTGTCAGAATCGGCGGAGAAACGAGAATGCTGTTAATTTTCCATTCAACACAGTTTATTTACAAAAATATTATTTTAGTATCCTGTTTATGGCTCTTAGTATGAAGTTAAAATTCGTTTAGTTCTGAGGCGTGAATATCTAAGATGTTTATTAAGATAATTTGACTTTGTCAACACATCATCGGCTAAATTAGGGGAATTTTGACCCTATATAATAAATATTTTTCCGCCTGACTTGAGCGAGAAATCAATATTGGGTACGTGTAGAAAAAATATGTCTCGTGACATTTGATTTTGTCAAATCGAATAATAATAATTTTTGCAGCTTGCATGAGACCAGACTTAAATCCCAGAGTTTTTAAAAGTTACAAGTCCAGTGGCTTGATTCGTTAATAAAAAAGAATATAAAATACTAAGACTTAAGATTTTGAAAACTGTTTATTGTATTAACAAAATATTAGTGAAGGGCATTATCAACTGAGTCTTGAAATCAGTTCTTCTTCATGGCAGAATTAACTTTAAAAGTGGACAGATTTCTACTGAATCCCTATTGATAAAACTTTAATTCAAATGGAAATTTGTTCAACTGGCACAGTATCGACTAACTAAGTTAATTGAAAATAAGTAGGTTGGAATTTGAATGGAATCCAGCATACTTAATACTATAAGTGCAAGCACTATAATTGCTGTTCCAGAGCAATTCACAATATTAGGCCTCTTCTTACTTCGTCATAATACAGTTTTATTCTAAGTAGCCCATCCTAGTAGAACCACATGTTTCCTAAATTCAAATCGTTCAATTGATTAATAAAAGAATTCCCCTATTTTTTCACAATCTATTTTGAGCTACAGCTCTTTATTAATAGTTTATACAAGATGAGAAACCTATTGATTAAAAATAAAAATACATATTTTTTAAGTAAACGTTGCCAGACTAGCCTACCGGCATATTTGTTGTTTGCATTTTTTTTCCAGGAAACCTCTTATTCAAAATTGTTTAAATGTATTTCGAGCAATATTTGTGAGCTGATTAATAACTTCCCATTTTTCAATATCAACATGGAATGTTTATGTGCATTTTTGTAACATCAACTGACAAACTTTGCGCCATTTGAAATTTACATTCGTCTTATCTTATCGACTAGCTCAAGGTTTTTTTTTATCGTCATGTCATTATCCAATTTTATGTCATCAGACAGCCATCTGTTGAGAATTTTGGCGATTTTGTTTGCCGGTGAAGTTAATCAAGGAGCGTATTGAAAATCAAACAATCTATAATTCATTGATTTTTGGTGCTGAAGGTTTTATTAACTTGTTGTACGAATTGAAAAGGCGAAAAATGAAAAAATGCAAGGTTAAATAGAAACTATAAAAGTTTTGTTTTTAAATTTTAATAAAAACTTTTATATAAATAAAATTGCTTATATTAAATTACAAAAACATTGCTGGTTAAAAATGTATTATTCTTATAATTTTTATATTTACCCCGACTATCTGCAGCCTGAAGTTAAATGCATTTACCGAGTTAAGTGTCTTTACACCAAGTATCAATATACCTTGAGTGATCTCAACCTTGAAGAAAATATTTGGTTCAGTTAAAAATCAACATCGAGGTCGACCTGCATCAATAAATATACCACCAAAATCAAGAGCGAATACTTTCTCTTATTGAAGGTAATCCAAGGAAATCTAATCGAAAACTTTCCAGTATTGCCCAAGTTTATCGCACAAGAAGCTTACAGAAAGAGCTAAAGTGAATCATCTTTCTTTTGCGCAAAACATTTTGCAACACCTAAACGGAGATTACATCTTAAAGAATATCAGGTTTAATGATTAAGCACACTTCCACCTCACGGATCTCGTTTCTACAAGATGGTGCTCGTCCACATACTGCAGATGTGGTTTTGGATTACTTAAACGATTTTTATTTTTATAATAGAGTCATTTCGAATTGCTTTCCTGACCGTTTGAATTTAGGTTTCCAATGCCCATCGTATTCCTGAATTTAAACCCTTATCACTTTTTTCTTTGGAACTATTTAAAATATCGGGTGTACGTTGACATTCCACGAGATATGAGTGAATTGGAAAAAGCGATTCGAACGAACATAAATGAAATTACGACTGATCTTCTCCTCCAAGTTATTAATTCCATAGCTAAAAGGCTAGAAAAAATCATTAATGGCAATGGGGGACATATAGTATTGTAATCTTAGTACACCACTTAGTACATGCTTTTTATAAAATTAAAATATATTTATAAATTTCAAATGGTTGTTTTATTGTTTTTAAAAAAATGACGTACATTCGCGTTTTAAATAGGAAACCCCGTTATTTTCAGTGTGATTTTTGTTTCCTGGGGAAATTTAATGTTAAATTCATTATAAATCTTTGGGTTACTAATCATTTTTGAAACTATATTGGACCATAATTAGGACGTTTTAACTGATAAATACAAGCTAAATTTAATATTTTTGAAGCATTTATGGTTTTAGTAACACTCAATTAATATCAAATTTCTGCAATTTTTAAGCACAAATTTCTGGCATTTAAAATGATAAAACCGTTCCAAATCAATCAAATATACATAAACCACACTTTAAACTACAAATTGGGTTTATTAGATTTTCCAATCATTACAATTAAAATTGCGTGTGTGTGAAAATAACTTGTCGTCATTTTCATCAAAAATCGTTTTGTTTTCAAGACACCAAAACTGAATGGTAAAGTTGAAAAAGCGCCTTAAGTAGGCAATAAGCTATGAAAATCCTATGAAAAAAAATTTGCTAGTCAATATTGAAATAGTGTCCGTTTAAGGCGTTTTTCAACTTTACCCTTCGTTAATTGCTGTGTTCCATTTGACGTGGCAAAGTACAAATAAGGACTTGAGAGTAGATGGTAAATGGAACGCAGAAAATTAGTTGCGAATTAAAATTTAATTTAAAAAAATTTACGTGTAACATGGAAAGTTGGAAAATTAATTATTAATTTGAATACAGATCAGCCATTTCTTACCGATTAGTTGTGCTAAATATTCTGGTAACGAAGTCGCCATAAATTCAAAAAGTAGACTACTCATAAAATTTAGCAAGAGTAGCTGCGTGCAGAAGAAGTACTTGTGTGTACTTTGCCATGTTAAATGGAACCCAGCAAATTAATCAAATGAACCGGATTTGGGGTCTTGGATACAAAACAATTTTTGATGAGAATAACCACAAATTAGGTAGTCGCCCGTCGCTAATTTAACTGGTTAAAAGCCATTTGCGTTAAAAACCGGAAGTACACCACAACAGTGTACAAACTAACTATAATTAGCATAATTGGGCTAATATACACCATAATTACTGTCAAAATAATTTTTTTATCGATAACATATCAAGTTACGGAGTTTAGAAAATATGATAAGCTTAAATGCGGAAATGGCTATAACACCCTGTAAAAAAGCCCTACCCAGCATTTCGACATTTTGGCAAGGATAAAGCACTATGATAAAGCTGCCCCAATGCTAAAAAATCCCCAAAAAAATTTAGAATCATGGAATATTGATATACATACATTCATTTTCCTATTATTTGCGTTAAAAACCGGAAGTACGTCACAACAGTGTACAAACTAACAATAATTAGCAATACACCATTTTGGTATTCGTGAATACCCGCCTGTGTACGTAGTTTTCAAAATCCAATAGTTGCTGCGTTCCATTTAACGTGGCAAAGTACACACAAGTACTTCTGACTGCACGCAGCTACTCTTGCTAAATTTTATGAGTAGTTTGCTTTTTGAATTTATGGCGACTTCGTTTTCAGAATATTTAATACTAATCGGTAAGAAACAGCTGATCAGCTTTCAAATTAATAATTAATTTTCCAACTTTCCATGTTGCACGTAAATTTTTTTAAATTAAATTTTATTTTCGCAACTAATTTTCTGCGTTCCATTTACCATCTACCGCCAAGTACTAATTTGTACTTTGCCACGTCAAATGGAACGCAGCAAATAGATGAAAACATTCAATTTGGATCTGTCCATGTGACAATACAATACCCTGTTAAATCTATTACTGCGGTAAAAGTCGATTTTAAGCATTTATTAAAAACAATTTTTATTGGTTTAGAGCTCATTAATATTATTTTTAAACTAATTAAAGCTAAAAGGCGTTCAAAAACTTGTTTCTTTTGTACATAAACCAAAAAATAAAGCAATCGTAAATTTTCTACTAAAACCGATTTTTCATGGAAACGCACTTTTTTTTATTTGACTATTCGTTTCAAAATCGCGTCCCTGCTGAATTTCGAAAAAAAAAATTCGACAAAATTTGTGAGTCAAATTTTGCGTCCCTGCTGAATTTCGAAAAAAAATCTCGACTAAATTTTTGAGTCAAATTTTGCGTCCCTGCTGAATTTTGAAAAAAAAAATCTCGACTATATTTTTGAGCCAATTTTTTGATATATGTATATAAAACAATTATTTTGTAATTTACGTTAGACACGTTAGACGTTAGTTGTGATTTTTTATTTTTCGTGCCAGTGTCTAACGTAAATTACAAAATAATTGTTTTATATCAAAAATGTAACTCAAAAATTTAGCCGTGATTTTTGTTGTCGAAATTCAGCAGGGACGCGATTTCGAAATGAATACCAATTTGAATTTTAATTTGTTGCGTTCCATTTAACGTGGTACGCACAAGCACTTCTGCTTTCACGCAGCTACTCTTGCTAAATGTTATGAGTAGTTTGCTTTTTGAATTTATGGCGACTTCGTTACCAGAATATTTAGTACAACTAATCGGTAAGAAATGGCTGAACAGTTTTCAAATTAATAATTAATTTTCCAACTTTCCATGTTGCACGTAAATTTTTTTAAATTAAATTTTATTTTCGCAACTAATTTTCTGCGTTCCATTTACCATCTACTCCCTAGTACTTATTTGTACTTTGCCAAGTCAAATGGAACGCAGCAATTAATAATTAATTTTCCATCTTTCCATGTTGCACGTAAATTGTTTTAAATTAAATTTTATTTTTGCAACTAATTTTCTGCGTTCCATTTAGCATCTACTCCCAAGTATTTATTTGTACTTTGCCACGTCAAATGGAACGCAGCAAATCACGTACACAGCGGGTATTCACGAATACCAAAACGGTATTGGATTCATGGTATTGTTGTTGTAAATGGTCAAATAAAATGCGCCTTTATTCCAGCAATAATTTTGAAAAATTTTGTTGTTTTTTATTTAATTTTTAATGTCAACTGTGTAAGAGAGGGCTATTCATATGTATATTAAACCAGAAGTAAAGAAAGACTTACATTTTATTTCGTACGCATTTAGTGGGTATCCCCACCCTCGATGTCCGATGGTTTAGATATGAACTGTAAGAAAACAACTGTTAGAGTATACGCGTCACATTCACACATATAACCCATCACCACCAATCTTCTCTATCACACAATTCCAGCAACGCAAGACGATGCAACCATCATACGTAGACTTAATCAACAAAGATCAATCGATGGGCAAGGCCACAGCAGCGCGGGTCGATTCACTCATTCTTGACGATTCACTGTATATATCATCGCAGCACAGTGGGTTAGTATAGGTAGTAGCACTGTATATATCTTCACAGCACAGTGGATTAGTATGTTGGTACCATGTGGTTGTCCACAAGGTATACGGGTTCTCACACACTCACGCAGGCCTCATGCCACCACTTCACACATATTCATTAGGCACACATAAATACAATACAATTCTACAATACAAACTATTCAATGCAATGCAATCCTACCTGATGGATGAAAGACCAAATTTTACGAAAAGATCGGGCGATGAGTAATTTCGTGATTCGAGATGACTGTGTGTACTTTAAAGGAGAAAGTGGGGACGAATTGTTTGTTGTTCCAAAGTGCCTTCTTGGCCGATTGGTATCAGAGACTCATTCAGCAGGACATTTTGGGTTAGAGAGACTACTACTTGGTATTATAGGCAAGAATTTTTGGTTAAAAAAAATGCGACCTTATGTCAAAAGGCATATCGCATCCTGCGTAGAATGTTTGTATCAGAAGGATAAAGGTGGCGGTCAGGGAATTGAATTGCATCCGATCGAGAAAATCCTAATCCCACAGCATACGTGGCACATAGATCATTTAGGACCCTTTATCAAGTCATCAAGGAAGAATGCCCACCTCATCGTCATTACTGACGCATTCAGCAAATATGTTCACTGTCGACCGTCAAAAGACACGTCCACTAAATTTGTGGTTCGAGCTATAGCTAAGATATCATCATCCATTTCGATACGCCGACACGGATAATAACGGATCGAGGTTCTGCATTCACGTCCAAAACATTCGAGCGATTCTGTGTAGACTTAAACATCAAACATATTCTAAATGCGACCGCCACCCCTCGAGCAAATGGACAGGTGGAACGTACAAATCGGACTCTATTGAGCTCACTTCGGACAATGGTTAGCGAGGGAAGTGAACAAAATTGGGAGACAAAACTTCGGCAGATACAATGGACGAACAACACAACCGCAAATTCGGTGACAAAAAAGACACCACTTGAACTACTATTCGGATATACTCCAAGAAGTATTTTTAAGGATAAATTGACTCTCGAGTTGGAAGGCGACAAAATATTAAATGAACGACAGGACTACGTGGAGCAAACAACGAAGTACCGAGAAGAAGCTTCGCAAAACATTCAGCGGCATCAAAAGTAAGAAGTATTTCGATTCACATCATAAGAAGCCAGATGTCTCTCACGACAGAGATCTGGTTATGGTGAAGCGTGAGACGGTTTCAACGGGGAGTAGCACCAAGCTACAGCAGCGTTAGAGGGGCCCCTACCAGGTTATACAGAAACTGCATGGGTATAAATATCGTGTTACCGATATAGCACCTGTGGGCAACAAACGAAAGTTTACCGGCGTTTTCCCAGCCGAGCGAATGAAACTGGTGGAAAGACCAGCAGTCAGTAGCGGTTCAGAGGGGAGCAAAGATTGAGGACAATCTTGAAGGTCAGGAAGGCCGAGTGTAATCTAATCTAAGTGAAATAAAATTTGAATTTTTCTAAATATGTATATTGTAAACGACATCTCTTGAATAACCTCGGTACTGTCTTGTCTTTTATTGTACCTCGGGTAACCCCTTTGTCTTGTCTTTTATTGTATATTGGAATGCCTTTTAATATAATGAAATATAGAAATTGGCCAGACCTACTTTCCTTTTTCCACTATTCTTCTTGAACAGTTAATTTTATAAAAACTAGTGTTGTGAAAGGACGTGTCGTGGAGTAGCGTCAAGTGGTGTGAAAATACATATTTATTGCTATCTTCTATCAAGAACACATCCAACGTAGCTCCACTTGCTTCAACACTTTCCAAAACAGGTGCTCTGCTCAACGCATCAACATGAGCCATTTGCTGTCCATTTCTATGCCTGATCTCAAAGTCAAATTCCTGCAGCCGTAGCCACCAACGCGCAACCCGAGGAATCGCGGTTCGTAAAGACTCACAATCCGTGATGACAACAAATGCTTTGCCAAGTACGTACACTCGGAATCGTTCCACCGATTCCACGACAGCCAGGGTTTCCAATTCGTAGCTATGGTAATATTGCTCTATGGCGTTTGTCTATCGGCTAAAATAGGCGACTGGTCTTCTACGGTCTTCCTGAACCTGAATTAGTATTCCTGCTAACCCAACCGCACTGGCATCCGTATGTATCACGTGTCGCATTAACGGATCATAAAGAGCCAAAGCATTTCGAGTACGTAAGCAAGCTTTAAGCTTGTTAAAAGCTGCGCCTTGCTCATCGCCCCACGCAAAGACCTGGTCCTTCTTAGTGAGATTGGTCAATGGCCTTGCAACCTCAGCGAATTTCGGAACGAACTTCCGAAAATAGCTTGCCAATCCAACAAATCTCCGTACATCATGGACGCTAGTCGGAACATCGAACTTCTCAACGCACAGGATTTTCTCCTTTCCCGGACGGATACCATCCTTATAAATTTCGTGGCCCAAGAACACGATTTGTGTTTGCAGAAACCTGCACTTCGAAGGTTTCATTTTCAATCCGTATTCTCGCAGTTTGACCATGAATTCTTTTAGTAGTAGTATTCCTTCCTCAAGAGTCGCTGATGGGATAACCACATCATTGAGATATGTAACAATCCGGTTACTGGGTTCACCAGCCATTAAATTCATCATACGCTGAAATGCTGATGGTGCATTAACAAGCCCGAAAGGCATACGATTAAACTGGTACTTCCCATCTGGCGTTACAAACGCAGTTAAAACACGCGACTCCTCATCAACTGGGATCTGATAGTAGCCAGACGCCAAGTCAACCACCGAAAACCATATCATGCCGGCCAGCCGCTGTAATTGATCATCCATGTTCGGCAATGGGAAATGACCTTTCACAGTTCTGTCGTTGAGCCTGCGATAGTCGACATAAATGCGATCTTCACCGCTCTTCTTTTTGACGATCACGATAAGGGATGCATACGGTGAAGTCGATGGTCTTATGATGTTATTTTGCTGCATTTGCTCTACATGATTTCTAACAGTTTCCCGCTGGGTATAAGCAAGTCGATAGGGCTGATAGCAAACAGGTCTCTCATCCTTTAGCTTTATCTTAATTGTTGCTTTAGTAGTCAGGCCAAGCTCGCTCATATTTAATGCGAAACAGTCTCTATACTCGGCAAACAACTGCACAATGTCCACCTTAACAGATCCGGTAACATCCTTTCCAATGAGTTCCGCTACGATATCACGAAAATCATCCTTTTGTACTATCAGTACGGCCAACTCCTCTGTTCATGTACATCCCTGTTCCCTTTTCAGACAATTCACAACATTCGTGACGTTATTGGCATCTTTAGTAATACTCAACAGCTTGAAGAAATTGTAGTCCTTGACAACAACTACGTTTTCGCGATTAAGTACATTATTGCCAACAATCATATTGAATGGTTGGAGAACGTCGGGCACAATCAATATTTTACAATTTGTCAGAGTGACGTCATCAATTTGTATTTCTGCCGTTAATTTCCCCACTGTACTGCTTACCCCATCTCCAAATCCACGCAATTTCTGGCTATATTTCTCATACTTCAAAACCATTTTATCGGCAATATTCTGACACAATACCGTGCATTCGCTTCCCAAATCAACGAAAGCGTCCACGTTGATCCCGTTTAGTCTAAAAGGTTTTGAATATTCACATTTGCTAGCAATAATGCAATTAATAGTTTTGACATTGGTATTTGTAGAATTGGGTTTTTCCTGTTTGTTTTGATTGGTGAGACTCTGATTCCGATTTTTATTGCTACATTGGGCAGCATAATGCCCCTATTTTCTACAATAGTTACATATAACTGACCGCATGTCTCGTTTATACGGCAGGTAGTCGTAGCGTCTCTCAGGCCGATGCACTTGAGTATGGGATGATCGATTCGCCAAAACACCCTGGTCTGAAAATGTTTTTGTCATCGAGTTGTGTGCCCGAAGTCTCAACATTTATTCCGAAATAGTTGCAATTCTCATAACACTGAGTGAGTAAATTAGATTTGAATTCCCTAATCCGCCTATGATGTATTTTTACTTCACAAAACTCACAAAAATAAATAAAACTAAACGTCAAAATTTTAACTTTTTAGCTAGTTGCATTTGGAACAGCAAATCGGTTAAAAAATGATCTAAGTTAAATATTTCTTACCACAGTTAAAATATTTAACTTTTTAACCAATTGGAACACAGCCTAAAAAATATGTGGTAAATTTTATTATTTTTACCACAATTAAAATATTTAACTTTTTAACCATTTCGCACACAGCCCTCCCACTAAAATCCATTTTTCTTGGACACAAAATACAAATTCAATCGGTTTGAAAAAAAATCAAATTGCTTTTAAAAAATGTATAAGCATCTATACCTTTTTGTATAAATTAACATAAAACAAAATTCATAATCGATTAAATTATAAATTTATTTACTTTTAATTCGAATTCATACAAATAAAAATAAACCGCAATTGTATGTACTAAAAATTATGCTCTCGTTTGTTTATAACGTGCCTTTACGTGGCATTTCGTTAAATTTTCATCGACTTGTCAAAATTTTTTTAACGAATCTCGAAAAATGTATTTTCAACCCTTTCGTTCATGTCGATCTCTCTGACGTGGAGTTACAAAAAGATTTTTAATTTTTCTATCGACGATAAAAGAATTAAAATCAAATTGTTTAATAAAATATTCGTGCAACAATAAATATTATTCAATAAAATGTGTTTTCATTAAATAAAGTAAAAATTTGGTGTCAATATTGTTCAAAACGCGTTAGAAAATATAAAAACAAAAAGAAATTTATACCGAGGGCAGAGAGACAAAATTTTTTGAAGGAACGAAAAATAATAATTTATTTTTCCGGAATTATTAATTAGATCAATAACATAATATATTCAACCAGCTGGTTAGTTAAATTGTAAGTGAAAATATAAGTAAATTCGTTAATTAACACACAAAAATTAGGTTGTGGATTTCTTGACATTCATCCGATGACGTTGACAAAAACAACATATGAAAGTCGTGATTTTTAATTTTCTTTTGCATAGGACGTGAAAATCTTGGGTGGATAAAATGATGAACTCATATGGACCACCACCTCCGATGTCGCAACCGATGCAGGGTGGTGCAGGAGGCTGGCCACAACAATCACCAGCACCTCAGCAGCAATCACAACAACATAATCAAAATCCAACGGTAATGAATGGCAGTAATCAGCCGCAGCCGAATGTATGTTCATGTTTTGAGCTTAAAAGTTTATCTTATCTGTTTTTTTTTTGTTAAATTTTCTAGATAATACCACAAATGGCTAATTTAAATTTGAGTGGGCCCTCACCGTACGAGCCTCAAAAACAGCAAAACCAATTTTTAAATCAACAACAACAAATGAGGCCACCACAGATGCAACAAAATGGTCCACCACCGATGAATAATTTTAATGCGATGCGACAACAGCCACAACAAAATGGACCACCACCACAAATACAGGCAACATCACTTAATCAAGCGCCTCCTTTGAATAGACCACCATCAACTCAACCGCCGCCCGCGGTCCTCCCCGTAAATTCTGAAACGATTGATAACAATTCTAGACCACCATCTCATCCAGCTCCAGTACCGATGATGATGCCACCACAACAACAAAATACACAGTTTTTACCACCAACATCAAAGCCATTGGTGCCAACAGGAGGATTAGGATTTCCACCGACAAGTGGTGCAACAGGACCACCAGCGCCATCTGCAGTAAATTTACCTACGGCTTCTGCGAATATCGGAATACCGCCAACGAGTGCAGCAAACAGTGGATGGCCTCAAAATTCAGGAATGGATTTACCACCCACCTCCAACGCTCCACCTACATCGGCGGCTAGCTTTCCTGCTGTTTCACCGCCTGCTGGCCCTCCATCTTCAAATAGTGGGTTTCCACCAACTTCAAGCGGAATGACACACACCATGGCCGGTCAACCGTCACAAGCGAATTTTCCTGGAATGCAAAATAAAGTTTTTCCAGGTGGAAATCAACCTGGATTTCCACCACAACCTTCGGCAAATCAATCCGGATATCCACCACAACCATCAGCAAATCAATCCGGATTTCCACCGCAACCATCGGCAAATCAACCCGGATATCCACCACAACCAGTAGGGCCACCTACTAATCAACCAGGTTTTCCACCTCAGCCAGCAGGACCCCCTACTAATCAAGCAGGATTTCCACCACAACCTACAGCAAATCAAACTGGATATCCACCACAACCAGCTGGTCAATCAGGATTTCCACCGCAACCGACAAGTCAACCAGGCTTTCCACCGCAGCCTGGAGCAGTTAGACCAGGCTTTCCACCTCAACAAACAGGTCAACCCGGATTTCCGCCACAACCAACAAGTCAACCAGGATTTCCACCTCAACCAACAAAACAACAGGTATTTTCGTCACAGCCGGTAAGTCAGCCTGGCTTCCCTCCGCAACCAACGGGTCAACCTGGTTTCCCGCCACAACCAGCTGCACAACCAGGCTTTCCACCTCAGCCGAGTAAACCTGGTTTTCCGCCACAGCCTACAAGCCATCCAGGATTTCAACCACAATCGACAAGTCAACCAGGTTTTCCACAACCATTATCAGGTCAACCTGGTTTTCCACCTCAGGTGAACAGTCCACCCGGGTTTCCACCACAACCAACTGGGTTTCCGCCACAACCATCAGGCCCTCCGGGCTTCGCGCCACAATCTGGTGGCCCACAAGGTTTTCAACAACAGCCAAATATCCCTCCAGGGTTTCCACCAATGCCTGGGGCACAACCAAGTGGATATCCAGGACAACCGGCTACTTATGGAGGTCCCCCACATATGCCACCACAACAACCCGGCCGTCCACAACAACCAGGCATGTATAATCAAATGCCGGGTGCTTTTCCAACCCAGCCGGGTATACCACAAGCACCGCAGCGACGATTGGACCCAGATCAAATGCCCAATCCAATCGAAGTAATGAACGAAAATGATAATGCCTGTTCCGGCCCATTCATAACCAACCAACCTGGTCAGGTACCACCATTAGTTACAACGGAATTTGTTACACAAGATCAAGGAAATTCAGGACCACGATTCATTCGTTCATCCATGTACAATGTACCAGCTACCCAAGACATGATGAAACAAGCAGCCGTACCATTTTCATTAATCATTTCGCCATTTGCAAAAACAGCCGCCGGTGAGCTAACACCACCGATCGTCGATTTTGGTGAATTGGGCCCTATTCGATGCGTCCGTTGCAAAGCGTATATGTGCCCGAATATGCAATTTATTGATGGTGGACGTCGATTCCGGTGTTTACTGTGCGAAGTTACTACGGAGGTACCAGCGGAATATTTCCAGCATTTAGATCATACCGGCCAACGCGTCGATAAATATGAACGACCTGAATTAGTATTAGGCACCTATGAATTTGTAGCCACCAAGGATTATTGCCAGAATAATGTTCAACCGAAGGCACCGGCCCTCATATTCGTTATTGATGTTTCATATAATAACATTAAATCGGGACTAGTCCATTTATTGTGTGCCGAAATGAAACAAATCATTAAAAATCTGTCGATCGATCAAAATTCGGACAAGAGCCTCATGAAAGTAGGATTTATTACTTACAACAACACGGTGCATTTCTATAATATCAAGAATAATTTAGCTCAGCCACAAATGATGGTTGTTGGCGATGTGCAGGAAATGTTTATGCCACTTTTAGATGGATTTTTATGCGATCCGGAAGAATCAAGTTTTGTTATCGATGCGCTCATGGATCAGATCCCAAAAATGTTTGGTGAATCACGGGAAACGGAAACAATTCTACTTCCAGCGATCCAAGCCGGTTTGGAAGCGCTAAAAGCGTCTGAATGTGCTGGTAAATTGTTGGTATTTAATTCATCGCTTCCGACTTGGGAGGCACCTGGAAAGTTACGCAATCGGGACGACCGAAAATTACTGGGGACCGATAAGGAAAAAACAGTGTTAGTACCACAAACAACCGTTTACAATAATCTTGGACAGGATTGTGTAGCTGCTGGATGTTCCGTAGATTTATATGTTTTCAATAATTCGTATATTGATGTAGCCACAATTGGGCAAGTGCCGCGCTTAACCGGAGGTGAAGTATACAAGTACACATATTTCCAAGCCGATATTGATGGAAAACGGCTGATCAATGATATTATTAAGAATATTTCACGACCCATCGGGTTCGATGCAGTCATGCGAGTGCGAACGTCGACGGGAATTCGACCAACCGATTTTTACGGACACTTTTTTATGTCGAATACGACCGATGTGCAATTGGCCAGTGTGGATTCAGAAAAATCAATTGCTATTGAGATTAAGCATGATGATAAATTGAAACCCGAAGACAACGTCTATATTCAAGTAGCGGTCCTATACACTTCTTGCAGTGGCCAACGTCGATTGAGAATACTAAATTTATGTCTTAAAATTTGCTTACAAATGGCCGATATGTTCAGAAGTTGTGATTTAGATACCACAATGTTGTATTTCGCAAAGCAGAGTATATTTAAGCTAATGGATGGCACACCAAAAGCAATAAAAGATGGGCTAGTGGCGAGATGCGCTCAAATATTAGCATGCTATCGAAAAAATTGTGCCACCATTACATCGGCCGGTCAATTAATATTGCCCGAGTGTATGAAACTATTGCCATTGTATACCTCATGTATTCTCAAAAATGACGCCATTTCCGGTGGCTCAGACATGACACTAGATGATCGCTCTTACGTCATGCAATATGTACTTTCAATGTCACTACCAATGTCCGTTAAATATATTTATCCACGTTTAATTCCAATTCATGATGTGGACGCTGATGAATCAGAAATTGTACCGCCACAAATACGTTGCTCGACCGAAAAAATGTTAGATAATGGGGCGTATATACTTGAGAATGGAATTCATATGTTTATATGGTTAGGACTTGGTCTTGCACCCGAATTCTGCCAATCTGTCTTTGGGGTACAGCATGCCACACAAATCGATACAGATAAAATTGAATTGCCCGTTTTTGATAATCCACTGTCAAGACGCGTACGAGAAATTGTGAACTATTACCAACAGGAGAGTTCAAGATGTATGCGAGTAAGTAAACCATTTATTTTATTATACTTTAGAATAGGCCTTTCTTTGCTGGATGAAATAGAATTGCCATTTAATTTTTTCTTTTTTTTTTGTAGATTACTTTTGTTCGTCAACGGGATAAATTAGAAAATGTATACAAGCATTTCTTGGTCGAGGATCGTGGCACGGACGGTAGCCCAAGCTATGTTGATTTTCTATGTCACATGCATAAAGAAATTCGTCAATTGTTAAGCTAGCTGCGAACAAATTCCTCTTCCGCTACAGCATCTTCGTCATCATCGCAATTAGCCTCTCGACAGCGGGAACAATATGTAAAATCAAATTTAAGTATATCTCAAAACCGAACAAGAGCCATACGATACCGTAGAGCACTAATGGGTTAATTTAATATACGTTAACCATCAAATGTACCAATTTATTACATCAATTATCGTAATTATATATAATTTTTGTATTTTTTTAAAAAATTATTACTTCTGTTCTTATATAAGAAAAAACAAAAACAATTATTTATCTAATATGTGATCATGATATCGAACGAGGATAATAAAAATCGCGCAGTTGAACAAAAATAAAAACACTAAAATGAGGGCCATTAAACACCGGTTACCATTTTAAGTGTAGCATTCATACATTGATGAAAATTCCAAAATCTGAAATTATATAAAAAATAAAATAATTATATTTTCTTTGTTATATATAAATATTATAAATATAAAAAAATGTAATAAAATAATAATATTCTATTTTATAAAACGTAAATTTTCTTAATTTTTTTTGTTCCCAAAAATTTCCCTCAACATTTTTTCTACCACGCTATATGTAGCATTGTGGTATCACAATGGGCCGTCACCGGTTTAAGTGTGCGTAAGCAGCCACTCCAACCTAACCTAACCTATATGTAGCGTGTGGATGAGTTGAAAACTTGAAATTGCAACAAAAAAGATTTACGAAAAAGTGAAAGCAAACTTACTTTACTATTTATCATCTTAATACATAAAAAAAACTATTCAGAAGTACTTTTAAAAACTATAAATACACATTTTTGTTTAATTATGCTTAACATAAAAAAAATGGCGACTAAAATTTACTGACCTTGCTTATTAAGATTGTTATCCAATTTGAACAAAAAACGTAAAAATTTAGTGTTATTTGATGATATTTTTTTGACGAGTATTTTTCATTTAAGCTTGTTAAATTGTTTTAAAGGCTATTATCGAAATGAAAACTGCTTGTGATTTTGTATATGAAAATTTGGCTAACGTGTTATACATATTCAGATTTTTAATGTTTAATTTAAACATTTATTAGGCCATCAAAATTTTGTTACAAATAATTTTGTGTTACCGCTCTCAAAATACTGAAGTCAATTCGAACGATTTTTACATAGGTACTCATTTAAATAAGTTTAGTATCGGTTTCGTAATCAGCCAGTCCGATATTATTCAAAATGCTGAATTAATTGTAGACTTCTCTTAACAAACCTGGAAATTTTCTCATATAAATTCATACTTAAAAATGATGCCACTGTAGAGCACGAACTGGAATTGATTTGAGAGAAATATCATCGAGGAATGCGGTTCACCTTGGGCTACCTCAGTGGTTTTGGTTTCAAAATAAATCAATGAATTTCGTCTATAGACTACAGAAAATTTGCAAACTAACCGAATCATTGATCTAAAGGCAGGCTAGCAGAAATCGATTGCTATACAATACTTTCATACCGCCCTTCGGACTTCTCCTTTTTCGAAGAATGCCTTTTAGCTTAAAAATGCACCTGCGATCTTCTAGCGCCTGATCAACTAATTCAAAAATGGCATACCGAATGTCAATCTTATCACCTATCTGAAAGACTTTCTCGAGTTCTTAACGTTGGTCTTTGATCGAATAAATATTTTTAATTTAAAAGCTAATCGAGACAAATGTTAATTCTTTATAGAATCGGCAAAATATCTCGCTCTATTGCCGGTATGAAACCACATAATTAACAACTACAATCTAAGATAGAAAATTTAGTAATCTTCTATTGCAAAGTGCTTGTGTTATTTGACGAAAAAGACTTAAGTGGGATGGGGTAATTAGGATTTCAGAACTTTCAATCATCTAAAGCAGCTTGTTATATCGTTATGTAACTGTTATAGTTATATTGTGATAATTAATTATATTGTTTTAATATTTTTATAAATCGTACCTATGTTCAACCCTGTCAAGTGTAGAACAGAGTCCATCTTTGTACGTACTACTTGTCTGAAATAAAGAATTAGTTATCTTAAATATAAATATAATTGGAGTTTCAATTACTCATACTGACAAGATTCAACACAGCTTTTGTCAACGCACCTATCATAAAAGTAAGCCGATCAGACACAAACATTTCTGTTAAGAACCGACGCCAGTAAGTATGGTTTGGAGGCGGTTTTGGTGCATTCAAGACGGCTTCTGCTAGACAAAGAAAGGAATATAGAGCGGGAAGCCTTAGTGGTTGTGTGGACATTAATGCGAGTACCGAATACTAAAATGGATCATGTCATTGCTGTCGCCAGGCGGAACTTTAAGTAGTCATTCAAACTACTGGAGTTTTAATAAAAAAATATAAAGTGACAAATCTGTTCCCACAGGACTGTTAAGAACGTCTACCATGGCAGACCGCTTTGAGATTCTATCAATCGATTTAGTCGGACATTTATGTAACGTAGTGAAACACGCTAGAGGCTTAGTTTTCTAATATGTAATGTCTTTTATTAAGCAGTAGTGACAATTACATGCATTGCTACTTAACCTACGCAACATGATGGGTGCGTTCCATAACACATAATATGTCATGTCACATCCCCCCGTTTCTGTTTTAAAGCGGTTTCACATTTTCCATTTTCTTATTTCATATTTCTTTTTTCTTTATTGTGACGCTGCTTCAAAACGAAAACGTTTACAAATTATAATTAAAACTAGTTAAACAAAATATACATTTTCATTTCTGTACATGTCTTCATTGACTTTTTTTATTTTATTTTATAAATTGAGTTTTTGAATAGGTTTTATTTGTCTTCCAAAACTTGAAGTTTTGATAGTATAATTATTAATATTATTCTCAACCGTTTCATCTGAATACGACTTGCTCTCCGGCGCATACCGTGGATGCTCTGCTGCACCAATTAACTCCCGCCGTTCGGATGTCATGTAGGTACACTTGGAATGAAAGATTTTCTTTAAGGATGCATGCATGCAGATGTCTTGACTAAATGGTGAGTATTTCTTCTTAGTATTTTGTCATAGTCTGTTTTCACATTATACTGATTTTGGTGCTTCTGCGTTTCCAACTACCGTCCATGCTGTCCATTCTCTCGGTCCAATTTGTAACCTATCTTTGTCATTTATGTTCAACGGTATTGTGACTTTTGCTCCTCGATCAGCGTATTGTTTTTGTTTGTCCCGTATTGTTTTTGTTGACATCTACCGTTATTTTATCGTAATTACATTTTAAAAATTGCAATCTAATTCTAGTTAAGAAATCTTCGAATTTTTCTCCGACCGATTGAGACAAATTATTGAAAATAAAACGTTCATACGTTAAGTTTATTTTTGGTTTAAAATGTTTGTCAAATCTTTTTACCAATATTTCAAAGGTTATTTCCTCTTCTTTTAATTGAAAGGATTCAAAAACTTTACCTGCTTCTTGTCCTATTGATGTCATGTATATTGCCGCCTGGATCTTTGCATCTTTTTTCTCGAATTCTGTGGCCGTTGCATAAAACCTGAATGTTCGTATCCAATCCAACCAATTGTTGCATGCATCTCCCGCACATGACATCGGTTTTGGTGGTCTGAGGCTATCGCCCATTTTGATAAAGTTGTTTGAATTATTAACTAAATTTTCCTCTATATTTGTAATATTTTGCGAGCCACTTCGTCGCTTTTTATTCTTACGCGTTATTTTGATATGTATAATGTTGTAATGATTAGTAAATAAACTTTCCAAATGGCGTCTTTTTACCACTTTTTTTTCGTATAAACTTTATTTTAGTTGTACCGCGTATTTACGTATTTTTATTTCTTTTATGTTTATTTTATAATTCTATATATTATTCTCTATATATTTTTTTTAATTTTAAATTTAATTCACATTCTGACACCATGTAACGTAGTGAAACACGCTAGAGGCTTAGTTTTATAATAATGTCTTTTATTAAGCAGTATACTATAGTGACAATTACATGCATTGCTACTTAACCTACGCAACATGATGGGTGCGTTCCATAACACATAATATGTCATGTCACACTTTAGTTCTCACTGAATCTCACAACATTCATTACGAAAGACACCACCACATTTGCGTCAAAAAATTCCACAGCAGAAACTTGTGCTAAAACACTCATCAACGATCCTGAGATACGGAATACCACGACGAATCATCTCATATAACAGGTCTCAATTCGTAAATGACATAATGCAATATGCCACAAATTGTTTCGGCATCCAACAAATTCTTACACCAGTTTACCATCAAGAGGCTAGCTGGATGTGCGTTGGTAATATTTTGAATTTTTTTGTGGTGAAATGCAGTTTTTTCGCTCGTTCATAATTTTATTACTTTTAATTTCCAAGCTAACTAGTATGTCTCGATGCTGGAACCGGCCTAATTTCGTTGAAATGTTCTTTTAATAATTTTACCTAATCTGACTTGGGAATTTTTTCTTTTTCGTGTTGCCTGTATCTCTTCGCTAAAAGCTGTTTTTAAATCGAGCATAATCGTTGCTAGGATAGTGTTCCAATCCATTCGATCATGACACATGATCGCAGCCTTGATGGTACGATGCCATCGCTCGATAATGCCATTACGTTTCGGATTGGAACTGGTCGTCGTTTTCCTCAAAACGCGAAATCCAAGAAGAATACACGGCAAATGCGACATTGACAGCTGTAATATCTTGAACAGGAATAGCATGAGTCAGAAACCGGCAATGGATCAATGATGTCGAGGTGGATTTCCGCAAACGTTGTGAAGTTACTTTAAATGTACAGAGAGGAGATTTCGGGTGCCGAGAAATTTTTGATTTCTGACAACCTATACAATTTTGAGTCTTTGTTGATCGAAGGCCAAATAACCTGTTTTGTTAAAAGTTTAAATAATGCTTTAATGGCTGGATTTGATAATTTGTGAAAAGAGTCAAAAAGTAATTGTTGAAAATTTAGAGATATGAATGGTCTGGGTATAGATGCAGAATATCGCAAAATAATTATTTGTTGAAGTTAAACGAAACCGAAATTTATTTGAATTTTAAACTCGAATTTTTACTTAAAATTCGTCCAGTTGAAAAAGCATAATTGAAAAGCGAAAAAGAGAACAATTTTATTCTTGAAATAAGAGGCAAAACTCTTTCGAATTCGAATCGAAAGCGATGTTATAACATACCACCACTGGATAAAAAACAAAATATGGACAAAATAAAACGCAAATAATTTTTTTTTTTTTTGTAAGATTAGCTGTACTTACTTTTCTAGCAATTTCAGGTACTTACAAATTTTATTTTCTACCGCCTTTGGTCCGAATTCGTCCTGCCATGTACATAGGCCTGCCGGGTTGCTTCGGGAAAGTCTCCTGTTACCCCTGGACTCTTTCTTTCAGTCTCTTCTTCTCTCTCTCTCTCTCTCTCTCTCTCTCTCGTTGTTGACGTGTAAGCTGTTGTATTTGTGTGATAATCTTCTGAATTACTTCGAGGTCACCACTTTGTGGGTAGTCTCTTCTTCGTCCTCTATCCCAAAATGTTACTGCAATGCTGTACAGGCTCCCTAACATTTCAACAAGAATCAAGCGTCTTAAATTGGGCACGCATTTGGTCCGCAGTTTTTTGATCTGATTTTTGAATATTAATTTTTACCTTTAGCAAAACATATGGAATCTAATCTAGAGGTAAAAATATGGAATCTAATCTAGAGGCTAAAATAAATTACTACTATTCCAACAAGCACTACCATTCATAATAACTGAAAAACGACTTCGTTCAAATTCTTTTTTAAACTTAACGAATATTAAGTCTGATTTCCAATTAAAATTCGATAAAGCCATACAACTTCTTGCTTATGTACATATTACTTACATATTAAACTTATCATAATTAAAACAACAAATATACGTACATACATTTTAAATTATAAATTATATTAGGTTTCTAAAAATAAATTATTTAATTTTTTTTTTAAAAACGATAAAAAAAAACTTAAATTGTTCATCGGGCAGCCCTATTCCACTTCGTTCACTCTACTCATTCAAGTAATGTAAGATGTAACGCCATTTTTTTATTTTTGTACACCATTCATATTTTTTCCCTTGTCGTCACGTCAAATTTATTTTTTTTTTGTTACAAGTTTGGAAAAGAAACGTCAACAAAAAAAAAATCTGTAAATTAAATTCATTAGTTAATTGAACGTTTAAATTATAAAGTAAATATAGTTTAAGACGAAAACTATTCCAAATGTTATAGTTAATAGGGGAAACACGACGGAAGAAAGAATAATTATTGTGCAATAAATATAAACAATTCCAAGTGTGTTTTGTGTCTGTGTGTGTGTACATAGTGTTCTAATAAAATTCTCCAGTGTTGTTGTTTTTTTTTTGTTTTATAAAAAATTAGCGTAGCAAACACAGAAAAAAACGCTAAACAAATATGAATCGTAGTGATGGTTTGGTTAGACGTGTCAAAAATCGTGCGGGTGCTGAAGGTGGTGGCGGCACATCAACAGATTCAGGAACGGTGAATAATCAGGATGAACTATCATCACCATTGTCAACGCAATCAAATGATGGTGAAGAAGATGTCGAAGATTGTGATTCGAAAGAGACTCGACTCACTCTGATGGAAGAAGTGTTACTATTGGGGCTCAAAGATAAGGAGGTATGTGGGATTCACTACATTAGCGTTTCCTTCTTTTCACATTTCTAAGACTTAGCTTTAATTATTGTTCTTATCTATGCATACACATTTGTTTTTTGCTAACACCATTTTCTGTTTTTTAATCAAAAATACAGTAAATTTAATTTTCCTTATCGTGAAAATTTTTTTTGTTAGCTGTACATGTAATTTTTATTAAGTAAAGTGATGTAATTTTTAAATTAAAGTCTTTATAGTTTATTGAATGTAGTTGTCAGTAATAATCGGATTTTTATCTACTTGCTTAAGATTTACCTTTTACTGTATGCGATACTCTCTTACAAAGTTGTGTGCATGTTCTGTCATATCCCAATAATGCTTTGAGAAACTAATTTTGTTATTTAAATTATTATACAAAACGTAAAGATTTTTTGTGAAAGTGTTTACAAATCTATTTGAGATTGCCTCATTTCAAATATCTTAATCATTATTATCATCAACGTGGTTGTTCAATCAATCAAAATCGGGTCATAGGTGATCTAACAGTTGCACAATATCAAATACAACAATATTAAAATGTTGTTGTTGTATTCGTGACCCCCCTAAAACTTTATTAATACGTGTAAACACATAGCTATTTGGGGAATGGGTAGCACACGAATTCATTCTTTTTAAAACCAATTATTGTTATCTAATAGTGCGCCAGTAATTTATGGCCAATTAACTTGCTAAATTAATTGAATTTTTAGATATGGTATGGGGATGGACACCTAATTTGGAAACTAGAGCTAACAACTAGTAATAACTAGCAAAATTTTTCTATCAAATTAACAAGAATTTAACATCTTACATCATTCTTAGACCCTCTATGAAGGGTCATATTATTATTAGGTACTTATAATCTGTTATGTTTTTCTGATTTCTTCCCGTGATACACACTCTAAATTTAAACTTAAAAGTGGCTGTGAAATAAACTAAAACCATTTTAAACACGGTTTATTTGACCGATAAAATCCTATTGTCTGTGTCTAAATTTCTCATTAATTATCCAGACAAGGTACATTTTGTTCAACATTTTATACATTTGTCGCTTTGCCCATCAGAAAAATTGTGAGTTTTGTCTTGACCAATTTGGTTACTGCAATGAATTACATTATAAACGTGATTAAATCGCATTTAACATTAATTATTTAGAAGAATTTATCTCCGATTTTACATCAATCGTAACTTTTTCTCTCATTATTATAATGGCACTTCAAAATAAATATTTTTCAAATGACCTGCTATCGTCATAAATCACATTTGTCAAAATTGCTATCCTTTTTCATAACAAGACATCGAATCGAAAATCTAAAGAAATTTAGGGCAGAAGCTTGAATGTTCGACGGATTTATCACTAAGTAAGTTAAATAACAATCTTCGCCCAAAAATATAAGTGCTGGGGCCATACTTTTGAAATTCACTCGAAAAAAGTCACCGGAGACTTTCTAATATATAATACGTTATTTCAATCGAATTTAAATTGCTTTATGCTAAAGTCACCGACGACTTTTTTCGATTGAATTCAAGCATACGGGTCCTGCAAATATGGGTAAATTTAAACCATTTAAATTTTACTGCTAACAAAACATGATCGAAGTAAAACCTACCTTTAAATAACTAACCATCAAGACATAAAAAGTAAAAGTTTGGCCAAATGTTTGGTACATATTTTAAAAGTTTGTAATATTTGAAAATGACACGCGGATTTTTTCAAATTGTTTTTCAGTCAAATTATGGAATAATTGTTGGAATGATTAGTTTTTAACTTGAGGGAGATTGAACAAAATTTTAAAATTTCAGAAATTTGAAACATTTGTATTGAGTTTATATCCAAAATCAGAAAATGAAAGAGATTTGTGATTTTAATTAAAAATCTCAAGGTTAAATAAATTAGAATAGATCTTTCTAACCTTTAGTAATTTATTCTTCCAAATGAATAAATAGATCTTCCTTTGCTAATTGTTGTTATTGTTAGGATGATGTAATTTATGACCTTTTTAAATGGTTAATTCAAATTGAATTTGATTCTGTATAGTTATGATATAGTGATTGGATGGACATTAACATTTTTACAAAGAAAAAACTCATTAACCAGTAGGTGGATACATAAAACACTGCTAACATGCTTTATTCATTATGTACATATATTTATTAACATCTTACATTGCATGCCTGTTATTGTTATTCTTGTAAGTGCTCTTTCGATTTTTTTCAATTATGTATAACTTGAGAAATTCGTTTTAGGCTCTAAAATATGCAATAATTTATTTTTATAGGGATACACATCATTCTGGAATGATTGCATATCAAGTGGTTTACGTGGATGTATTTTAATAGAACTTGGACTGCGAGGCCGGGTTGAACTAGAGAAGGCTGGAATGAGACGGAAAAGTTTATGTCAAAGGTAAGTTTTAAGTTGCTTCTTTAAATCAACTTTAAAAAGTGATATATTTGCACTAGTATATAACTAAATTTATGTATTGTTTGAATAGAAGCAGTTATTTCAAGAGTAGTACCTAATTTTCTTGCAGATTAAAAAACAAATCTTAAATAAATATCAGAGTATAACTTAAATTGATTAACCGGATACATTTCCGAAATCGAGTTGAAACCGAGAGACCAGTTCCGAAATCGAGTTCTTATTCTAATAAACCCTGATTAAAAATTAATTACCTACTAGGCAATGATAAAAGCCTTACCTATTAGCAAAGGTAATTAATTATCTACTAGGCATTGATTAAGAATCGATTACAGCATAAATGTTTCGGAATGATTCGGAATGAGATGCCTTGTCTTCTAAAATGACACGAGTTCTACTCTTTGACGTAAAACTTTTCTTTTGTCTGCTATGTCTATATGAAAAGCATTTTTTTTCTTTTTATAAATAATTGTTAGATTATAATTTTAACAAATAATGTTGGTAAAGCAGAAAATATTCGGACATATCAAGGGAATCTTTATTAAATCGCAGTGTGTCTAAGGTAGTTTAGGTAAGTACTGCACAGTGTTTCAAGTGGAAATGTTAGTAGTGACACACACATGTGATTGAGGCTTTATAATTTGCCGATAAAGATAATAATTATTATTCTAACGGGTGCGGCAACGTTTAGGTAATTAGTTTTAAAAATGTATATTATATAAAAATGCAACAAATTTTAAATGATTAGTACATTCAAATAACTGCCTCGGCTGAATTTGCAGTAGCCTATTCTGTTAACCCAATTGTTCAGTACATTTTCAATCGTTTGTTTTCAAAGCCTCAATCGTCTTTGGATGATTAGCATAACATTTGTCCTTGACGACTTCACACAAATAATAGTCCGACGGAGTCAAATTGCACGTCAGGCGGCCAGTTGACAACGCCATTGTGGCTGGTAATGCGATTTTCGAAGATAGGGTGCAAAACATCGATTGTACCATTGGCTGTGTGGGCAGTGCGGTCGTCTTGTTGAAACCAAATGTCGGCCAAGTTATAAGTTAAATTTCGGCAACTGACTCACTACTTTGAAAATAAGTTTTCAATATTTCCCAACGTTGATCAACCGTAAATTAACTCATTTCGTTCACCAGGAATATAATACTGAATTTCTGTCACTTGACACATGAGATTAGAGTTATGAGTGGCGAAATAACCGCTAGTTCAAAAACGAACAGAAAGATGCCGCACCCTCTATGTGCATTGTACAGACTTATAATAAATCTGGGCTAAATTCGCTGAAGAATACTTCAATAGATTTAAAACTGGTGCAAGAATGTAAACTCTTCATTAATCTTCTTTATACCAACAATAGAGTTACGGCTAAGTGGGTCCTTCATTGTGCTATTGAAGGCAATTAGATTGCTGATTGTTGTTGGTCAACAAACTCCTAGCCGCCGTATATCGAAATACTTTATAAGGAAGCCCAATAAGAGGTTGACCAAGTATGTTCTATCTTTAAGATCCGCTAAGGATCGTGCATCGTGGTCGCGATTCTTACTGGTCATAGTCGTTTAAAAATCATCTGCAATGCTGGGGTCTAGTCGAAGTTGCTATATATGAAGCACTATTTTGAGGAGATTGGCGAGCGCATTCATTAGTGATACAGTTGTCCAGCTTTCGATGAGGTCCAATTGTTTAACTCTAGGTCTGTTGATATCAGTTGATTATTAGTTTGCTGCGTGGGTTCATTGCGGCATTGAATGCGTGACCTCTTTGAGTTCCAGCCAATTTTAAAACACAAAAAAAAATGCTCCTCGGAAGCTGCCACTTCCGGTTGGTTGATTTTCACTAAAATTTACTGCGACCTCCCAAATTATGAAGTAAGCTTAAATGCGAAGTTTCAGTTCGATTAGTTAAAACATCTGGCTTGTACTTCCATGCTAAATATGTTTTACATAACTGCAGAAAATGCTTTTTGAGAAAATCGATGTTAAATTTTTGAAACTATCATATTTTTCAGTTAAAATGGAAACTATTTTTCTTATTATTATACGTATGTATTTAGTTTTAATTATTTGTTTTAATTTTAATGATAATATTAGCTATCGATTTGATCAATAACTCAATTTGACCAAAAATGTAGTTATGTAAAATATATTTAGCACGGCAGTGTTGAGAGGACAAAAATAAACAGACAGTCTGACCGACAGACACCACATCGAAACTTAATTTTTCGGACACAGGGGACCCAAACCAGATAAAACCCCAAAAATCTTTATGTCGAAATTTTCATTTTCAAGGGTAATTTTCGAATAGCAGATATGAAAACTCAAAATGCTTCGAAATAATAACGCTACGAGATCATGATTCTCGAAATTCATACGAAAAAAGTCGTTGGTGATTTTTTAGTAAAATAAGTCATTTCATTCGAAAATTTAAATTGCTGAATACTAAAGTCACCAGCGTTTTTTTTCGATTAAATTAAAGAATACGGGCCCACAACCGGATATAATGAATAATGCGAATCAAACAAGTCAAAGAATACCTCTGCAAGTAGCAAAGCAACTAATAAAATGCTTCAAACGCCCGAACTCAGAGTTGGCGGGGTACACATCTACGAGAAACATGGAACAATAACCATGGTCATTTAGAGGCCCCAAAATTTTATACTTTAAAAACAAAAAAGGAATGGATTGGTGGATAAGCATAGTCGTAATTTCAAAATTATTAACGCATAGAATGGACGAAGGTATTCGTTGTTGGCGTTCTCGCTGTTTTTTTTTGGCAAATGAGTTGCATGCCTAGAAACCTATGTAGTCTGTACTGTTTTTTTAAAAAGAATAAGGTGGGTACTTATAGATTGAACTATTTTTGTATAATTTTGTGTTTGCAAATGAAACAATTTGGTCAAAAATTGGATTTGACGGTTTGCAGTTGACGGTTTCATTATCTAAGATTATTAGTGTAGTAGTAAATTCATTAGATGCTAAGATTTGTAAAATTAATAAATGTTTCTTATTAAGAAATAAGAAAATTTATAAATAATTTTCCTTTTTAACTTTCTATATGTATTAACTAGGTAATCATTTATCCTTTTTACGTTATTATTTTGTTGCAGAAAACTAATGTTAAAATCATCACAACCAACTGGCGATGTATTATTGGATGAAGCGCTAAAACATATTAAAGAAACAGATACACCAGAAAATGTACAGAGTTGGATTGAATATTTGAGCGGTGAAACGTGGAATCCATTAAAATTACGATATCAATTAAAGAATGTTAGAGAAAGGCTTGCCAAGAATTTAGTCGAAAAAAGTGTTTTAACAACAGAGAAACAAAATTTTTTATTATTTGATATGACAACACATCCACTTACTGATAATGTTGTTAAATGTCGTTTAGTTAAAAAAGTACTATTTATTGTTAATTTTTTATATTGTTTATGTGTGGAAAATATTAAAATAATAATAATTTTTTTTTTAATGTTTTAGGTGCAGGATGCGGTACTTTCAAAATGGGTAAACGATCCACAACGCATGGATAAACGTATGCTATCACTAATATATTTAGCGCACGCTAGTGATGTGCTAGAGAATGCATTTGCACCATTAAACGATGATGATTATGAATTGGCAATGCGACGTGTTAGAGAATTACTAGACTTGGATTTTGAGCAGGAGTCGTCAAAAGCCAGTGGCTGCGAAATAATATGGGCTGTATTTATGGCATTCACAAAATAGTAGGTTTTTCCTTGACGTTTTTATTATACTTTGTTTTTTTTTTTAATTTTCTAATTTAATTTTATATTTTAATTCTATATTATAAAATTATAAAAGAAAGAAAACAAAATTATATTCTGTTATCATTAATTATTGTAATTATTATTATTAAAAAAAGATACTATTATAAATTAAAAATTAATAAATTAAATAATAAAAAAAAAATATTACACTACGTGATTTTTAATTAAAATTAACAGATTTTTTTTTGTGTAAACAAAATATAATACATGCATACATACATAAAGATAGTAGATAAGAAATAATTAAGAAAATTAATTTAGTACACTTGTGTGTATAAAGTTTTCATGGCAAGTCGAGCGAGGGGATTGGTTCTTTTTTTTTTTTATTAAAACACAATCAGACATAAACAAATTGATTTGCACGGATTTGTTTATTTTATTTTGACTAATTTAATTTTATAAAGTATATAAAATTGTGATAAATGTTCTCTATCAAATCGAATGTCTGATTATTTATGCTAAGCATTCCTAATAATGTTTTTCAAAAAAAAAAAATAAAAAATACATATACTTAATATATTATTTGAGTTACAATTTATTATTAAATAACAAATACAACGATTGCAAAATATATATAAAAAAATTAATAAAAATATTTATATAAAACAAGTTTTGCCTTAATTATTAATTAATTAAATAATTTGAAAAAAAAATGATTCAATAATTACTAAGATAAATACAGACTTTTTGTTTAATTTTTTTGTCTGTCTTATCGCTATTAATTTTAATATATTTTTTAGTGGCACACATTTCATGTTGTTGGTATTATTTAAATTTAAATATTATTTTTAATAAATATAAACATAGAACATTTATATAAATTATGTTGAAATCGTCTCTTAAATCACATTTTTAGTTGGTAAGCAAGAATTATATTAAGCTCCCTGTTTACCAAAAAAAAAAAAATGAAACAAAAAAAAACGGAATTTTATATTAGCAAGTACATGTGTGTTTTTTTATCTTCTGAAGATGTCTTATAATATGTACACAAGGTACCTTTATGGATTATTTAAATATTGAGTCACGTTCTATTAATTTTTGTGTAAGTTGCAAATCATTTTTTCTTATGTATAAATAACTTCCAATAAATCGTGACAATATGAAGATAAAGTGAAAGTACAAATTTATTTTAATGTCTGCAAAACTGCGATATAATTTTCAATGACATAACCAGAATCATCGTTTTTGTTGATTTCTTTTATCGGCTAGAAATTTTTGTTTGACATCGAATTGATTTATAATCGCGCTGGATTATTATTTTCGATATTACAACGAAAACAAAAAAATGAATGTATTGGAATATGCAGTGCAGTCTGGAATACCGTAAAAATAAAATGAAATATTTTTTGTAGTCATTCTACATTATTATTTTGGTTTCAGGGCCCTTGATTAGATGAGTCGACATGGAAACTTTATAGACAGGTGAGTAGTTGTATTTAAATGGTATAGTCGTTTACTTAAAAAATCACAACGTTACACTGCCGTCCTAGAATCAAACGCGGTATCTACAAAAAATTGGAAATTGACTTTATGGTTTTCTTAGTAACCTGGCATGTTATTCTACCTATTTACAGACGGAAAACTCAGTATCTACATTATTTCTTCCAAAAACACGCATCATTTTATCGTATCTTTCTAAAATTTCTACCTTTTCTAAGCACGAATGGGGTATCTACATACTACTAGCGAAAAACGCAGTAACTACTTGTGCGAATATGTACATACCGCGTTTGTTTTTAGTATTTAGTATACTTTATTTACTGTTACTTTGACTAAGAATTACCTTTATTAGGTAGCAAACATTCCCATTTACAAAGGGCTATTACCAAAACTTTAAAGCCTAATATCTCAATTTCAAGTCACCAGTAGATATCGCGTTTGATTCTAGTAGGGTAGTACATATGCAAGAATGAATTTTTATCATGATAGTGTGCAATATGATAATTTATTAATTGTTTGGCTCTAATATCGTAATTAATAATCAAACTCTAATTAAAGTTACCTCCAAATTTCTTTCACTAGGTACTTAATTAATTCCAATTCTAAAAGCCCATCTGTTGTAGGTAAAATAATTTATTGAGTGACATACTATATACCAAATATTTATTTATTTATTTATTACCAACTTTATACTTATATACAATCTGGTTACAATTTCAATAATACATTAATATATACTAAGAATTTAATAAAAAAACAAAAAAAAAATTAAAATTAAACAGACATGAAAAATTACCAATAATTTAAAAGAACATTAGACATTAAATTCTTAAGCCGATCGAACTTTATTAAAAGAAACAGTAGATTGATAAACAGGTTCATATTTACCGTAGTTATGCCTAATATAAGGCATCTTAATTTGGAAATCTCTAACGCGAAGGGTCCGTAACGGAGTATATATATCGTACAACACCAAAATCCCAGAACAGTCAATTTTAGACACCAACAAGTCTCTAACCAATAACGCGCCAATTTCGATTCTGCGGATAAAGAGCGGCTCAATATTTATTAATTTACATCTACTTCGATACGGTGGGAGGATAAAAGCGGGTAGATTCCCATCTCTGGGAAATATTCGCAGAGAAAACCTTAAAAAGCGCTTTTGAACACTTTTTATTCGGGCTGAACAGTTACCATAAAACGGATTCCAAATTGCTGCACCATATTCCAACAACGAACGCACAAACGAGATATATAATATTTTAATAGAATCAGGATCTTGA
This sequence comes from Tipula vernalis, assembly GCA_958295665.1. Classification (NCBI taxonomy): domain Eukaryota; kingdom Metazoa; phylum Arthropoda; class Insecta; order Diptera; family Tipulidae; genus Tipula; species Tipula vernalis. Next base: position 42,914,682 of record OY282558.1, on the reverse strand, counting down.
AAATCCCTCGAAAACCTTTTAATAAACCCAAGCATGAAATTCGCTTTAGAAATGCAAATATCTATGTGCTTATTGAACGATCAGTTCGACGTAAATGTTATACCTAGATACATAAACGTATCAACATTATCAATAATACAGCCATCTAGGAAAAAATCAAAATTAGCGGGCGTGATTGCACGGGTAAAACGGATTGTTTTACATTTGGAAATGTTTAATGTCAAATTCTGAGCTGTGCACCACATACTGAAATTATTTAAGTCAGATTGGAAGTCTCTTGCGTCATTGGTGCATGAAATGGTTAAAATTTTAATGTCGTCCGCATAGATGAGGATGTCGGAATAACTCAAACAATTCACTACGTCATTGATGAATAGTATGAAAAGCATAGGACCCAAATGACTACCTTGAGGCACTCCCGAAGTGACATTAATAACTCTGGATGTGAATGATCCAGTGGGAGAAAATTGTAGTTTTCAAGGAATCAAGTTTCTTCAACAGCAAGTCATGATCAATCTTATCAAAGGCCTTACAGAAATCAGTGTACACAACCTGTACAATTTTACCTCTATGTAAGGCATTAGAGACACAATTTGTAAGCAAGAGTAAATTAGTAACGGTTGATCTGACTGGAAAGAAACCATGCTGTTTAGGAGAAATAAAAGTTTTCACGTGGAATAATAATTGATCTTTAACAAGTTTCTCAAACAACTGGGGTAAAACTGAAATTATACAAATACCCCTATAGTTCTCAATATTACCACGAATCCCGGATTTGAAAATAGGTTTAATAAGCGATCGCTTCCAAAGAGTGGGGAAATATCCCTCTCTTAGACTTCTATTAAATAGAAAGCACACCGGAGCGGCAATTGCGTTACCGGTCAATTTTAAAATTAAAGGCGGTAACGAATCAAAGCCGGCACTATGGTTAATGTCAAGATTTGACAATTTCGATAAGATTGTATCAATTTCCAAACGAAACATTGAAAATTTCTTATTACTCGTGACATTATTCATGCTGCAGAGATTAGAACCTAAATCTGGATTATAAACGCTCTCAAAGAAATCAGCAAACAAATTAACCTTATCTAGAATGTTATCACAGAATCGGTCTTTCAAATACATTGTGGAAGGGTAACCATCAGATTTTCTTTTATAGTTAACAAAATGCCAAAAGTAATTGGGTTTCGATTTAATTTGTGATTCCACCTCCAAAACACAACTACTGTAAAGAAATCGGTTAAGAAATATTATATATATTTTTTACGTAAAACCTTAAATGAGTTGTAATTTACTGTATTCGGAGATAGTTTATAACGTTTATGAGCCTTATCCTTTCTATTTTTTAAATTTATCAATTCATAGTTATACAACGATTCCTTCTGGGCGCCTGAAACTACCAATCTAGGAATGAATGTTTCAATGCCCATTTTAACAATTTTATAAAATTCGTTCAACATATCGTCTATATTATTACTATTATAAAATGAAGACCAATTATACCCATTAAGAAATGCACTTAAAGAAACATAATCACCCATTTTAAAGTTATAGATGACTAGAGTCGGTATTATTTTCGATTAATTCACTATGTATTCAAACAAGACTGAAATATTCAGCGGCAAATGATGAATACTTGAAGATCCAGCTAAATCATTACAGGTTGTGACGGTCATCTCATGATCAATTGGCACAAAGGCTAGGTCTAACACGTTATTACTGCAATTCTTCACATTGATACATTGTTTCAGTCCCAACGAAAATATTCAGATATGAACTTTTCCACATCATCGCTCATTTTTATGGGAGTTAAATTGTTATCCATATACTCCCATACAATACCTGGCAAGTTAAAATCACCAAAGATAAATAAGCGGTCCTCAGGTTGAAGAAGTGCAGTAATATTAAGTTTCACGGTGTCCAAAAACATATCATAAACCGCGACGCTTGAATGACATGGTATATATGTGACACAAATGATCAGCGAGTATGAATGAAACCGTAAGCGCACAGCAACAACTTCAGTACCACAGTTGGTTAACTTTATTGGCATAGATAAGTATTTGTTAGAGACGGCTATTATAATACGACCCCCACGGCATAAGTGTCTTGCTGTAGATGTCTGTCTCTCCGATAAACTGCATAAGTTGGTGAACAATACTCCTCGGTTCTGTAATGGGCACTCAACCACGTTTCCGTGATGCAAATAACGTCGTAATTCTCCTCCAAAATTGACAGATATAGAGACTTAGATTTAGTTCGAATGCCGCTCGAATTGTGGTAATATATGTTTAAGAATGAATAAGGCTGGGGATTTGTTCCGCAGTTGAGAGGCTTAAAAATGGTGTGATGGCAGACGCAGATGCTATTGTTTGGTTGGGAATGTTACCCCAGTCCGGTTTTTTGCCACACGTGAGTAGCTGGTAAATGGCCGAATTATTACCCCAAGTGGCCAAGCCTCAGAATTATTGAGCGTATTGTAATGGGTTTCCTTCAATCCGATTTTATATGAGATGAATGTTAGTGAGTTATCGATAACACGATCCTTGGATAGTAACAATTTACATTCAACGTCCTCTGATGAACAGTCCTGCAGTTTGTCACAAATGTACTCCACAATTCGATCAGAAGTGACAGATGGATCAAAACGACTAATATATAAAATTTTTTTGTTCGGCAGAGGGATATATAGGATGTAATAATAGCATAAGGTATTAATCAGGTACGGGGGGTTAAACGGAATTTCAATTTAGTTAGCTTTTCTCAATTTTATTGTTGTTTTGCTGGAAACTATTTTTTAGGAATGATTTGGGACAATCGCACTAAACAAATTATTATTATCTATTTATATTCAACAAACACCTTTTCTACAAAACACTTAGCCTACCCAATTTAAACACAAACACTTGTTTTTTATAATTTATAATAGGCGGTGATTTTATTTCAATTTCAACGTAATTGCCTAAACCTGGACAATACAGGGTAACTAACCTTTGAATAACAAAAATCCCAGGATATGAAAATAAGAAACCAAACATAGGTCGAAAGATGCGGTCGTCGCCCCAGACCTGGGCCAAAAACGGAAACATCAACTAGGGCTGCGGTCGAATTCTCGAGTAAATCATTTACTACGGTAAATATTGATTTTTAGTTGATTGTTAAATTCTTATAAGAATAAAGTATCTAAATGTGAAACATTTACCTTTTTTGATTTCGTTTACCCTCCATAAAAAAAAGGTAAATGAATTTACCGTATTCAGTGGATTTACTCAAGAATTCGACCGCAGTCTTAGAAGATAAAATGCAATTTTTTCGATTTCGTGATTAACTCTTGATTATCCAAGCCAACGCTTACGCGAAATTTTTCTCCACAAGACTACATTGGTCGACACCGTTCATATCGACGAATTAAAAATTATTTTAAACGAACTGCACCTGAAAACAAAACTAGCTAGAAGGACGGAATTTAATTCCATAAATTGTTCCAATAAAAAAAAAACGAAAGCGAGTCATCCTAAATTTTACTGGTGTAAAGGTTAATTCTAGTACTAAATAGATCCCTTTTTGCAAATGAACCCCAAATGATCCCAGAATTTTTTGGAATATTAAATAAATCATTGAACGTTTCGTCATTTGATTTCTAAGGGGTGCCAATCGGTCAGAAACGGTGTTCGCAAAAATATTATAAACTAATCGCTTATAACATTTAAGGGAGGCGAAATGCAATTCTACCTTGCAGGCAAAGAAGTTCAACTAGCTAACGTAAATAAGCGTGCGAAACCAATAAAACGGTCAAGGTCGGCTAGGCCGATCGGATAAAACGCACCACCAAAATAGCGTTTCTGATTTTAAGTGCGTAAATCCGTGATACCTCAATCAATTCGGTCGTTTAAGGTGTCAAACGAACGAGCCCGATGAGATCCAATAAACAAAGTTAAAAAAAATACCTGAGGTAAACTGGACTATCATCTCTAAAAAAAAGACAGAATTTAAATTACTTCGAAAATCAAACGTTCAGAGAATTCAACTTACGATAAAGGGGACAAATACAAAAGGGCATTCCAAGACGAAACGAAAGAGCTTGTAATAAAGAGCTGAAGAGTGTGAAAGAATGTTCCGTTAGATTCGCTTTCAATTCGAGATCAAAACAAATACGCGGGCGTCTGAGGTATTTATTGATCGAACGTTCGTGACGAGATCTACCCACCCCCAATAAACAATTATTCTTCAAAAGGCTTTTTTAAGTTAGGGTCTTGTAGCGGGTAGTTTCTTCCATTACAAGAAACACCGCACAATAAAGTCAACATCCCTCCGAGCTCTAATTTTTATCAATGGACAATCCTCCAGATAAAGAATTTTACAAAATACGTTCCAAAATTTGTAACGAACAATTCACATTTAATTGTGAATTCATTCTTTTCCTCATTACATAACGATTCTACTTTGGTATACAAACTATACAAAGTACATTGCATACACAAACATACAACATAACTTGTATATACAAAATTTCTTATGCAAAATATAATTGAAAAATTATATTTTTGTGATACACAATCATTTTGTTAGCATGACCTCCAAATCACCTCATTTGGAATTGCATTAAAATCGCATCGATTTTAACAAAACAAAATTGATAAAATCATACGAAGACAATAGGTATAATGTTTTTTGTCAACAGCCTGCGTCATAACTTTAACATCATCAATAGCACGATGGCCCGAACAAAGAAAAACTGGTTACCGAATTTAGGTTCGGCGTTTATCAAAAAGCACACGAGGAAGAGAACAAACCCAATATTCATTCTATTCAATTTTGGGATTTAGCAGCAGCAGCAGAGCAACAACCAACACAAGATAACAATAAAAATTAACGTTGTCAAAGAAAATTTATAAAATAAAATAATTAACAAAAAGTTTAGTTTTTATTTATTAAATTAATCAACTTTTACATCCAAACTAACGTTATATTGGTGACCCCGACGTCGGTTTTTACCGCGTAAGTATAAACATTTTTCTTAGTGAGTGAAATAAAAGTTCAAGTTTTAAGTGCATGGTGTTTTATTTTTTTTTAAAAATACATAAATTAAAATGACTAGTTTTGTGATATAGTGGCCAGCCCCCACCAGTGGTAAGCGCATTGTATTCACAAATAGTCACAATCCCTGGTCGTTTGTTAGAAATAAACCACCATTTCTAACAATCACATTTACTGCGAAATTATACATTTTTTTTCGCTCGCTCACAACACGTGACCGAAGTACAGTGCAACGCGCGTGCATATCTATACATATATATATATACAAATATATACAATTTTTCATTTTTTTTTGTGTGAACAAGTGTGTGTGTAATCATCGTACAATTTTACGATGGCCCTAAACGGGGACAATAAACACGTGGAAACCAACAATGATCAACAAACACAGCAAGTGGTGGCCACGGCAAAACATTTAACACGACTACCGGCATTCTGGGATACGAACCCAAGGAGTTGGTTCATATCAGCAGAAATCATGTTCGACGCGAACAAGATCACCAGCGACAAACAAAAATTTGCGCACACAGTGATGTCTCTTTCGGCAGAACAGGCGGAGAAGGTCGAGTACATTCTACAAGACCCTCCAGCCAATGATAAATTCGAAAATCTTAGAAAGGCGCTCATAGACCGCTACTCTATTTCGGAGGAGCGAAAATTAGAGACCATTCTAGGAAAAATAGACATCGGTGATCAAAAACCATCTGATCTGTTACACAAGATCAAGTCGTTGGCTGAAAAAAATTTTACAGTCAACATAATCACCAAACTATGGATCAGGCAACTCCCTGATTACATACAAACGGCGTTAATCCCACAGCAAGATAAACCGGTGGAGGTTCTCGCCGATATAGCAGACAAACTCTACGATATCATTGGCAATAGGACTCAGAGTTTAGGTTCAATTAACCGCAATACACGTACGCAAAGCTCTGAGACACTAATGCCAACTTCTAGCACTAACCGTCTCGAGACAATGCTCAAACAAATTAGCAACAGGCTAACTAAGCTAGAAAACAACACACACACACGTCGCCAACCCACTCGTTCACAATCGCCATGGAGACAACCTTTCTCTCCACCCACAAATACACGTTCGCACACAACCCAGGAAAGTCCATCTCGACCCATACAACAGCAAACACTGAAACACCAACCACCTCACAACTGGTGTTGGTATCACGCCAGATTTGGCAACGCAGCATCAAAATGTACACCACCATGCACTTTCACCACACAACAAAGGGGATCAACAAACTCCATTCACCCAAACGAGTAAGTCTTACGGTTGCAGCGGCAAACCTAAGACCATCTACTCATAGCCGCCTATTTCTACGGGATGTAAAAAATCAAATCACATTTTTGATTGATACCGGCGCTGATTTAAGCGTACTCCCGTATCATAGATACTATTGCTGGGGAACAAATCGGAACCCCGATTTAGTTCTGGCAGCAGCAAACGGCACCATAATAAATACTTATGGCACAAAGCTAATAGACGTTGACATTGGATTAAGGCGTTCGTTCAAACACGCCTTCATTCTCGCCAATGTCAATCGCCCCATAATTGGCGCGGATTTCCTAACGAAATTCGGTCTATTGGTGGATTTGAAAAATCACAGACTGATCGATCCATCCACCAATCTCTCAGTCAACACGATATCAGCACTAGTTGACACCTTATCACCATTGATTTACACAATTAACAATGGTTATGGAACATTGTTGAAGAAATTTCCCTCTTTAACAGCTCCACCAAACTACAACACTCCAGTGAAGCATAACGTAGTACACCACATCGTGACTACGGGTCATTTACCATTTTCAAGACCACGCAGACTTGATCCAATTCGCCACAAAGCAGCTTTCCTCGAATTCCAACATATGGTGGAACTAGGAATCTGCCGACCATCTTCATCAGCATTATCATGTGCATTACACATGGTGAAGAAGAAGGATAACGACTGGAGACCATGTGGGGACTACAGGAGGCTAAACGCAGTCACTATTCCTGACCGTTATCCTATTCCCCACATACAAAATTTTTCCATGCAATTACATGGTTGTTCGATTTTCTCAAAGATCGATCTCGTCAGAGCATATCATTTAATTCCAGTTGCTCCTGACGACATTCACAAAACTGCGATTACCACACCATTTGGTTTATTCGAATTCACGCGAATGCCATTTGATCTCAGAAATGCTGCACAAACATTTCAGCGTTTCATCAACGAAATCTTGCACGACCTTGATTTCGTTTTCGTTTATATTGACGACATTCTCGTAGCATCAAAAGACGAGAAACAACACATGATTCATTTGGAACATCTTTTCCAAAAGTTATCAAACTATGGTGTCAATATCAACACCGCAAAATGTGTGTTTGGAACAAATAATCTTGACTTCCTTAGTCACAAGATTACTCCTAATGGTATTCTGCCGTCCGAAGGACGAATTAATGCAATTAGAGACATGCCAGCACCACAAAACGTAAAACAAATCCAACAATTCATCGGCATGGTAAATTATTACCACCGATTCATACCAAAACTAGCGGAAATAATTGCGCCAATCCACACGCATCTGGCTGGTCTGCTTAAACAACCCAAAACGCCTTCAAAATATTCTTGGCCTGAAGAATGTCAAAGCGCATTCCTTCAGCTCAAGAAAAGCTTAGAAAATATTGCACTCTTGGCACATCCGCTAAACAATACCAAATATAGCATCACCACTGATGCATCAAACACTGCAATAGGCGCGGTCTTACAACAACTCAATAAAGAGACCTGGGAGCCTCTTGGATTCTTCTCCAAGAAATTAACGGACGCGGAAAGAAAATATTCCGCATTCGATCGAGAATTGCTTGCAATTTTCCAAGCAATCAAACACTTTCGATACTTTGTCGAAGGTCGGGAATTCACGGTTTATACCGACCATAAACCGCTTACTAATGCAATTCACTCTAAAGCAGAACGCAATCCAAGGCAAGCACGCCACTTGGACTTTGTCTCTCAATTTACGATAGACATACAACACATAAAAGGCAAAGACAACGTGGTCGCCGACACATTATCTCGGACTTCCGATCACGAAATTGCCTCTGCCACAACCCGATTTGACATTGCTATAATCGCGAAAGCACAAGCTAACGATTCCGAACTAACAGAATTACTGTCTAATTCTACTACTCGGCGTCCATCCAAATGGAAACTAGAGAAATTTCTCTTAGCCGATGTGACGAGTTATTGCGAAGTATCCACAAGCAACAATCGCCCGTACATTCCCGAGTCTTTACGTCGAACTGTCTTCGACACAATCCACAATATTTCACACTCAGGGGTACGCGCAACCCGCAAACTCGTCACTACTAGATACTTCTGGCCTAGCATGAACAAAGACATAACCCATTGGGCAAAATCCTGTTTATCCTGCCAGAAATGCAAAGTACAACGACACACAAAATCACCTCATGGTAATTTCGAGATTCCCCCAGGTAGATTTGAACACATTCATATAGACATTGTAGGCCCACTTCCACCATCTAATGGATACACCTACATTCTGACATGCGTTGATCGTTTTACGCGATGGCCAGAAGCCTACTGCATAAAAGACATCTCCGCATCAACAATCGCAAAAACGCTAGTCGAAAACTACATTTCTAGATTCGGCGTACCGATCAACATCACGACCGATCAAGGCACCCAGTTCGAATCAAAATTATTCACTGAGCTCATGCAATTATTAGGCTCACACCGAATACGAACGACTGCCTATCATCCTCAAGCAAACGGTATGGTTGAGCGCTTTCACCGCCAACTTAAAACAGCTCTAAAAGCCCGTGAAAATACCGTCAACTGGAGTTCAGAAATCCCAATCATATTGTTGGGAATCCGAGCAACAGTAAAAGATGACCTAAAATGTTCACCAGCCGAGCTGGTATACGGTCAAACAATCAAACTTCCAGGTGAATTCTTTGTGGAACATCCACTTACACCTCAAACTACCACAGACACTGTGCTAGATCAACTCCGTTCTACGATGAACAAACTCATCCCAACGGATACACGAAAAACCACGCAAAACGACATATTCGTACCCAAGTCACTACAAACGTGTGACTATGTTTTCGTACGCATAGACAGAGTACGAACAGGCCTTACACCACCATATGAAGGCCCTTACAAAGTGATACGATGACTTCGTAAACACTTCATAATACAAATACGAGACAAGCTACAAAACGTCTCCATTGATAGACTCAAACCAGTCTATGGTATACTCCGCTCACCCGATCAAATATCGGGAGTTAAGAAAACTTTTCGTATTTCCGAATAGTATATCGAAAGTAATAAACAAATTAATCATTTCAGAGACTCAACATGAGCCAGTCGAAAATCAACCGGATTAACGAAAAGCACGATGCCCTATTAACGGACATCGAGATGGCCCTAACGGAGGCCATAACGGAACCCGGACCGTCCCAAGCTGGCGCCACGTCCAGTTTCACAAAGAACACCACGTTCAAAATTCCTCGCAAGCGGCATACCACGCGAGCGACTCAGACCGTACCACAACGCAGTCGGCCAATACAACAACCGCTTTATCAACACCTGATCCGACGCATCGAGCGGCTGGAGCAGTTGGTAAAGACGGCGGCACCACAACAACCAAAACCAACGACCACCGATACAATGTGCTGGTTTCATGCAAGGTTTGGAATGGCAGCCGAAAAATGCGACTCACCATGTCGCTACCAAGACTAAACAAAAAAAAAAAAAAAAAAAAAACAAACAAACAAAACCACACTTTGAAATAAAACCATAATGAATTTATTTATTTTATTATTTTTATTTCCCTTTCACCGAGACATGTTCATCCTGGTACACCATCTACCTTGATTTCGTTTCGCACAAACAACCACTAGCATAACGAGCACGCATCATTATAATAGTGCAAACAATTTATTCCACCCGTGAATCATCAGTGGACTAAAACCCACCATGGGAAATTCACTGCGCCGTGGGTGATGTAGCGGGTAGTTTCTTCCATTACAAGAAACACCGCACAATAAAGTCAACATCCCTCCGAGCTCTAATTTTTATCAATGGACAATCCTCCAGATAAAGAATTTTACAAAATACGTTCCAAAATTTGTAACGAACAATTCACATTTAATTGTGAATTCATTCTTTTCCTCATTACATAACGATTCTACTTTGGTATACAAACTATACAAAGTACATTGCATACACAAACATACAACATAACTTGTATATACAAAATTTCTTATGCAAAATATAATTGAAAAATTATATTTTTGTGATACACAATCATTTTGTTAGCATGACCTCCAAATCACCTCATTTGGAATTGCATTAAAATCGCATCGATTTTAACAAAACAAAATTGATAAAATCATACGAAGACAATAGGTATAATGTTTTTTGTCAACAGCCTGCGTCATAACTTTAACATCATCAATAGCACGATGGCCCGAACAAAGAAAAACTGGTTACCGAATTTAGGTTCGGCGTTTATCAAAAAGCACACGAGGAAGAGAACAAACCCAATATTCATTCTATTCAATTTTGGGATTTAGCAGCAGCAGCAGCAGAGCAACAACCAACACAAGATAACAATAAAAATTAACGTTGTCAAAGAAAATTTATAAAATAAAATAATTAACAAAAAGTTTAGTTTTTATTTATTAAATTAATCAACTTTTACATCCAAACTAACGTTATAGTCTTTTTTGTAATATTCGTCAAATAAAGAGGACACTTTAGAAAATATTTAAAAAAGAGAGACACAAGAGGACGTCTGGTAACCCTATTTTCTTACCATTAAGGCTAACATTTTCCTAGTAGGAAACAAGTTATTCATACATCAACGCTTGTTTATTTTAATGTGAATGAATTACATTCAAAACAAACAAAAATGTTACACCTATGTATGTTACACCTAATTGTGAAAAATATATTTTTAGTTGATCTGCGATCAATTTCGTCTTCTGTGAGCAATTTCATTTCTCGCGCTTTGATATTCAGCTCATTTTTCAGTTCATCAATGGAGCCACACATCGGTTCCACGACATCGATAACTTTTGGGTTTTTTTGTATTTTGTACCAACGCGGGGTAAACTTTTGACAGACATATTACTTGAATATTTATATCTTATTATTTTCAAACTTTAGAGAATCGGGAAAATAGTGTGATAATGTGTAAATGGTTCATTAACACATCTTAATTTTTAGAGAATCAGACTGCAGGACGACCTTTCTTGGTAACGCCAATCGGAGCCGTGTTATGATCGTGATCCTATAGAACGCCTTAACTTTCTAGTAGAAATACCAGGTGAGTAGTGACTCTTGTGTTTATTTGCTAGCTAACACTGTAAAAGACAGAAATAGTGCTATGTGCATTTGTAGACATACATATACATGGCAAACAGGTTTCGAATAATTCGTCCAGCGAGAAGAATTAAACCCATGCGCTAAGGTCCATCAATTATGGCAGTTGGTAAAATGACCAGTACCTAATGAAAAAGATCAATGTAAAATAAGAAGTAGTAGTTAAAGTTTAAGCAAAAACCAAGTTTTTGCATTCGAAAGTGTTTATCTGCTTATGTTTTTATTATTATCAGATATAAAAAAAAATAAAAAAAAGTGCTAACAAGAAATCAATAATAAACATTTAGGCGTCATGTATAATAGATTTAAATAAAATGTAACATAATTTTTGCAATAAAAAATACATTCAGGCTAAATAGAATTTATTCTAAATTTCATAAAATCTCTCAAGGTGCGTGCATACATGGGCACATTTCAGGTGAAAAAATGTTCACCACGAAGTTAGCCATGAGGGCAGAATTATTAATTAGCGTAACGAATTGGCCACTATATTCAAAATTCTGGTTAAATTTGGTTCGAGTTGAAAATCGTTCAACTCATTTACCTCATTTCGTGGTATTCATATTTTCACCAGAAATTTACTATGAACGCACCCAAACAAATTTAAATTTTTAACTAGAGAAAATACGAAAATCTGATTTTGCTTTTTGTAGTTTCCATTAAAAAACAAGAAAAAAAAATTAAAAAAATGTTCATTAATTGAATTAATGAATGAAAATGGGAAATTTATTCTTGAGAGATGTTTCTCTTCTTTTTATTTGTCATATTTTATTGAATTTAATGATTGATTGATTTTTTTTTTATTTCTTTATTTTAACGTTGGTGTTATCAAGAAAAATTAATTAATGGATTTTTAAGTAATTTTTTTTTTGCCAGGCTTTCGTTTTATTTGGGAAACACGGGAAGGATAGTTTTCGTTGCAAGGGCATTTTATAGTTTGTTTAATGAATTAACAAGTTGGGTGTGGTACTCGTTTAGTTGTCCTTTAAAGAGACTTCATTATTTATTATGCACTGTGCCCATCTTCATAATATCTCATACCAGTATTCTTTCGGTTAAGGTTATCAGCTAATTCTGCAAAAGATCGGATGATTTGGTTCGAATGGTATCCACCGATCCAATCAAGTAATTTCTTGAAAAGGGTATGACATTCTTCCATTGGAAAGATCTAAATAATTATGAGAAGTTTCCAATTAACTTTTTATAATAACAATAATAATGGAATAGTTTTTGTCTTATTATTAGTTTAATCTATATTATATTAATGATGTTGAAAGGCTGTCGGCAATAGTATTTCTTATACGTGTGGATGTCGACCAATATAAATAAACAAAATTCTTAATGTTTAAAGATGCATTCACCGTTTTTGAAGGTTTGAATTTCACAAAATCCACCTATGTATAAACTAAATTTGGTTTATGATCACCCTTGAATTATAAGTATTTCTTACTTCTTGAAATGCTATCAAACCCATCATGGAAAATATTTATGAACAAATTTATAACCTGATACGTATGCGCATCTAAACCGGCTATATCCGACTGCAATAAACGTTAACGTTTTAATTAGATGATGTAATTATTAAACGAGCTATCAAATAAATAGTTTAGAATTTTTTATTAACCTCTTAATTATTAATAAAAGGAATAATTAGCTGCACCAATAGAATATTTTTAAATTATTGTGTAAATATTTGTTTTCATTTTATTTTTGAAGATAGTTTATTTATAGTTAGTTCGTACCTACTCTATGTATGGCTAACTGTCTTTTGAAATTTTGAAATTAACGTTGGTTAAATATTTCGATTCTTTAGTTTTATTTCTTTTAAAATGGCGCGTCAATTTATTTCTTTTAAAATAACGCGTCATTTTGTACCACGCGTTTTTTGAACCAAGCGGCATTTTGAAACGCGACATTTTAAAACGCGACATTTTGTACCACGCGACATTTTTTACCTCGCTGCATTTTGAAACGCGACATTTTAAAACGCGACATTTTGTACCACGCGACATTTTGTACCTCGCGGCATTTTGGAACGCGACATTTTAAAACGCGACATTTTGTACCACGCGGCATTTTGAAACGCGGTATTTTAAAACGCGACATTTTAAAACGCGGCATTATGAACGGTTCCCGTGTTATATATGGGAATGTAACAATTTCCAAATTAATTTCTTTGAAAGAAATGAGATAAGAACATTTTAAAAACAGCAATCGACACGTTTTTTAAGCAAGATTACACTGCTAACTCAAAAAAGTTAAAAATGCTTTTAAACATAAATACATTTACATTTCAATTCAAATGATAGCAGTTCACGATTAATCAAACAATCTCTTTCTGCTTTAAAAACAGTCTACAAAAACATTTGTGCCCGCAGCAAAAATATAAGATTAGCTTATTACATATTCTAAGTCAAGAAAAGCCCAGAAAAAACATACCGTAAGCATACAAAATAAAAATAGATCATTGAAATTGCGTCAGCTTTTAACCATTCAAAACTGGCGATAACTGATACAGATCGGTGAAATTGGGAAGATAACAAGTGTACATTATACAATATTTTTCCTAAATTTAACAGATGCTTACATCAACGATTATCTTGTGAATTTGGAACCAAATTAAACGATTAATTTGTTTGGTGTCATATTTCATGACTTAGTGTTTTAAAAGTCAAACAAATCGTGCTACATTTATAACCCAGTATTTACTGTGACTATTTCGCCCAATAAACTTATTCGTTTCATTAAAATATGCCAATTCAAAATTATAATCGATCAATGTTTTAAACAGCTCGCACCTATAAATCATGTATTTGTAACGTGATATTATATTCAGTTTGTTTATAAAAATAATTTAAAATTCAAATGAATTTTTTTTACCGCAATCAAATGCTCAAAGCATAAACAAATTTTATAGCCTAATTTCTATAAAATTAATAATTTTCAGGGTTAAACAACAATAAGACAAACAACATTAAAACAACAACAAAAAACTTTTCTGACTTCCTCCCTAAGATATTATTTATCCCGGTTGTGCTATTTACCTGGACTATATGCAAACAAAAGTAAATTAGTCTGGTGTTTCATTATCCTAACTATATAATATGAATTTCCGTTTTTGTGGAATATGCAGTGGCTTTACTTTAATCTTAATTTGAGTTAATTAATTTCTATTTATTTATATGTAAAAATTCCAATGGATTTTTATCTCATTTAATTATTTCAATGTTTTGCAACTGTACATAATTTCTGTGTGAAATTAAATATACGTAGTGTGGAACATACTATTAATTAAAGGGTTAAAATAACAAATTAATTAATATTGTATTGTGAAAATGAATACAAACCAATTAAAAACTTCAATAAATTTTACTGGTTATTTTGATGCTTTTGTAGTTTTAGGATCTTGGGGTCTTTATCTTGAGTAACCATTTATAAACTAAACCATACTTACTGCATGGAATATTTTTTTGTTATACATAATAAGTTTTCTAGAGTTTTTTAGCCATCGTTTTGAGGTTTGATTTTTGTAGCACGTCGATTTTTGGTTTTCTTTTTATTTGGAATGTAATAAATGTCTGTAAAAAAAAAAATTAAATGTATTTCATTTCAATGTTTAAGAAGTCCATAAATTTACGTGTTCCTTTTTTCAAAATCGGATCAGTTAAAAATGTATAATTATTAAAAGAATTTTCATATTGGTGTACGGTTTTACGTTCTTTTAAAAACGTAAGTAAACTAAATTATAGTAATGACATTTATGGAAATTTATCTGTTTTGAGGTCCCCTAAGTCAGAAAACGTAGGTTTCGAAATGATGTCTGGCTGTCAGTCTGTCTGTGTTCTGTTTATAGCCCAAACGGTTTAACCAATCGAACTGAAACTTTATATAAGCTTTTAAGCTTTTTTCGTAAACTGGGAAGTCCCAGTGAGTTTTAGTTCAAATCGGCCAACCGGAAGTGGCCACTCCCGTGGGCCAGAACATTTATTTTGCAAATTTCTTAAAAAGTATAAGGCTTAGAGAGAAAACTATTAAATTCAAAATGTTTACAAAAAATAAATAAAAATTATAAAAAAAATTGAGGTATGGCTAACACACGACTTTCTTTTACATAATTTTGAGAAACTTACTTTTTAATTTTTATTTAACTTAATTTTTTTTGGAAACATTTTGTTTTTCTGTTAACCTTATACTTTTTGAGATATTTGCAAAATAAATTTTCTGGCCCAAGGGAGTGGCCACTTCCGGTTGACCGATTTGCCTTACAATTTACTGGCACTTCCAAATTTATGAAAACAGCTTAAATATGAAGTTTCAGTTCGATTGGTTAAACTACCTAGGCTATAGAGAGGACACAGACAGACCGACAAAGAGACCTCAAAACAGATAAATCTGTAGTCGGTGAGAGAAATGATGGACTGTATGGGCACCTTCAGAGAGACAAATTTCACCAAATGTGCGGCTGTGACGCTGACGTTGCGATACTGTACTGTCTTAATGAGCGTCATTTAGGACGGTTCTTATATTTGATTGAAATTACTGTCAACGATGTGAAAAATTATATGACCTATTTGTACTTATTTTTACGTTGTTAAAATAAAGTATAGTAATCATGAAAATTTTCGACCTTGAGATTTTTGGAGACTTATCTTTTTTATCGTCCCTTGAGTCCGAAAAGGTGGGTTTCGAAGTCGTGTCTGTCTGTCTGTCAGTCCTCTCTATACAAATATTGTTTTAACGATTAAAATATTGGAGCAATAAATTAAAAATAAGATTAAAAATCTGCTGGTTTAAAAATGGAGTCATAAAGACAAATAAAATTCAAAATCAAAGCTTTTTCGGCTATATAAATGATAACTAAAAATTTAAAATTTTCAATTGGCAAAGTCAGCACTAACCAACATTTTTTACTACAATGCAGAAAAGAAAATTTTTTTTTCCAAAATTAGAAAAAAACTTTTAACATTAACAGAGACCGACGATATATGAAGAAATTTCATCTAAAAACAAAAAGCAAAGTTGGATCAAATTAGAGATTTACATGATATAACGAATGGTATACTTTCGTAATGGTGACAAATGGTTAATAAATTTTAACTATGGAATAGATTCAAAATTATTTCAGACTTTGAAAATGTAATTTTTACTTACACTTACATGAAATTTGATACCCCAAGAAAAACGAATTGTATCGCACCTGAAACGAACGATGACGATTTTAAAAAGTAACCAAGGTATTAAAGTAAAGTTACCAACTTTCTAAAATGGTCCGACCGGCCAGAGGTAAAAAAAAAGATTAAACGTGAGATAAAACAATTGAGGTGCGCCTGCAATTCGAAACCCAATTATTTGGACTTTAGCACTAGAACTACCGACCGGTCAAAATGATCGGTTATACATTTATTGAATTCAATTTTTTTTAATTATAATGTTAATACGTTTGTGGGAATCGGTGATGGCTTTTAATTTCACAACAAAGTAATTATGTTAAAATTCATCATAAACTTCCAAAAAAATATTAAGATCATAATTAAAAAAACTGAATTCGATAAATGTACAATTCGTCATTTTGACGGGTTGGTATTGTTCTAGGGTTAGGGATCAACAAATTAAAAGTTATTAACGCAAGAGAAATTTTGAGAAACTATCTTAAAAGAACGTCAAATGGGACATTAACACGAACGCGTTCGAATTCTTTTCGTAATTTTTGCTGCAACCAATGCCAACGGAAATTAATTATCTCTGATAAACTTTTTAAATTCAGACCAAGGGATCTTGACGCTTTCAAGAATCATTTATTTAAGAAGTAACTTTATGTATGAGTATTATTCTATTTATCACATTTCATTTAAGAAGCATAAAACTGTTTAGCACTCAGCGCTGTGAAGTTACCAAACTTGTTCGAACTATAACGTGGAGTTACTATGATCAATATCCTAAAACGTACTAATGTTGATCGATTCTCAGTAGGGTGTCGAATAAGAACTTCGTGTTTCGAGTTACGAATTTCTTGAACTGTAACTCTCAAAGTCGCAATTACGAGAAAATAGGATTATGTGAGCATTCTTACGAGAACTCGAAATGTTTTACATAATCGCGTTTTGTCGCAATTTCGGAAAAAATCGCGAACTAATAATGGTTATATAGAATCGAAGACCAGGCATCTCGATTTTCGGGTTTGGTGATTTATAAAGTTAATTTTATAAGTGTTGCCTTTACAAGGATTATTCCATGTATATGTACGTTAGGATTCGGTCGATAATCGGTTCTTATTCTAATAGTTCGTAAATGAACAAAATGAAGGAAATTTTAAATTTCAGTTTTTTTTATCAAAAATATATTTTAGGTTTGCTTTCCGAAGCGAAAGTATTCGATTCTAATCGAGTTCTCTCTCACTGAGTTTTATGTAACAGATATTATTAAGGTTAGGTTAGGTTAGGTTAGGTTGGAGTGGCTGCTTACGCACACTTAGACCGGTGACGGTCCATTGTGATACCACAGGATGTATCCCCTTTTACCCCTATTGGAACCATTTCGAGCTACTTATGTAGCGTAAGACGTCCCGCACTTTAATGTTTTCGAGATCCGAGAGGCAGTCCATCCTGAACTTACCTAAGTGTTTGTGCCTTCTGAGAGCCAATGCTGGACACGAGCAAAGGAAGTGGACCAACGTCTCTTCCTCCTCTTCGTCCAAGCAGCTTCTGCAGAAGTCATTAGCCTCCAGACCCAGCCTTCTTGCATGTTCTCCAAAAAGGCAGTGTCCCGTGAGTATTCCTACGACCGTTCTTAATTCACGTCTTCGTAAGGATATTAATGCCCTAGTGCGCCCCAAGTCCAGCTTTGGCCAAACTTGTCTTGCAACTCTACAGGTTAGGGTGTTAGACCACCTTTCCCCCGCTGAGGATAGCGCCTGCTTCCCAAGTGCTTGTCTCAGCGCTGTGATAGGCCTCCCCAGACTTGCCCTTTCCGGTTGCAGCTGGATAGTCGTACCATGCCTAGCAAGTTCATCTGCCCTGCAGTTCCCCATGACGCCCGAGTGACCTGGGACCCAGACTACCTGGATGTTGAAATGCTCACCCATCTCATTTAGAGATGAGTGACAACTCAACGCCACCCGTAACGCCAAAGACACCGATTCTAACGACCGGATCGCCGCTTGACTGTCCACATAGATTGTGATATCGTCTGAGGATAACACATTATGCTTCAACCACGTCATGACCTCCTAAATCGCTACGACTTCAGCTTGGTACACGCTGCAGTAATCAGGGAGACGAATAGAAATATTTACATTTAATTTGTCACAGAATACTCCAGCGCCTACTATGCCGTCTAGCTTGGAGCCATCTGTGAAGAATTGCAACGCTTCAGTTTCCGATGACGGTCTATCCCTCCAGGATTCCCTTGAAGAGAAGGAGGTCCGAAATCGCTTTTCGAAGCGTAGAGTAGGTTTAATGTAGTCAAGATTCGCCAGCTCATCCTTCAACGATCTGACGATAGTAGGTAGAGTGTCTTATACTAAGACACCTCCACTGAGAGACGGCTGCAAGTCGTACAGCCGTATTTGCCGCCATCTGTTTGCCAAAAATGTCGACATGAAGAAGGTGCAACATAACCTCTAAGGCACTTGTCGGTGTCGACCTCAATGCCCCGCTAACAAGCATACAGGCCGTTCTTTGCACTCTCTCAATCTTACTTTTGTAAGTTATCTTGTCCAGAGCTGGCCACCAAACCCCCACCCCGTACATGAGTACAGGTCTCACTACGGCGGTGTAGAGCCAGTGTACCAGCTCCGGCTTCAGACCCCATCTATGACCAATGGCGTTCCTACAGGAGTACAAAGCAATAGTAGCTTTGTTTATTCTCTCCAACATGTTGGGCTTCCAACTAAGCTTACTGTCCAAGATAATGCCCAGATATCTAGCTCTATCAGTAAAAGCAAGTCTCGTGCCATTTAAGGTAGGAGGGACAACTACCGGGATTTTGTATTTCTTAGTAAAGAGTACCAGCTCTGTCTTGGACGGGTTAATACCAAGTCCACATTTGCCAGCCCATTTCGTAACGATGGTAAGCGCATTCTGCATTACGTCTACAATCGCGCCCAGGAATTTCCCGGTAACAGCTAAAGCTACGTCATCTGCGTACGCAATAACTTCAATACCTCTCTCTCCAATTCAAGTAGTAACCCGTTTACCACTATGTTCCAGAGAAGAGGGGACAGAACCCCCCCCTGCGGAGTTCCCCTAGTTACTCGCCTCTTTAAGGTGGAGTCCCCCAACTTCGAGCTAACAATCCTGCTTCCCAGCATATAATTGATTAACCCTATCAGAGGAACGTCCACCTCCAAAAATGACAATCCCTCCTTGATTGCCTCCGCTTTCACATTATTAAAGGCGCCTTCTATATCCAGGAAGGCCACCAAACAGAATTCCTTCGAATTAATCGATTTCTCAATCGTAGACACCAAGGCGTGCAGAGCAGTGTCCACAGATCTACCCTTTGTGTACGCGTGCTGAGACGATGCCCACTTCCTGGCACCTATTTTATCTCTGATGTATACATCCAGCAGCCTTTCCAATGTTTTCAAAAGAAAGGATGATAGAGTTATTGGTCTTAGGTCCTTAGGAGAGACATGTGAGCTTTTCCCCGCTTTCGGTATGAACACCACATTGACCTCCGTCCAGTACCTAGGAATATAGCCCAGCTTCAAACACCCTTTGAATATAGCTTCCAGGTAGGGAAGAATAATTACTCAGTTGTTTTGAAGTTCCGCTGGTATAATTTGATCCGGACCAGCCGATTTAAATGGTTTAAAACCCCTCAGTGCCCATAGGATCCGTTTTCTGGTTACGATATCCTCTGTGGTTACTGACAGTGATTCCTGATGATTAAAACGCACCAACAGGTCTTCAAAGCTCCCTGGGAAGTGTGTCTCGAAGAGAAGCTCCAGAGATTCTCCACTAGAAGCTGTCCAAGATCCGTCCGGTTTTATCAAAAAACTAGGACTAGATGTACTTTTGGAAAGAATCTTCCTAAGGCGGGAGGTTTCGGATACCTCTTCCATATTATCACAGAAGATTCTCCAAGACCTCCTTTGTGCCTTTCTTAATTCTTTCTTATAAGTTCCGAGTTTCTCCTTATAGGAGTCCCAATCCTGAGCCTCCCTTGTATTTTTGGCTCTATTAAAGGCTATCCTACAAGCCTTTCGATAGGTTCCCAGTTCCCTGGACCACCATACCGGTTTTTGCCTACCCCTAGGCTTAGCCTGTGGGCAGGCAGCGCGAAAGGATCGGTTGCATGCGCTAGTAACGCTAGCCACCATGTCCTCCAGCTCCCCAACGGTCGTCGGGGGCTCCATAGCCCTCGTTGGTAACATTTCCTCCAATAATTCCCCATATTTGCTCCAGTTGGTCCTTCTAGGGTTCCTGAAGGCTTCCCGAGTAGCAGGGTGAATATCGAGGCTATAGGTTAAATATCGATGATCAGAAAAGGAGTGTTCCTTATCCACCCTCCAATTTTTAACCATATGAAGAATATTATTTGAGGCAAGGGTCACGTCTAGAACCTCCTGCCTGTTACTAGTAATAAATGTGGGTTCCCGCCCAATATTACACACTGAAAGGTTAGTACTCATCAAATAATCAAAAAGCGACTCACCTCTTTCATTAATGTCTGTGCTTCCCCAGATAGTGTGATGCGCATTAGCATCCACTCCCAGTACCACACCTACCTTTGACTGTTCCGCTTTACGGATCAGCTCCTCCAGGTTATCCGGAGGAACCTCCTTCTCCCGGTCCATGTAGGCTGAAACCAGCCAGAATCTATAAGTGCCTACTTCCAGGCTAACTGCAGTAGTGTCACCATTGCTGTATTGAGAGAGAAGGAAAAGATTAATATTATTTTTCCCAAGAATACAAGATCTGATCTTCCCAGAATTACTAGAGGATATAATTTTATACCCCTTGGTTCTGAGGCCACAGATCCTGTTGTTGTTAATCCAAGGTTCTTGGATTAGTATCACATCCTCACCCGAACTAGTCAGCCTGAGGAGTAGAGCTGCCGAAGCAGCCTTAGAATGGTGAAGGTTAATTTGAGTTATCTTAATCATAACCATTTCACCTCTACCTACCTCCATGATAAATTCCTGCTACCGCAGGAATATTAATTCCCGGTAATTTGGGATGCGCCGGATATGCCCGTCTCGCCACCCCTCGTACCCTCTATAGAGGACTTGTCAGTGCCCCCCCGTCTGGCCGGGCTGTCGACATCCTCCTCCATCGGTACACCAGCTCCTTCGCTTATGTGCACCTCCTCATCCTTCGAGAGAGTCCTTGCCCTACCAAGGTCGCCGGATTCACTCTCCCCCCTACCCTCAGCTTCTTCCCCCATGCTGCTGGTACCCCCTTCAGGCCTGGACGGGTTGCCACAGTCCTCCGGTTGGCCTCCCGTACGCGCTTCCGCCCCATCCTTCTTATAAACGTTGAGAGTAATTCACCCGAAACCGAAGTCAATTACTCCCTTCGTTTTGTGAAGGAGGGCAAGGGACTCCTTATTTATCACCATGATTGATAATTTCGAGCCCCCCTTGGCCTCCTCCTGCTTGACGATCTTCCAATTTCCTGTCGGAAGATTCGGGTTACTGGCCTGAATGATTTTCAAAGCCCCGTCCGGGCTAGCCGGTTCGGATGGCAGCCATACACGTGCCCGCGGCCTGCTGGGAATTTCCTCCCGGCTAACTGCCGCAAGCTTTGCGCCTGGCCACACCTCCCCTACTTTGGCTATAGCCTCTTTGTACAGATCCACAGATCTAGAGTCCGAGCATGCAGTCATCTTTACACGCCCTTGATACCATCCCGCATCTCTGCAGGATGGGGGTGGTCCCGGATTTTCACCCAGGACCTTTAAAAAGACGAGGTTGAGTGCATTATACACCAACCTCCATTTTTCCGCCGTGATGCTCCCATCTTCTTGACTTTCGTCAATGACGGCTAGCATCAACACATGCTCCCTCAGGACCTCGCTGAACAGCTTTGTCCCTGAGTTGGAGCTCGGCTTCTTTTCAGTCACCAACTTGGCCCGCTTGCTGTTGACTACTTCCACCTCGTCCTGGGACCGCTGTCTTTTCGACATATGGTCCCTTTCCGAGCTTCCGCAGCCCACAGTGCTCCTTGCCCAAGCTACTGATCTTCTTTGCTCTTCCGTAAGCTGCCCCTCGGGGGTCGCAGCCCACTTCTCGAGAATTCGGAGCGCCGAGCGGCGATTCCTGTATCGCCTTTTCGCCGGAGGAATGTCTCTCGTCCCACTCCCCTGTGCTGCCTTGGTACCGCTAACTCCCGGGACTTGTGCCCTAGAGTCAACCACCTTTGCAACCTTAGAGGCCCCACCCGTCTGGTTCGAGGTACCTCCCTCCGCTGATACCGGCTTTTGAGGAGAGCCGGTGCCCTTTGTTTTTGTGTTTGATCTTACCATTTGATTCCCACGAGTATCGGAGAAATAAAGGTCCGCCTGCGCAGAGATCCGTATACGCAGGTAAGGCTAATTACAACTGGAGGTCGCCAGGTATCCAGAGGGCTCCGTTAGCAACTGGGCTTTGTTAAATGGGCCCCCAGCCTAGTAGACCATCAGCACGGGTCGCTTAACTCCTTAATCCAGCCCATTCGGCTCGCTAGCACCCCGGCCTCCCTGCACCCCCTTCCCTCCGCCCATTCTCTCCCCCATTCACCTAATCACATGGAGAGCCCAATCCAATGGGATCCATTCCATTCACCGGGTCACCCGTTTATAGGGTATTTATAGGGTCCCCCACTCATCACCCGCGGAGACTCCGGAGGTGCAGAGAGGACGTGACGCCCAGTCCGCCGTGGTTATTGGCATTCTTACGAGAACTCGAAATGTTTTACATAATCGCGTTTTGTCGCAATTTCGGAAAAAATCACGAACTAATAATGGTTATATAGAATCGAAGACCAGGCATCTCGATTTTCGGGTTTGGTGATTTATAAAGTTAATTTTATAAGTGTTGCCTTTACAAGGATTATTCCATGTATATGTACGTTAGGATTCGGTCGATAATCGGTTCTTATTCTAATAGTTCGTAAATGAACAAAATGAAGGAAATTTTAAATTTCAGTTTTTTTTATCAAAAATATATTTTAGGTTTGCTTTCCGAAGCGAAAGTATTCGATTCTAATCGAGTTCTCTCTCACTGAGTTTTATGTAACAGATATTATTAAGGATTTGATATATTTTTTTTTCATTTTTCTTGAGATATTTATGGATTTAAATATCACGAAGTTATTATTCAATATTTTCGGTAATATTCGTGCGACTTCTGCATCATATTTTTCAGATTATTCGTGATTTTTAGTGATTTCTTCCCCCCCCCCCAATTTTCCAGATCCCGAGCTTATTCGAGTTTTTCCATATTGATATTGATTTACATATGTGACATTTTTAGAGAATATTTGAGACCATCCAAGTTTCTTGAAATAATTTTGGATTATTACAGATTTGTGAATTTAAACAAGCGAATTGAGTTGCTTGGTATTCGAGATTATTCGATATTTTCGAGATAAAGATTGAAGATAACTGAAATTTTTGAGGTTTTTGCGAATACCTGCTCGTTGATGTTACTTCGAAATTTCTTGTACTTTTGGAGATTCGAGGAGAATTTTTGATAATTATAATTCACTAGGATTCAGTGTAGCTGCTTTGTATAGCTCCTAATGGTATTAGGATCTGTAATATGATCTGATCATCTTACAGGGTTCTTTGTTTTTTGCAGCTAATGTTTAAATATTACGGACACAAACAGATAGATAACAGAAATGTACTATTGCTGTTTACTCAATTGATCACGGATCTTCAAAACATTTAGCTAATTTAGCATTTAATCTGGCTTCTCCAAGAAGCTGTTGGTGAAATTAAATAAAAATATTTTGGTTTTGCGCCTTATTGAACTGACTTTCTTTATGTTTCAAATTCATGCATTGCATTCATATACTTTATTTTTTATTTTATTTATTTATTTCTCTCAACCATTCAAATATATAATTATTTTAATTATTTTTTTTTATAAACTCATACAAAAAAAAAAAAAAAAAAAAAAGTGTGGTTAAGAAGATTGGATAATCTTTGTCAAAACGACAGTTACGATTAACCCAAGTGTTAAACATTAAATTTACAAAAAAAAAAAATTTAATAAAGACAAAAGAAAAAAACCACAGTAGATTAAAAGAAAAATTAAATTATACAAAACAAAAATTATTTAGCAAACATAAACCCCACATCTTTAGTTTCCAATATCCAGTCTTTGACCAAATGCAAAAATTTCCTATCATAAATCATCGTTCTTATATGAGGCGGCAATCGATTAAAAAAAGTGGGCGCAGAAACTAAATAATATTTACGAAATAATTCAGATGAAAATGGCGGAACAGAGTACAAATTTCGATAATTATTCCGAACTTGATATGGGTAAACAATTTGCGGCAACCGATGACAATTTCGCAAATAAAACAATCTTAACATTTTAAAAATATACTACCTTGATCGACAAGTTCCCGGAATAACCACCGTGTGGCGCTCCCATCGTTCCGATTTGAGTTCTGTTTTTTTTGTTAAGTTGGTACATCTGTTGTTGATATTCCCTCTAAATCTTAGCGTCATAGCTTGACATTTGCAAAAGTTACGTAGTCAAGAGTACATCTATTTCTGTGTGTGTTGGCGATTATTTACAATTTTAGAAATTATTTACAATTTTAGACATGATTTGCGAGGCTGAATCCGAACCCACATTCATAGGATCATTACTGGAGACGAGACGTGGGTTTATGAGTACGACACGCAATCCAGACATCAGGCAAGTGAATGGCGTTCACCAAAAAAAAAACCACGTCGTTTTCAGTCAAAAAAGATGGCAATGCTCACGGTTTTCTTGGATTACAACGGTGTAGTGCATCATGAATTTTTTCCAGAAGGCCAGACCGTAAACAAAGAATATTATTTGGGCGTTATGAGACGTTTGCGTGAAGCAATTCGCCGAAAGAGACCAGAATTGTGGGCAGAAAACTCGTGGATTTTGCACCATGATAACGCACCGTCGCAAAGTGCCATCATTATTCGTAATTTTTTGACGAAAAATACAACAAATACCATCCAACAGCCACCGAATTCACCTGATTTGGCTCCCTGTGACTTCTTTCTGTTCAATCGAGTTAAAAAACCATTACGGGGAACGCGTTTCAGCAGCCGAGAGGAAATAATGGAAAAATTGCCAACACACACAGAGTAAATGTACTCTTGACTACGTAACTTTTGCAAATGTCAAGCTATGACGCTAAGATTTAGAGGGAATATCAACAACAGATTACCAATTTAACAAAAAAAAACAGAACTCAAATCGGAACGATGGGAGCGCCACACGGTAGTTATTCCGGGAACTTGTTGATCAAGGTATAGTATAGGTGCTGTAAAGGCAAAATTTTGCAGGCATTGAAAATAGGCCAAGAATGATCGTATCGACGCTTGAAAACCATAACCCGAATAATATACTTTTGTAAAATTAATAGCGGTTCAATGGTATCAAAATAAACTCCACCCCAACATGGTAAACCATAACTGATGCGAGAGCCACGCAAGCAAAATAAAAATTGAGTAAAACATTGGATGGACAAAATTTACGTATCAAATAAATTGCACGTAATGCAGAATTAACTTGATTTTTGACAACTTGAACATGTGATTTCCAGTTTAAATTTGCATCAACGTTCTATCCCAAATA
The DNA here is from genome assembly GCA_958295665.1 of Tipula vernalis. Taxonomy (NCBI): domain Eukaryota; kingdom Metazoa; phylum Arthropoda; class Insecta; order Diptera; family Tipulidae; genus Tipula; species Tipula vernalis. The sequence goes on along the minus strand of OY282558.1, from coordinate 42,888,450 downwards.
TTTAAATAAACGAACATTTTAAATTTTAATGCAAAGACTGCTACAATTACGCAAGTCAGAATTACGTACATGATAAAAAATCTCGGGGATGAAACTTCGATAAGGAATGTCAAGTGCATTACTTGATTTAAGTCCATTAATAATACAAATAATCTCTGATTCCTCGACTGGATTAATAAAAAAATGTATCCAACATTTCAGTAGAGTAAGAACAATCATTAGGACTCATACTTTGGGCAGAAAAGTTAGAAGATCTCAAATCGCTAACGATTTTAGAGAAATAAAAACCAAAACCGTTAGCAATTGATACAGAGTCAGACAGAATCTCTGAGTTAATAGACAAAATTCTTTTGATATTAGTTCTACTCAAATTCCCGCACAAAATATCATTAACAACCGACCAGGTCTTCTTGCAATCTTTACCACATTCATTAAATTTCCTACTAAAATAGTTGTCTTTAACAGAAACTATAGAATCATTGATTCTGCTACACAATTTGAGATAATAATTATACAGTTTTTTATTCGCCGGGTGTTGTTTACATTTAAGTTGAATTTTTTTCCTTTTATTTATTAAAAGTACCAACTTGTTAGAAATCCACGGTTTAAGCTTTATGTTTGAATTATGCCTAATTACATTTTTGGAACATGAATCAGCTACTTTTGAAAACATTGAAACCATATTGGTCAAAATTGATGTGGGGTTACTTAGACTTAATAAACTAGAAAAATCAAGTGACGAGATTAATGATTCAAATTTAATAATATCAAATTTGCTGTACGCCAATTCTTTTTCATTAACATAATTACCAAGAACCTCTATATCAATTTTAACCAAATCATGGTCCGTAATGTGTAAATTATGCAATGATACATCCAAAGTAGCACAACTATTAACACGGACAAAACAGTGATCAATGCAAGTAGTAGTGTTACTAGTAACTCTTGTGGCAGAATTAATAAGTGACAGAAATCCATTTTGCGACAACATAAATATATAATCATTACAGGAAGCTGGAAAGTTCAAAATATCAATGTTCAAATCACCAACAATTATTACATTTTGATTTTTAATTTTCGAGATGAAATTTGAAAACTCACAAATAAATGATGAAATTGGAATAAATTGTAGGTGATACACACAAATAAAAATATAATTATTATTTTTTAATGAAAGAGATAACTTTAAAACATCCGCAGAATTTAAAGAAATATCTTCACTTTTTATTAATTTTTTTGTTGAATGTTAATTAATTCATGTAATATCTAATATGCTACCGGTGGTTAGACCATTTTAATTGTGTTTCGATTAACACGAGAAGCATATTAGTATTTACGAACAGTAATTCAACGAAACCGACTAATAGACATAATTCTATTTATTTAAATAAATGATTTTTTTTTTTTTTTTACAAAAAAATTAATAAAAAGTAAAAATTAGCTTACACACAGAGCAGTGTGAATATTGTGAAGAAGAAAAAATTGTAAGAGAATTCATCTGTATTAGTACGATTCGCTAGTACTTAAAGCACAGCACATTCTGTATATATAGAATGTAAATTGTGGTATAATCAGTCCAGTCGCCGCGGTCTTTAAACAGTTAACGCTGACCAAGGTACTAAAAAATGATTCGACGATTGCCGACCATAATTTAAAAATTCATTAATAAATACACCAGGAGGCCACGATGATGAGTCCAACAGCAGGTTGAATTTATTCTCAGGAACCCCAATTTTAAATGAGACATAGTCCCGGTCATCACTTCGCCTCATCCGAACCAAAAAGGGTTTATCAATCTCAAATTTATTTTTCAAATACCGAACCATATCATCGTTACCAACATCCTTGCACAGACGTGAAACGAAAATCCATTTAACTGGTTCGACTGTGCGCAGAGTAGCATCGAGACCACCACTCCCAATAATAATTTTGGGAGAATTGTTATTATTAATAACACTTAATGATTGGGTAGCAGCAACCGACTCAGCCTTTGTTGTGGATGACGAACCCCTAGATCTAGTAGTTCGTGACGACGGCATATGTTGGTTAAAACGTCTATTAACCGCAAGGTTTTTGTTACCATTGGGTCCCTGTTTATCCCTGACTGCAGGTTCCAGTTCATTTTGTGCAGAAACAGCGGCAAAGCAGGCATTTTTTTGACACGGTAGATCAACAGATCGATGCAGAGTTTCATCAGAGTTTATGATATCCATTAAATTATTATTGTTGTTAGATTCGTTGTTATTAATCGGTACTTTTATTACCGGTACCACCGATTGATCTACCATAGGAACGTGTGACAGTGATTTTGCACAATCGATAATAGGAGCTGTTACAACCCCTTTTATAACACTAATATTTTTATTATTTTTATTGTTTATAAGGGGAGAATTCCCAATAAAATGATGACTACAAATTTTATTTAAACTGGAGAATATAGTATTTACCTCTTCTTGTAGCTTATTCATGCTGTTTTTAATTATACCCACGGATTCAGATAAATTTGTAAGTAATCCAGTCTTGCTTAAAATGCCAAGACATTTAAAATCAATTGCTTTATCACAAGCAACACAACAAAAATAAAGTTCTTTTGTAGTCGAACCGCAATCATGGCACTTCTTCTCCATTAGAAATCACAATCACAAAGGATTACACCACACAGTTATTACGATCACTATACGACTAATACTCAGCACAGAATAACACACACCGAACAGCACAGAAATTCACAGAACCGGATTCAAATAATGTTCGCAAAAATGTACCAGCCGTCTCTGGTAATAAATCCTAATACTAACGACATTTTTATTCGATCACTTCGAAAAATTTCGATTTTACGGGTACAAAATAATAAATCGAGTTTTCTTCGAGACACTTAATTATTGATGTGAAAATCGGCGGGACCGGTCCAAAACCGGGCAGTAGGCAACCTTACATAAAAGTCACAAGGGCAGACAAAAGAAATGTAACTGTTTTAATGTTACGAACGAATTGACAAAATGTATTACCTACTAAATGACTGGATATGCAAACGTATCAAATTAAACTAATTGTAAAATCCATAGATAATATTCTAAAACCCAAGTACAGTACTGTTACGATTCTATCAATTATTCTGCAACATTAATAAACAAATTTTTCGCTCTCCTATGGGTACTCCAATAACTCCGATTAAAGCCAATTTATTAAAAGCTTTTGGAAAATTTGGTTTTAAACTCTTTCTTTTTTAATTTTCAACCCTTGGCAGCCCCATCTACTGGCAATCCACCTACTTGTGTTCTGCGTTCCCGAATAGATTGTGACGAATTACTTGCTCGTTTTAATAATTACGCTAACAAACGCTGTTTACGACGCCATATTAGTAATCATGAGAATTTTGGACCTTGATATTTTTAGAGATTTATCTGTTTTGAGATCTCCTGAGTCCGAAAAAGTGGTTTTCGAAATGGCGGCTGTCTCTACAGTCCTGATGGTTTAACCAATCGAACTGAAACTTCAGATTTAAGGTTTTTTGATGGCCACTCCCTTGGTCTAGAAAATTTAGGTTGCAAATATCTTATAAAGTATAAGGTTTACAAAAAAACTTCTTAATACAAAATGTTTCCAAAAATTTAAAAAAAAAATCTCTAAATTCTCTGTTCGTAAAAGAAAGTCGTGTATTGGCCACACCTCCATTTTTTAATTCGGTTTACGATGTTTTCGATTTCAACATGACAAGAAATTCGTTTAGAAATAAGTTGTTTAAATTTTTGTCTATTGATAATTATTGTTAATTTTTGTTTTTGTAGTTTTGGTTACTGATTGTTTATTTACTGTAGGTTAATAAATAAATAAATAGACAAAAAATGAATTTGTAGTTAGAAATATAGTATTGCCTTTCCTGGCGTTTTGTTATATGTATAAGGGTGTACAGTGGACCTGGCGTATACCGGGATAGCTATGAAGTTGTTAAGTTTGCAAATAAAAGGTCATAAATAAATATTAAAGATACAAATAGAATCGCAAATATTTTAATTTGTCATATACAAATTTCTTGCTTGGTAGGTTTTAGAGTATCTTCCCCTAAATCTATTTATAAATGAGTGTAATTTTGGTTTTTGTAAACTAACAGTTGATATAAAATTTTTTAAACTTATTAAAAATATAGGAAAAAGAAAAAACAGATATACTCGTACGTTGTTTATCTTACTATACAAGATTGAATAAGAACAATCTAATCTAACGGTCATATGATTCAAGTAAACATATATGTTACAGCATTTAAACCACGAGAGACATATAAATTATTTTCTTAATAATTTAAGTAAATTTAATAATTTCATCTTATCAAAATTCCACCGAAATAATAATATGAGTACATAACCCTAGTAAGAAGAATATAAAGTTATTTTTCTTGCACTTATCTTGTGTCTATCTGTGTTTATGCACATCACGCGCACATCATCAACAGTTTAATGACGAAAATTACGTTAAATTGGAAAGAAAATATAAAATTAAAAATGATACAAATTTCACAAGATGTTTGTTTGCGCACGACTGTGTGGTATAATGTCGAAAACCTTACAAGAAATATATATCAGTGACGTCTTATTTGACCTATACCAATTGCTATTTATATTTTGATAAGAACATTTAATGAGTGGATACTGAAATTTTGAAAAATTGTGTATACTCACATTAAGTAATAATTATTTAAAAAAAAATAAAAATTCGGTAGACACTTGAGATTATTTATTATTGTTTACCTTTTCACCCGCGTAGATAAAGATCTAAGTTTTAACCACGTAATGTATAAAATGCGATTTAAAAAAATATGTACGTAGCTATTGTTGTTTTTTTTTTTTGCTAAAAAACACAGAAAACCGTAACTCATTTTGAAAATCAATTAAGTTTCTTATGTACATATGACAAATAAACAAATTTATTTTGTTTATTTATTTAAATTGATGTAAACATTTTAACTTATTTGTAACCAGTTTTCGCGCTTGGTTCAAAATAAATTTGCATTTCATCATTGATAATTATTGGAAGTGTTATTGTTCCAAGACGTTAGTTGTGATATTTTTTGCAAGCATGGTTTGATACATAACATGTTATGTTTTCGACATGTACTTTTGCAAATGCTAACCTTGAACTTTAATTTATGAAAAATAAGAATAATAAAATGTGTAGAATTAATTATATTGTCTGTTTGAAAAACAAAATTTGGAAGAAATGTACACATATCGTTTAACTGGAGTCAAGTATTTAGTATACATTTTTCGAATTTCTTTCGAAAATAAAAGCTGCATAAATGCAGTAGATTTTTCTCCTAAAAGTGATACAATGTATTATCATAAGTATATTATGTAGCTTATGTGTAGTCTAGTTTTATATTTATTATTATTTAGGTCATTTTTCATTCATAAAATTCTATCAATTTTATTAATAAGCGTGGAGTATTACATTACATCCATTAAATTATGAAAATATGTATATCATTATTCATCTCGTCTCGTACGTGTATCCAATATCCCTGTAAATAGATAATAAACGTATTAGATTGGGTTACTCGATTCATTAAAATCAAACATCAATTACGAAGCTATACCAGTGTTAAGATGCTCTGTGCAGATTAGTTGATTATATTGATTTTATTAATCAATAAAAACATGAATGAAAATTATTTGAGTAATTTTTTTGATTCATAACAAAACTCTTTAAATTGTACGTAAACAGATTAGAGTTTTCATCGCGAATAGAAGTAACGTGCAAATTGTTTTTCAAAAATAATTTTCGTCTACAACAATAAAATAATTTTTGACTTTATAATGTAATATCTAGTGAGTGTGATTAATAGGAAGTTTTGATATATATAGTACATTTATTGTTATTGTTGTGTTTTTGTTTTGTGTTTTTCCTTGTTGTGTTCTTTAATCCATTGTTATGAATTGTGGCAAGTGAGATGCGGATATATCCACTTTAAATATGAAAATTGGCTGTTCTGGTTTCTGCAACAGGCATACCATTATTGTTCTGCAGAAGTCGAATGAGCGTCATTTAAGGACACGCTGAAATGCGCCAACACAATGTGCTTCTGTAATGATTGTAGAGACCAGAACCGTAACTTTTTGGAAGCAAGTGAAGTACTGCTTCCTTTTAATTCTAACTCAGTACATAGTATAAATACATATAGTACTTCCATGCAAACTTCATCGGTGAAGTGTTAGATGGAGATACTGATATCGTTTTCGATTTTTGAAAATATTTTTGTATATAAATCCGCCCAAATATATGTTCGAATTAATACGCCCATATGTCATCATATTTTTCTAACCGTTCATTGAATAGTTAAGTATGTAAAATATAGACATATCCATAGATTTCGTTTATTTCGTTTCGGTTCAACCAACACTAAAACAATATTATTTATAAAAATTTTTATTTATGCACTGATGGTAAATTTTAATGTTGATGAAAATTCTTGGCAGTGCTATTTGATTAAATATGTACAATATCAAATTCCCCATAAAAACCATATACAAAACATAATTTTGTTTTCTTTTTTTTATGTGGTTTTCTTTTTGCCCAAATCCGTCAAAAATCCTGCAAAAATCCATCAAAAAGCAAACAAAAAAACAAGAGACAAACGAAAAACTAAAAACAAAAAAAATTTGAAATGGCAAAAAGAAAACCACATTAATTTCTATTTGTATGAAAAATCCTAATAAAACCATGAATATCAACTCTGCACAATAATATTTGTAAACAAAATCAGCTGATCTTAGATTTTTCGTGTTAGTTCATCTTTAGAGAGAACAAGGGACCAAAGCTTTTATTTCCCTTATGATGGAAAGAGAAAAACATTTGATGTGAAAACTAGTTTTTATAGATGGTTTGTAAAAAAACTTGTGCGAGGGCCTTATTCTCGAATTCCACATCCATTTTCCACATGTGGACATCTGTCAAAATTCATCAAAACGTTCTGAAATTTTAATTCGTATATAAAACACATGGGGCATGAACATATTCTTTTTGGAGAATTTCTTCCACCTGCTTATACCCATTCGGAAATATTCCCTTAGTACCAAAAAAATTCAATTATTATGAATTTTGACAGATGTCCACATGTGGAAAATGGATGTGGAATTCGAGAATAGGGCCCCAGGTTTTGACCTACTTAGCTCTTGTTTGAGTATTAGTATAAAAAGTAAAACTAAAAATCAAAATCAAAAATGTCTAGTATTGTTTTAATATTCTTACCTAGGCCGTGCCCGAATACTGTGATAATACCGTAATAAATATTAATTTGTGACATTTACTTGAGAAATTTTCCCCTTCACAGACATTTGTTATTTTTACTGCCCGAATTTAATAATAAGGCTGTGTTTCAAACGAATAAAAATCCGCATAAAAAGTTAAAAAGTTAAATTTTTGACAATTTATTCACGGACCAGTTAAAAATTTCTAGCTTGTATTTTACTTTTCTCTACGCAAAATAAAAATAAAAAACGTACACGTTACAATTTTAACCAGTTCCATTTAAAACACCAAAGCGATTAAAAAATAAGGAAAATTTAATATTTTTCACCACAGTTAACAAATGTAACTTTTTATCCGATTGAAACACAGCCTAATTTGTACGTGATAATTTTCTCGCCTATTTTTTTTAATAAAATTAAAATGAAAATAATAATAAAAAATACGACTCCGCGGTTCCACAACCCGATTATTGGTGAAATATTATCCTGTACGAATAAATACGTAAGGATTTCTGGGGATTCGTTTCACGAAATCACAGATTTTTTACCACGCAAAACGAATGGATGGCAACGTTAGTTACAACTCATGGCTTTTTGTGGCTTGCAAGTGGGACAAGGCATAGAATGGTGGGAGCTGTTAATATCAAATTATATTATTGTTAATACCCAAATTATATTTTATTTAATATTGTAAAAATTAATATGTTCTCGCTATTGTTGATTGCTGTTGCTAATAAAATATTCAAATCACATTCAGTAGTAAAATATTTCACATGGATCTGTCAAAATGTATCATAGGGAACGATTGTAATAATTTGGATGAGTGTAATATTTAACAAGGTATTCAGGCACGGCCTAAATTAATGTTCGTATAAAACAAACCAAAACAAGTTGTCGCTATAGTTTGAAGTATTTCTATAAAGGTATTTTGAAACTAGTTTCGTATGTATAAATTTTATTTACATTTTTAAATTATTAATATTAAAATAGTGTGTGTTTATAAAACTTATTTAAACAAAAACGGCACCAATGCTACAAGAACATTTTTTATTGTGCCACAGGGCAATCGCTGTAAAGTTTGGTTGAAGCATGGTTGTGTGTGGGATAAACTCCAAGAGTGTTCAAAATACTATATATTACATTTTGTGAAAAACACTTCAGTGTCAGTAAGATTAAAATAACTGGGTATACAAAAGTTTTGAAAAGAACGGCGCTTAATAAAATATTTAATAGTTTTGTTTGTAAATGTAAAGACAATAACATCGACGTTGCTTCTCAAAGAATAATAAATCTAAAACTTTATACAACTACCAAAGCTGCTATTTCAAAAAAACCTTTGCCGCCAACCATTACTTTTAACACAGAGTATTCTGAGGTTGAGCCAGTACTCTGAGTAGGGCTGACTCGCCACCACTCAAATTAAAATATGAAGCAGGGCCCTCAAAAACGTATCTAAGGAACTATGATATTCCACAAGTTCCTTTAGAGTGTCCTATATCGCCCTCTCAGTTCCTCAGTCCACATCACCGAAGGAGGACCGAAACCAATCAAGAAAATGAGCAACTGAAAAAAATTTCGAGGTTCCTTTTAAACACTCCGCCTAAAAAGAAGCTCGCATCCGTGGATATTGTGGTAAAAGATTTTATTAGCAACTTACTTGAAGATCGGCCAGAAGTGAAAACGTTTGTGTTTAAACAAATATTCCACAAAAAAAATTCGACATGGACACAAACAGAGCAAAAGTAATTTCTAGGATTTTATTTTAAGTCACCTGCTTTTTTAAGAATAAGGATTTGTAACCAAATTTTAAAAATATGATTTGTAATATTTCACATAAGTAGCTATTTTATTAATTTAAAATTAATTTTTTATTTTTATTTAAATAGCTGTGCAACCAGATAGGAAATACTTCATTTTGTGTAACGAGTGGGATATTGCTCTCTTCGCTTATTTCGAAAATCACACAAGTTACACAAAATGATTATTCATAACGTTTCGTTACAAAATTTTTTTCTAATTTTTGTAAAAAAAACAGTAAATTATTGAATTTTGTCAAAAAAGTCTTAAAGTCGTAAAATTCCAAATTAATTTAATTTTTTTTGTTTTTTTGTTTTAAATCAAGTAGAAACAAACTGGTGAATATTTCATCACCAGTTGTGAAATAAGGCAGTGATACGTGCAACGTGTTTCCATGCTGATTTGTTGAAATAGCTGTTACTTTTTTAAGATCATGTAATTTTGCGTGAAAGGCAAAAAAATGTTCTGTATACAAAATTGAACAATGTTCAATTTTTGCCTTAATGCCGCGTACTTGAAATCTACCAATGGTAACTTGGTAATTTCAAAGAAAAAGAACTTGACAAAAACGTCACGACAAAAATTATAAACTTAAGAATTTTAGTGGAACCATTATTTTTCGATATTTGTTTTCAAACCAAACTTTCTTTACTTCTAATAAAATAAACTTGAATATTTTAAACTATTTTACTGTGGCATAAAATAAAAAACTATTAAACTACAAATTGTTATTGTTTATGTGCAAAGCAAAATGGGGCTACATAATTCGCCAATCACAAAATCTTGACATTTTTTACCTTTTAGGAAAAAATACACTAGACAAATTTTTTCAAATTAACAAAACTTAAAAATGCGGTAGATAGCTTTCTGTATTCTCGCCTAGCGAAAAATTGACGTCACTTAAGAAATTTAACGAAGCTTCGTTAAATTAGATTTGTCAATTAGGAAAAATTAAGAATGAGCGATTTTGTGTCCAAATGTAAGAAATAAATAAAAAAATAAATAAATTTTTGATGCGGTAGGTGCAAAAATTTTATTTCATGCGATTTTATTTATATTCAATTCATGAATTTCATTAATTTAAATTTTACTTTTATAGGTTTTATTGTGGTATTACACTGTATATATTCTTCATTTCTTATCTAGTTATGAAAAATCTGCCGTTTCGCAACCTACTACAGTAACCATACGTTATATTAAAATGAAAACCAAATTATAGTATATTTAATACTCAGTCATATATTTTTTTTTACTTAGGAATATCGACTATTTTGCGTTGGCATTCGCTAACAAGATTTGAAAGTGGAGTATCCAAGAATATAATTAGTCTTTTAAAAAATAAATGTGACGGCATGATTGAAATAGACAAACGTTGCATTCTGTGATGGATAAAATGTCAATAAAAAAAGAATTGGAATATAATACAGCAGATGACCTAATCCATGGATACCAGGACCTTGGTGAACTTTGAAGGGGCAATTTGATTTCCGACAAAGCATTTGTATTTATGCTACGTGCACTCAACCGCAATTGGAAACAAGTAGTCGGTTATTACATGGGTTCACCAAAAGGCGACCAACGGAACAGAAACAGTTGTCAACAAAGTTCACAAAACCGGTTTGCAAATAGTTGGTATCAAATATGGTCAAGGTAGTACAAACAGAAAAGCATTTTCAAGTTTAGGGAGCCATGGGCGAGGTTTGGTCCACGAAAAATATTTTGTTTTTAAGACATCCCTCACCTTTTTAAAAGTGTTCAGAATTGTTTATATTCTGATAACATATTAACCAACGACTGCGAAAAGACAATATTGTGGCAGATACTATGTACAAACACTTTATTCAATGGAGCATGGATCAGTGAGAGTTTTACATGACCTCACTCGTAAGCACATTTGCCCCGATATTTTTGAAAAACTTAAATTAATTTAAATAGTTATGTATATAAGGAATATAATACAAGAAAAGGTACAAAAATAATTGAGGTGTGGCCAACACACGACTTTCTTTTACGAACAGAGAATTTTGAGAAATTTTATTTTTTTAATTTTTAATTTTTTTTTTATTTGTTTTTAATTTTTGGAAACATTTTGTATTAAGTAGTTTTTTGTAAACCTTATACTTTTTGAAATATTTGCAAAATAAATTTTCTGGACCAAGGGAGTGGCCACTTCCGGTTAGCCGATTTGGAGTAAAATTCACTGGGACCTCCCAATTTATCAAAAAGTCTTAAATCTGAAGTTTCAGTTCGATTGGTTAAACCATCTGGGCTGTAGAGAGGACACAGACAGACTGACAGACTGACAGACTGACAGACTGACAGACTGACAGACTGACAGACTGACAGACTGACAGACTGACAGACAGACAGACAGACACCATTTCGAACCCACTTTGTTGTACTCAGGGGACCTCAAAATAAATAAATCTCTAAAAATCTAAAGGTTCAAAATTTTCATGATTACTATACATACTTTATTTTACTAGAGTAAGAGAAAGTAAAATGTATGCAACAGCTAAAGGAAGCTAACGCATACAAAAAACATACTAAGTTGCGATCGCAAACAATTATTTTCATAAATCCAATTTAAGTTAAAATTTAACAGTGGTTAAGAAAAAACAAACAAACAAAGTTAAACAAAATTAAAATTACATATATGTGTATGCATAAAAATATGTTTTGTTCCTAGATGTTGAATTATTATTAGTACTGCAAGTTGACAATGTAGATCTGCTCTCTAGTTTATTTAACAGGGTTTTTCAGTAACAAAGTTACTAAACAGTTTAATTGTGACAATTGCTCAATATTTGCGGTTAATACAAATAATTAAGAACGAGAAAATTACGCTCTTTAAAAATAAAGACCCATGTAACTGAAAATACGAAATCAGCTGCCTATGCAAATTTATCAGTGCCCTCCGTAGAATTCGAAGAATTCGTCGAAAACATATTAATTACATTTGAAAAAAATATCTCAAATATGGGTTGCGAAGAAAATGTCTTGACAAACTTTTTACGAAATTTATTGACGGGAAATATCCACATCGATTAAGTGATGCGCACGCTCGAATTACCAAATATATAATTGCTGAATTTATACGTCTTAGCTTAAAGCAAAAAAAATGATGAACTCAAGCAACCGAAAAGGCATCAAAATAAAATTTTTCAATTTAGAAGAAAATGAAAACTAAAATTCTACTAATATTTAACTTTTTTTTTGTTACATATGGTATTTTGAAATGGATTTCATGGTATTTACTTAATGTTTATGCTACCAAAACAAAATACAAAAGGTCAATGGCCGTGTGAATCGCAAAAATAAAAATTATCTTGTCTCATTTCTTAACAATACATATTCAATTATTTATTAAAATATAAAAAATAAAAAATTGAGTTAAAATTAAAAAATGACAAATTGATTTTTATTGCCATTTTGATCAGTTTTAGGCAATGAGCTTCAGTATTTTAAAATAAAAAAAAAAATTATGTTTGAATAGTACGTACAACAAAAATACACAATTAAAATGTGTATTTAAAAGGATGTGTAGTCGGCTATGTACATATGTTTATTAGTTACTAAGTGTTAGAGTAGGATACAACTACACGTGAACAATTCGAATTTCTGTTGTATGTTCAATTAAACTTACAAACATTTAGGCGATTGCCAAAGTTTGTATATTAATTTTATATGCGATCGGCGCGACATCTGGAATTTCACCGATTAAATATTTTTTTTGTATGATGGTAGTACTATATGTATTTATACTATGCTCAGTATGCTAATATATGCTTCATTATCGTGATCTTTAAAATTGTCATTCACAGCGAAAAAAATCGTTTTCTAAAAAAAATCTATTTTGGTAGAATGATACGATAATGAATTTGCGACTTGTTTTATATTTCTATTTGAATTTTCTCATTAAAGGCCGGTACGCTGCTAAATTCAAATGAAATTTTCACTGGTATCCAAAAATAGGAAGATAAATCTGACGTGAAAAATTAGTTGACGTGTTTCGTAAATATTTCAATTAATTTTGATATGCTGAAGGCCAGTTGCTCCGATTCTCTACCCGGCTCCACCACCTCCCAAGCCGCTGCTACCTCAAATTTTGGTGGTCTTTATCACCTAAATTCCTAATTTCCTTTTCCACACAGGCAGCTAATTTAATTTTCTACTCCGAATTAAACTTCCGCTTTTTTGATGGCCGTGAAATTACCTCCTTGTCTTCATTCTCCAACAAATATTCCATATAACAAATTCCATATTTTATGACTATTGTAATAAAAAATAAATAACATTATATTATAATATATGTATGTAGGTAATTTAATTACAAATGTAAAAAAATCTTTATTTTTTATTAATTAGTTTGTTTAATTAAATTAAATATTTTAACACAACTCAAATGGAATTGTCAACATTTATCTTCAATCGTCCGGGAAGATAAAAATGAAGTGAAAAAAGCTTAAGAATAAAATAGAGACATTTGTATTCTAATATCCATTTTAACATTACTGCCTATTGAGTAATTCCCAACAATAATTTTAAGAAATAATAAACAATAATATTGTTATGAAATGGAATTTTTTTTTCCAAAATCTGAAAACAAGACAACAATCACGACAATATCCTTTGGAAAGCACAATTCCAAAATAGTCTAAAAAAGTCACAATAAATCAATTCTCGATTCCCAATTCCCCGGGAAAACCAGAATAGCACCACTGATTGGTCTTCGTACCTAATTGTTGTCTTATAATTAATTAATTAGTTTTAGCGAATTGGATCAAGATCGGAACTACCGCATGTGAAGTGCTTCCCTACCTCCAAAAACCAAACTACACCACTGGTAGACACCTAATTAAGAATAAAATTTTCTTAAAAATGTTTTTACCAAATTCAAATTTGGATATTCCTAATCATAAGCAAATTAATATTGCGGCAGGCTTTTGTGAAGTGCTTCAGAAGGAGATTGAGACGAACAAGGAGAATATTAGTTCAATATTAAAAAAAATTAGAAACAGCAGATAAGGTCGCTTTTGACAGCAGTATGAAGCTAATATCGCCAAAAAGAACGCTTAACAAGGGGCAAAGTGGAAGTGGTTAATGATCGAACGATTTAACCTATTTGCGCCTTTACGATTCATCAGAAGCAATAACTATAGCAAACTGGATAACATTTGCCTTAGCACCCGAATGATGGGGTAATATCCGAAGCTAGTACCCAGTCGAAGATACGGAATCAACAAACAGTACAACTTAAATTTTGGTTTCATCTATCCAGACAGGTCCCTCAAACAACCGAGGATGATATTTTTTTAACCGTGTTGGTAAATTGAATCCCAAAACGAAAAAAAGTCAGGATTTGGAGTACATGTTTTAAATCGGGGATAAACGAGGAACTCACGGACAAGGCCTTAAGCTCGGAAACCTGACCAACTGGTGTTTATATTAGACCATTTAAGAATCAGAATTTTCGGAAAGTCCTTGCCTCAAACGTAAAATTTCTTAACCCACTCCCACGGTTTAAGTGATGTTGTTTTAAATAAGAGGATGATCCGGCAAAAATATGCTTAAGACAAACTACAATATCCTCTATTTACTGCCATAATGCATCTAGTATTCGAGAAAAATCTAAATTGTTTCTGTTGGCCATTCTCGATAATGATTATGATGTCATAGTTATTTGTGAAACATGGCTTATAAAAAATTTCAATTCTGAAGAATACTTTCCAACAGATTACTGGTCTACAGAAAAGATAGACATGTTTTGGACACCAGCCTTAAAGGAGGTAATGGTGTAGAATTCTCTTTCGAGTAAGATTATAGCATGTCATCCGGTTTACGACATTATGGCTGTATGTATTAAAGCCGATATTTTTTTATCTTCGTTGTCGCTGTATATGTGCCCTGTGGTTCAATTTTAGAAGTTTATCTTGAATTTATATTGACTATTTCAAATCTGTAATGCCTTCAGTAAATGTTGATGAACAACCCATGATTATTGATGATTTCATTCTTCCAGACATTGTTTGGCTTGACGTTGACAGTGTTCTCACATCCTCTTCTAACGATCAAGAAGCATTGGCCGTCACCGTTTAATTTGCTATAGTGGTATAGTATAGGGTTTGATAAACTAATTAATTTGCGATAGTAAAACTTTTAGTTGAATAATTTGTGAGTAATAGTTTTTAAGTTATAAGTGAAATTCAAAGTGACTAATTTTACAGTAGAACCTTGATTATCTCTATAACGGTTACAGATACGATATGTGCTGTCAAATAAGTTTTTGTTCAGATTAGTGTCTTCTATCATCACTCGAATTTATTGTACTTACTTAAGAGTCACCCTACATAGGCTACATGGTCCTGAGTTTTATTCTAGATTCGACGCAGCACGAAAGCTCGAATAACACAACATTTTGCAGATTGAATTTGATTTGTCATCCAATCCAAGAAAATTCTGAAATTTCCTAAATAGTAAAAGGAAAGCAGTTAGGTTTCCTTCACCGATGATTTACCAGAATTCATTGGCTAGTTAGCTCTCTGATATCTGCAATCTGTTCGCCAAATAATTTCCATCACATAATAGTTCTCTACTTGCTTTTAATCGTACTGACTATAGTTTATTAAAATTCACTAAAGCTGAGGTTTATGACTGATTGTTTCTTCTTGATGTAAATAAGGGAACTGATCATGATGGAATTCCACTCATCCTCATTAAAAACTGTAGTAACATCCGGGCTGGTTTTATCCGGGAAGATTTACAATTAACAATTTGGCCTCGTTCTGTGGACAATTATACAGCAGGATCCAGGGCCGGCAACAAGTAGATGTGGTTTATATTGACTTTTCAAAAACTTTTGATAAAATTGATCATTCGATTCTTATCGATAATCTAGAGAAACTAATTTGTGAGTTCGTCATTCACTCATTATTAATTAACGATGTTGTGGAGCGCTTAGACCATAGAATAGAATGGATAGCTAGCGAAGTAACGTTTCCTAATAAAATTGTAAAATAGCTTGTCACCAAAATCTGCAGCGCAAAGTAGCCTTGTGACCGATTCGGTAACTATAGTAACTAAAGCAACTTATGCTTCCTCTAGTTAACGGATCGACCACAAGGCTAATTTGCACTGCAGATGTTGGAGACAGTTAAAAGCCTTTGCTGGCGGTCCATTCTATTCTATGGTTTAAGGTGGAGCATTTTGAAATTGCACATTGCCTTCTTTACGCAGATGATATGAAAATATTCGCTCCGGCTCCTACAATTTCTGATTGAATAAAGTTACGAAGTGATTTGAATACATTTTGCAGTTGATCGTTTAACAACAAATTGTTGTTGAATATGGCCAAATGTATACGATTATCTCTTTATTTAGAACGCGATCACCTATTCTTCAGCAGTATTTTATTTAAAATATGGCGGTTGACAGAGTTGAGTTGAAGTCTTACTTGGGTATAATTTCTCTTCTGATCTCTCCTATACAAAATATATAGATTCTATTATTGCTAAGGCTTCCATTATCTTAGGCTTCATTAAGCGCAATTGTAGAGATTTTGTCATCTGCTCACTAGAAATTCAAAAGATTCAATAACTTTAGCCTATTGAATGAAATCGTTGTGGTTGAAAATATCAAATGACCTCCAAGACCATGCATAAATTGTGTACCAATAATCCAAAGGCACTTGAGTACCTAAAAGAGAACATTCGAACTACTTTATATTAGCCAATATTATCGATAATTTTGGCTTTCGGATGTGTTTGTAAACGAAACGAAGATTTCCTACGTTTCCTCATAAAATAGGCGTAAAAAACGTTAACCTTTTCGATGACCGTGTAAAATTATTGTTTTGATTATTTGGCTGAATTGGTGTGTGATCCGAACAAAACAAGTGGAATTTTTTCGGTTTTTTTCACATGTGAAAATAAATAGTCGTAGATAATATTAGATATTTATCTGTCTGCAATTTTTTTTTTTTTTTGCTTTTATTCGTCTTATTAATATCTGAAAATTATTGTCTCTTATTTATTTGAATTCTTTGTGTGTTGTTGAAAATTATTCGTGTAGATTTGTCCAGATTATTCAACGGTCTCATTTTATTATCATTTTTTTGTTATATAAAGTGTGCCAGACATATGTGGGAAGTTTCTATAAATACATGAATTTTGGTACACATAAAATGTTTAACCAGACAGAGTCAGTTTTGTATCAAGTGTTTCATTCATTTTATTTTATTTTTAAGTACAATACACGACCTTGTGAAAAAGCAACGAAAACAATGAGAGAACCCTGTAGATAACCGTGACAATTGTTTTTCAAATGTGTGAGGTTTTTTTAAGCCCGATAGAACTTGTCCTTATATACTCGGTATTGACACAATTATGGTTTCCGACCTGCAAAATATTTTGCACAAATTTAATTCCTGTAAATTCGAGAATTGAAAACTGTTATTAAGAGCAGCTCGTGTGGCGAACAGCAATAAGAGTTATTGCATATCAGAAATTAGAAAATAGCCATAGAGGGCGATTTAATGTTCCAATGTGCAACGAATTACATATATCAACAGTTATTGGGGAATATTTCATAAGAAGAAGCAAACATTTAATGAATTTATCGATCTTTTGATTGAAAAAGATCGATATACCTAACTTCGAAATAGCTATATAAGGGAAATTCGATAAACCTGGACCCAAGCACGAAAAAATTAAATTGTATGAATTTTTACCCTTATCGATTGTAAATTAGAAATAATGAGCTGAATGATCCAGCCAGGGGTGGAAACCAATTTATGTTTTAGGTCGGTTTTATTTTTGGTTTTTCTGACTTAAATTTTGGTTTTGGTTCTTGTTTTGGTTTTTTAATAATTGAAAAAATGTTTAATAAAATAAAATAAAATACATACAAGTATAGAAATAGTAGAAATGGGGAGGGATGTTGTAACATTCGATAGAGCTTATGTCTCTTGTTTCAAGAATTATATTGTACTCTATTTCGTTCCGCAATTATGTTGTTCTTGCTATCTCAACTTGCTCGAATAAAATAACATTCGGTTTCTACTTATATTCATGATTATTAATCACCCGAATTTTTGTTTAGTGATACTTTATCGATGAGAAGGAAAGGGACAGTACGCAACAAAAAGAGATCGCAATAGACAAATCATAATCAAAAAGCGAAATAGAGTAAAATTTTATTCTTGAAACAAGAGATATAAGCTATATCGAATTTGAATCGTAAGCGATTGTACAACATCCTCGCCCATGGTTTCGGTTTTGGTTTCAGTTTTAAAAATTTTTTAAATTTGGTTTTGGTTTTCTGTTTTAATGATTTTGGAATTTGGTTTTGGTTTTCTGTTTTGGTTTTATTAATTTTTTGTGGTTTTTGTTTTGAAAAATCGGTTTCCAGCCCAGATTCCAGCAGTACATTGTGGACTGGACGTCTGTGCCAAAGTTGAAAGCAATGGTTTTTTATGTATTCTTTTAAATCAAAAATAATGACGTGCAGAAACCAAAAAGCTTCATTCATTTCCAATATGATATTATAACAAATAATACTAAAAATACTAAAAATATTGACCATCTATTTCGCCGTCAAATTCTACTAGAGGAATTCAATCCTTCAACCGGTAAAGCCAGTTCCTCATTGCCGCGGTGTGCCGTTAATACCAAATCTAAACTTTGCTTATAAAATATCCTTTCCTCAATTATTTTTTCAAATTTCATATAGATCGATCAATTTGATTCGTCTGCATATTCCCTAGCTTATGATGGTTTATACGGCGTGCTCACTGGAATGAAATATCATTATCGTGTAAATCTATATGATATTCGTTTAAAGATCGGGCGTTACAAATGTACTTTCCGTCACTGCATGGAAAATTTCCATCATCAACCGGAACACCGGCCTACAGTATTGCATGTGATGCTATCCAATTATTTATAACGTTCGAATATTTAATTTCGATACAAGCTTGACGAAATGTAAAGATTTCGGGGAATCCATACCGCTGTTATAAATCAAAGATGGTGACGCTATAACTCCTCCTCTTACCGCTAGAACACTCTGTCTACATTATAAAAAAACAATAAAATTTATCAAAATTATTGCTACAATAATTCTATACCAAAATTAACGTTAAATTAAGAAAATAGTCCAGTAAGAATATTCCAAAAACATTTAGAACAGTTTTATCATAGAAAATTCCATTTTAGTACAGTAAACTTTACGCTATCAAATAACTTTATCTACTTTTCCCTAGATGTCACCGTACAATATATATTTTTGTCAGAATGATTGCTTTTTGAGTATTTAATTCCGAATCCGACACTTTACAAACCTTTTATCAATTTTGTATTATTCGGAAGTTTATTAAAAAGAGCTGGGGTGCACTTCACGGAATGTAGCTTCTATGTTTTATTGCAGAATATGAGATTCGTAGGTCACATTTTGTCGATTCGTACTATTCGATAAATATAAATTTTTTAAAAACATAATTTGAATATTCTAATTAAGATTAGAATCAAGAACGTGTATCTTGATATTTATTCATCGGAGATGTTAAAGTTTATTAAAAATGGTCGAATTTTATGCGTATACGCATAAAAACTACAACTAACTAGTAAAAAATTTAAAAGTTTAACAATAAATGTCTTACAAAGTAAAACCGCACATTACTAGTTTTCGCAAGTTGTAAATAATACTTTAGATGTCGGTTTCGATAAGATATTGTCAGATAAAATTCCACTTTGAAGTGGTAACTTTAACGTGTAAAAATAACTAGTAAAACTGGACAATAATTTTAATAAAATTTTTTCCGATTTCTACTAACAATAAACCATTGAACATCTGTTTTATATGATGCTAATTCACTTTTCT
Source organism: Tipula vernalis (assembly GCA_958295665.1). Lineage (NCBI taxonomy): Eukaryota > Metazoa > Arthropoda > Insecta > Diptera > Tipulidae > Tipula > Tipula vernalis. Next base: position 42,868,534 of record OY282558.1, on the reverse strand, counting down.
CATATAGGCAGTTAGTTAAATTCTCTAGAAGCACATTCGATGAATGCGATTTAACAATAAATTATCTAGTGGCCTGGACAAAATTGCAATATTTTTGTAAGCTAATGGATTACATATTCCGCAATACGTTAGAAACCCAGAAAACCTGCTGTAGTCTTTAGCTTTAAGGAAAATCGAAATAAATAAAAATAACAAATCTGGTGAAACCGACTTTTATTTACGATGTTTCTTCAGCTTACGGATGAATCATTCAAAAGTTCTATTAAGAATGATTGCCGAAGATGAACAGTGAAAGAAGTTGAACATGTTCTACTTCTTTGCGCATCCAAAGTGACTTGTGCAAATGCGGCTTTAAGTATAATAATATAAAATTCTGAACAACTCAATGAAATACATAGCAATAAGGCATAAGAGATTAACTAATTTTTTTGGCCTGAAATATAGTCCTATAGACCCGTTTTGCTTAGACCACCTGAACATTGCATTGCTTCATGCCAGCCTACACCACTGACATGAAAAGTGAGTCAACCCATAAATTCTGCATCCCCAGCGAGGGGTCATAGCTGTGTTCATCATCATTACCAAATGTAGTCAGATGATGAAGAATCCCTTTTGCATTCCGCCCCTATCGGGGTACCTCTCGATCCAAACGCCGCAGCTTTAACCACTGTGGCGTTTGTTCGATAAAATAATTATTATAAATACTACAATGTTGTTGTTAGATTTTTAAAATGAATATCTACATTGGAACACCATTTTGGAAATTCCAAATTTAGCCCGGTAAACCATGAAGTCTAAAATATTGTAAATGTTAACTCCCGTGCCCGTTCGTTGTATACCCATAAGTAACACAAAGGTGAAATTTTCGTTTTAGTCTTTGATGGTAGAGATATAACTGCAACGAAAGTCATTTTTTGAAATTTTAACCTTACCAAGAGATTAAATAACTTTATAAAATTTTCAGCTTGAACCAATCATTTGATATCGAAAAAAATAGTTACAGAACTTTGGCTTGGAGGTTTATTATATATCGAGTGTTAAGCAGTGAATTACGTAACATTGACAAAACCGACCTCTTATTCGATGGGCACATAAGTCAGTTAGACTAATTTGATTTTGAAGTCAGTAGTAAGATTGAATATTAAAGCCAAACACAGTAAGCCCGCATAGAACTGCACTGAAGTTTGGCTTTGAGGTCCGTTATATGATAAACTGCAGTACGCTGAGTCAGGCGGACAATATTTTTTTTTTTTTAATTTTCTTAAAAAAAAAACCAAAATTAGAATTTTTATAAAACCTTAAAGTACAAATCTTTACACTAAAATGCTGCAGGGATAATTCAAGTTTTCGGAAAGATACAAAATGGCAGTAAAGAAGAAATGAAGGACATAAGGACCATGTGCCATGCTGCTGACTTTTACCCGGAATTTACTTTATATTTGTGTTCCGACGCCTTTTTATAAATGAGCTCAAGCTCAAAAAATGGCGTCCCAAAATTTTAGTAGTAAATAAAATAAAAATAAATAAATAAATAATCCATCTATTATTCCACAAGAGGAAAAGTTAGTTACACTAATTTGAATTGGAAGTCAGCAGTATGATTAATATTGAAGACGAATACAGAAGGTGAGCTGCGGTAGGCAGTGTTTAGCAAACAAATACTTGTAATGGCGGATTTTACGAATATTGATGAAAATTTAATTAAATGAAGAGGAGAATGTAATTTTAATATTAGAAGTTTTATTGGGCCATATAACTACCGAGAAATTAATTCTTACCTTAAGTGCTCTTTACAAAAATAAATGATTGAACATAACTTAAACAAGAATTCAATATTCGAATTATTAAAGTTTTTCAAAACGTTTTTTTTCGATTTACTAATGGACTACAGAACCTTACTACAAATGCCTCGACTATTAGAGAAAATTACAGTTGATCCAGGAGAATACGTGTTTGTCGATATACAAAATATTTTTTAAAAGAATTTTCTATCAAACAAACTTAAACGTGGGATCATTGCTGCAAACTCTGAATTAAGATATAAACGTGAATTTATTACCCGTTTTTAGCGATAACACTGAACATTCATTTTGGCTAATTCTAGGTCGAGTTATTAACATCGACTTAAATAATGTCTTTGTGATTGGAATGATAACTTTGGACTGTTTCTAAACCACTTTGTTTCTGAAATGAAAGAAATTACAAAAAACTTCCATTGTGATGCTCCGGCTAAGGCAAGTGTCGGTGGTGTTAAGCAATATGATGCTTTTGTAGGATGCCTAAACTATGCAATACGAGGAAGGTTTGATGAAAAATACCACAGAATGTGTTTCAACGGTCACCAAGCACGTCTTTTTAGACAGAGAATTGATGACTAATTTCATATTACAAATTCTCCACTTGAAGATCTGGGTATAGGGATAGTGTCGTAAGTGGCTTTGAATTATTTGCATGTAGCATTGCTCGGAGTCATGAAAAAGTTCTTTGGAGAGAATCCACTGTTTCCAAATCATGTGAAAGTTGCAATTTCAAACAAAATGATCTTTTTAAACCAATTCGTACCAAATAATTTCCAAAGGAAATTTAAGTCCTTGGCAGTTTGACAGTTTTCAATGGTTTTTGCTATTTTATGGACCATTTGTATTAGAAATGTTGTCAATCACAGAAACAATTGTGGCAGAAAACGAAACAATTATGAAAGTTTAAACGGAGCATTACGAGAAATCCCCAATAGCATCATCATTTGTATAATAGTCATAAATATAACTGGGAATACAACTGGAACAAGAAGAATTCTTTGAAAACATGGTAAACATTTTTTATTTATACTTATTAGCTAATTAATAAATAATATTATACTGTGAATATTGCTGTGCGGTGTCCACTTTAAATCTGCTCCCCTAATCCTACTAATTTTTTTGTGCGCGTCCTCCGGCCTTACAAATACTAACATTTATAAATTTTATATTGTTCTTATTCATTATTTTACTAGGGTTAAGCATACATACAATATGCTTTCAAGGCTGATGTCAAAAAAGAAGTCAATGGGTTTACGAAATCCATACTATAAGCTCCTCGAAGATAAATTCTCCCAGCAAATTGAATGGGATCGAATAAAAAAACCGGAATAAAATTTACCAGCAGATGAAGATGGTGAGTACTGACTGATAAAATTTAATTGATAAAATATAAAAGTAATAATTACTTCTTAGTTTCAGATAATTTTCTTAGGTATATTAACGGAAGTTTGTAACGAAAACAGAAGAGACCTTCGAGGATTCTACAATAAAGATAACATCTCTCAAGCAATACAGGGCTTCCTTAAAAGAAAAAATTATAAAAAGAAGTAACAAGTATTGGTAAAAGTTTTATGTTAGGTCATATAACACTTACAACGGACATTATTTTATTGGTATATGTATATATATATATATATATATATATATATATATATATATATATATATACATATATATATACATATATATATATATATATATATATATATATATATATATATATATATATATATATATATAATGTTTGGTGTACGTGTAGTATTTAAAAAAATAAAAAACACATATTTTTTATTTTTTTGATATAGGGTGTGTATTGCGCACAGGATGGTCCCAAAGTTTTGAAAAAATTGTGAAAAACGCCATTTGGAGTAAATTTCAAAGGAACATTTTTGAATTAAAAAATTAATTGATTTTAAAATTTTTTTTTTGCATTAGTTGTGAATATCGAAATTATAAATTCTTATAAAGTTATAATCAAAATTAAATTTTTTTGATTCGATATATAACGGTAAAATATTAAATGAGATATTAAACTAAATATACCATGATTTTTTTTGATTTTTTTTTGCTCAAAATAAAGCTTAACTAATTAGCTTTTACATACTCAAATATGGCACTAGCGTTATTTTTTGTTTTTAAACTATACTAATTCAAATGTAAGGCATTCTTAATAAATACTCAACGTAAGTAAAATACAATGAATGAATCTCGTTTCAAGAAAGTTTTTGATTTCACTTCTTCGCAATTTGCGACCATGACGAACAAAAACAAAGCAAAATTGGCGAAAGGGTTAGACGGTAGAATAAGGATAAAAACAATAAAAATGTATGGTTCAATTTATAAATTTAATTTGAAATATAATGTTCACTAACGATTTGTGAATTTCAAAATGATTTAGTTTCAAATTTATTTTTTGCCTTGGTATAAAACAAATGAGTAATAAAAAAAATATTAGTTGCGAATATCTGACAAAATTGTTCTGAATTTTTAATTAAAATTTTAACTTAGAGGAGTGTATTCTTGATAATGTCTTCATATTATCATAGCTGTAAACCATTTGTTAGTGCAAAGTGCAATAATAAGTTGAGAGCTGTTAGTGAGTACGCTAGAGAAAGGATTGTGTATTTGAATCCAGCTCGAGAATTAAATAATAAATTATACATTTGTAATACGTGTTACATAAACCTAGGAAAAATAAATAGCAGATAAAAACGAAGAAACGATCGAATATCCGATTGCTGCAAGCAGCTCAGCAGATTTTAATTTAATAGATTCAGAATTAAGGAAAGTAGAAGGGCTTGAATTAATTGAAAGTATCAACCATCATATGCAACCTCATATGATGGAGCAGTTCTCACCAATAAAAAGAAAATTATGTGAGAAGCCCGGATATCTTAAACGAGAATCAAGTGAAATTTCGACAGCGATTTATAAGCAGTTAAATTGCGACGAGGAACCAACGTGCTCCGAAAAGGAAAAGAAGATTTCATATTATGAAGAGATTATGAATAATTTCAAATACCAGTTCGATGAAGGAGATTATGAAGACAAGAAGAAATTATTAATTTTACTACAAAAGCAGATGAAACATCACGAAATTCAAGATTATTTTAAAGAAGGTGCTACCCGTTATTTAATTGATCACTGCAAGGATCTTCAAAGACATAATTGTACGTTCTCTTCAATAACAAAAATCAGTATCCATAAAAATATGATATCAGATACTGCACGGAGCTTAGTAGAATCTTTTTTTAAGGATGATGAAATAAGTGGAATGATGCTGGGGAGGCAGGATGTTCTTCAGAATACTCAGAAGAGGGTATTACTATGTTCTCTAAATGACGCCTAAATCGAGTTTAAATCTCGTCACCCTGGAGTTAAAATAGGATTTGCAAAGTTCATACAACTACGTTCAAACCACTGTATAAAATTGGGTTCTAGCAGTCAACATAATGTTTGTGTTTGTCTTATGCACCAAAACATGAAGCTGATGATCGAAAGCACTATAAAAGCAGTTCACCCCCGAGACAATAGATAATTCCCGCTTAAAGATTACAAAGATTTAATTTCATTCGTTATATGTGGTGATGAACAAATACAACAATGTTACATTAAAAAGTGTAAAGTGTGCTCTAAAAATTTGGAAGAACTTGAAGAATTGTTGCGTAACTACTTCAATAACAGTGATGTGTCAAAAATTAATTATAAACAATGGATTGCCGTTCAAAGATGCAGTTTGGTTACATTAGAAGACCATATGACAAAGTTTATAGAAAAATTTATTCATAATTTAACCTCATCATTTTATATCGAAAGAGCAATCAAAATTTCTTAAACAAAAAAAAAGAATCTTTACAAGAAGGGGATCTGCTTGTACAATGTGATTTCGCGGAAAATTATGCTTTTATCGTACAAGATTCAGTGCAAGGTTATCACTGGAATAATGCACAAGCGACCATTCATCCGTTCGTTACTTATTACAAGGATCTTATTCTTGAGAGCAGTTCAGTGAAACATGCTACTTTCATTATTATTTCTAATTGTATGAAACACGATAGCATCGCAGTACATCTCTTCAAAACTAAAATGATTCAATTTCTAACAAAAGTAATAACATCGAACATCAAAAAGATTTCTATATGTCTGACGGAGCTATAACACAATATAAAAATAAAAATAATTTAATTAATCTAAGCCATCATGATGAAGATTTTAACATCGCAGCTGAGAGGCATTTTCATACTATCAGTCACGGCAAAGGGGCGTGTGATGGTGTTGGTGGAACATTTGAGAGAGGTGTCTATCGCTACAGTTCACTTGTTTTATACCTAAGGCAAAAAATAAACTTGTAACTAAATCATTTTGAAATTCACAAATCGTTAGTGAACATTATATTTCAAATTAAATTTATAAATTGAACCATACATTTTTATTGTGTTTATCCTTATTCTACCGTCTAACCCTTTCGCCAATTTTTCTTTGTTTTTGTTCGTCATGGTCGCCAATTGCGAAGAAGTGAAATCAAAAACTTTCTTGAAACGAGATTCATTCTTGTATTTTACTTACGTTGAGTATTTATTAAGAATGCCTTACGTTTGAATTAGTGTAGTTTAAAAACAAAAAATAACACTAGTGCCATATTTGAGTATGTAAAAGCTAATTAGTTAAGCTTCATTTTGAGGAAAAAAAAATATAAAAAAATCATGGTATATTTAGTTTAATATCTCATTTAATATTTTACCGTTATATATCGAATCAAAAAAATTTAATTTTGATTATAATTTTATAAGAATTTATAATTTCGATATTCACTCTAATTAACGCAAAAAAAAGTTTTAAAATCGATTAATTTTTTAATTCATAAATTTGCCTTTGAAATTGACTCCAAATAGCGTTTTTCACTATTTTTGCAAAACTTTGGGACCATCCTGTGCGCAATACACACCCTATATTAAAAAAATAAAAAATATGTGTTTTTTATTTTTTTAACTACTACACGTACACCAAAAATTAAACAAATCAAAAATCATGAAGTTCAAATTTCCAAAATTTTTGCTGTTTAAAAATGAAATTACTCATATACATTAATTTATAACACATTATCGTCTATTGTACAAGAGACCTCGAAACCTGAAATATGGTACTATTTCACGTTGGAAGTTTGTATACTGTTACCCTTGATCTAGAGTCAGACATTCAGGCCGAAAGTAAAACACACTTGAACGTTGAAATGCAGTGGACAAATGTGCTGACCTTAAAGCGACTTCTTGCACTGACAAAAGTCATTTAAATAATGGAAGCTGGCCTGATTTCAATATATCCTTGCGTGCCTATATTATTATCCGACTTGGTTTGTAGACGAATGATATTTTTAATTTCCGAATAACTGTACGAATATTTGACTTGTGGTTTACCGGGTAGGTAAAATCAAAATTAGATTTCTTCGAGATTTAAAAACGTATTCGTTTCTTCGAAGTAAGATATTCGTATTTATTTTAAATAAGAAATGAACGAATCTGATTCAATTCAAATAGGAATTAAATAATTTGAAGACTCGAATATGTTCGAATCGAATTTATAAATAGCGAGAGAAATTTTGATCTAAACTTTAGGATTTCTTACGACGAAAAATCTAAACCCATTCTTAAATAATTATTCCTGGTAACAATATATTAAAAATCTGAAGATATCTTTGACCGCATGCAATAACTTCAAATACCTATCTTAACAGAACCAGAATTCTCCCAACTTAACACTTCAAAAGCTTTAAAATATAAACATTTATACTTTTTAGTATTACTTACAATTTTGTAAGTGAATTGTAGGTGAGTTTCTACCTTGGGAAATAAATTAATCCAAAATAATCCAAATATAATTTTTCTCAGGGATATACGCTTATTGAAAATCTATTAACTCAATCAATTTTTCTCTGAATTATTTCAATGAGCATGACTGAAAATATTTCAAGAAGTGGATTTAAAATTAATATATTTTTGTACCTAATTGTTTTATAATAAACAAACAATATATACATGCTTATAGTTCATCACCCTCCTGTATAAAAGCTTTTTCTAACTTCATAAAATTTTCGTGCCAGAGAAAATAATTTTCCGTTTCGCTTTTATTTTCTTTTCTTTTATAATCCTTTTCCAAAATTGAGTACAAGCCAGTGAATATACATTCTTCATATAGAATTACAGATAACCCAAAACGAAATCTGAACATATTTATATTTTTTAGCTTTCAATCTGTTGCTATAGAGAACATACATTAACTTATATACCGCGCATAATTTGATTTTTATCATCATCATCATCATCTTGTTTGATTTCCTATTTGTCATTTTTCCAATTTTCCTATTTTTTGATTAGAAAATTTAATATTTTTTTTCCTTCCTTACCTTGCCTTTGTACAATAATACAGTAAATAAACATTTTTATTTATATTGAAGTTCAAAGTAAACCAATATAAGAACGAATACGTAAAAGAAGAACTTTTTTAAGAGAGAAGCTTTTCTATATTATAAAATAATATAAAGAAAAGAAGATTTAAAATTGGAAAATATAATTCACCGGTTCATGATAAACAAAAGAAGTAGTTGGTAGCACCCTGAATAAATATATAACAATAAATGTTTCTCATCGCGTGATCTATTTGGTGATGTGCGGTGATTTCAATCATCATGGCTGTTAGAAGGAAAAAAATTGTTGAACGTTTTAGGGAATCTAACAAAAAATATAGGGACATAATATTGTGTGTGTATATTATTTTATTTTTCGAGTGCGATGAAAATGGGAAAATAAGAAAATAATTTTCAGAGTTAAATTTTTTGTTTTGCGTTACCTTTCGTTTTTAAATTATAATACAAAAGATTTTTTCCAATTTTATTTGCTTTTTACTTAAATTTGATGATTTAAGAGGAAAATCTGTATAAGAGGAAAATCTTTATGTAAAATAACGATTGATTGGATATTTATTAAAATCCGGTCCTGTCATACAAGATTTAATATTCATTTTAAATAATCTTTTATGCCTTATTGCTAAATATAAATTATACAAGTTTAATGATTTTAAGACCGCAATCAAATATAAATATAATACATATTATGTACATTATACCATACATATTTCGCATGAAAAACAATGTAATATAAATTTTGTTGTACATATTTTTTTCATGCTGCAATCCAACAATACGAGACTATGAAAATTAATTTTAATTCCAATAAATAAGTAACCAACTAGAAAATATGAGTTTTCTGTGGTCGTTTCACATGTTATCATACTACATACCATACATACAATACATAAAAGATTTCAAATTGGTTTACACTAATTTTTTTCTCGTCTAGCTGCTCTCGTCTAGATAGATAGATTGTTGTTATCGCTAAATATTTGTACAGACACATTTTTGCTATTGTGTCTGTCATTCTCAGGCAATTTAAATAAAAGTTGATTAAAAATTTAAAAAAAATAAATTTTCCAATACATTGATTGAGATTTATTTTTCTTCTGTTTATTTTTCCAATTTTCGCGGTTTTTCGTTTCGATGTCGTGCTACAATAAAAAAATAAAAATCGGAGAGTCTCTTTCAACATAAAATCATAAATAAAAACACAAGCAACAAGTATTTTGTTTTATGGTGCAAGCACATTTTCTTTCATTTTTTAGTTTATGCTATTTAAACAGGTTACATCACGAGATTGTTAGCGACTATGCTTCATTTTTACACAGAAATGTAAACTACTGTTTCTAGTATTTATTTATTAAAATTAAAGCAAATATTAAAACAGACAGGAACTTTAATAATACCAGGACCGATGTAATTTATTTATCCCTTACACCTATTAGCCGAACAAGCCGAAATTTGGTTACTAAATCAACCAAGCTATAATGTGAAAATACAATTGTCGGTCAAATATATTGTATAAAATCGAATATAACTTAATTACCTTGCCTCTTTTGATATATAGGCACAAATATTTCCAACCAAAAATTACTTATTAACTTGTATAAAATCCCTGACTATTATAAAATAATTTTAGATATAAATTAGCTGATATCTCGATATTTTTGATCGTTTTTGGCATTAAACGCACTAATTTATAAGGAAAAACGCTCTGTACTTAATTTTTTTCGAGATTTTTTTCAGTTGTGCTCTTGGTTTCAAAGTTTTTATTTTAATATAATCTACAAGCTCATTACAAAATCCGGTAATTGCCTACTTGATTATCTGGTTTTGCAAATTCTAGTGAAAATCCAGTGAATTTCTAGTTAAATTTAAAAAAAGATTTAACCGATTCCTAGTGAAATTGTAATCAAAACCAGATTTGGACTATTTTCTAGTTAATTTCCAGTAATATTTTTATTTATACTGGTATTCTAGTGATTATCTAGCACAAAAATATTACTAGAAAAATACTAGATGGTTAGTTTACTACATAAAACGGAATATCTAGTAATTTAAACGAAAATCTTGTAAATTTTATTACCAGATTTACAGTAAAAATAAAAATTACTTGAATTCTAGTTGCATTTTTGCAACGATTGATTTTTTAATGTAGTTACCTGAAATCTAGTAAAGTTCTGGTTAAATTAAATTAAATACGTAGATAATGTAGATTTTATTTATCATATTTTTCTGGGCCACAGAGCTCACGTACAGGTCTAAGAAGGCATTTTAGTCAAAAAAAAACCAACCAAACAAAATGTAGTCCAGTCTAAAAATTTGTTACCAAAATGCCTTTCAAGGAGGTTGTTCAGTCTAAATAGACAAAGGTGATTTCACTATTTTCTGACCGAAATACCTTTTTTTTGGACTGAAGTTCCTTTTTAAAAGGAATTTTTGTCATAATATTTGTATGAGAAATTGTATGACTGAAACGCATTTCGTTTTTTGACTGAATCGTTTTAAACACTCCTTTTCAGTTGTTTTCAAAACCACAAATCCAAAAAGAATTCCTGTCAAAAATGTTTTGATTGAACTTCCTTCTGAAAATTGATTTCAGTCTAAAACTATTTTGACTGAGTTGCCTTTGAATTTCTGACTAAAATTCCTTTCTGCTTTTCAGTGAACTGCTTTTAGTCTCCGGAGCCAACGTATTTCTATGAAGGCATTATAGTCAGAAAAACCAACCAAACAAAATGTATTTCAGTCCAAAAACTTTTGACTGAAATACCTTTCAAGAAGGTTGTTCAGTCCAAATATACAAAGGGCATTCTAGTCAAACATTTTCTGATCGAATAAGTTTTTTTTTTTTTTTTGGACTGAAGTTCCTTTTTAAACGGAGCTTTAGTCATAATATTTGTATGGGAAATTTCATGACTGAAACTCCTTTCGTTTTATGACTGAATGTTTCTGTCTGTATTCCCGGATAACAATTATGCCTGGAATTCCTGTTTAATTGTTTAACTGAATCACTTTTTCATCAGTCAAAAAAGTTTTGACTTGAACGCCTTTTTAAAACTATTTTGATTGAGTTCCCTTTTAATGTTTAACTGAAATTCCTTTATGTTCATTAATTGACAGGTAACGAAAGTTAACGTAATATTATAATAAAATTGTTACCCTCATGATGACTCGAAAAGTCGAAAATTGGGGAAAATTGATGAATAAAATCTACATGGTTTGATTTATTTTAGTTGAATAGGTTATAAGAAGCCAAAGTTGAAATTTTGATAACTTTTGTTATTAAACCAATTATTTTTGCAGGTAGATGAATCAATAAAAGATCTCGAAGGAATCTTCCACGTTTCGTTGGGCTATAAAACCTTGTATGTGCCTTCGACATACTCCTTAAATTTTTTTAATGTTTTTGGGTTGAAATTTCCTCGAAATTGTTTTGATTTCTACAATTCTAAGTCTATTTTAATTAAATTAAAGGTGTAATCCGACATCGAAATTACATTCTAAATTTTGTGCAGAATATTGACAACAACTATTTCAAAGCTTTGTTGTTTATGTATTTGAATAAATTAAAATACAATATCTAGTATAATCAAGGGATAAACTAGTAAAAAATGATGACATAGGGTTAACTGGAATTATGCTAAAGAATATAGTTTTTTCCGGTTATTTGACTAGAGCATTAGTAGAATAAATGCAGAAACTCTAATAGTTTTGCAAGAAAATCTAGTATTCGAATTAAGTAGTATTGTTTACTTGATTTCAGGTACTACATATTTGTATTTCAAGTAAAATTACCAGATTTTATTACAACCAGAAATCTAGTATTTTTAATTTTACTTGATTCAACTAGATTGTTTAGTAAGCTCACATCTAGTGAATTTTTATTTACCGTGTAGATAATGTGTTATGTACGATTTTGAAATACGATAGAAGATTGGTACCAATCCAGAAAATAAGTGAGACTTGGTTGGGACATCAAAGTCTTCTTCCAATTCCAACAACAGTTCATCTTGGCTTGCACAAACATTCTTTTTTCTCAATTTTTGCACAGTAATAAAAAAATATTATTTTACTATATTATGATTTATCAACGATCACTATGAATTCTGGAAAATAATTAAACCAGTTTCTGTCAAGAAACCACAATTCGCCACTTTTCGCTTTCACAACTTTTGCACGAAGTGCATCGAAATCTTAACTACTCTTGAATCTGCATTCAACAACAAACGCGAGAATTGTTGCAAATGTTAAATTTAAATGCAAGATTAATCTGCCCAATTGTGAAAGAGAATTTAAAGCAAATTTTGAAAGCAACTCAGAATTTGGTCACTCCTCGCAGAATTCCAGACGTGAGACTGACTTTTTCTGCAAATTTCTAAAATAGTGCCTGGTAAAATACGTTCGATGTTGAGAGGCCGACTGTCGGAAGGCCGAATGTCGAAAGGACGAACGCCGAAAGGCCGAATGGGTCGGAAGGCCGAATGTCGAAAGACCGAATGTGTTGAAAGGCCGAATCTCTAATGGCCGATTGGGTCGATAGGCCGTAAGTGTTGAAAGGCCGAATGGGTCGAAAGGTCGAATTTTCATTAAATTTTCGTTCACTTAATTGATTGAAATCAATATTTAAAAATTTCTTAATGTAAAATGATTTAAATAAATTGAAAATAGGTGCTAATAAATCCTATGTGTAGGCATAGTAATATGATTAAATTTTGTCGGAAAAAAATTTATTTATTTTTCTTTTTTATTAAAATTAATTAATTTTTAATTATATGATAAAAAAAACGTAAGAAAATTTATTTAAGGCGATTTACTATTAAATATTTTTATACAAAAATTTTGATAAAAATATAAATTTTGGTTTTCATAAAAATAAAAATTTTGAAAATTTTCATTCATAAAATGATAAAATGATGAAAAATTAAAATCAATTTCGACACAAACGGCCTTTCGATCTATTCGGCCTTTCGACACATTCGGCCTTTCGAAATTCGGCTTTTCGATATTCGGCCTTTCGATATTCGGCCTTTCGATATTCGGCCTTTCGATATTCGGTCTTTCAACCCTTTTGGCCTTTCGACATTCAGCCTTTCGACATATTAGGCCTTTCGACATATTCGGCCTTTCGACATTCGGCCTTTCAGCATTCGGCCTTGCGACATTCGGCCTTTTGGCCCTATTCTGAAAAATGTACCGAGCTTCAGCTTCATTATAAAAATCATTTTTCCAATCTCTAACTTATAAAATTTAACGTGTAAGTTGATCATTAATAAAGTCATAAAATGCTAATTTAATCATACTCTTAAAATCTCTGAGGAATACACTTGGCTAGCAAAAATAAGAACTACTACAATAGTCACCTAAATCTATTGCTTCATTAACTCAGATAATTGAATGTAATAAGTGGCTTTCGGTGCCTCTAAACGAAGGCGATAATACACCTTTAGAATATCGCTACAGGCTACTTTTTCCGATTTGAGCATTTCAAATAGATTCTTGCACTTTAAATGGTTTTACAACTTACAAAGGTTACAATCCGCACGCGCATAACCTTTGTTCAAAACACTCACAGTAATTCGAGAATTATGTAACTTCGGTAATTTTTCTACCAATTATTAAATATTTATTTAATTTCTCTTAATGGTTTATCCAAACCGATGTGTCAATAAGGGATCGGTACATTTAGCCGGAAAAAAATATTTCGATTTATTGTACAAATACGTTGAAATTGGTTTTTCAATCAAACCAAAATAAATCACTGAAAATAAAATAAAATATTTTAAAAGTTAAACCAGCGAAAAAAAGGCCAGAGGCAAAAAAAAAAATAAACGTCAGATAAAACAATTGAGGTGAGCCGACACTCAACTTTCTTTTATAAGCGGAGAATTTTGAGAAGTTTATTAAGCAAATTTTTTAAAATTTTAAATTTTAAATCTTTCCACCCGTGGAAGACGCCACTCCCAATTCAAGAAAAAAGCTTAAATATGAAGTTTCAATTGGATTGGTTAAAGGTTAAACCATCTATTCTGTAAGACAGGACACAGAGAGACAGACAGATAGACCGACAGACACCAGTTAGAAAGCCAATTTTTTGGACTCAAGGGATCCCAAAATTAAATTTACTACCATAAAATAACGTAAAAAGGAAACATTAACACGGATGTGATCTTTTTTCTTGAGAGTTTGCTAAATTTTTAAATTCAGAGCAAGCGATCTTAAGAACCATTAATTCTGCTGCGAAATTTGCCACCCTTTCCTTCCAATGATTGCCGATTAAACTAAAACATATATGTATTCAGTTAGAAAAAAAATGTAAGCAGTCGAATAATAATTTAAGAAGTACGGTAAAATCTCGAACTTATAATGAACTTCTTGCTGCTTTTTCTTGAATTTTGACCTTGATTTGCGTCATGTCACCGACCTACAGGTACATTAGGATTTTGGGAATTGTAAGTGATTTTTCAAGGTGGATAAAGTGGATTTTCAAGGTTATTATTCGAATGAAAGAAATTTTGAAATTTTATTTCAGTTTTTTTTATGAAAAATCTATTTTTGGGTTGCTTCCCGATGTGACGTCACGAAATTAATTTTATGAAGGCATCATCAATTTGATTGCTGCACTTATTTAAATCTCTATCATTCTCTATTTTGTTATTGGTATACCTTAGTTATTGGTACTGACCGTTGGTATACATTTTTTTAGCCTAACAAATAACAATCCTTATGATGCGAGTTTGTGTTACTTAGCATTGGGTTAGGTGAGACTTTGAAATCCGAGATTTTGAGATCTTTGGATTAACCTAAATTTCCGCGGTTTACTAGCGTTAGGTATTTTGGCATCAATCAGAGTTATTCGATATTTTCGAGATTATGTGACGTCTTCCAGTTATTGTGCTTTTGAATATTGCTTAGCATTGAGATGTTTTATTACAGGAATTCTAGAATTATAATTATATTCGAGATCTTCGTAAACATTTGGAATTTCTCAAGAATGTCATGATTAACGAGCTTTCGAGATTATTCGAGTCTAATCTAGTTTCTCTCACTGAGTTTTATGGCGGCCAAAACTCTATTTCTGGAGCAAATATAATTTAGAAATTTAAGTTAATTTATTGTATGTAATTAATAAATGGAGCTAAGTTAGAAATTTCTCAGCCGCTGAAACCCGTATGTTAATACGGTTGATACATCAGCAAACAAAGTTTACTATCAGACGGGATTGTGAAATGTTTTTTTTCCCAGACGGTTTTGATTTTTGATACCAAGCTTTATTATTATTGTTACTATGTACTACACTCCATTATGAATGAGCTTAAGCTCAAAATAGAGTGTACCTAAATTATGTATAAATAAATAAACAAAAATTAAATAAACAACAGATATTATTGCGGATTAGATACATTTTTCCACTTTTTTCATTTTTCTCGAGATTTTTGG
This sequence comes from Tipula vernalis, assembly GCA_958295665.1. Lineage (NCBI taxonomy): Eukaryota > Metazoa > Arthropoda > Insecta > Diptera > Tipulidae > Tipula > Tipula vernalis. The sequence continues at coordinate 42,852,889 of OY282558.1, read as the reverse complement.
AATTATCGAAATTTCCGGATTTAAAAATAGCGCGCAGTTGTTTGGCACCGAAGTTATTCGAAAATATCCTTAGGTTATTCGAGCATTCCGATATTCCTCGAAATTTGCAAGCGATTTGGAGTTGCTTCCTATTATAGAATTTGATTATAGAATGATCTGCTTAGCATCGAGTTATTTAAAGTTAAGTTTGGAGGATACTGATTTACATAGGTGACATTTTTTGACAATATTTGAGATTATCCGAATTCGGAGATATTGTGAATTTGAACGGGTGATTTGGCTAGCTTGGTATATCGAGATTTTTCAATACTTTCGAGATTAACAGTGAAGATAATTTGAAACTTTTGAGGTTTTCTAGATTACCTGCTCTTGATTACTTGATAATTCACTAGGATTCAGTACAGCTGCTTTATGTTGAGTTGTATTAGGATCTATAATAAGATCTTAAAAGCATCGTAATGTTTAAATATTATGAACACAAACATATAGGTAACAGTAATGTGTTATGTACCCTGGGACAATATTTTTATTTAAACTGTTTTAAAACTATTTTTGCTTAGCGCTTTGTTGGACTGAAGTTCTTTACGCTTGCAATTCATACATTGCATTCATATACCAATCGGCTTTCGCACCGTGCTGATGCAAAATAAGCGTCCTTTTTAGTAACCTGCTTTAGCTTAGTTTAGGAACTAACAATGCTGGCGAACTCCAGGCACTGCTGCTTTCCTCGATGAGTCCTTTTTCTAGCATTTCTTTTAACAGGTTATCCATGTCCTGTTAAACAGCTGGTGATACCGGATAAGTCAGCGTCTCTTGACTTAAGCCTTATTGCTTAATAGTATCGGACGATTCTTTAACTTGATTCAGAAGAGACGATTGGAACTCGGTTAAGATATGTGTGTGTGGGGGGGGGGGTATTCAAATTATCGATCTGTAATTTATCGATTTGCATGGAAGTACTATACCAAATGATTTCCAAAAATTAATATCGAGATATAATTCACCGTGTAATGATGGTATAATAAATATTTTGATGATGTTGTTTTTTTGATTTACTCTCATCTGACTTTCTGTTATAAATATCAATGAATTTTGCCCTAAAATACTGATTTAAGCTCCACAGTCCATTAATCCTCTGATTGAAATTCCTTTTTTTTTGACATCTGCGTAAAGCCTTGGGTCGGGATCTAATGGTTCGATTTTAGCACATTCTTTACGAATCCTTTAGTCTTAACCTAAAATAAATGTTGTTACGAGACGTTATATTTCTTTTCCTTTTTGATGGATTTATGAAATACTTGGGTTGAATGGCGATATACTTTCTTATCGTTTTATCGTACGACTGCCTGTTTCTCTGCGACGGCTTATTTTTACAGTTTTGATAAAATGGTTTGATATCTCCTTTTGTTCCACATCCGAACCAAAATATTTCAGTTATCATTTCGCGACAATCTTTGAAGAAGTGTGTTACGGTTAATGTGTATTATAATGATGATATATATATATATTATATATATATATATATATATATATATATATATATATATATATATATATATATATATATATATATATATATATATGAGGAACAGCACAGCAGACAATCCAGTTTGGGGGACCAAGATTATTGAACTCGAACCCAATACACCAATTCCCCTCAGAAGTTAAGTTGCCCAGACTACTCCTAGAAAGGAATTGGGATCAGGAACGAGTCCGCACCCGGTCATCGCTGAACCCCTAATCCAATCATACACTTCGTGTCGCACGTTGCCGTGGACGACACCCTAGAAGTGTCTGATGGACGAACTGGACTGTCCGCCGCGTGTCCTCGCTCCTCCCGCAATCAGATATTTCCGTCGACGTCACCGCGGCTTGTTGCTCTGACTAAGATCATTATGTAGGGGTGGTGATTTGATGATGCCGCACGGAAACTTCAATTTAAGCCGCTATTTTAGATTTTGCTGCATTTTTTGTTGACCACACTCACACTTACTTACCTGAAATTAAACTCGACGAATTAAAGCACACACACACATCTTCACTCACACTATCGCTCCCTGAAAAAAAAAAAATTAACAACACATGATGGTTTATATTACGTTATAAATTAGGACATGAATTTTATTACAAAAATTGTTTTGGTGTTATTAAATGGTTACAAAATCATCATTACGATGAAAATCGAGTTCGTCAATTGCACCAGGAGTGTGCACAGCTTCAGAGCCGTGTTCGGGAATTACAGGTTAATGGAATTTTCAGTGCATCACCAAATTTGAATACGGATCTGTTGGTACCTATTCCACCTATGACAACGAATATTACAAGTTCTGCATTACCACTGGATATTAAGAGTAAAAGCGGAAGTTTTGAATCACCTCTATTTTTAGACGAGCAGCCATGTCAGAGTTTTTCTCAAGATAGGAACCCCGATATGAGTTCTCTAGTTCAGAATCTGGAAAGACTGTTAACCAAACTCAGTGATAATTCAGGTGTTAAAACTACCCCAGATGTTTAAAAATACATTCAGACACAGCATCTTCTACCAATACTGGCTTAACTAGGACTAGACTATTTGCTTCCTGGAATTTCATGTTTAGCGGTGCTAGCAATGACACACCGGTAGAAAGATTTGTTTTTCGAGTCGATCAAATGGCTGATAGAGCGGGGATAGATCTCAATGGCTGTGTGCAAGACGTTACCTGTTTGTTGTCGGGAGGTGCGCTTGATTGGTTTTGGATGCAATTAGAACGAGATCCCTCATCTACTTGGGATAAACTAAAGAGAGATATGATCGATAGATTTGGTCTTTGTAGATCAGATAGAGAAATTCGACGTTTGTTAGGTTCTCGCAAACAGAAATATAGTATCCTAAAGAGAGTTATTGTGAATTCCAGGATAGTATTTTGAAAATAGCATTGCAGGCTCAACATCCAATACAGGATCAGGAAATATTAGATATTTTGATTAATAATATGAGACCTGGGTTGCAATTAGCGTTAGCCAGTTAGCTCAAGAATGTCGGCTTCTCGAAGACCTATGGACTCAAGTGCGTCATAACACTGAAGCAAATATTTGGCACCCCCAGAATAAAATTCTTGAAATAAGAGTAAGTGATGAAATGGGTATTGGATCTACATCAGCTACTTCCTTAGCTTCATTTAATAATCCAGAACCAGAGTCAATTCCCGAATTATGCACTTTAAATAATCGTTATTCTCGGAATCCCCGAGACGTACAGATCGATCAATCGGTACGAATGCCTGTCAACAACGGTGATATGCGAAACAAATGTTGGAATTGTCATGCTTCGGATCATTCTTATAAACTTTGTAAACAGCCACGTAGAATCTTTTGTTTTGGATGCGGTTTAGGTAATACATATCTCCCTGGTTGTATCCATTGTCAAAGGTCGAATTCGGAAAACTTGAAACAGAAGGGAGTATATATTTGGGAACCTCGCCTTCAGTCTACATCCATCCCGAAACAAATCGAAACCCAAGAATCGGCATCCAACACGGATCCTGAGTTCTACCGGCTACTTCGCCGGTTTTCGAAATAAATTCTAAACATAAGTCTATTCAACCTAACCTGAGATTCCACGGAGCCTATAAATATTTTGGTCATCGTAAACAGTTACGTCGTGAAATTTGTGAAAGTATAATAACCTCAAGTACTGAAGGTCGTCCTTTCGTTAAAATATCCTTTGATGATTTCTCTATCTTTGGTTTGTTAGATTCTGGGGCAAATATTAGTGTTCTAGGAAAAGGGTGTGAACAGTTTCTTAAGCACTCTGGTATTAAGTTTCATCATTTTCCCTCTGTTCTATCTATGACAAAACCAACCAGGTTAAATTTTACTTAGCTCCTAATTTATCGCAGGAACTTTATCTTGGCATGGATTTCTTTCGTCTTTTTGGTATCGAACTCAGAGTGTCAGAAATAGACGTTCAATCACCCGAACTGATCCAAACCGCGGTCGATCCTCTTCAGCATAAACTATCTTCTGAACAATCAGGTGCTTTATCTGATATTATTAGCCTATTCCCGTCTTCTATTAAACTAGGATTGGGCCGTACGAACCTCTTATCCCATAACATTGACACAGGGACTGCACCTCCGATAAAGCAGTGGCACTACGCTATCTCTCCGGCAAAGCAAAACCCCCTTTTTGCTGAGTTGGATCGTATGTTACAACTTGGTGTAATTGAAGAGAGTGAAAGTCCCTGGTGTTCACCAGTAACGCTGGTGCAAAAGTCAAATGGGAAGATGGGTTGTGCTTGGACGCCCGAAGGGTTATCGAGGTAACCTTAAAAGATGCCTACCCATTACCGTTTATTGATGGACTTCTGAGTCGCCTGGAAAACACCAACTCCATTTCAAGCATAGATTTGAAGGATGCCTTTTGGCAGATTCCACTTGACTTGAGTGATGCAGAAAAAATTGTAACAAAAAAAAAATAAATATGAAGTGGAAATTTAAAAAGAAAATGTGTGTCCGATGTCGAAACTGATGTGTTTCATCCAGGTTGACCAACAAATTGGGCGTAACTTCCCTAAACCCTAAAAGTGATATAAGATTTCAGTTTTTGCCATTTTTATTGTAACATTTGAAAAATGTATTGCCTTTTTATGATTTACTTAGATTTAGACTTGTACAGCCGATTCAGACGAGTATTCTTTTTATCGTATGAAAAAACTAATTTTAATTTATAGGATGAAATGAATACTCGTGTAAACCGGCTGATACTGTGTGCCTGACACGGATTTTTTATTTTTTTTTTTAATAAATCTCAGACTAAAATAAATTGATCATTAGTTCACGCCAGTCATTCAAAAGGTTCCACTAGTTGTCAAATTCCAAAGTTAACTAAACTATAATGAATTGATTCAAGGTAGAGTAGAAAAAGAAATTTAAAAAACAAATAAGTTTAAGAGAAGTCTGTCTGTATATCAAATGATCTTTTTCAGCTTTTTATAGAGATAAATATATTAGTGAAAATGGCATTCACAAAATTTTCGATTTATTAATCAGAAACAAAATTAAGATCTATGAAAAGCCGCAAAAAATGATTTGATAAACAGACATACTTCTCTTAAACTTCTTAATATTGTGTGGGCATTAAACAGACACAAATGAGAGTTTTGCTTGAGTTTTTTGGTTTAGTGAATATAATTCACTAAGTTACTACGTTCGTACTTGACACTATCTGTGTTAAATACGAATTATGTTTCCGTAGTTTGGTCGTAGCTAGCTAGCTATCTGATGAGTAAACCAACTTTCCAGTACGAAACCAAACAACCAACACAATGAGTTCAAGGAAAGTTCTCATTTTTTGTTCAGGATTATACACTTTGTAAAACTTTTTGGGTAAAGTACGGGGGACGATTGATATTAATTTTTTTTTTTTGTGGTAGATATGTTATGAATAATTGGCCTCTTGATTTTGTTTCTAATTAACCAATCGAAAATCTTGTAAATGCCATTTTCACTAATATATTTGTCTTTATAAAAAGCCGAAAAAAATTATTTAAAAAATAAATTTGCTTACACGGGAATATCGCTGTGAGAATTTGGCTGTGTTAGTATAATTCGCTAATACAACCTGCACATTTCATTCGGTATATACATATATGTATATATATAATGAAAATTGTGGCACAATCAATCCAGTCGCCGCGCCCATAAGCTCATCAGTTTGAAACTGAACTGTAAACCACATTAAATGATCTTTGGAATCGGTTGCACGTTTAGTGGTTACACGAATTATATAATTGGTTCAAGGTTGAGTAGAAAAAGTAAATTAAAAAACAAACTAAACTACGACGTTTTATACATCACAGTAATTTTGAACAGAAAAATTATTCGATATAAAGATTTTCAAATGAAAGAATGACAAATAAAAACTTAATCAACCTCGCGATGAGTCTAAATAAAAAGCTAGTGTCAAAAAAGTCATTCATTTTGGAAGCTTAATAGGTTCAGACTAAAGAATATGTTTTAAAATTTCATTCGATTTTGATCTTGTTCACATCAACATAAAATCTTTACTAATCCAACCATCTTATCTTACAGCATGTAAAATAATTTATGATATTGTGATTGTGATATTGGTATATTTATCACATAATATCGTGCAAGTAGCAGCACTACAATACTATTAAATAAGTATTAGCTTAGTCAGTAAATAAGATAACTTAAAGAATGTTGTATTTGGAAAATTTAAATAAAATTAGTGCATTAAAAAATTCTATTAGTGTTAATTTTCTATTCGAGTGTTGTTTGTCTGTGTGGTATACATGAAATTAATACCTGTTAAATTTTTAATAATTTCCGATCGCGCAGTTTGAATACAAATTTATTTATGAACATTTTGATTAAAAAATACTTTGTGTTTTTTTATTTATGTACATGCTCAATTAGTTAATTTAATTTAGTCATAAAATATTTTATTCAGATCGTCGCCACGGATAGACCATAAAATTTTTTTTTTTGCATATGTAGAAAAAATGGGTGGAATGGAGTGATAAAATTTGCATATACGAGTATGTATAAATAATAAACATATTATAAATTGTAAAGGGTTTTGGAATATACTAGCAATTTTATTGCGCTATAATCTTCTAATAAAAGTACTTATTAATCCACTCTACACTCTGATTCTCTGTGTAGTAAAATATTCTCAATCATTTTGATGAGATGAGAATTTTTTTTCAACTATTTTTATATTGTTTGATTTGTATTCGAGTCTGACGCGAAGTTGTAGCGTCAGTAATAGTATACAGTTGACAAGACTGGTAATCATATTTTAAGGAGTTTCGAAGGGGTCGGCGTTTTTATTTTTGCTGCCAGCTCAAATGTATGCCCAAAGTTGTTTTTTGTGTGACAACAATTTTCAACCTCTTCTTATTTATTTATTATTTTTATTTACTTACGTATATTTTTTTCTTGTTGTTGTAGTCCAATAACAACATATCAAACAAGTAGGGTATCTTCTTATTTATTTCTTTTTTTTTTTATATTTTGTACTGTGCGATTAACAAAAATAAAAAAAATTACTGATTCAGTTGACTTATAATCTTACTTGCGAAAAGAAGTATATTTTATAGAGTAGTTGTGCCGTTAAACTTGGGCCTGCAGACATTAGTATATTTTTTAGTGTCTACTAATTACTAACTGCAGAGTGGCACAAAAAAAAAAAAAAAAATTAATTAATTGTTTATTATAAAAAATACAAAAAAAAAAACATCGCAAACCATTTTTAGTATAAAATTTAAGTTTGTTAATATTTTATTTAAATAAATTAAATTAATAAATGTGTATTTATAATAAATTTGGAAAAAAGTCGGAAAAAGTGGAAAATTTTGAAAAATTCTAATAAATTTTTCGGTTATAAAATTTATTTTTAAATATTTTTTGTTTTTGTTTTTGTGTGAAATTTTATGTTTTATATAAGCAGAGTGGATATTATATTGTAATTTAATTAAGAAATTTTTTAATTAAATTTTATTTTTGTTCCGTTTTTAAAATGTAAGTGATGAAATAAAATATTCATTAATTTAGGTTCAAAAATAACGAAATTTGCTTCCTTCCTTCCTTAAAAATGAGATTCTATAAATATATAAACAAAATTCTATTTATAAAATTTATATCCTTAAGAAATAATTTTAAAATTTATTTAATCATGATCATTTTCCCTCGAAATATTTTATAAAAAACAAACCGGAAAATATGAATGAAATTCATCCATATATACATACTTATTATATGATATGATTTGGTGACGGATCTCCATCTTAATTAGAATACAGTTTTATATATGTACATATGTAGTATGTTGTACATAAAATAAAATTGTATATAAGTATATTTTTCAAACTAAACAATAGTAAACTACTAAAACTATGAAAAAGTGCGCACGAGATTTTTTTTTTTTTTTTTTTTTTTCATTCAACTGTAATGTATTTCCGGTGAATTTTTATTTAATTTAAATAATTTTTTGTTTTACAAATAACCCTGAGTATGCTCACTTGTGCTGGATTGACAAACACTTATCTGGGATGTGCAAAAAGCAAAAACAAAAGAAAAAATAAAACTAAGAAATAAACTAAACGATTGTGTGTTGTGATAAAAGTGTAAAGCTTGTTGTTCACAGTTTGGGCGGATCACTTTTAAACATATTTTTATGAAAAAGTTTTCATCCAGATTTTAAATCACGTGGCTGATGAAATTGTTTATTTGCATAATTTTTAAAATGTGGCATCCAATTTTTTAAGTGCTCTCTAAATGTTACCTACATCCAACGGTGTGATGCATAACTCTTATCAATGTTGTTTTTAAAATTTGGCACTATTGATTAGAAGGCCTACATAAGTATTAATAAAAGTGTATGATGTCAATTAGTAGATAGTGTACGTTTATATTTATCTAATCTGTAAAGTTTATTAAACCTTAAGTAATTAATTGGTTATTCTATCCAGAAACGTGCGAACAATTATTTAGTTTTATGCGGTTTAAAGTAATTTTTTTTCGTTTGGATGTGTGCGCGTGTGAGTGTGTGTGTGTATATCAAATTACGCAAATTATTTTCGATGCGGTTACACTTTTTGTATATCAATCACACATTTTAGTTTGCAACGGAAAAATATTTAAGTAACCTAACAACGCGCTTATCTTATATTCACTTATATAATTTGTCGACAAGAACTTCGCGCAATATTTATTATCATCATAGTGGAATATTTTTACTTATTCATATACAACGTATGAAAAATTGTTGTTTTGATTTGATAACATGCTTCATTAGGTTTATGACTAGCTATATTGTAAGTGTTACAATGCACTAGTTTGTGGAGAAATTTAAAAAGGATATGTGGGACTTATTGCTGTTTTGTTTTTGTTTGATTTCATGATAAATTGGTTAAAATCACCTCTTCAAAAAGTCTGTTAACCTCCAACGGTAGCTGCTTTAATATTCGTCTCGCAATGTGATAATAATTATTAGATAACATGTTCAAACAATTTGCGAAAATTAAGTGATAGTGTAAATGTTAAATTATAACCTCGAAAATTATAAATTTTGTTTAATATAAATAGTAATTAGCGATTGCATATTAAAATTTATGGATATGTCTATATTTTATTATGACATTTTAGGAACAGAGAAGCATACTTCCTCAAACAATTTATTTTTAAACAATTTTCTACTTAAATCTGTGTCGGCAATTTAGTGATTTAATTTAAAAATTTAATTTAAATTTACCTTGTTTACATTTTTAATAAAAACAATATAATTTGTAAACGACTTAAAAATTTTGCATACAAATAAAAGACGATCGAAAAGGTTCTGAGGATTCGGTTTGTTCTTGGAAAAACTGGAACTCTTCCAATTCTAAAAGATTTTTAGCTTGAGTAGGGCGAGTACAGAAAAAATTATTTTTGAAAACGTTTCGATTTAAAAAAATTATTTAATAATTTTTCTCATGTTCAACAACTTTCAGGTTTTTAGATGATCTTTTCATCTTTCGATTCTCCGATCCGCGAAACTGGTAAATCGCAAAACAAAAATTTTTTATGGGTTTTATTTAAAAAAAAAACAAATGCGTGACCTTTCTAAACGCTTAAAATTGCTATTATTAGTGTTTTTTTATCTTCGTGCGAAACTGTTTAATAAATTTAATAATACAATAATTTCCAATTAAAAATGAAAAATACAGATTTGATAAAAAAACAAATTTTATAAATAGATTTGTGAATAAGTCAACAACTAATTTTATCAGAAACATCGCAAATTTATTGTTTAAACATTTTAGACTATTTGTCTGCAGATTTGGTTAGATTTACATGTATATAACGTATATATATTTATAGATTTGATAATGTATACTTAAATTATTTAGCTTTTTTTATCTTAATACCAGTTTTGATATGCGTAAACACTTACATATATCCCAACCTCGTTGTTTGGCAGTAGTGAAGGTCATGTAGCACAACATCAGCAACAATTCCAATATATAGTATAAATAAAACATGTTTTCATTTTTTATATATTTTCGTTTATATAATATGAGATATAGCTTGTATTGACCTTTAAAAACTATTACCTACTATTATTTTCAATTTACAATTTATTTACTTTGTAAAACCGATGTATAAATATTTTGTATTAACCCTCGCCACAATTCAAGTCTAGTACTAAAATAAATATTCGAAACTTCCTACAAACGTGTCTATAGGGTTAATAAAATTCAAAGAAGCAAATCTAAAAATAAATAAATTTGGTTTTTATTTTTTTTTATTTTTATTTTCACTTTTTCTGTCATTAATTTATTTTATTCATATTTATTGCGTGAATAACTAGACAGAACTAATTTTCTTAGATTATATTCAATTTTTCAATCAAATTTTTTTATGAGCGATATTTTGTGCTTTCTTAAAATACATTAGTAAATTAGATATAGTAGAGTATATTTAGTAATAGGTCTCATTCATATATCAGTTTAATTAGAAAACCTTCACTACTAATTTTAAATTCATTTTAAGTTTTGAGAAAATTAACGTGATTAATTTAATTTATAAGTATTTAAGCCAGTCAACATTTAAACTGTACTGGACTAACTCTTGTGAAACTATTATGTGAATTGCTAATTAAAATCGCATTATGAAATTTTTTATTTACATGCTAAATACATATAAGTAATTTATAATGAGGTGTAACAATTTGCTTTAATTGGTTGTTATCTTTACTATTTTAAGCTCGCTAATATGTTGATCGAGCTAAGGTCGTCACTCATGCGCTGGAATTAATAAAAATATTTCTGTAATGGAAAAAGAATATTTAATTTTAAAAAATTCTGTAAAAGGAGGTTTCCATTATAATTTAAATTAAATCTTTTATTTAGTAAGCATGCAAAACTAAAAACTAAATAATAATAAATTAGCCAAAAATACTTTCTGCGCTTACTAATCAGCACATAACTTTAGCTAGGGTGATTAGGTGAAAATTTGCGAATGGAGGGCGTTTTTAGCAAGCTTAGATGATTGTATGATTTGTGTGTCAAAAACTTAAGTTAATACAAACAAAGTCTTTTTATGCTTAACTAGGTCAATTAAACTCTTAACTCATTATCTAGCTTAAGTTTCTATATTTCATTATCTATCCGGCTCACTCAAAGATGCAGTTAATAAATACGTATTGAACGATATGTTGTCCTTAATGGGAAGTTTAAGTATTAAAAAAAATTGAACTTACATATTCTTGAAAATTTTGATTGAATTTGGGAATGAATTTGATTATGCAATAAATTTTTAAATTTTAATTTAATTTCAAAGGACATTTTAAAATTTTACTAAATTACAAGTTTTTAGAATTTGACACAAATTCATGTAACCGCACAAAATATTGTAATAAATGCTTTCGAAATTAAAAATAGAATTTTTGGTTTTTTTATAGTTAACAAATCAAATTTATTTCTTATAGCAAAATCATAATTTGACAGAAGTTTCCAATTTTTATGTGTCGAAATTCATCCAATTCGAACGAAAAATTCAATTATTTTGTATACTTGAAGCGTTAATTTAAAAGCCTCTGATTTTTTCTTCGAATTTCATTAAAATTCTTAAAGATATAAAATTATTAAGGTATCAAAAATTTTAAGTCTGTCCAAATTTGTGAGCTTCAATTGTGATATTTTTAAAAACCAGGAATACCAGTTAAAAACATTTCAGTCAAAAACAGAAAAAAAATTCGAAAAATTGTTTTCCGTTAATACAATTAACAACATTTTAGGCAAAAAAAAAAAACGCAAGGAGTTTCAGTCATAAAATTTCCCATACAAATTTACGACTAAGGTTAGGTTAGGTTTGGGTGGCGGTCCACTGGGACCAGGCATCGACACAAAACCACAATAATTATTTCCTCCAACTCATTGGAACCATTTTGTGATGGGACAGTATAGTCGGTGGTCTTGGGAATTTGTTTGCTGCACAAAATAGATGAGTGCCCTGAATTGTTGCAGGTCCACATTAAGACGGATTTCAGCCGTATGACAGCACAAGCTGCCAACTGTTTCCCCAAGATATCTAGAGGAGTCAAAAATAGCAGAGCCTCTAGTGCCTGAGTGGATGTGCTCCTCAGTGCACCACTGATCCACAGAGAGATTGTTCTCTGAACTTTTGAAAACAGCTTTTGGTTAACAGTTTTGTCTAGAGCAGGCCACCAGACTATTACCCCGTACAAGAGTATGGGTCTGACTACTGTGGTATATAGCCAATGTACGATGCGGGGCTCCAGCTTCCATCCTTTCCCAATGGCATTTTTGCAAGAGTATAGCACTACCGAAGCTTTCTTTACCCTTTCCAGAATATTGGGTTTCCAATATAATTTGCTATCCAAAACGAGACCCAGAAACTTCGCTTCAACTATAAAAGTCAAGCTGAAACCATTTAAAGTGGGAGGAGCAATGTGAGGAAGTTTATATTTCATAGAGAAGAGAACCAATTCGGTTTTGTATGGGTTCACATTCAACCCACAGCCAGAGTGCCCAGGGCATTCTGCATAAGCTCACTAAGGGTGCCGGGATATTTATCACGGACACCAATAGCAACATCATCCGCATAGGCAACCACCTTGAAGCCACCGTCAACCAGTCTCAGCAACAGGTCATTTATGACCAAGTTCTAAAGTAGGGGGGACAGTACGCCACCCTGCGGTGTACCTCTGCTTGCAAATCTTCTGACGGAGGATTCCCCAAAACTGGCATTTATGATCCTGCCTCTTAGCATCTGATTTATCCAGTCCTTGAGTGATTCATCCACTCCCAGATCTGAAACTTCCCGAGTTATAGCCCCTGGAAGCACATTGTTAAAGGCCCCCTCAATATCCAAGAAGGTTACCATTGCGTAGTCTCTATATTCGAAAGATTTTTCAATGAAAAATACAAGAGAATGAAGAGCAGTCTCTACAGATCTCCCCTTGCAATAGGCATGTTGAGATTTGGACAGCTTTTCCGACACAATCATGTCTCTAATATGAGCTTTTACTTGTCTTTCCAGTGTTTTAAAAAGGAAGGAAGACAATTTAATCGGTCTAAGGTCTTTGGGATTGCAGTGTGAGCGTTTTCCCGCCTTAGGTATTCCTTTAAAAAAGGAAATTTAGTCCAGAAAAAAAAGTTTTTCGGTCAGAAAACTGTTTCACTGAAATGTCTTTTGAGTATTTAAACTATGAACTAATAACCTTTTTCAAAGATATTTCAGTCACAAGTTTTGTATTTTTCTAAAATGCCTTCGTATACCTGCAAATTAGCTCTGGTAATCCAGTCAAAAACCATTTCTAGCTTGGCGATTTAGTTTGAGCGATATTTACTTGTGCATTTTCGTTTTGAACTTGGCGTTGTTTAAGTGATTCTGCGACTCTTAATCGAGCATTGCGTTGTAACTGTGTTTCAGTTGCTCTAATCTGCGATTTGCGTTTTCTGTTAAACTTTTAATCTGATTTCTTGCTCTAATTCAGTCTCATTATTTATAAGATTCCGTTTTTTTTCTAATCTTATACGTTTCTTATTCCGCACGTTTCTCTTTGCGTTTGTTCTTTGCTTTTTCTAGTCTTATTTTTCTTTGAGTAGTTGTTTCTTTTCCCATTTTGTTCTCTGAAATACGGTTCCTCGAGGTGATTCGTTCGCGACATTTTATTTTTCAATATTCTATTGCCATTCAGTCTGCGGCACCACATCACCTTGAATTGGGTGCGTTACATTCTGCCGCTTATTTCAGGTTGGGGTTTACTCGTGCTCGGACGGAAAATTCAATCCGAGTTTGATTTTGGAGTATTCCTTCTCCTTGACAAGTTGCAGAGCAATTCTAGAGACACCCATCTCACCGAGCTATGCAGTCATTAACCATCTTGGGGCATCCGCCATATTGAATTTAGAATGACGTTACGTATTCTGTTTGTCAAACTCTTTCATTTTATATCTATGACATGGAGATGGTTAAGAAAGTTTAATCGGCAACCTTGGAGACTGACATCATTTAGCTTATCTTATTTTGCTGAAAGATTTTGTAAAGATAAAGGTAATCTGCCATCTTGGGACTTCGGCCATTTTGAACACATTACAATATTGAGTATACTATATTATATTGTCACCAGAACCAAATATGTCTGCAAAATTTCAGCTCAAGTTGGCATTGCGAAGTGGGATAAATATCGATTATAAAATTTTGTTAATACAAACCATAAACAACAATATACAGTCACTCACAAAAATTTGCGTACACCATAAAAATCGAACGAATTTCACACTAATATCAAGAAATAATTAACGGCTTCTGTATCTTGTGTTTACATAGACATAAATAATAAGAAAGATCGTATTTGTTAAAAAAAAATATATTTGCTACAATAAATAATTCACGTTTTTCTAAAATTCAACGTCACAAAAATTTGCGTGGTTTAAACTTTATTTACCGTTATCTTTACTAAAACCGAGTAAAATTCCTAGGCAGCCATCAGCCGTAATAAATTGATCTATGTTTTGTCGACGTTTCAAATGTTGAGTGTGTTTCAACAAAATGCCTTTCACAAAACGAAAGCCGTCAGTAGAATTATGAGATACGATAGTAAAATTATTTAAAGAAGGCAATCTTACAGGGAAATTGCAGCAATCGTTAACAGAACGCATACTACAATCCAAAGAATTGTTAATAATTCCAAAGAATGTGGAAATACAGCACGGAAATTGCAAACCGGCCGTCCTCGGAACGCAAATTGTCGTACCGAAAGGACAATTGTAAGGATGGTAAGGACCAATTCAGCCAAAAGTGTCTCCAAAATAGCTGATGAATTGAAAGAATCATCAGGGATTGCTTTTCGGAAAAATGATGGATATAATGGGCGTACTATGCGCAAACCTTTCATTTCTGGAGTATAAATGAAAAAATGGAAAGAATTGGCAAAATTGTACCAAAATTGTACCAAGACAAGGAAATTAGATTGTGGCAAAATATTTTATTTTTCCGATGAAAGGATGTTTAAGATTTCTAGATCAATTACCCAGCGGAAAATATGGAAGAAAGCTAATACGGCGTTTGAGGAAAAAATGTAAAACCAATAATTAAATATGGGGCTGGGGGTCTGTAATGGTTTTGGGCTGTATGGCAGCAAATGGTTTCGGAAATATGGTGCTTTTCGACGGAAATATGATTGCTGAGATATATTTAGATATTTAAAAACAAAAATGTCCGTCTAGCGTCGAAAAATTGGGTCTTCCTTCTAAGTGGTACTTCCAACAGGACAACGATCCAAGGTGTACGGCGAGTATAGTAAAGAAATGGCCGCTCTATAGGATCCCTAAACAACTAAATCATCTACATCAATCACCAGATTTGAATCCTATACAGCATTTGTGGGGAGAACAAAGTAGCTGAGTCCAGAAACATCGAATCTCTACAAAAGATTAATTAAAACTAATAGATTGGAAAATAGATTATGCCACGACCAACAATTTAGTAAATTCTGTGCCTTCGAGGATGCTGGAAGCCAAATGACGTACAAAAAAATAGTAATTTTTGATCTTCTTGTGACCTTTTATTTTAGAAAAACGTGATTTATTTATTGAAGCAAATAATTTTTTTTAAACAAACAGCATCTTTCTTGTTATTTATGCCTATGCAAATACAAGATACAGAAGCTGTTAATTATTTTTGATTTTATTGTGAAATTCGTTCGATTTTTAAAGTGTACGCAAATTTTTGTGAGTGACTGTATGTGGTAAAAAAGGGGAGGTCCTCGATATCTCAACTATTAAAATCTAAAAAAAAAATCTTGAAAAACACAAAGTAAAGTGCCAGGATTCCCGATTAGATTTTTGTTAAATACGATGCATTACAATTTGATAATAAAAGGATGCTTTATAATTTCTTGCCATCCTTGCGCGGAGACGACCAATGTTCAATGTTCAATCAAAACACAAATTTTTGAAAAACGTTCTAATTTCTATTAATATTGGAATTTTATTAAATTGTCAAAGCAGGGGTTTGGGGTGGTAGCTCAGTCCTCTAAGGTAAACAACGAATTAAAATGGCTTTTCAAAAATTTGTTTTAATTGAAAAACTTGATTTTTTGAGTTTGATTTTTTTTTTTGGAATTTTTTGTTTGTTAAATCAAGCGTAATCCACTAAAAAGACTTTCAAACCAAAAATATTTCAACTTGGATTTTTTTTGGATTTTTGACTGAAATTTTTTTTGAACAGAAGATTCAGTGAAACAATTAAAAAGGAATTCCAGGCAAAATTACTATAAAAAATGAAATGGAAGTTATGGATGCGTCCGAAATGAAATTCTAATTTCAAAATTATATCTCCATTTTCCAGATTATTTGTAGTCCAGTAAATGAAGGGGGAAAAAAAGGCCAACCTATATATTATTAGTTGTCATTTTTATTTGCTAGTTGATGAGTGGCATTTGGCACCCCCTTGAAAATGAGCCCGAGTTTGCATAAAAATATTGAAGGGGGGGGGGAATTACAGGGGGAGAAAATGGCCTAAAAGACCCGGAAAATCGGTTTTCCGCGAATATCTCCCAAAATATGGCAGTTAGAGATTTTTTGTTCAGATAAAAATTGAATATCAGTTAATTTTCTACAAAAATAGCCCTGGTGATTTTTTTCGCAACATTAATATTTTTTGCAAAAAGTCGGGTTGAAAAATCCAAAATTTTGAGACTCATGAAATATGCAAGTTTTTTACAACATTTGAGATGGGGGGTATTGGAAATACATTATTTTTAATGTTTTGGACTGTGTAAACCAATTGTAGATGGCGCCACCACATTCTATCCACTGGAAAAATCCTCGGGGCCATAAATGAGAAACGCCGTAAACCATATAATTTTGAAGGATATTTATATTGCCGAGCATCTTGTTTTTCTCGCAAATGAGGCCTCAAGCTATACCTATTAGGAAAGCAGACCATTAGATTAATCACAGCAGGATGGACCCCACCAGTTGGCCAGAAACTAGCGACAATCAGCTTTGCACATGTGCAAAGTATTGAAGTTCATTAGGTTTTTCCTAACGAAAACTAAAAGTCTCTAAAGTGTGAAGAATATTTACCCATAATACTCAACAACAATTTCTTGCAGATTCTCGGCAAATTTTTGTAAATTTTTTTGCAACTATCCCGATCGAGGTTTTTGGAATAAAGAATTATAAAGTTTCTTTAAATTTCATTTATTATAGAAAAATATATAAAAACACATTGAAATTATGACATAAATCTGTAAATCACCAATCCTCGTCACAAGACTCCAATAATAATTCTTGGTCATCAACGTCGCCCTCGCCAACAACTCCTTCTGGTTCTAGAGTTTCCTCTAGTTCTACCTCTTCAGGTAACGAATCTTGGTTGTCTTTATAATTCGAACACTGGCGGGACTCACATGAACCACAAATAGATGAGCATGGTAGCTCTGCTTTCTTGCATGAACATGTTTCCTTACATTCTTTCTTACATTGACAAAATATCATCTTTAAGAGTTCCGGAACCGCTGGGTCTTTAGTGGTTTAGACCGGCATGAGTGTACCTTCTACTCGTTTCCATCCCCATTTTTCTGGTGACAGTTCGTTTCTGAGCCACTTCTGGACTTGCAGATATACCCGATAAAGGTGTTGCCTTGCAGCTTCAGGTGTGGGTGGCAAGGTTGCTAGTTTGAGTACGGTTTGGTTTCTGTTTCTGTCTCTGATGAATCGCTTGAAGATCTCGTATCTAATTTTTGTCAGGGTTTGTGTATCATCATCACTGTACATCGACGCAATGACAGTTGGCCCGTCCTGAAATACGGTTTCGTGGGGAAGATTATGGTTTTTAAAAGTTTCAATGACCGCTTACAGTTCCGTGTCTCTGTTCTTCGTTACCTTTCCCTCTAATTTGTCGACTATTGACGTTTTTCCTTTTCCGAAAAAAGCGAAAGTTGTATCGCTTCCCGAAATCGCATAGATAAATAAAATATTGTCTCTAACGAAGGGCCGTGCATCCAAGATTATCCTTCCTTTTCTTGCTAATAATAATTGAATTTTCTAAGCCCCGAGTTACGGTAACGGCATCATCTCCAGAAACAGATCTTTCTTACAAAGGAAATATACAGGTGTAGCGGAGTTAACCGCTACACCTGGACGCTTTTTCTATAACAAGAAAAGTAGACCAAGATTTGAGTCAGAATTGTTACTTGTAAACAAATGTTCTTGAATAAAAACTACATAAACAAATGCTCACCTTTTGCTCCAATTTGACAAGATGTGATTCTTCATTTTCTATATTTTAGGTTGTTGATGTAAGTTAATTTAAACGAAAAACCTCAAAATTTGTTCAATATTCTTGACTTTTATCACTCTTTTTGTCTATAATTGACTATAATATTTATCAAAATAATGAAAGAAAACCAACACATTTAGTATCTCCAAACATTAACCAACAAAATGCTACGGTGGTCACATGGACTGTAGCAGACGACGCGAGCGCCACATAGAGCACACACGCGACGAACGACGGGAAAAATGAAAGTAATGAAATTATAGCATTACATTTAGAGACTCGGATTTTCCCCACTTTTAAATGAGATGACTTTATATACATTGATGGAAAGGTGAGAATTCAACCTTTACACTAGTCAAGGTGTTAACATGTCCGAAATATAGGGCAGGGAGAAAAATGCCATGAAAAAAAGTACGGGTTTTTCAAATTTATTGAAAAATCGCCGATTTTGTAAAAAAAATAATTGCACAGCCGAAAAGTAGACGTTCTTAGCTTTCAAATGATATGTCATAGAGACCAATCCGATCATGTATGAATTTTTAATTGGTGGTTGTTTACAAAATTTCCCCACACTCCAAAAACAGCAAACAATTGGGATTCAACAAATAAAATTTTAATCGAAATGCAAGGAAATTAGATTATACAAATTTCACAGATGACAAAGGACCTTCTGAGGACCCATAATCAAGGAAATTTGGAGCAAATTAGTGCCATACAAAAAAAAAAGAACAAATTCAGGGGAGGACTAAAAATGCATGGAAAAACAACATTTGACCCCTTTTTTCGATACGGCCAAAGATTTAAAACGTAGCGGAAGATTTCCCCTTCCAGAAGAAGTTTGAATAATGACAAAATTCGCATTTTTAACAAAGTTATTGAATAGTTTATCCACCCGCTCATGTGTAATGCACGGACTGCGCTCTCCGGCATACAACACAGAAACTCAATATTCTGGGTGCGCTTGGGCCCGTTTATCTCGAAAACGTTCTAATCTCCAAGAAAAATGATAAGGGCTATTTTTGTAGGCAAGGAACTGATCTTCAATTTTTAACTGAACAAAAAATCTCTAACTGCCATATTTTGGGAGATATTCGCGAAAAACCGATTTTCCAGTTCCTTTGGGGGCCGTTTTCTCCCCATGCCGCACAATATTTTTACGCAAACTCGGGCTCATTTTCAACGGGGTGCCAAATGCCATTCATCAACTAGCAAATAAAAATGGCAACTAGTAACTTTCAGGTTCGACCCTTGCTGGACTATTGATATTAAGTTTTCCCTTCCCATATTTTCTGATTTTCGTTTAAGGTTCTTTATCCGTCTCTTTTTTCTAACTGGAAATTATGCCCGTTTTTTCTCTGGACGTTACGTCCATTTAAAAGAGACATAATCCCCGGAAAATCTAATTGGGGATAATGTCCTTTGGAGGCACACGGAGGTCTCGGCACTGCGGCTCATAACCTTGACCAAAAAATGTGCAGGTGTACAACCTTTCAAGAAGATTGTTTAGTCAAAATACAGAAAGGAACTATAGTCATAAATGTTGTATGTGAAATTTTATGACTGAAACGCCTTTCGGTTTTTGACTAAAATGTTTTTGTCTTTCAAAGGTCTGCCTAATTGCTAGAAATTAATGAAACTCGAACATTTTTTGTTAGAATGCCATGGTCGTAAATACCATTTCGGAATATCGAAATCCAATGATTGTTTTTTGATGGAATTCAATAGTGGGCCGGCCTACTCGCAACCGCAACAATTTTTAAGCAAATTGAGTTTCCGAAGGCGAAGGACATTTATGTGGAAATATATCAGTATGTAATGAATCATTCCAAGCCTCTTCGATGAGTCTGAAAAATAATGGATAGCTAAGATCGTGACAGTGTTTGTGACTCAAATGTTAAATGTTTTGAATGGTCGCTGTTTCTCGCTTAGTATTTAAATTAAATTAAATTCAGCAAAGCCAATAAGTTATTCTTTTGAGGGTCTGACAGACGAATCATTGACGTTAAATGATGAGATAAGCCTAGTAAAGCCGAATCATATTTCATTTGGTTAATGTTTTATGTTGCAATTATTTCATTTTGGGCTGTGCCAATATCATTGAATACTTTTGTTGTGAAAGAGAATAACCTGAAATGTCTTTTTTTTAGTTTTAACAGAAAAGCGAAAAAAATACATTTTTGGAGATGGTCAAATCAGTAAGTTGTAAGTGTTTTCGCCAACAGATTTGGTGTGGTCGTAGCAGAATTTGTCAAAACAGCTTCACTACACTAGAATTGGTTACGATAGAATTCGTTTTTTATCCGCATCCTCACTTGTGAAATTTTGTCAAAATCGGCAACCAAACTCATCCGTAGGCACATTACTCGCTGGAATAGCATGAACAGATTTTATCAGTAAAATTAGGTTTGATAATTTTGCCGGTTATTTCTTACCTCATCCAGTTCAAATCTTTGATACTTGTCTGTTAATTGACCCCAAATCGTTTCTACTGATAGTTCTACCACAAATGTTTCAAATTCTACCACAAATGTTTCAAATTATTTTGTGGTTGGCTTAATTCGTTGGGTTAGTAAAGTATCGACGAATCTATTGGAGCGAATTGAGGATTTAATTCTTTGTTAATGCTTCTTCAACCATGCAGACACAGATCAAAGAAATTGTATCGCTCGTATCGCTTCTTCTGATAGATGTACCACAATTGTTTCAAGTGACGACAAAAGTCTAAAAAGGATTAAATTTAAATTTAAATGAATAAATGATTTCTGTAAAAAATAAAAATAAAATAACTGGAGTGAAATAACAGACAAGTGCCAAATCTTTTTTTATGCAATGTGTCTAATTTATGCCATTTTGCACATTTACTTTAAAGAATATAGTATTTTCTTTAGTTGGCTTTTATCTTCCAGCTTAAAAGTACCAGATTTCAATGAAATATGGAACTTTTCTTTAAAAAAAATCGGCTCACGATTCCTTTTGCTTTTTGAGTTATCATGTCTAAAAAAAAGTCGTTTCAAAGCGATAAAACGATACTGGGAGTTAGGTTATTCTTCGGACCGTATGAAGAGGGTGTCCGCGCTGCGTTAACACTCCACAGCTCCCAAACATTATCAAAGGTCGGATTCACCGGAATCCGCAAACCAAGATGCATCATCTAGCCAAAAGTCTTCAAAACCTTGACAATATCGGTACGAGCTCCAAAAAGTCTATCTTCTTACAGACACACGAATCTCACAGCACTTGAAAGTGGTTCTAAAGCGGTTCGACCAAAAAAGCTAGAAAAATTATTTTTACCGATGAGAAGCTGTCCACAATTGAACAAAGCAACAATCGTCAAAATGACCGTATTTAGGTCAAAAACACCTTCCGGAGAACTAGTTGGACGTTTGGACCAGATTTACCGCTGTGGGACGCTACCGCTCACATTCATGAATTATCTCCTGGATTTAACTCCTCTCAACTCTTTTGTTTGGCCATACTTGGAGAAAGCCTGTGCCATACCACATACAAATTTGGAGTCATTATGTGTTGCCATTGTCAGGGTCTGGGATGAAATACCTCTAGAAATGCTTCCAACGGCTGCTGAAAATTGTAGTAAACGTTTAAAGTTATATATTGATGCTGATGGAGATTATTTTGTAAATGTTTAATTTTTGTGTTTAAATAATTTTTCAAAATTTCAAAACTTTTTACTTTATTGCAATGCAGCCAACATTCTTCAATTGCTGGGGGCTTTCATAGTGGCAGGATTGTTGTTCTGATATTACCGTGTCATAAAGTTTTTTTTTTAGTGCATACTATTATGAATGACCTTATGCTCAAAATAGTATCCTCCTAAGGCCCAAATTTCAATTTTTCTACAATATTATGTGTATTATTAGACCCTTGTGCCTACAATACAGGTACCTGCTAATCTGTTTCAACCACCAAAACTTTAACCACTTGTTATTTTGTTTTGTTGGTCACAAATTTTTGTGCACGACAAATTCTTATTTCAAAACCAACTAAAAAACGAAACGACAATATAGAGTCGCGTCGTTTGTTGATCGACTATAGTCAATCATAATAGATAGGGGTCAATGTAATGTATGCTTTGACTTAAAATAAGATTACATAGATTTAATGTAATTTTCCTACACATGCTTTTGCATTTACAAAGAAAACAACACGAACCGTTTTTACAATTCGTCATCCAATATTATCTATTTGGTTCATTGTAATTTTGCGCCACGACATTACGAAAATTTATCTCGATCTACTGTGTGATGCAGACGTACATTTGTACATATTAAATTGCCGTTTGGTACGATGCCAAAATCGGTTTAAAAGCAGATTTTGATCAAAATAGATGTTTAGTTTGTTGGTCGATTCATGTACAATATAAGTACATACACAAAATAATTGTTTTTAGAGGTTACACTTGGGGTGTGCCGGTTTTTTTTTTTTGTAATTTTTCTTTTAAAATGTATGACCACTGAAATATTGTATTGTACAACAAGCTGAAATCGATTAGCTTGGCTATTTATAAATATGATTAACACTAAGTAACTTCCAAAGCAAATCAGTCATTCTGATTAACTGTGGTTATTTATGTTTCATCTCATTACTATTGAATTCAATTAAATTATTCCCATTTCAAGTATTTTCTTCCTCATTTGGACGTAATTCCGATGATGATAATCATAATGATATTATGGTCTGTATATTGAAAAAAAAAGTACTGTATAGTACAAACTAACTTTATGTTTGAAGGTTATATTGTCAGTAAGTCTTATCAACATTGACATTTCGCCTTGTCAAATTTGTTGCTCGCACATTGTAACGTATGGACATGTTTTATATATGTAGATGCCAGATATATAGTGGGGTGCAATTTTTGATGTTGATTTTACGGTTGATAATAAGACGGTTCATTTAAGGAGAATTGCATAAAAGAAAGTAAATTTTATTTTCTTTTTTCGCACATTTAAATTTTGACTTGTTGCCAATTTTTATGTTTTCTTTTTATTATTACTGTGTATATTTATTTTCGTATATAAAGTAGGAGTATGTAGTACACATTCCGTCTGCTTCACTCTGCATATAACCACACACGTTTTGGCTTTTTGTTGTGACGGGAAAATTTGGAATTTTCGTTCTATTAATGAAAATAGTATTTTTATGCTTTTTGAAACCAGTTCAAATTTTCATCAAATTTTGCATTTTTGCCAAATACTTTAATTTTGTTGTGTGTGTTTATAAAGTCTGGCTAAATGGTTTTGTACACAGTGCCATATTTTGTTTGCGGAATTATTTGTTACCAATCTCAGCGTAATTCGCTTTCCATGTTGTTTTTGTGAATTTCGCGGCGGGATGAGTATATGTTTTGTAATTGATACATCCGGATATGTTGATTTTATTCAATTGATCCCAAGTACAAAAAATATGTGTTTTAGTTATAGAGTTTTATAGATACATACGTATATACGTATACAGTGTTTGTATTCTCTTTACTACACGAGATTTGTGTTAGAATCTGTCGCATTAGGAGGGGTGAGAAGATTTTATATTTAGAACAATGGAAATTTAAATTAAAAAATTCCCTTTTTTACAGTGCAATCCTTAAGGAAGGTGTCTCGTGTGTGTTTCCTCGAGGAAATGTAGTTAATACCCGATCAAATAATTTGGAGCATCTACTTGTTTGATATAAGTTGTTTATAGAAATCATTTAATTTCGCTTACTGTTTGCTTTTCTCATACTGTGATAAATTACGGTACACGTTTTTCATTTATATTAATTCAAATGTACATATTGCTGCTCTGGATGAATGGCGAGTAATGTATATAGTACCACCATTGTTTGATTTAAATTGGTTCGTCTCTCAATTTTGATATATGTTTTATCAAAATCAATCATTTCCTTATCATCTTCGTTCTACATAAGCCAACATAATAATGATTATGAGAAGCGATTAGTATTTCCAGTTTTATGTGAATTGGAATTAATTTATTTTAATTACATTTTTTTTCTGTTCTTATCACATTGTATAATAATTTGATAATTTAGAAACAAAACAACTTGACCATAGTCAAGTGTATTTCGGTTTGGTGTTGAATTATTGGATTTTACTTGATTTGTATCCACAAATTTCTTGTTTTTTCTGCAGAGGACAGAGGGTCGCAACGATTTAAAAAAAAACAAGTACATGTAGCGAACACGCGAGTTGTTTGTGGTATAAGTTCTTAGTATTGTATTATCTCATATATACGTGTTATTTTCAATGGCACAATCATCGACGGGTGTGCGGAGGCGAACTACATACTGATTAGTTTTGATTTATTATTATAGTAAAAATTATATAGATTTATACATAGAAACTTAATAAAAATAATTAACCTTCAATATCTAAATACGTATATTTCATTACTTATGCATATTATAAGGTTTACAAGGTGATCATATTAATAAACGATAAGTAATGTACTTAATTTATCTAGGATTAACATTTTTAACTTATCACTGCTCATTTTGATATATGTATATATACATAGATAACAAATTCTTTTGTTGTTGGTTACAGTTGGTAAAATTTGTTCTTTTTGGATTTGAGCAAAAGCGGGGGGCGTGTATGCAATTAGTCCTTTCCTTTGTTGAATGTTTCTTTCAAAGGTAAAGAATGGTATATACAATTATCTGTATTAGTGAGGTTAGAGGTAAATTATTACGGTTCATGTAAAAGGCAATAATACACATTGTTGAACGAAACACGATTCAGATGTGTGTTTGGGAGGTAATGGGACCGTATCACAATATGCTCAGGATAGTCGTCAGGAGTTTCCCACGAAAGAGACACACAGAACCGATTGTACAAACAAAACTAACTCTCACTTTATTAAGGAAAAGTACCTTCGATTTTCGATTTTCTTGCTGAACAATTTATTTGGTGTCCAAAACTTACTGTTTTTCAAAATTTTGGTGGAAACCGTTTGCCAAACACATGTTTGCAAAAATTTGCCCAACAACAATATTTGTTCTAACATCAGTTGAGATACAATCTTTTGTTACTGAAGAAGTCTGTGAAAGCTGAAAGTTTGACTGTTTAACTGCCGATAATATTTGGCATTTCTACGATAATATCGCGTTTGAGATTTTGAAAGCCTTTACTATTATTGGGGGCCTTTGATATGTTTAGTAATTTCAGATGATTTAAGATTTGTAAAATTAATCCAGATTTGCAAGAAGACGTTCAGTTGCATGCGGCTTAGAGCATTATTATTTAAGATCGAAAGTAAATTTTGAGATTTTTTAGAGTAGATATCTTAGATTTTTTTGAATTCTTTTGTTTTGTTTGAAGTTCTGCTTAGGAAGATCATCATTATCGTAAATCAGTCATGGTTGAGCACCGTTAAAATTATACAATTTTCGGTAAAGAAATTATACCTATACGGTTGTTAGGGAGTAGTTGTTTATAGATATAAATGATTTATTCTACAAATCCAAGTTTATATTCGAAGCGAGCTTCTGAGAAAAGAATTTGTCGAATCGTGGAGAAGTTTAAAAAGACCTTGTCCATGCGACGTGCTCTAAAACTCTCAAAGTATCGGTTCCACAGTCATAAATACCGTTTGCTTGTTAATGTCAGCTTTGCAGAGATTACTTCAGCGATGAGGTTATTTTTTTGTTCAACAAGTCGGATGGAGCAAGTTAGTTTTACAATCAGAATAGGTAACACTGAATTTCTTTCAAAAAAAAAAAAAAAAACGTTTGATGATTTTAAAAAGAAGAGACATCAACTCGTCACCAGATGCATTCTGTCATCATGTCCTTGCTCCTGACAATAATAAAATGGATAGTCGAGCTCAAATACAATATGGCATGAGTATCGAACCAATTTCCCAATTGCCAAAACCCAAAAAGCCATAATTTGAAGTACATTTTGTGTTAAGATGTTTATACAATGCTAAATATTCTCTCTATTTTGTTTGTTTGTTTAGATTCTTGACATAAATTTTGCATCCCTGCATATTTTTAAAACCATTTCCACCTTAAGCTAACATACTCTGTTTTGAGTACTCAGTCTAACTTGTTGGATACCCGTGGAAGTTGGTCATATAAATTGACAAAATGCCTTAAAACTAGGCGTCTGAGCTCTTGAATACGTAATAGACCACCATTTGTTTGCTGACGACATATTTGATATAAGAAAAACCGCATCATCGCGAATTTTAAAATCAAAATAAAACCTGGGCCATTCTGCTGGATTTCTGGCGTGCAGCCATGCCACGGCTCTTTCTCTTTAGGAACCTAATTTATAATAAATATTCTGAAAAAAATATCCAAAACTAATTATTAAACTGATAACTTTTGCAATTGATGTTACATAGTGTTATCTAAGTGAACTGTGTAAATTTGCGAACTTACTACTATAGGCCATCAATTGGAAATCAGTAAAGTAACACCTTTCTGGGTCAGCCTTATAGTTAGTCAAACTACTATTCGATAAGCAACCCTTTCAAATTTTCACTGCTTCCAATATGCCTGTTTCGGATTGAAGTCTGTCTAATTGCCTGATTTTTTAAATCGATAACGTTCTGGTGTATTCCAATCGATTTAATTTTTATCTGTAATCCAATTCGTGATAAATTTGGTAATTATCAATAAATGTTTGCAAACATTCTAATTGAAAATTCCATCTCGTTTTATTTGGGGCTTTTTACCACCTTTTTGTGTAAGCCATTTCCCCGGTTTAAGATGATTTCTTAAATACTTTTGGATTTCCACTACATGTTTTAGAAAGCTCTTGTCCCAGGATATTCTTGAAACTTCGCCGCTACTAAATAGTGCCTCTTCCCATATTCAGTATGGATTAACGTCACCAAAATCGAATCATTATGTCGACTAGACCAACCATCTCGAACCAAAGTAATTGGCTTGATATTCAACCTTTTCATTTATTTCATCGTGAACTTCGTCCAGTAATTTTATTTGATATTTCGTGGCGGGACGGTGGTTGGTGGTAAACAGGTCGTAAAAATACAACATTTAATTAAACTTTTAAATCTAAACGAACAATATAATAGATAACGTATAAGTACTTACTTGGAAAATCGGAGACCCAACTTGTCGAAAAGCGACATTCCCAAGGAAATAAATTTTGTTTGTAATTAAATTGTTTAATTTAGATTTTTGCGCCGCGGACGTTTTAATTCCAAAATTTTTAAAACTGATCTGGGTCGATAATTTTCATTTTTTATATTCGGGAAAACAAACGAAAAAGATTCGTTTGGAACTGGAGTTGACGTCAGTGAAGGTGAAGAAATATTTAGTTGTTTATCACTGCTATAGTTTTCATCGGTTTCGGGGAGCTGATCTTCTTGCAGTTCCAGTTTGCCGTTCAATTTTGTATGTAAAGTTTCTATTACAAAATTTACCTTTGGCATTTTTTTTTAATTTGCAGAGTGTTTCCGTTTCTACATCAATATGTTGTCACTCTGGAGTGCTCGCTAATTTTTAAATTTATAAGGCGAAATTATTCTTTTAAAAAACAGGATACAGCCGAGATTTCTTTAATATTTTGTCTACACAGCTCCAATCGTCAATGGCTACTTACTATTGCTCCAATTTTCGTTCAATAAAAAGCATACTCTCTGTCAATTCTCTAGACAAATTGTTGAATTGCACGTAACGTTTGATGTTGGATAGTGTGTGTAGTTCACATATTTCGGTAATTGAGGGAGGAACAAACTCTGCATTATCATCAGCGTCATCATCATTTTCCTTGTTAGTGTCATTGATGGACGTATCAATCACCTCGCCTACAATATCTCCTAATATTGTTTCTTCATCGGTTAATACTAAGTTATCTACGGTCATAAAATCATCCTAATTTTCTTTATCTTAGGTTAGTTACCTAAGTAGAATCCTCTTCGTCATATAAATTAGACTCGATGTCAGGATCACTCTCTAAAAATAATCCGGCATGTCTAAAGCAGTCAGCTACTGTTTGGCTACTAACCCAATCCCATGCTGTAGCAGCTATTTCAACCGCATCTATCTTTAGCTGTATTTCGATGAGAAAAATTTAATTCGAATTTTTTTTTCTCATGCAAACAAGTCGCGAATTATTTTTTCGAATTGAAATAAAATAACACAGAGAAAGAACAATTTTTCATCTGGTGTCAGGTGGTATAACTAAAATTAGGAATGAATTAAATAATTCAAACTTTTTGTTTGAATTATTTAATTCGTCTGTCGCTGCAATTATCGGTTTAAAATTCTCATAGAAATAAGACTAATGTTACGACTGTATTTTGTCCGCTAACTATATTTTTAATCAATTTTAATAAAAGATTACGTCTGTTTAAGTCTTGAAGGTCAGGTTTTTTGTAATACCTTGATCCATCGGCTGTAAAACGGATGATGTGTTTGACGGCAAAAATGATAACTTAATTGCTTTTAAATTGTTGATGTGAAAATGTGAAGGACAATTCTCGACTAGTAATAACATCTTGTTCTTCATTTCCGTAAATAGCCCTCGAAAATTTCGAAAGGCATTCAAACCTTTTTATGACCGAAAAACGTATTCGACAGGTAAAGCTTTAATGTTTTTAAAGTACCTGGGTGATTTACTTGTTGATATAACAAGCAATTTTTTTTTGTCATTGCCAAGTTAGCTTCCACCCACAATGTGGTTCTCTCCATAGACATTTTGCCGCCTACACACTTTTCACCTCCGAACTTAATTGTTTTTTCTGGTGTCATTTTATGAAACAAACCTTTTTCGTCAATGTTGTAAATTTCACTTGCTGTGTATACCACTTGAAGTTTTCGCCGCTAACCGTTAATCGCTCCTTTGCAAATTTCCCTTTTAAGCATTTTTCACCTTGCTGCAACTTCGTTTGCTTCGTATTCTTCGGTTAACATTTTTAGTGTTTCCTTCCAATCTACGACGGTTTCAGGATTAACATCATTCGCCTCCGCCCAGCAAGAATTGGAAGTAATTGAGTACCTGAAAAAAGCATAACCAGAAACATAAAATTGTGCGATAAATTATTTATTTATTTGATACCTACAAACGATACAAACAATTACGGCTAACTGCACTTACTAGAATTAAAAGAAAACAGCTTAAATTAAATATTCTTGAATAAATCTCTCAACAAGTGAAAATCGAAAATTTCAAATACCACACGGGTCTTCAACCGTGATGTTCTCAGGATCGGTTCCGAAAGACTATAGTTTTTTGGCACCAGGTCAATGAATAAAAGCCCATCACTTTGACGCATTAGGGGTTCGGGAGCATAGATTTTTAGACGTGCGAGTAACTCGGTACAATTGATACGGGAATTAATAATATCGCACACGAACAGCGCAAAAGATACATCTCGGCGATAGTCAAGACGTTGCAGTTTCAAAAGATTACATCGATCCAGGTATGGTTAGAGGATATATTCCACAGGACGCGTGGTTGGCCAACATCGGAGTGCGTCCCAATATATGACTTTGAAATAATGGTGTTAACATGTCTGGTAAATGTAGCGTCCGATGAAAAAATCAAACCAAGATCGGAAATGAAGTCGACTCGATTAAAAGAAAGAGTCTTAGATTTGCTCACGTTCAGAATCAGTCTATTGTTAATTGACAACTGCTAAATCTGTTTAAGTCCTCCTACAACTTTACACAATCTGACAAATTGCAAGCAGCCCACAACAATGGGCCAATGTGATTACCTTGAGGCACGCCAGATGGCACACGAAACGAATGCCAACGATCAGTGAGGTAGGAACGGAAACATTTAATAGGAATGAACTGACAATTTAAATTCTCTAACTTACTAATAAGAATAGAATAGTCAATGATATCAAAAGCCTTGGTAAAATCTAGGAGAAATGAAGCTTTTAGTATGGAAATAGACTCAAACAGCTTGACTCACATCACGTCTTCTATCTTCCTTGGAGATTGGATGAATAAATTTTCCAAGGATGAGGAGGAAAAACCGCGACGAAGGCTTTTATTAAATATGAAGGTAATCGGAAGGGTCAAACTCTCAGCACAACATCTAAACAAAATCGGCGGGAAGCCATCATAAAACGCTCCTTTTCCAACCTCGAGATGGAGCAAGCAATCCCGAACTGCTTCCTCGAGAAACTTGAAAATATTAAATTAATCGAGGCTGCGCAAAGCTGGAGACACGATAGCAGGCAACAGAATAGATTTGTAAACCGACGCAAAAAAATGGGCAAACAGATTACAGATGTCCAAGGGCTGACTAGCGACGGAGCTCTGGTAAGACATAGAAGACGGAAAGCCAGCCCCTTTTTCTTGCTGTTAATGAAATTCCAGAACTCTTAACTCTTCCTCAATTCGCACTACATAATTGTTGTTAAGGAACCCGTTTAGGCATTTAAATCCGTTGCGAGCTCCATCAAAATCAGGATAGTATTTAACACCATGCAATCTATACAAGGAATGAAGCTTATTGCGTTGTTTTTCGAGCAACACCAACTCATTAATATACCATGCCTCCCGAAGGCCGATTTTATTTATATAATCTCGCGGAACGTGCTTTCCGATACCACACCTGAGAAGAACATTGAACCTTAACACCATATAGTTCAAATTTCCGCCTCGTTATAAGAAGTCCTAATCACAAATGCTGAGAAATTCATTCAAGGATGTGAAATCAGCTTTTCTAAAATAAAAATAAAAATCAGTGAAGTTCGAACACACAGAAATTTCGGCATGCATAACATCATTGGCAAATAACAGTTGAGATGCCAGTAAAGTAATCGATGATGGATAATGTCCTCTCATCGGTAGAAGATGTAGAAAATACGCCGTCCACGTCATCTCAAGATATACTATCTTTTCTATGAATGACATAATCAGATGGGAAGTATTCTTCGGAGAACATATTTATCGTAAGCAACGTCTCGCTGATTATTATGACGTCATAATCGTTCTCAAGTACGCCTAAACGAAAAACCTTAGCTTTACCTCGAATACTGGAGGCGTTCTGGCAGTAGATCGAGGTGAAATCATTGATATAAGTAGTTATTGGAGTTGTTGGAACGTTACAGCAGCTCTGTGTTTTGGCTGTCAGCTTATTCAATTAAAAATTGAGGTGTGGCCAACACACGACTTTCTTTTACGAACAGAGAATTTTGAGAAATTTTATTTTTTTTTATAACTTTTTTTTTTAATTTTTTTTTTTAATTTTTAAATTTTTTAATTTTTTTTTTAATTTTTTTTTTTTTTAATTTTTTTATTTTATTTTTATTTGTTTTTAATTTTTAGAAACATTTTGTGTTAAGTAGTTTTTTGTAAATCTTACACTTTTTAAGATATTTGCAAAATAAATTTTCTGGACCAAGGGAGTGGCCACTTCCGGTTAACCGATTTGGAATAAAATTCACTGGGACCTCCCAATTTATCAAAAAAGCTTAAATCTGAAGTTTCAGTTCGATTGGTTAAACCATCTGGGCTGTGGAGAGGTCACAGACAGACTGACAGACTGACAGACTGACAGACTGACAGACTGACAGACTGACAGACTGACAGACTGACAGACTGACAGACTGACAGACTGACAGACTGACAGACTGACAGACTGACAGACTGACAGACTGACAGACTGACAGACTGACAGACTGACAGACTGACAGACTGACAGACTGACAGACTGACAGACTGACAGACTGACAGACTGACAGACTGACAGACTGACAGACTGACAGACTGACAGACTGACAGACTGACAGACTGACAGACTGACAGACTGACAGACTGACAGACTGACAGACTGACAGACTGACAGACTGACAGACTGACAGACTGACAGACTGACAGACTGACAGACTGACAGACTGACAGACTGACAGACTGACAGACTGACAGACTGACAGACTGACAGACTGACAGACTGACAGACTGACAGACTGACAGACTGACAGACTGACAGACTGACAGACTGACAGACGGACAGACTGACAGACAGACACCATTCCGAAACTCACATTTGCGGACTCAGGGGACCTCAAAACAGATAAATCTCTAAAAATCTCAAGGTTCAAAATTTTCATGATTACTATACTTTATGTTACTAGAGTAAAAGAAAGTAATACATATCTACGCATATAAATGTAATACGAATGAATCCATACGTTTTTTCGGAAACAAGCTCACTAGCTTTCGGAAGCTTTGAAATTTCATAAATTTAATTTACTATAGCAATGTCTATTGCCTCTCCTTGAAGGACTGGCCCAGAAATAGGGATATTTTTGGCCCTGCAGCACAGAACCATTGAAATAACGCCTTCCTATCCTTTCGACCGAAATCGTTATAAGCGCAAACCATTGTAGTTTTTTGTGTATTTTATATAAAAATGGAGGTGTGGCCAACACACGACTTTCTTTTACGAACAGAGAATTTTGCGAAAATTTTATTTTTTTCTTAATTTTTTTTTTAATTTCTAAATTTTTATTTTTATTTGTTTTTAATTTTTAGAAACATTTTGTATTAAGTAATTTTTTGTAAACCTTATACTTTTTAAGATATTTGCAAAATAAATTTTCTGGACCAAGGGAGTGGCCACTTCCGGTTAGCCGATTTAGAGTAAAATTCACTGGGACCTCCCACGTTATCAAAAAAGCTTAAATCTGAAGTTTCAGTTCGATTGGTTAAACCATCTGGGCTGTAGAGAGGACACAGACAGACTGACAGACTGACAGACTGACAGACTGACAGACTGACAGACTGACAGACTGACAGACTGACAGACTGACAGACTGACAGACTGACAGACTGACAGACTGACAGACTGACAGACTGACAGACTGACAGACTGACAGACTGACAGACTGACAGACTGACAGACTGACAGACTGACAGACTGACAGACTGACAGACTGACAGACTGACAGACTGACAGACTGACAGATTGACAGAGTGACAGACTGACAGACTGACAGACTGACAGACTGACAGACTGACAGACTGACAGACTGACAGACTGACAGACTGACAGACTGACAGACTGACAGACTGACAGACTGACAGACTGACAGACTGACAGACTGACAGACTGACAGACTGACAGACTGACAGACTGACAGACTGACAGACTGACAGACTGACAGACTGACAGACTGACAGACTGACAGACTGACAGACTGACAGACTGACAGACTGACAGACTGACAGACTGACAGACTGACAGACTGACAGACAGACAGACAGACACCATTTCGAAACCCACTTTTTCGGACTCAGGGGACCTCAAAACAAATAAATCTCTAAAAATCTCAAGGTCCAAAATTTTCATGATTACTATACTTTATTTTACTAGAGTAAAAGAAAGTAAAAATACTAAACTAGGTTATTTGCAACGCTTTAGAGTTCTGTTTTTTATTCGAACACGACAATATAATAGTGTACACATCGACAATGATACGAACACTATGCGTCAATTTTAGTTTGCAAAAAATTTTGTTTCAGTTTGTTTTAGTTTGCTCCTACAATAAATCCTTATCTGACAACTTAGTCATATCTTTGGATTTTTAACAATTAACCGATAAATCGGCCGAAATCAGGTTTTTAATTTATCGGTAATTTAATTTATTTTTCCCGATAAATTCGATAAAAAAGAAATGTTTTCGGTTGACATTACCTCAAAAATTTTAGTATTTTGGTGTGTAATTTTGGACAAAACGAAAATTTGAAAAGTTAGCCTAAGCCGTGTCTAGACTGGTATTTTCCACACTTCTCACACGGCCGATCTAACATTTTTCTGTAAATTTAGTTGAAAAATCCGCGCTTACACAAATATGTTGTTACGAAAGGTAAAAAATATTCATTTCCGACAGTAACGGAAATTCGATGTTTAGAAATCTCCGGGAATCAATAATATAAAATATGAAATTGACGTATAATTGGTTAAATGGCATATTGAGGTTTCTATTCGTTAGTTCGGCAAGCTCTCAATATTTAAATATTTACGCGACTGCGTAAAATAATTTTACGACCCCATGTTTAGATAGTTGCGGTCCAGACATATGACAACTTGCCACGATCAAAGTAGTATACCAAAAAAATATTCCTGAAATAAATTTACAGAACGGTTAAGTTTTAATATCGAGAAACTATTAGCGAAAAGGTTAGGTATCGGCAATACAAATAATGATTTATAAATATATTAAAGGCATGTTTGGTAAAGAAACCGAATTGAAATTAGTACTTCAAAACAAAATGGAACAATTAAAAGTGGTAGCAGAAAATCTGAACTGCCAAGGAACCGCTCAATATCTTTATAAATTTAAACAGTCAGAAAATACTTAGCTTATTGAGTATACCGGGAAACTATATTAACTATATTATATAGCCTGTCTGATTGTTAAGGAAAATGGTAGAATAGCGCCAATACTCAACCAAATGTTTGAGAATTTTTACCGCTGAAGGATAATCTAAACATAAAGTGAATAAATAAAATTGTATCGATAAATTATCGCTAAATCGATAAATTTAAAATTTTTTTTCGAACTGTCGATATTGATTGAATTTGAGCTAATTTTGCAATCCCTGTGCACACCCAAATCAATTTTTACTTCAGAAGTTCCATGCAGTGCTGGCTTTGGAATTGTTAGGAAATAATTTTAATCAAATTTATCAATCACGCTTCAATTGAAATTGCATTATTTAAATTACAGCGAAATTGATTGTCATATCAATCAGTTGAATAATTAATTTATGAATTATTAGTTAACGTAAACTTCAAATTAGTGTAAATCAAACAAACATTTGAAGTATATTAGAGAATATGTTTTTTTAAGCTGATTGTAAACACTAAGCTGTTTAAGCTTAACTTGAAAAGCTATAAAAAAAAAATACACATAACATGTAAACAAGGGGATTTCTGCACACCTTAACCAAACATAATTTGATTGTTTGACATGACAATAATTAATAATTTAATCGAATTGTTTTGTTTTCTAATTTCAGATTCGTAACCGTACTCATTTAATAATTGCATTATTAAATAAAAAAATTATCTAAAATGGGAAAATGGAAGGCACATGCAAGAAAAAATATGTTAACAGTGTTAACATTATTAGGAGTTGTTGGTGGTACAATAATGGGTCTAATAATAAAAAATTACAGTTCAAAATGGAATGACCGGGAGATTATGTATCTGCAGTATCCGGGAGAATTATTTTTAAGGTAATTTTGTGTTTTAAGAGAAATTTCATCTTATACATAGTCTCTAATCTTTAATCTTTAATATTTTATTATACTTTATATAGAATGTTAAAATGTTTGATAATACCTCTACTTGTATCATCTATAACATCAGCCATAGGATCATTAGATCTTAAAATGTCTGGTCGAATTGCTTACCGGTAAGTCGATTTTATGTTTATTTTTTATTGGCTGTTTATTTGTTATCTGCCCACATACGTCCAAATTTCACCAAATTTTATCCCCAAGTGATAATTTGGTTGTACCATAATATTCCAATTAAAGTTGGGTTAGTTAAATCCCACAATGACATGGCATTTCCTTCACATAACATTTTTGAAGTGCCTAAATAGTTATTTGAACATTTTTTAAAGTTCACTGTCTAAAATTCTTAAAACTTTTGAAATTCTTAAATTTTTTGATTTTGTTGAAATTCTTGGTTTATTTTTTTTTTAAATTACAAACTTGACATTATATTCGCTGATTTTAATGCGTTTTAAAGCACTAGACGTACACAGCTGCTGAAACAGAAAAAGGTTTATTTTATTATTTTCTTAAAACACTTTTTAAAACGCGAACTATGTTTAGTAAGAAACAATTCCTTTTATGCGCTTTAATCATAATACGGCCATTAATTATGTTAATAACGATTTATCTGTGTTTTTTTCGTCCATCAATTTAAAGATCCATTATTTACTATATGACTACAACAATATGTGCAGTAATATTAGGTATCATACTCGTAATGACAATAGAACCGGGTTATAAGGCTAAAACATCCAATGTTACGAAAGGATCAACAAAATCTGTACCACGTAATGTGCTAACATCAGACACATTATTAGATTTAGTTAGAAATTTATTCCCACCGAATATTATTCAGGCAACGATACAACAATCTCGTACCGTATTGACGAAACCAGAAAATGTGACGGGTAAGTTGTAAACGGGGAGGGAAAAAAACTTGTCGATTTGGATTTTTATAATACTTTTTTTTTTTTGCAGGAATAGTGTCTTTGCAAGATTATAAAATTAAAGAGACCTTCACGGACACCACAAACGTACTTGGGCTCGTTATGTTCAGTGTTGTATTAGGTGTAGCAATTGGTAAAATGCAAGAGAAAGGACGTCCGCTACAATTATTTTTTGTGGCGTTGAGTGAAACTATGATGACTATTACGTCATGGGTTATTTTTGTTTCACCTATTGGTGTTTTCTTTTTGATTGCCGCCAAAATGATGGAATTCGAATCGTTTTCGGAAGCTATCGATTTGTTGGGAATGTACTTTGTTACGGTTATGCTTGGTCTATTCCTTCATGGATTTGGCACAATCGCTATAATTTTCTTTATAGTTGTGAGAAAATCACCGTATCCATATATCGCTAAAATGAGTCAAGTGCTGGCCACGGCATTTGGTACTGGATCGAGTTCGGCCACAATGCCAATTACTATTAGCTGTTTGGATGATATGGGAATGGATCCACGTGTAACACGGTTTGTAATTCCAGTTGGTGCTACAATTAATATGGATGGTACGGCATTGTATGAGGCTGTTGCGGCGCTATTCATTGCACAATATCGTGGTATAGTTTTATCGTTTGGTCATATTGTGGCTGTTAGTATAACGGCAACAGCAGCATCTATAGGTGCTGCTGGTATTCCACAAGCTGGCCTTGTTACAATGGTAATGGTATTGGATACCGTTGGACTACCAGCCGATGATGTTATTCTCATCTTTGCTGTTGATTGGCTTTTGTAAGTGCTTATTTAAGGATTTTAGATAAAATTCTACCCAATACTAATGATATGAAATATATTTTTTTTGCAGAGATCGTTTCCGTACAACAATCAATGTAATGTGCGACTCATTGGGTACAGTTTTAGTAAATCATTTATCGTTAAAAGAATTAGATTCACTTCCAGATGCAGTAAGTACCAGTAATTTAGAACATAAAATAGTTGAACCCAGTAGTAATTATGTAAATGAAACCTGGAAAGGGATTATAATATTTTGGGTACATTAATTCAGTTAAATCTATTTTATATAAAATTGGGCAATTATATTTTTTAATATTTTCATATTTTTTCCCCCTTCGCCACCAATCAACAA
Source organism: Tipula vernalis (assembly GCA_958295665.1). NCBI lineage: Eukaryota > Metazoa > Arthropoda > Insecta > Diptera > Tipulidae > Tipula > Tipula vernalis. The sequence continues at coordinate 42,815,267 of OY282558.1, read as the reverse complement.
TAGAAAAATATTAATGGGATTAAAGCTCCAATTGAGCAGCCAGAAGATTTTCTTGTATCACTTGTCTAAAAATAACATTATACATACATATTTAAAAACAATTATTAATTTAAATTATTTTAAAGAGGTATATTGATAGTAAGCAAGTTGTGTGACAAAAATTGTGTGAACGTTTTTATTTTTAGAATTTTTTAAACCCCAATTTTGTTTATGCTAACTAATATGTCTTTAACTTTGTTTAGCTACAATTTTTATTTTTTATTTTAAACTCTACATTTGTGTGTCTTGCTTGAATGTACATTTCTTTTAATTTTATACTAATACTTTAAAATCTTCATTTTAGGATTATGGTGAACCACATGAATTACAAGAATTGAAATCCGATAATGAATAAGACAAAAACAACATTCGAATCCCATCAACAAATTCTAGTTAAAATATACATAAAAAATCATATTCGTCAATGTACTCCTATTGGTACAGCGGTTCGTTTGGCTTACATGTTTATGTTCAACATTCACTGTTTTATAAATAGGTGAACATCATTGGTATGAAAATTAATAGTCAAGCGAAATCCGCGTCCTTTAGAATTTAAATTATAAAAAATTTAAATTAAAAACTAAATATGAAATGTTGTGTTCTTCTTGTAAATAAGATATAAGACAAAAATAATAAATATAATAAATAATAATAATAATAAAAATGTTAGTCAGAAATATTTAGAGAACAAAAAGTATTAAAAATTATAAATTTAGTTTGTAAATAGATTTTAATAAAAAATAAAAAAATTAAAAATGCACGAATTTAAATAAAAAAACAAAAAAATTATTGGCCATTTGATTATTATTATTATTATTATTATTTTTATTTTATTTTAATTATAGCAAATCTTTTAAAAATTTAATTTTTGTACTCCACACAAAAATATTTTACATACGTATTGTAATTTATTTACACAATTATCATTAAATAACTTTTGGACCTAGTGAGAATATTTTTAAAAAATAAATCGTTAATATACCAAAAAATTAAAAATTAAAAAAAAAATTTGATTAGAAAAACAAGAAATTTTATTTTTCTAATACTTACACACACAAACACACCAGTAAAAACTTTTTTTTTTTTTTTTTTGTTAAGCAAATTGTTTTATTATTTTTTAATAATAAGTCTAATAAATAAAGAATTTAATTAATTTTAGTTGATTAAAATAATGTTAAAAACAAAATAAATTGAATTAAAAATTTAAAATAAAATTATTATTAAAATAAGGGTTTATCGTGAGTTTTATTATGAACGTGACTCTATTGCTGCCGTGTACACTTTTAGGGGGTTTTATTTAGTACGCCTAAACTCTAGGCTAACTAGGGCAAAACATGGAAATGCACGTAAAATAATTCATCGGAATTTAAATGAATCAAACCAGCGTTAAAATTCCTATAAAAAAACATAGCAAATGCAATTCTACTCCATATTTATGCACTTGAGCAACAGTTTTAATGCTTATTCATCTTCATAATTCGTTCGACTGATAACTAGTTTTTAATCCGAAAAGTTTCAAGTTATTATGTTCGATTGAAATGTTTAATGTAAATTTGATTATTAAGTGTGAATGACTAACTGCATTATTTGACCAAAATGGTAGATTTTAAATCGTTTTCGAAATTTACTTGAAAAAAGTCAACATACGTTTGTGAATTTCAACGTATCGAACATAAAATCAGAATTTCGAGTAAAATTCTGAATGAGAATTTGAATTCCCAAATGTAATTGATTAAATTCTTGAGTAGGAACTTAAATTGGATTTAAAAATTGAAAACTTGAATTAGAATTACAAAGTAGATTTGAACAATATCTTGTGTTTAATATGAATCAAAAGCGAATCTTACTTTTCAGCAGAAATTTAGTTTATAAATAGAATTTGAATTCCAATCTTTGAATAAAAATTCCAACTAGGGCTTGACTAAATATTGAGTGTCAGTGTCGATTATCAGTTTGAAATTAAACAGATACAAATTTAATTGAGTTACAATGAACTATGTCGCCAACATTTTGAGTGAAATTTAAAAGAAAGTAACAAAATGTTTCTGGATTAAACTACATTTTGCATGGAATTTAAATAGTACAAATTGTTGAACAGTGCTAATTTGGTTGAAAATTGATTAGCACATTCTGCTTGATTTTGAGCGAAAATTTGAGCGTAAATTGGTTGTTCCAAACAAGATTTAAAAATATTTTTAATTGCAATTAGGTAAGAATTGTGTTGCAATATGGATTTGATTTCAAACAACCAACAAAATTTCGTTTAAATTTAGTTTAGAAATTTTAATCGGAAATTTTGAGTGAAATTTAAAAAAATGATTTTCGCATTCCAAACCAAATAAAATCTTTGGTATAAATTATGTATAGGAATTTAGTTACAACTAGAATTTTGATTTCACAAAATTTTGTGAGTAATATAAGGTTACATTGCACAATAGAATGGGTTTTCAATTAGAGAACATAAAAATGAAAACAAATTAGGTGGAATAAAGAATAGATACATATGTATGTCAAGGGAAAACCAAAGTACATATTTTGAAACCAATTTGATAACAGAATAAAATTAGATTATAATTCCATTTGGATTTCAATAAACTTTGAGTAACATTTTAATCCGAAATTAAGTTAAACTCCCAAACTGTAATTGAAAAGGTTTTCCACATGTTTGATATAACCTGCGGGTCACAAGATTTACGTTCCTTGAATGTCATACACACTGGGTAACCATTAGTTTCACGTTTTTCTTTAAAAACTCTCAAAAATGTTTAGAATCGTTACTTATTTTTTCCTTAATATAGCAAATGTAACTCTTGTACTTTATCTCAAAGTATCTTTCGAAATTTTTGACTACACGCAGTGAATTTCTGTTTACTTTCTACTGAACAGATTTTGAGATTTCCTTTATAAGCTTTGTCTTTCTTGTTCTTAAGATTGATAAGTTTATCGTCGTACTATGGTGAATATTTGTTCGATTTGGGCACATCAGTAGGAACAAATAGTTCAATAACCTCATATATAATTTTGTAGAATTTCTCCACGTTAACATCTATGTTGCTGCGCTGATAAGTTTATTCTCCCAACTAATCTGCTCAAGATAAAGATGAAGGTTTATTGTGTCGGCTTTTCTAAAGTTCTAATACGGCTTGCTGTTTTGATAATTCACGGCTCGTCTGAACGCGGCTCAACCCAAAAGTGCTTGCACTTCTGTTTTTTTTTATGGCATCATGTTCCCTAAGGTCTAATGAATAAGATAAAAGTTTTTTTGAAATCATCCACCGACCAGTTTTCATTTTCGCGCCAAAATTCGAAAATTGGAACCAAAAAAATGATTTTTTGGTCTGAAAAAGTGAAATATCTTATGTTTTATGAAAAGTCTCAGGAAGAGAATGCAGTAGGCAGGTTACAAGAAAAGCAGAAAACTTTTCTTCCTCGATCAGTTCATTTCAGTTTTCCATAATGTCGAAAATTTTTAATCCTCCAAAAGTTGCCCGCACACTTTCACACGAAGAGGAACGGAGTAAAATTTGTTTGTTGTGCTTAAAGAAGAATAATGTCATGTTCAAGATAGAAGCCTCGCTGCAATCGAATCTAGAAAAATTACTGAAATATCGTGTGGACAATATCTTGTGTGAAAAAAGACTGCCGAATGTTCTTTGTGCCGGATGCAGACGGAACGTCTACCGACAACTTCCCAGTGCCGATCCAGGAATCGTTCCCTCCAAGACTGTCGAGAGCTACCTGATTATTTGGGCTGCAAAAATCTAAAATGGTCCGATTACGATGGTTGATACCTCTATCAATAGGTTTCGGAACCTGTAATTGCTGTGACAATTTTCATTTTGATTTCTCGATTATTTCTAAACATTTCTTAGAAAATTCAATTTTATTGAAAATCATCTGTGCTATAGCCCACAAGTTTTTGGGCGGCAAAAATCTAAAATGGTCCGATTACGATGGTTGATACCTCTATCAATAGGTTTCGGAACCTGTAATTGCTGTGACAATTTTCATTTTGATTGCTCGATTATTTCTAAACATTTCTTAGAAAATTCAATTTTATTGAAAATCATCTGTGCTATAGCCCACAAGTTTTTGGGCGGCAAAAATCTAAAATGGTCCGATTACGATGGTTGATACCTCTATCAATAGGTTTCGGAACCTGTAATTGCTGTGACAATTTTCATTTTGATTGCTCGATTATTTCTAAACATTTCTTAGAAAATTCAATTTTATTGAAAATCAACTGTGCTAAAGCCCACAAGTTTTTGGGCGGCAAAAATCGAAAATGGTCCGATTACGATGGTTGATACCTCTATCAATAGGTTTCGGAACCTGTAATTGCTGTGACAATTTTCATTTTGATTGCTCGATTATTTCTAAACATTTCTTAGAAAATTCAATTTTATTGAAAATCAACTGTGCTATAGCCCACAAGTTTTTGGGCGGCAAAAATCTAAAATGGTCCGATTACGATGGTTTATACCTCTATCAATAGGTTTCGGAACCTGTAATTGCTGTGACAATTTTCATTTTGATTGCTCGATTATTTCTAAACATTTCTTAGAAAATTCAATTTTATTGAAAATCAACTGTGCTATAGCCCAAAATTTTAGGGCGGCAAAAATCGAAAATGCTCCGATTACGATGGTTGATAACTCTATCAATAGGTTTCGGAACCTGTAATTGCTGTGACAATTTTTATTTTGATTGCTCGATTATTTCTAAACATTTCTTAGAAAATTCAATTTTATTGAAAATCAACTGTGCTATAGCCCACAAGTTTTTGGGCGGCAAAAATCAAAAATGGTCCGATTACGATAGTTGATACCTCTATCAAAAGGCTTGGGAACCTGTAATTGCTGTGACAATTTTCATTTTGATTGTTGGATTATTTCTAAACATTTCTTAGAAAATTCAATTTTATTGAAAATCAACTGTGCTATGCCCACAAGTTTTTGGGCGGCAAAACTCTAAAATGGTCCGATTACGATGGTTGATACCTCTATCAATAGGTTTCGGAACCTGTAATTGCTGTGACAATTTTCATTTTGATTGTTGGATTATTTCTAAACATTTCTTAGAAAATTCAATTTTATTGAAAATCAACTGTGCTATAGCCCAAAAGTTTTTGATCGGCAAAAATCGAAAATGCTCCGATTACGATGGTTGATAACTCTATCAATAGGTTTCGGAACCTGTAATTGCTGTGACAATTTGTATTTTGATTGCTCGATTATTTCTAAACATTTCTTAGAAAATTCAATTTTATTGAAAATCAACTGTGCTAAAGCCCACAAGTTTTTGGGCGGCAAAAATCTAAAATGGTCCGATTACGATGGTTGATACCTCTATCAATAGGTTTCGGAACCTGTAATTGCTGTGACAATTTTCATTTTGATTGCTCGATTATTTCTAAACATTTCTTAGAAAATTCAATTTTATTGAAAATCAACTGTGCTATAGCCCACAAGTTTTTGGGCTGCAAAAATCTAAAATGGTGCGATTACGATAGTTGATACCTCTATCAATAGGTTTCGGAACCTGTAATTGCTGTGACAATTTTCATTTTGATTGCTCGATTATTTCTAAACATTTCTTAGAAAATTTAATTTTATTGAAAATCAACTGTGCTATAGCCCACAAGTTTTTGGGCTGCAAAAATCTAAAATGGTGCGATTACGATAGTTGATACCTCTATCAATAGGTTTCGGAACCTGTAATTGCTGTGACAATTTTCATTTTGATTGCTCGATTATTTCTAAACATTTCTTAGAAAATTCAATTTTATTGAAAATCAACTGTGCTATAGCCCACAAGTTTTTGGGCTGCAAAAATCTAAAATGGTCCGATTACGATGGTTGATACCTCTATCAATAGGTTTCGGAACCTGTAATTGCTGTGACAATTTTCATTTTGATTGCTCGATTATTTCTAAACATTTCTTAGAAAATTCAATTTTATTGAAAATCAACTGTGCTATAGCCCACAAGTTTTTGGGCGGCAAAAATCGAAAATGGTCCGATTACGATGGTTGATACCTCTATCAATAGGTTTCGGAACCTGTAATTGCTGTGACAATTTTCATTTTGATTGCTCGATTATTTCTAAACATTTCTTAGAAAATTCAATTTTATTGAAAATCAACTGTGCTATAGCCCACAAGTTTTTGGGCGGCAAAAATCTAAAATGGTCCGATTACGATGGTTGATACCTCTATCAGTAGGTTTCGGAACCTGTAATTGCTGTGACAATTTTCATTTTGATTGTTGGATTATTTCTAAACATTTCTTAGAAAATTCAATTTTATTGAAAATCAACTGTGCTATAGCCCAAAAGTTTTTGGGCGGCAAAAATGGAAAATGGTCCGATTACGATGGTTGATAACTCTATCAATAGGTTTCGGAACCTGTAATTTCTGTGACAATTTTTATTTTGATTGCTCGATTATTTCTAAACATTTCCTAGAAAATTCAATTTTATTGAAAATCAACTGTGCTATAGCCCACAAGTTTTTGGGCGGCAAAAATCTAAAATGGTCCGATTACGATAGTTGATACCTCTATCAAAAGGCTTGGGAACCTGTAATTGCTGTGACAATTTGTATTTTGATTGCTCGATTATTTCTAAACATTTCTTAGAAAATTCAATTTTATTGAAAATCAACTGTGATAAAGCCCACAAGTTTTTGGGCGGCAAAAATCTAAAATGGTCCGATTACGATGGTTGATACCTCTATCAATAGGTTTCGGAACCTGTAATTGCTGTGACAATTTTTATTTTGATTGCTCGATTATTTCTAAACATTTCTTAGAAAATTCAATTTTATTGAAAATCAACTGTGCTATAGCCCACAAGTTTTTGGGCGGCAAAAATCAAAAATGGTCCGATTACGATAGTTGATACCTCTATCAAAAGGCTTGGGAACCTGTAATTGCTGTGACAATTTTCATTTTGATTGTTGGATTATTTCTAAACATTTCTTAGAAAATTCAATTTTATTGAAAATCAACTGTGCTATGCCCACAAGTTTTTGGGCGGCAAAACTCTAAAATGGTCCGATTACGATGGTTGATACCTCTATCAATAGGTTTCGGAACCTGTAATTGCTGTGACAATTTTCATTTTGATTGCTCGATTATTTCTAAACATTTCTTAGAAAATTCAATTTTATTGAAAATCAACTGTGCTATAGCCCAAAAGTTTTTGATCGGCAAAAATCGAAAATGCTCCGATTACGATGGTTGATACCTCTATCAATAGGTTTCGGAACCTGTAATTGCTGTGACAATTTGTATTTTGATTGCTCGATTATTTCTAAACATTTCTTAGAAAATTCAATTTTATTGAAAATCAACTGTGCTATAGCCCACAAGTTTTTGGGCGGCAAAAATCTAAAATGGTCCGATTACGATAGTTGATACCTCTATCAAAAGGCTTGGGAACCTGTAATTGCTGTGACAATTTTCATTTTGATTGTTGGATTATTTCTAAACATTTCTTAGAAAATTCAATTTTATTGAAAATCAACTGTGCTATGCCCACAAGTTTTTGGGCGGCAAAACTCTAAAATGGTCCGATTACGATGGTTGATACCTCTATCAATAGGTTTCGGAACCTGTAATTGCTGTGACAATTTTCATTTTGATTGCTCGATTATTTCTAAACATTTCTTAGAAAATTCAATTTTATTGAAAATCAACTGTGCTATAGCCCAAAAGTTTTTGATCGGCAAAAATCTAAAATGCTCCGATTACGATGGTTGATAACTCTATCAATAGGTTTCGGAACCTGTAATTGCTGTGACAATTTGTATTTTGATTGCTCGATTATTTCTAAACATTTCTTAGAAAATTCAATTTTATTGAAAATCAACTGTGCTAAAGCCCACAAGTTTTTGGGCGGCAAAAATCTAAAATGGTCCGATTACGATGGTTGATACCTCTATCAATAGGTTTCGGAACCTGTAATTGCTGTGACAATTTTCATTTTGATTGCTCGATTATTTCTAAACATTTCTTAGAAAATTTAATTTTATTGAAAATCAACTGTGCTATAGCCCACAAGTTTTTGGGCTGCAAAAATCTAAAATGGTGCGATTACGATAGTTGATACCTCTATCAATAGGTTTCGGAACCTGTAATTGCTGTGACAATTTTCATTTTGATTGCTCGATTATTTCTAAACATTTCTTAGAAAATTCAATTTTATTGAAAATCAACTGTGCTATAGCCCACAAGTTTTTGGGCTGCAAAAATCGAAAATGCTCCGATTACGATGGTTGATACCTCTATCAATAGGTTTCGGAACCTGTAATTGCTGTGACAATTTTCATTTTGATTGCTCGATTATTTCTAAACATTTCTTAGAAAATTCAATTTTATTGAAAATCAACTGTGCTATAGCCCACAAGTTTTTGGGCGGCAAAAATCGAAAATGGTCCGATTACGATGGTTGATACCTCTATCAATAGGTTTCGGAACCTGTAATTGCTGTGACAATTTTCATTTTGATTGCTCGATTATTTCTAAACATTTCTTAGAAAATTCAATTTTATTGAAAATCAACTGTGCTATAGCCCACAAGTTTTTGGGCGGCAAAAATCTAAAATGGTCCGATTACGATGGTTGATACCTCTATCAGTAGGTTTCGGAACCTGTAATTGCTGTGACAATTTTCATTTTGATTGTTGGATTATTTCTAAACATTTCTTAGAAAATTCAATTTTATTGAAAATCAACTGTGCTATAGCCCAAAAGTTTTTGGGCGGCAAAAATGGAAAATGCTCCGATTACGATGGTTGATAACTCTATCAATAGGTTTCGGAACCTGTAATTGCTGTGACAATTTTTATTTTGATTGCTCGATTATTTCTAAACATTTCTTAGAAAATTCAATTTTATTGAAAATCAACTGTGCTATAGCCCACAAGTTTTTGGGCGGCAAAAATCTAAAATGGTCCGATTACGATAGTTGATACCTCTATCAAAAGGCTTGGGAACCTGTAATTGCTGTGACAATTTGTATTTTGATTGCTCGATTATTTCTAAACATTTCTTAGAAAATTCAATTTTATTGAAAATCAACTGTGATAAAGCCCACAAGTTTTTGGGCGGCAAAAATCTAAAATGATCCGATTACGATGGTTGATACCTCTATCAATAGGTTTCGGAACCTGTAATTGCTGTGACAATTTTCATTTTGATTGCTCGATTATTCTAAACATTTCTTAGAAAATTCAATTTTATTGAAAATCAACTGTGCTATAGCCCACAAGTTTTTGGGCGGCAAAAATCTAAAATGCTCCGATTACGATAGTTGATACCTCTATCAATAGGTTTCGGAACCTGTAATTGCTGTGACAATTTTCATTTTGATTACTCGATTATTTCTAAACATTTCTTAGAAAATTCAATTTTATTGAAAATCAACTGTGCTATAGCCCACAAGTTTTTGGGCGGCAAAAATCTAAAATGCTCCGTTTACGATGGTTGATACCTCTATCAATAGGTTTCGGAACCTGTAATTGCTGTGACAATTTTCATTTTGATTGCTCGATTATTTCTAAACATTTCTTAGAAAATTCAATTTTATTGAAAATCAACTGTGCTATAGCCCAAAAGTTTTTGATCGGCAAAAATCGAAAATGCTCCGATTACGATGGTTGATAACTCTATCAATAGGTTTCGGAACCTGTAATTGCTGTGACAATTTTTATTTTGATTGCTCGATTATTTCTAAACATTTCTTAGAAAATTCAATTTTATTGAAAATCAACTGTGCTATAGCCCACAAGTTTTTGGGCGGCAAAAATCTAAAATGGTCCGATTACGATAGTTGATACCTCTATCAAAAGGCTTGGGAACCTGTAATTGCTGTGACAATTTTTATTTTGATTGTTGGATTATTTCTAAACATTTCTTAGAAAATTCAATTTTATTGAAAATCAACTGTGCTATAGCCCACAAGTTTTTGGGCGGCAAAAATCGAAAATGCTCCGATTACGATGGTTGATACCTCTATCAGTAGGTTTCGGAACCTGTAATTGCTGTGACAATTTTCATTTTGATTGCTCGATTATTTCTAAACATTTCTTAGAAAATTCAATTTTATTGAAAATCAACTGTGCTATAGCCCAAAAGTTTTTGGGCGGCAAAAATCGAAAATGCTCCGATTACGATGGTTGATAACTCTATCAATAGGTTTCGGAACCTGTAATTGCTGTGACAATTTTTATTTTGATTGCTCGATTATTTCTAAACATTTCTTAGAAAATTCAATTTTATTGAAAATCAACTGTGCTATAGCCCAAAAGTTTTTGGGCGGCAAAAATCGAAAATGCTCCGATTACGATGGTTGATAACTCTATCAATAGGTTTCGGAACCTGTAATTGCTGTGACAATTTTTATTTTGATTGCTCGATTATTTCTAAACATTTCTTAGAAAATTCAATTTTATTGAAAATCAACTGTGCTATAGCCCACAAGTTTTTGGGCGGCAAAAATCTAAAATGGTCCGATTACGATAGTTGATACCTCTATCAAAAGGCTTGGGAACCTGTAATTGCTGTGACAATTTTCATTTTGATTGTTGGATTATTTCTAAACATTTCTTAGAAAATTCAATTTTATTGAAAATCAACTGTGCTATAGCCCACAAGTTTTTGGGCGGCAAAAATCGAAAATGCTCCGATTACGATGGTTGATACCTCTATCAGTAGGTTTCGGAACCTGTAATTGCTGTGACAATTTTCATTTTGATTGCTCGATTATTTCTAAACATTTCTTAGAAAATTCAATTTTATTGAAAATCAACTGTGCTATAGCCCAAAAGTTTTTGGGCGGCAAAAATCTAAAATGGTCCGATTACGATAGTTGATACCTCTATCAAAAGGCTTGGGAACCTGTAATTGCTGTGACAATTTTCATTTTGATTGCTCGATTATTTCTAAACATTTCTTAGAAAATTCAATTTTATTGAAAATCAACTGTGCTAAAGCCCACAAGTTTTTGGGCGGCAAAAATCTAAAATGGTCCGATTACGATGGTTGATACCTCTATCAATAGGTTTCGGAACCTGTAATTGCTGTGACAATTTTCATTTTGATTGCTCGATTATTTCTAAACATTTCTTAGAAAATTCAATTTTATTGAAAATCAACTGTGCTATAGCCCACAAGTTTTTGGGCTGCAAAAATCTAAAATGGTCCGATTACAATGGTTGATACCTCTATCAATAGGTTTCGGAACCTGTAATTGCTGTGACAATTTTCATTTTGATTACTCGATTATTTCTAAACATTTCTTAGAAAATTCAATTTTATTGAAAATCAACTGTGCTATAGCCCAAAAGTTTTTGGGCGGCAAAAAACTAAAATGCTCCGATTACGATGGTTGATACCTCTATCAATAGGTTTCGGAACCTGTAATTGCTGTGACAATTTTAATTTTGATTACTCGATTATTTCTAAACATTTCTTAGAAAATTCAATTTTATTGAAAATCAACTGTGCTATAGCCCACAAGTTTTTGGGCGGCAAAAAACTAAAATGCTCCGATTACGATGGTTGATACCTCTATCAATAGGTTTCGGAACCTGTAATTGCTGTGACAATTTTCATTTTGATTGCTCGATTATTTCTAAACATTTCTTAGAAAATTCAATTTTATTGAAAATCAACTGTGCTATAGCCCACAAGTTTTTGGGCTGCAAAAATCTAAAATGCTCCGATAACGATGGTTGATACCTCTATCAATAGGTTTCGGAACCTGTAATTGCTGTGACAATTTTCATTTTGATTGCTCGATTATTTCTAAACATTTCTTAGAAAATTCAATTTTATTGAAAATCAACTGTGCTATAGCCCACAAGTTTTTGGGCTGCAAAAATCTAAAATGCTCCGATTACGATGGTTGATACCTCTATCAATAGGTTTCGGAACCTGTAATTGCTGTGACAATTTTCATTTTGATTGCTCGATTATTTCTAAACATTTCTTAGAAAATTCAATTTTATTGAAAATCAACTGTGCTATAGCCCACAAGTTTTTGGGCGGCAAAAATCGAAAATGCTCCGATTACGATGGTTGATACCTCTATCAGTAGGTTTCGGAACCTGTAATTGCTGTGACAATTTTCATTTTGATTGCTCGATTATTTCTAAACATTTCTTAGAAAATTCAATTTTATTGAAAATCAACTGTGCTATAGCCCAAAAGTTTTTGGGCGGCAAAAATCTAAAATGGTCCGATTACGATGGTTGATAACTCTATCAATAGGTTTCGGAACCTGTAATTGCTGTGACAATTTTTATTTTGATTGCTCGATTATTTCTAAACATTTCTTAGAAAATTCAATTTTATTGAAAATCAACTGTGCTATAGCCCAACAGTTTTTGGGCGGCAAAAATCGAAAATGCTCCGATTACGATGGTTGATAACTCTATCAATAGGTTTCGGAACCTGTAATTGCTGTGACAATTTTTATTTTGATTGCTCGATTATTTCTAAACATTTCTTAGAAAATTCAATTTTATTGAAAATCAACTGTGCTATAGCCCACAAGTTTTTGGGCGGCAAAAATCTAAAATGGTCCGATTACGATAGTTGATACCTCTATCAAAAGGCTTGGGAACCTGTAATTGCTGTGACAATTTTTATTTTGATTGTTGGATTATTTCTAAACATTTCTTAGAAAATTCAATTTTATTGAAAATCAACTGTGCTATAGCCCACAAGTTTTTGGGCGGCAAAAATCGAAAATGCTCCGATTACGATGGTTGATACCTCTATCAGTAGGTTTCAGAACCTGTAATTGCTGTGACAATTTTCATTTTGATTGCTCGATTATTTCTAAACATTTCTTAGAAAATTCAATTTTATTGAAAATCAACTGTGCTATAGCCCAAAAGTTTTTGGGCGGCAAAAATCGAAAATGGTCCGATTACGATGGTTGATAACTCTATCAATAGGTTTCGGAACCTGTAATTGCTGTGACAATTTTTATTTTGATTGCTCGATTATTTCTAAACATTTCTTAGAAAATTCAATTTTATTGAAAATCAACTGTGCTATAGCCCAAAAGTTTTTGGGCGGCAAAAATCTAAAATGGTCCGATTACGATAGTTGATACCTCTATCAAAAGGCTTGGGAACCTGTAATTGCTGTGACAATTTTCATTTTGATTGCTCGATTATTTCTAAACATTTCTTAGAAAATTCAATTTTATTGAAAATCAACTGTGCTATAGCCCACAAGTTTTTGGGCGGCAAAAATCTAAAATGGTCCGATTACGATGGTTGATACCTCTATCAAAAGGCTTGGGAACCTGTATTTGCTGTGACAATTTTCATTTTGATTGCTCGATTATTTCTAAACATTTCTTAGAAAATTCAATTTTATTGAAAATCAACTGTGCTATAGCCCACAAGTTTTTGGGCTGCAAAAATCTAAAATGGTGCGATTACGATGGTTGATACCTCTATCAATAGGTTTCGGAACCTGTAGTTGCTGTGACAATTTTCATTTTGATTACTCGATTATTTCTAAACATTTCTTAGAAAATTCAATTTTATTGAAAATCAACTGTGCTATAGCCCAAAAGTTTTTGGGCGGCAAAAAACTAAAATGCTCCGATTACGATGGTTGATACCTCTATCAATAGGTTTCGGAACCTGTAATTGCTGTGACAATTTTCATTTTGATTGCTCGATTATTTCTAAACATTTCTTAGAAAATTCAATTTTATTGAAAATCAACTGTGCTATAGCCCACAAGTTTTTGGGCTGCAAAAATCAAAAATGGTCCGATTACGATGGTTGATACCTCTATCAATAGGTTTCGGAACCTGTAATTGCTGTGACAATTTTCATTTTGATTGCTCGATTATTTCTAAACATTTCTTAGAAAATTCAATTTTATTGAAAATCAACTGTGCTATAGCCCACAAGTTTTTGGGCGGCAAAAATCTAAAATGGTCCGATTACGATAGTTGATACCTCTATCAAAAGGCTTGGGAACCTGTAATTGCTGTGACAATTTTTATTTTGATTGTTGGATTATTTCTAAACATTTCTTAGAAAATTCAATTTTATTGAAAATCAACTGTGCTATAGCCCACAAGTTTTTGGGCGGCAAAAATCGAAAATGCTCCGATTACGATGGTTGATACCTCTATCAGTAGGTTTCGGAACCTGTAATTGCTGTGACAATTTTCATTTTGATTGCTCGATTATTTCTAAACATTTCTTAGAAAATTCAATTTTATTGAAAATCAACTGTGCTATAGCCCAAAAGTTTTTGGGCGGCAAAAATCGAAAATGCTCCGATTACGATGGTTGATAACTCTATCAATAGGTTTCGGAACCTGTAATTGCTGTGACAATTTTTATTTTGATTGCTCGATTATTTCTAAACATTTCTTAGAAAATTCAATTTTATTGAAAATCAACTGTGCTATAGCCCACAAGTTTTTGGGCGGCAAAAATCTAAAATGGTCCGATTACGATAGTTGATACCTCTATCAAAAGGCTTGGGAACCTGTAATTGCTGTGACAATTTTCATTTTGATTGTTGGATTATTTCTAAACTTTTGTTAGAAAATTCAATTTTATTGAAAATCAACTGTGCTATAGCCCACAAGTTTTTGGGCGGCAAAAATCGAAAATGCTCCGATTACGATGGTTGATACCTCTATCAGTAGGTTTCGGAACCTGTAATTGCTGTGACAATTTTCATTTTGATTGCTCGATTATTTCTAAACATTTCTTAGAAAATTCAATTTTATTGAAAATCAACTGTGCTATAGCCCAAAAGTTTTTGGGCGGCAAAAATCGAAAATGCTCCGATTACGATGGTTGATAACTCTATCAATAGGTTTCGGAACCTGTAATTGCTGTGACAATTTTTATTTTGATTGCTCGATTATTTCTAAACATTTCTTAGAAAATTCAATTTTATTGAAAATCAACTGTGCTATAGCCCACAAGTTTTTGGGCGGCAAAAATCTAAAATGGTCCGATTACGATAGTTGATACCTCTATCAAAAGGCTTGGGAACCTGTAATTGCTGTGACAATTTTCATTTTGATTGCTCGATTATTTCTAAACATTTCTTAGAAAATTCAATTTTATTGAAAATCAACTGGCTAAAGCCCACAAGTTTTTGGGCGGCAAAAATCTAAAATGGTCCGATTACGATGGTTGATACCTCTATCAATAGGTTTCGGAACCTGTAATTGCTGTGACAATTTTCATTTTGATTACTCGATTATTTCTAAACATTTCTTAGAAAATTCAATTTTATTGAAAATCAACTGTGCTATAGCCCAAAAGTTTTTGGGCGGCAAAAAACTAAAATGCTCCGATTACGATGGTTGATACCTCTATCAATAGGTTTCGGAACCTGTAATTGCTGTGACAATTTTCATTTTGATTGCTCGATTATTTCTAAACATTTCTTAGAAAATTCAATTTTATTGAAAATCAACTGTGCTATAGCCCACAAGTTTTTGGGCGGCAAAAATCAAAAATGGTCCGATTACGATGGTTGATACCTCTATCAATAGGTTTCGGAACCTGTAATTGCTGTGACAATTTTCATTTTGATTGCTCGATTATTTCTAAACATTTCTTAGAAAATTCAATTTTATTGAAAATCAACTGTGCTATAGCCCACAAGTTTTAGGGCGGCAAAAATCGAAAATGCTCCGATTACGATGGTTGATACCTCTATCAGTAGGTTTCGGAACCTGTAATTGCTGTGACAATTTTCATTTTGATTGCTCGATTATTTCTAAACATTTCTTAGAAAATTCAATTTTATTGAAAATTAACTGTGCTATAGCCCACAAGTTTTTGGGCGGCAAAAATCTAAAATGGTGCGATTACGATGGTTGATACCTCTATCAATAGGTTTCGGGACCTGTAATTGCTGTGACAATTTTCATTTTGATTGCTCGATTATTACTAAACATTTCCTAGAAAATTCAATTTTATTGAAAATCAACTGTGCTATAGCCCACAAGTTTTTAGGCGGCAAACATTTGAAATGGTCCGATTACGATGGTTGATACCTCTATCAATAGGTTTCGGGACCTGTAATTGCTGTGACAATTTTCATTTTGATTGTTCGATTATTTCTAAACATTTCTTAGAAAATTCAATTTTATTGAAAATCAACTGTGCTATAGCCCAAAAGTTTTTGGGCGGCAAAAATCGAAAATGCTCCGATTACGATGGTTGATACCTCTATCAGTAGGTTTCGGAACCTGTAATTGCTGTGACAATTTTTATTTTGATTGCTCGATTATTTCTAAACATTTCTTGGAAAATTCAATTTTATTGAAAATCAACTGTGCTATAGCCCAAAAGTTTTTGGGCGGCAAAAATCGAAAATGCTCCGATTACGATGGTTGATACCTCTATCAGTAGGTTTCGGAACCTGTAATTGCTGTGACAATTTTCATTTTGATTGCTCGATTATTTCTAAACATTTCTTAGAAAATTCAATTTTATTGAAAATCAACTGTGCTATAGCCCAAAAGTTTTTGGGCGGCAAAAATCGAAAATGCTCCGATTACGATGGTTGATAACTCTATCAATAGGTTTCGGAACCTGTAATTGCTGTGACAATTTTTATTTTGATTGCTCGATTATTTCTAAACATTTCTTAGAAAATTCAATTTTATTGAAAATCAACTGTGCTATAGCCCAAAAGTTTTTGGGCGGCAAAAATCTAAAATGGTCCGATTACGATAGTTGATACCTCTATCAAAAGGCTTGGGAACCTGTAATTGCTGTGACAATTTTTATTTTGATTGTTGGATTATTTCTAAACATTTCTTAGAAAATTCAATTTTATTGAAAATCAACTGTGCTATAGCCCACAAGTTTTTGGGCGGCAAAAATCTAAAATGCTCCGATTACGATGGTTGATACCTCTATCAGTAGGTTTCGGAACCTGTAATTGCTGTGACAATTTTCATTTTGATTGCTCGATTATTTCTAAACATTTCTTAGAAAATTCAATTTTATTGAAAATCAACTGTGCTATAGCCCACAAGTTTTTGGGCGGCAAAAATCTAAAATGGTCCGATTACGATAGTTGATACCTCTATCAAAAGGCTTGGGAACCTGTAATTGCTGTGACAATTTTCATTTTGATTGCTCGATTATTTCTAAACATTTCCTAGAAAATTCAATTTTATTGAAAATCAACTGTGCTAAAGCCCACAAGTTTTTGGGCGGCAAAAATCTAAAATGGTCCGATTACGATGGTTGATACCTCTATCAAAAGGCTTGGGAACCTGTATTTGCTGTGACAATTTTCATTTTGATTGCTCGATTATTTCTAAACATTTCTTAGAAAATTCAATTTTATTGAAAATCAACTGTGCTATAGCCCACAAGTTTTTGGGCTGCAAAAATCTAAAATGGTGCGATTACGATGGTTGATACCTCTATCAGTAGGTTTCGGAACCTGTAATTGCTGTGACAATTTTCATTTTGATTACTCGATTATTTCTAAACATTTCTTAGAAAATTCAATTTTATTGAAAATCAACTGTGCTATAGCCCAAAAGTTTTTGGGCGGCAAAAAACTAAAATGGTCCGATTACGATGGTTGATACCTCTATCAATAGGTTTCGGAACCTGTAATTGCTGTGACAATTTTCATTTTGATTACTCGATTATTTCTAAACATTTCTTAGAAAATTCAATTTTATTGAAAATCAACTGTGCTATAGCCCACAAGTTTTTGGGCGGCAAAAATCTAAAATGGTCCGATTACGATGGTTGATACCTCTATCAATAGGTTTCGGAACCTGTAATTGCTGTGACAATTTTCATTTTGATTGCTCGATTATTTCTAAACATTTCTTAGAAAATTCAATTTTATTGAAAATCAACTGTGCTATAGCCCACAAGTTTTTGGGCGGCAAAAATCGAAAATGCTCCGATTACGATGATTGATACCTCTATCAGTAGGTTTCGGAACCTGTAATTGCTGTGACAATTTTCATTTTGATTGCTCGATTATTTCTAAACATTTCTTAGAAAATTCAATTTTATTGAAAATCAACTGTGCTATAGCCCAAAAGTTTTTGGGCGGCAAAAATCGAAAATGGTCCGATTACGATGGTTGATAACTCTATCAATAGGTTTCGGAACCTGTAATTGCTGTGACAATTTTTATTTTGATTGCTCGATTATTTCTAAACATTTCTTAGAAAATTCAATTTTATTGAAAATCAACTGTGCTATAGCCCAAAAGTTTTTGGGCGGCAAAAATCGAAAATGCTCCGATTACGATGGTTGATAACTCTATCAATAGGTTTCGGAACCTGTAATTGCTGTGACAATTTTCATTTTGATTGCTCGATTATTTCTAAACATTTCTTAGAAAATTCAATTTTATTGAAAATCAACTGTGCTATAGCCCACAAGTTTTTGGGCGGCAAAAATCTAAAATGGTCCGATTACGATAGTTGATACCTCTATCAAAAGGCTTGGGAACCTGTAATTGCTGTGACAATTTTCATTTTGATTGCTCGATTATTTCTAAACATTTCTTAGAAAATTCAATTTTATTGAAAATCAACTGGATAAAGCCCACAAGTTTTTGGGCGGCAAAAATCTAAAATGGTCCGATTACGATGGTTGATACCTCTATCAATAGGTTTCGGAACCTGTAATTGCTGTGACAATTTTCATTTTGATTGCTCGATTATTTCTAAACATTTCTTAGAAAATTCAATTTTATTGAAAATCTACTGTGCTATAGCCCACAAGTTTTTGGGCTGCAAAAATCTAAAATGGTGCGATTACGATGGTTGATACCTCTATCAATAGGTTTCGGAACCTGTAATTGCTGTGACAATTTTCATTTTGATTACTCGATTATTTCTAAACATTTCTTAGAAAATTCAATTTTATTGAAAATCAACTGTGCTATAGCCCAAAAGTTTTTGGGCGGCAAAAAACTAAAATGCTCCGATTACGATGGTTGATACCTCTATCAATAGGTTTCGGAACCTGTAATTGCTGTGACAATTTTCATTTTGATTGCTCGATTATTTCTAAACATTTCTTAGAAAATTCAATTTTATTGAAAATCAACTGTGCTATAGCCCACAAGTTTTTGGGCTGCAAAAATCTAAAATGGTCCGATTACGATGGTTGATACCTCTATCAATAGGTTTCGGAACCTGTAATTGCTGTGACAATTTTCATTTTGATTGCTCGATTATTTCTAAACATTTCTTAGAAAATTCAATTTTATTGAAAATCAACTGTGCTATAGCCCAAAAGTTTTTGGGCGGCAAGAATCGAAAATGCTCCGATTACGATGGTTGATAACTCTATCAATAGGTTTCGGAACCTGTAATTGCTGTGACAATTTTTATTTTGATTGCTCGATTATTTCTAAACATTTCTTAGAAAATTCAAT
Organism: Tipula vernalis; assembly: GCA_958295665.1. Classification (NCBI taxonomy): domain Eukaryota; kingdom Metazoa; phylum Arthropoda; class Insecta; order Diptera; family Tipulidae; genus Tipula; species Tipula vernalis. The sequence goes on along the minus strand of OY282558.1, from coordinate 42,795,783 downwards.
TTTATTGAAAATCAACTGTGCTATAACCCACAAGTTTTTGGGCGGCAAAAATCGAAAATGCTCCGATTACGATAGTTGATACCTCTATCAAAAGGCTTGGGAACCTGTAATTGCTGTGACAATTTTCATTTTGATTGTTGGATTATTTCTAAACATTTCTTAGAAAATTCAATTTTATTGAAAATCAACTGTGCTATAGCCCACAAGTTTTTGGGCGGCAAAAATCGAAAATGCTCCGATTACGATGGTTGATACCTCTATCAGTAGGTTTCGGAACCTGTAATTGCTGTGACAATTTTTATTTTGATTGCTCGATTATTTCTAAACATTTCTTAGAAAATTCAATTTTATTGAAAATCAACTGTGCTATAGCCCACAAGTTTTTGGGCGGCAAAAATCGAAAATGCTCCGATTACGATGGTTGATACCTCTATCAGTAGGTTTCGGAACCTGTAATTGCTGTGACAATTTTTATTTTGATTGCTCGATTATTTCTAAACATTTCTTAGAAAATTCAATTTTATTGAAAATCAACTGTGCTATAGCCCAAAAGTTTTTGGGCGGCAAGAATCGAAAATGCTCTGATTACGATGGTTGATAACTCTATCAATAGGTTTCGGAACCTGTAATTGCTGTGACAATTTTTATTTTGATTGCTCGATTATTTCTAAACATTTCTTAGAAAATTCAATTTTATTGAAAATCAACTGTGCTATAACCCACAAGTTTTTGGGCGGCAAAAATCGAAAATGCTCCGATTACGATAGTTGATACCTCTATCAAAAGGCTTGGGAACCTGTAATTGCTGTGACAATTTTCATTTTGATTGTTGGATTATTTCTAAACATTTCTTAGAAAATTCAATTTTATTGAAAATCAACTGTGCTATAGCCCACAAGTTTTTGGGCGGCAAAAATCGAAAATGCTCCGATTACGATGGTTGATACCTCTATCAGTAGGTTTCGGAACCTGTAATTGCTGTGACAATTTTTATTTTGATTGCTCGATTATTTCTAAACATTTCTTAGAAAATTCAATTTTATTGAAAATCAACTGTGCTATAGCCCACAAGTTTTTGGGCGGCAAAAATCGAAAATGCTCCGATTACGATGGTTGATACCTCTATCAGTAGGTTTCGGAACCTGTAATTGCTGTGACAATTTTTATTTTGATTGCTCGATTATTTCTAAACATTTCTTAGAAAATTCAGTTTTATTGAAAATCAACTGTGCTATAGCCCACAAGTTTTTGGGCGGCAAAAATCTAAAATGGTCCGATTACGATAGTTGATACCTCTATCAAAAGGCTTGGGAACCTGTAATTGCTGTGACAATTTTCATTTTGATTGCTCGATTATTTCTAAACATTTCTTAGAAAATTCAATTTTATTGAAAATCAACTGGCTAAAGCCCACAAGTTTTTGGGCGGCAAAAATCTAAAATGGTCCGATTACGATGGTTGATACCTCTATCAATAGGTTTCGGAACCTGTAATTGCTGTGACAATTTTCATTTTGATTGCTCGATTATTTCTAAACATTTCTTAGAAAATTCAATTTTATTGAAAATCTACTGTGCTATAGCCCACAAGTTTTTGGGCTGCAAAAATCTAAAATGGTGCGATTACGATGGTTGATACCTCTATCAATAGGTTTCGGAACCTGTAATTGCTGTGACAATTTTCATTTTGATTACTCGATTATTTCTAAACATTTCTTAGAAAATTCAATTTTATTGAAAATCAACTGTGCTATAGCCCAAAAGTTTTTGGGCGGCAAAAAACTAAAATGCTCCGATTACGATGGTTGATACCTCTATCAATAGGTTTCGGAACCTGTAATTGCTGTGACAATTTTCATTTTGATTGCTCGATTATTTCTAAACATTTCTTAGAAAATTCAATTTTATTGAAAATCAACTGTGCTATAGCCCACAAGTTTTTGGGCTGCAAAAATCTAAAATGGTCCGATTACGATGGTTGATACCTCTATCAATAGGTTTCGGAACCTGTAATTGCTGTGACAATTTTCATTTTGATTGCTCGATTATTTCTAAACATTTCTTAGAAAATTCAATTTTATTGAAAATCAACTGTGCTATAGCCCAAAAGTTTTTGGGCGGCAAGAATCGAAAATGCTCCGATTACGATGGTTGATAACTCTATCAATAGGTTTCGGAACCTGTAATTGCTGTGACAATTTTTATTTTGATTGCTCGATTATTTCTAAACATTTCTTAGAAAATTCAATTTTATTGAAAATCAACTGTGCTATAACCCACAAGTTTTTGGGCGGCAAAAATCGAAAATGCTCCGATTACGATAGTTGATACCTCTATCAAAAGGCTTGGAAACCTGTAATTGCTGTGACAATTTTCATTTTGATTGTTGGATTATTTCTAAACATTTCTTAGAAAATTCAATTTTATTGAAAATCAACTGTGCTATAGCCCACAAGTTTTTGGGCGGCAAAAATCAAAAATGCTCCGATTACGATGGTTGATACCTCTATCAGTAGGTTTCGGAACCTGTAATTGCTGTGACAATTTTTATTTTGATTGCTCGATTATTTCTAAACATTTCTTAGAAAATTCAATTTTATTGAAAATCAACTGTGCTATAGCCCACAAGTTTTTGGGCGGCAAAAATCGAAAATGGTCCGATTACGATGGTTGATACCTCTATCAGTAGGTTTCGGAACCTGTAATTGCTGTGACAATTTTTATTTTGATTGCTCGATTATTTCTAAACATTTCTTAGAAAATTCAATTTTATTGAAAATCAACTGTGCTATAGCCCACAAGTTTTTGGGCGGCAAAAATCTAAAATGGTCCGATTACGATAGTTGATACCTCTATCAAAAGGCTTGGGAACCTGTAATTGCTGTGACAATTTTCATTTTGATTGCTCGATTATTTCTAAACATTTCTTAGAAAATTCAATTTTATTGAAAATCAACTGGCTAAAGCCCACAAGTTTTTGGGCGGCAAAAATCTAAAATGGTCCGATTACGATGGTTGATACCTCTATCAATAGGCTTTGGAACCTGTAATTGCTGTGACAATTTTCATTTTGATTGTTGGATTATTTCTAAACATTTCTTAGAAAATTCAATTTTATTGAAAATCAACTGTGCTATAGCCCACAAGTTTTTGGGCGGCAAAAATCGAAAATGCTCCGATTACGATGGTTGATACCTCTATCAGTAGGTTTCGGAACCTGTAATTGCTGTGACAATTTTTATTTTGATTGCTCGATTATTTCTAAACATTTCTTAGAAAATTCAATTTTATTGAAAATCAACTGTGCTATAGCCCACAAGTTTTTGGGCGGCAAAAATCGAAAATGCTCCGATTACGATGGTTGATACCTCTATCAGTAGGTTTCGGAACCTGTAATTGCTGTGACAATTTTTATTTTGATTGCTCGATTATTTCTAAACATTTCTTAGAAAATTCAATTTTATTGAAAATCAACTGTGCTATAACCCACAAGTTTTTGGGCGGCAAAAATCGAAAATGCTCCGATTACGATAGTTGATACCTCTATCAAAAGGCTTGGGAACCTGTAATTGCTGTGACAATTTTCATTTTGATTGTTGGATTATTTCTAAACATTTCTTAGAAAATTCAATTTTATTGAAAATCAACTGTGCTATAGCCCACAAGTTTTTGGGCGGCAAAAATCGAAAATGCTCCGATTACGATGGTTGATACCTCTATCAGTAGGTTTCGGAACCTGTAATTGCTGTGACAATTTTTATTTTGATTGCTCGATTATTTCTAAACATTTCTTAGAAAATTCAATTTTATTGAAAATCAACTGTGCTATAGCCCACAAGTTTTTGGGCGGCAAAAATCGAAAATGCTCCGATTACGATGGTTGATACCTCTATCAGTAGGTTTCGGAACCTGTAATTGCTGTGACAATTTTTATTTTGATTGCTCGATTATTTCTAAACATTTCTTAGAAAATTCAATTTTATTGAAAATCAACTGTGCTATAACCCACAAGTTTTTGGGCGGCAAAAATCGAAAATGCTCCGATTACGATGGTTGATACCTCTATCAAAAGGCTTGGGAACCTGTAATTGCTGTGACAATTTTCATTTTGATTGTTGGATTATTTCTAAACATTTCTTAGAAAATTCAATTTTATTGAAAATCAACTGTGCTATAGCCCACAAGTTTTTGGGCGGCAAAAATCTAAAATGGTCCGATTACGATGGTTGATACCTCTATCAGTAGGTTTCGGAACCTGTAATTGCTGTGACAATTTTTATTTTGATTGCTCGATTATTTCTAAACATTTCTTAGAAAATTCAATTTTATTGAAAATCAACTGTGCTATAGCCCACAAGTTTTTGGGCGGCAAAAATCGAAAATGCTCCGATTACGATGGTTGATACCTCTATCAGTAGGTTTCGGAACCTGTAATTGCTGTGACAATTTTTATTTTGATTGCTCGATTATTTCTAAACATTTCTTAGAAAATTCAATTTTATTGAAAATCAACTGTGCTATAGCCCACAAGTTTTTGGGCGGCAAAAATCTAAAATGGTCCGATTACGATAGTTGATACCTCTATCAAAAGGCTTGGGAACCTGTAATTGCTGTGACAATTTTCATTTTGATTGCTCGATTATTTCTAAACATTTCTTAGAAAATTCAATTTTATTGAAAATCAACTGGCTAAAGCCCACAAGTTTTTGGGCGGCAAAAATCTAAAATGGTCCGATTACGATGGTTGATACCTCTATCAATAGGTTTCGGAACCTGTAATTGCTGTGACAATTTTCATTTTGATTGCTCGATTATTTCTAAACATTTCTTAGAAAATTCAATTTTATTGAAAATCTACTGTGCTATAGCCCACAAGTTTTTGGGCTGCAAAAATCTAAAATGGTGCGATTACGATGGTTGATACCTCTATCAATAGGTTTCGGAACCTGTAATTGCTGTGACAATTTTCATTTTGATTGCTCGATTATTTCTAAACATTTCTTAGAAAATTCAATTTTATTGAAAATCAACTGTGCTATAGCCCAAAAGTTTTTGGGCGGCAAGAATCGAAAATGCTCCGATTACGATGGTTGATAACTCTATCAATAGGTTTCGGAACCTGTAATTGCTGTGACAATTTTTATTTTGATTGCTCGATTATTTCTAAACATTTCTTAGAAAATTCAATTTTATTGAAAATCAACTGTGCTATAACCCACAAGTTTTTGGGCGGCAAAAATCGAAAATGCTCCGATTACGATAGTTGATACCTCTATCAAAAGGCTTGGGAACCTGTAATTGCTGTGACAATTTTCATTTTGATTGTTGGATTATTTCTAAACATTTCTTAGAAAATTCAATTTTATTGAAAATCAACTGTGCTATAGCCCACAAGTTTTTGGGCGGCAAAAATCGAAAATGCTCCGATTACGATGGTTGATACCTCTATCAGTAGGTTTCGGAACCTGTAATTGCTGTGACAATTTTTATTTTGATTGCTCGATTATTTCTAAACATTTCTTAGAAAATTCAATTTTATTGAAAATCAACTGTGCTATAGCCCACAAGTTTTTGGGCGGCAAAAATCGAAAATGCTCCGATTACGATGGTTGATACCTCTATCAGTAGGTTTCGGAACCTGTAATTGCTGTGACAATTTTTATTTTGATTGCTCGATTATTTCTAAACATTTCTTAGAAAATTCAATTTTATTGAAAATCAACTGTGCTATAGCCCAAAAGTTTTTGGGCGGCAAGAATCGAAAATGCTCCGATTACGATGGTTGATAACTCTATCAATAGGTTTCGGAACCTGTAATTGCTGTGACAATTTTTATTTTGATTGCTCGATTATTTCTAAACATTTCTTAGAAAATTCAATTTTATTGAAAATCAACTGTGCTATAACCCACAAGTTTTTGGGCGGCAAAAATCGAAAATGCTCCGATTACGATAGTTGATACCTCTATCAAAAGGCTTGGGAACCTGTAATTGCTGTGACAATTTTCATTTTGATTGTTGGATTATTTCTAAACATTTCTTAGAAAATTCAATTTTATTGAAAATCAACTGTGCTATAGCCCAAAAGTTTTTGGGCGGCAAGAATCGAAAATGCTCCGATTACGATGGTTGATACCTCTATCAGTAGGTTTCGGAACCTGTAATTGCTGTGACAATTTTTATTTTGATTGCTCGATTATTTCTAAACATTTCTTAGAAAATTCAATTTTATTGAAAATCAACTGTGCTATAGCCCACAAGTTTTTGGGCGGCAAAAATCGAAAATGCTCCGATTACGATGGTTGATACCTCTATCAGTAGGTTTCGGAACCTGTAATTGCTGTGACAATTTTTATTTTGATTGCTCGATTATTTCTAAACATTTCTTAGAAAATTCAATTTTATTGAAAATCAACTGTGCTATAGCCCACAAGTTTTTGGGCGGCAAAAATCTAAAATGGTCCGATTACGATAGTTGATACCTCTATCAAAAGGCTTGGGAACCTGTAATTGCTGTGACAATTTTCATTTTGATTGCTCGATTATTTCTAAACATTTCTTAGAAAATTCAATTTTATTGAAAATCAACTGGCTAAAGCCCACAAGTTTTTGGGCGGCAAAAATCTAAAATGGTCCGATTACGATGGTTGATACCTCTATCAATAGGTTTCGGAACCTGTAATTGCTGTGACAATTTTCATTTTGATTGCTCGATTATTTCTAAACATTTCTTAGAAAATTCAATTTTATTGAAAATCTACTGTGCTATAGCCCACAAGTTTTTGGGCTGCAAAAATCTAAAATGGTGCGATTACGATGGTTGATACCTCTATCAATAGGTTTCGGAACCTGTAATTGCTGTGACAATTTTCATTTTGATTACTCGATTATTTCTAAACATTTCTTAGAAAATTCAATTTTATTGAAAATCAACTGTGCTATAGCCCAAAAGTTTTTGGGCGGCAAAAAACTAAAATGCTCCGATTACGATGGTTGATACCTCTATCAATAGGTTTCGGAACCTGTAATTGCTGTGACAATTTTCATTTTGATTGCTCGATTATTTCTAAACATTTCTTAGAAAATTCAATTTTATTGAAAATCAACTGTGCTATAGCCCACAAGTTTTTGGGCTGCAAAAATCTAAAATGGTCCGATTACGATGGTTGATACCTCTATCAATAGGTTTCGGAACCTGTAATTGCTGTGACAATTTTCATTTTGATTGCTCGATTATTTCTAAACATTTCTTAGAAAATTCAATTTTATTGAAAATCAACTGTGCTATAGCCCAAAAGTTTTTGGGCGGCAAGAATCGAAAATGCTCCGATTACGATGGTTGATAACTCTATCAATAGGTTTCGGAACCTGTAATTGCTGTGACAATTTTTATTTTGATTGCTCGATTATTTCTAAACATTTCTTAGAAAATTCAATTTTATTGAAAATCAACTGTGCTATAACCCACAAGTTTTTGGGCGGCAAAAATCGAAAATGCTCCGATTACGATAGTTGATACCTCTATCAAAAGGCTTGGGAACCTGTAATTGCTGTGACAATTTTCATTTTGATTGTTGGATTATTTCTAAACATTTCTTAGAAAATTCAATTTTATTGAAAATCAACTGTGCTATAGCCCACAAGTTTTTGGGCGGCAAAAATCGAAAATGCTCCGATTACGATGGTTGATACCTCTATCAGTAGGTTTCGGAACCTGTAATTGCTGTGACAATTTTTATTTTGATTGCTCGATTATTTCTAAACATTTCTTAGAAAATTCAATTTTATTGAAAATCAACTGTGCTATAGCCCAAAAGTTTTTGGGCGGCAAAAATCGAAAATGCTCCGATTACGATGGTTGATAACTCTATCAATAGGTTTCGGAACCTGTAATTGCTGTGACAATTTTTATTTTGATTGCTCGATTATTTCTAAACATTTCTTAGAAAATTCAATTTTATTGAAAATCAACTGTGCTATAAGCCCACAAGTTTTTGGGCGGCAAAAATCTAAAATGGTCCGATTACGATAGTTGATACCTCTATCAAAAGGCTTGGGAACCTGTAATTGCTGTGACAATTTTCATTTTGATTGCTCGATTATTTCTAGACATTTCTTAGAAAATTCAATTTTATTGAAAATCAACTGTGCTATAGCCCACAAGTTTTTGGGCGGCAAAAATCTAAAATGGTCCGATTACGATGGTTGATACCTCTATCAATAGGTTTCGGAACCTGTAATTGCTGTGACAATTTTCATTTTGATTACTCGATTATTTCTAAACATTTCTTAGAAAATTCAATTTTATTGAAAATCAACTGTGCTATAGCCCAAAAGTTTTTGGGCGGCAAAAAACTAAAATGCTCCGATTACGATGGTTGATACCTCTATCAATAGGTTTCGGAACCTGTAATTGCTGTGACAATTTTCATTTTGATTGCTCGATTATTTCTAAACATTTCTTAGAAAATTCAATTTTATTGAAAATCAACTGTGCTATAGCCCACAAGTTTTTGGGCGGCAAAAATCGAAAATGCTCCGATTACGATGGTTGATAACTCTATCAATAGGTTTCGGAACCTGTAATTGCTGTGACAATTTTCATTTTGATTGCTCGATTATTTCTAAACATTTCTTAGAAAATTCAATTTTATTGAAAATCAACTGTGCTATAGCCCAAAAGTTTTTGGGCGGCAAAAATCGAAAATGCTCCGATTACGATGGTTGATACCTCTATCAGTAGGTTTCGGAACCTGTAATATCTGTGACAATTTTCATTTTGATTGCTCGATTATTTCTAAACATTTCTTAGAAAATTCAATTTTATTGAAAATCAACTGTGCTATAGCCCAAAAGTTTTTGGGCGGCAAGAATCGAAAATGCTCCGATTACGATGGTTGATAACTCTATCAATAGGTTTCGGAACCTGTAATTGCTGTGACAATTTTTATTTTGATTGTTGGATTATTTCTAAACATTTCTTAGAAAATTCAATTTTATTGAAAATCAACTGTGCTATAGCCCACAAGTTTTTGGGCGGCAAAAATCGAAAATGCTCCGATTACGATGGTCGATACCTCTATCAGTAGGTTTCGGAACCTGTAATTGCTGTGACAATTTTCATTTTGATTGCTCGATTATTTCTAAACATTTCTTAGAAAATTCAATTTTATTGAAAATCAACTGTGCTATAGCCCAAAAGTTTTTGGGCGGCAAAAATCGAAAATGCTCCGATTACGATGGTTGATAACTCTATCAATAGGTTTCGGAACCTGTAATTGCTGTGACAATTTTTATTTTGATTGCTCGATTATTTCTAAACATTTCTTAGAAAATTCAATTTTATTGAAAATCAACTGTGCTATAGCCCACAAGTTTTTGGGCGGCAAAAATCTAAAATGGTCCGATTACGATAGTTGATACCTCTATCAAAAGGCTTGGGAACCTGTAATTGCTGTGACAATTTTCATTTTGATTGCTCGATTATTTCTAAACATTTCTTAGAAAATTCAATTTTATTGAAAATCAACTGTGCTAAAGCCCACAAGTTTTTGGGCGGCAAAAATCTAAAATGCTCCGATTACGATGGTTGATACCTCTATCAAAAGGCTTGGGAACCTGTATTTGCTGTGACAATTTTCATTTTGATTGCTCGATTATTTCTAAACATTTCTTAGAAAATTCAATTTTATTGAAAATCAACTGTGCTATAGCCCACAAGTTTTTGGGCTGCAAAAATCTAAAATGGTGCGATTACGATGGTTGATACCTCTATCAATAGGTTTCGGAACCTGTAATTGCTGTGACAATTTTCATTTTGATTACTCGATTATTTCTAAACATTTCTTAGAAAATTCAATTTTATTGAAAATCAATTTTGCTATAGCCCAAAAGTTTTTGGGCGGCAAAAAACTAAAATGCTCCGATTACGATGGTTGATACCTCTATCAATAGGTTTCGGAACCTGTAATTGCTGTGACAATTTTCATTTTGATTGCTCGATTATTTCTAAACATTTCTTAGAAAATTCAATTTTATTGAAAATCAACTGTGCTATAGCCCACAAGTTTTTGGGCTGCAAAAATCTAAAATGGTCGGATTACGATGGTTGATACCTCTATCAATAGGTTTCGGAACCTGTAATTGCTGTGACAATTTTCATTTTGATTGCTCGATTATTTCTAAACATTTCTTAGAAAATTCAATTTTATTGAAAATCAACTGTGCTATAGCCCAAAAGTTTTTGGGCGGCAAAAATCGAAAATGCTCCGATTACGATGGTTGATAACTCTATCAATAGGTTTCGGAACCTGTAATTGCTGTGACAATTTTTATTTTGATTGCTCGATTATTTCTAAACATTTCTTAGAAAATTCAATTTTATTGAAAATCAACTGTGCTATAGCCCACAAGTTTTTGGGCGGCAAAAATCTAAAATGGTCCGATTACGATAGTTGATACCTCTATCAAAGGGCTTGGGAACCTGTAATTGCTATGACAATTTTAATTTTGATTGTTGGATTATTTCTAAACATTTCTTAGAAAATTCAATTTTATTGAAAATCAACTGTGCTATAGCCCACAAGTTTTTGGGCGGCAAAAATCGAAAATGCTCTGATTACGATGGTTGATACCTCTATCAGTAGGTTTCGGAACCTGTAATTGCTGTGACAATTTTCATTTTGATTGCTCGATTATTTCTAAACATTTCTTAGAAAATTCAATTTTATTGAAAATCAACTGTGCTATAGCCCAAAAGTTTTTGGGCGGCAAAAATCGAAAATGCTCCGATTACGATGGTTGATAACTCTATCAATAGGTTTCGGAACCTGTAATTGCTGTGACAATTTTTATTTTGATTGCTCGATTATTTCTAAACATTTCTTAGAAAATTCAATTTTATTGAAAATCAACTGTGCTATAGCCCACAAGTTTTTGGGCGGCAAAAATCTAAAATGGTCCGATTACGATAGTTGATACCTCTATCAAAAGGCTTGGGAACCTGTAATTGCTGTGACAATTTTCATTTTGATTACTCGATTATTTCTAAACATTTCTTAGAAAATTCAATTTTATTGAAAATCAACTGGCTAAAGCCCACAAGTTTTTGGGCGGCAAAAATCTAAAATGGTCCGATTACGATGGTTGATACCTCTATCAATAGGTTTCGGAACCTGTAATTGCTGTGACAATTTTCATTTTGATTGCTCGATTATTTCTAAACATTTCTTAGAAAATTCAATTTTATTGAAAATCAACTGTGCTATAGCCCACAAGTTTTTGGGCTGCAAAAATCTAAAATGGTGCGATTACGATGGTTGATACCTCTATCAATAGGTTTCGGAACCTGTAATTGCTGTGACAATTTTCATTTTGATTACTCGATTATTTCTAAACATTTCTTAGAAAATTCAATTTTATTGAAAATCAACTGTGCTATAGCCCAAAAGTTTTTGGGCGGCAAAAAACTAAAATGCTCCGATTACGATGGTTGATACCTCTATCAATAGGTTTCGGAACCTGTAATTGCTGTGACAATTTTAATTTTGATTGCTCGATTATTTCTAAACATTTCTTAGAAAATTCAATTTTATTGAAAATCAACTGTGCTATAGCCCACAAGTTTTTGGGCTGCAAAAATCTAAAATGGTCCGATTACGATGGTTGATACCTCTATCAATAGGTTTCGGAACCTGTAATTGCTGTGACAATTTTCATTTTGATTGCTCGATTATTTCTAAACATTTCTTAGAAAATTCAATTTTATTGAAAATCAACTGTGCTATAGCCCACAAGTTTTTGGGCGGCAAAAATCGAAAATGCTCCGATTACGATGGTTGATACCTCTATCAGTAGGTTTCGGAACCTGTAATTGCTGTGACAATTTTCATTTTGATTGCTCGATTATTTCTAAACATTTCTTAGAAAATTCAATTTTATTGAAAATCAACTGTGCTATAGCCCAAAAGTTTTTGGGCGGCAAGAATCGAAAATGCTCCGATTACGATGGTTGATAACTCTATCAATAGGTTTCGGAACCTGTAATTGCTGTGACAATTTTTATTTTGATTGCTCGATTATTTCTAAACATTTCTTAGAAAATTCAATTTTATTGAAAATCAACTGTGCTATAGCCCAAAAGTTTTTGGGCGGCAAAAATCGAAAATGCTCCGATTACGATGGTTGATAACTCTATCAATAGGTTTCGGAACCTGTAATTGCTGTGACAATTTTTATTTTGATTGCTCGATTATTTCTAAACATTTCTTAGAAAATTCAATTTTATTGAAAATCAACTGTGCTATAGCCCACAAGTTTTTGGGCGGCAAAAATCTAAAATGGTCCGATTACGATAGTTGATACCTCTATCAAAAGGCTTGGGAACCTGTAATTGCTGTGACAATTTTCATTTTGATTGTTGGATTATTTCTAAACATTTCTTAGAAAATTCAATTTTATTGAAAATCAACTGTGCTATAGCCCACAAGTTTTTGGGCGGCAAAAATCGAAAATGCTCCGATTACGATGGTTGATACCTCTATCAGTAGGTTTCGGAACCTGTAATTGCTGTGACAATTTTCATTTTGATTGCTCGATTATTTCTAAACATTTCTTAGAAAATTCAATTTTATTGAAAATCAACTGTGCTATAGCCCAAAAGTTTTTGGGCGGCAAAAATCGAAAATGCTCCGATTACGATGGTTGATAACTCTATCAATAGGTTTCGGAAACTGTAATTGCTGTGACAATTTTTATTTTGATTGCTCGATTATTTCTAAACATTTCTTAGAAAATTCAATTTTATTGAAAATCAACTGTGCTATAGCCCACAAGTTTTTGGGCGGCAAAATTCTAAAATGGTCCGATTACGATAGTTGATACCTCTATCAAAAGGCTTGGGAACCTGTAATTGCTGTGACAATTTTCATTTTGATTGCTCGATTATTTCTAAACATTTCTTAGAAAATTCAATTTTATTGAAAATCAACTGTGCTAAAGCCCACAAGTTTTTGGGCGGCAAAAATCTAAAATGGTCCGATTACGATGGTTGATACCTCTATCAATAGGTTTCGGAACCTGTAATTGCTGTGACAATTTTCATTTTGATTGCTCGATTATTTCTAAACATTTCTTAGAAAATTCAATTTTATTGAAAATCAACTGTGCTATAGCCCACAAATTTTTGGGCGGCAAAAATCTAAAATGGTCCGATTACGATAGTTGATACCTCTATCAAAAGGCTTGGGAACCTGTAATTGCTGTGACAATTTTCATTTTGATTGTTGGATTATTTCTAAACATTTCTTAGAAAATTCAATTTTATTGAAAATCAACTGTGCTATAGCCCACAAGTTTTTGGGCGGCAAAAATCTAAAATGCTCCGATTACGATGGTTGATACCTCTATCAGTAGGTTTCGGAACCTGTAATTGCTGTGACAATTTTCATTTTGATTGCTCGATTATTTCTAAACATTTCTTAGAAAATTCAATTTTATTGAAAATCAACTGTGCTATAGCCCAAAAGTTTTTGGGCGGCAAAAATCGAAAATGCTCCGATTACGATGGTTGATAACTCTATCAATAGGTTTCGGAACCTGTAATTGCTGTGACAATTTTTATTTTGATTGCTCGATTATTTCTAAACATTTCTTAGAAAATTCAATTTTATTGAAAATCAACTGTGCTATAAGCCCACAAGTTTTTGGGCGGCAAAAATCTAAAATGGTCCGATTACGATAGTTGATACCTCTATCAAAAGGCTTGGGAACCTGTAATTGCTGTGACAATTTTCATTTTGATTGCTCGATTATTTCTAAACATTTCTTAGAAAATTCAATTTTATTGAAAATCAACTGTGCTATAGCCCACAAGTTTTTGGGCGGCAAAAATCTAAAATGGTCCGATTACGATAGTTGATACCTCTATTAAAAGGCTTGGGAACCTGTAATTGCTGTGACAATTTTCATTTTGATTGTTGGATTATTTCTAAACATTTCTTAGAAAATTCAATTTTATTGAAAATCAACTGTGCTATAGCCCACAAGTTTTTGGGCGGCAAAAATCTAAAATGCTCCGATTACGATGGTTGATACCTCTATCAGTAGGTTTCGGAACCTGTAATTGCTGTGACAATTTTCATTTTGATTGCTCGATTATTTCTAAACATTTCTTAGAAAATTCAATTTTATTGAAAATCAACTGTGCTATAGCCCAAAAGTTTTTGGGCGGCAAAAATCGAAAATGCTCCGATTACGATGGTTGATAACTCTATCAATAGGTTTCGGAACCTGTAATTGCTGTGACAATTTTTATTTTGATTGCTCGATTATTTCTAAACATTTCTTAGAAAATTCAATTTTATTGAAAATCAACTAGTGCTATAAGCCCACAAGTTTTTGGGCGGCAAAAATCTAAAATGGTCCGATTACGATAGTTGATACCTCTATCAAAAGGCTTGGGAACCTGTAATTGCTGTGACAATTTTCATTTTGATTGCTCGATTATTTCTAAACATTTCTTAGAAAATTCAATTTTATTGAAAATCAACTGTGCTATAGCCCAAAAGTTTTTGGGCGGCAAAAATCTAAAATGGTCCGATTACGATAGTTGATACCTCTATTAAAAGGCTTGGGAACCTGTAATTGCTGTGACAATTTTCATTTTGATTGTTGGATTATTTCTAAACATTTCTTAGAAAATTCAATTTTATTGAAAATCAACTGTGCTATAGCCCACAAGTTTTTGGGCGGCAAAAATCGAAAATTCTCCGATTACGATGGTTGATACCTCTATCAGTAGGTTTCGGAACCTGTAATTGCTGTGACAATTTTCATTTTGATTGCTCGATTATTTCTAAACATTTCTTAGAAAATTCAATTTTATTGAAAATCAACTGTGCTATAGCCCAAAAGTTTTTGGGCGGCAAAAATCGAAAATGGTCCAATTACGATGGTTGATAACTCTATCAATAGGTTTCGGAACCTGTAATTGCTGTGACAATTTTTATTTTGATTGCTCGATTATTTCTAAACATTTCTTAGAAAATTCAATTTTATTGAAAATCAACTGTGCTATAGCCCACAAGTTTTTGGGCGGCAAAAATCGAAAATGGTCCGATTACGATAGTTGATACCTCTATTAAAAGGCTTGGGAACCTGTAATTGCTGTGACAATTTTCATTTTGATTGCTCGATTATTTCTAAACATTTCTTAGAAAATTCAATTTTATTGAAAATCAACTGTGCTATAGCCCACAAGTTTTTGGGCGGCAAAAATCTAAAATGCTCCGATTACGATAGTTGATACCTCTATCAAAAGGCTTGGGAACCTGTAATTGCTGTGACAATTTTCATTTTGATTGCTCGATTATTTCTAAACATTTCTTAGAAAATTCAATTTTATTGAAAATCAACTGTGCTAAAGCCCACAAGTTTTTGGGCGGCAAAAATCTAAAATGCTCCGATTACGATGGTTGATACCTCTATCAATAGGTTTCGGAACCTGTAATTGCTGTGACAATTTTCATTTTGATTGCTCGATTATTTCTAAACATTTCTTAGAAAATTCAATTTTATTGAAAATCAACTGTGCTATAGCCCACAAGTTTTTGGGCTGCAAAAATCTAAAATGGTGCGATTACGATGGTTGATACCTCTATCAATAGGTTTCGGAACCTGTAATTGCTGTGACAATTTTTATTTTGATTGCTCGATTATTTCTAAACATTTCTTAGAAAATTCAATTTTATTGAAAATCAACTGTGCTATAGCCCAAAAGTTTTTGGGCGGCAAAAATCGAAAATGCTCCGATTACGATGGTTGATAACTCTATCAATAGGTTTCGGAACCTGTAATTGCTGTGACAATTTTTATTTTGATTGCTCGATTATTTCTAAACATTTCTTAGAAAATTCAATTTTATTGAAAATCAACTGTGCTATAGCCCACAAGTTTTTGGGCGGCAAAAATCTAAAATGGTCCGATTACGATAGTTGATACCTCTATCAAAAGGCTTGGGAACCTGTAATTGCTGTGACAATTTTCATTTTGATTGCTCGATTATTTCTAAACATTTCTTAGAAAATTCAATTTTATTGAAAATCAACTGTGCTAAAGCCCACAAGTTTTTGGGCGGCAAAAATCTAAAATGGTCCGATTACGATGGTTGATACCTCTATCAATAGGTTTCGGAACCTGTAATTGCTGTGACAATTTCCATTTTGATTGCTCGTTTTTGAGTGTAAGTTTAACTACGAGATCTAGGACTCAAAATCCCTGTCAGTGCTATTTGAGCCAGATTGCTCGAAGTTATGTGATATTCATGCAACTTCTTAACAAAAAACATCGGCTGACGGGAAATGCATCAAACGTTGTTCCAAATGTTTTATCGATCCCAAACGAGGAACACTTCATAAATGCACCAAATCTGCCCAAGTTGATAATGTATGCAATTATATAAATACAATGGGGGAGAAAGTAACGGAACAAGTAGCGTCAACATTAATCAGTAAAATTGCAATTCAACAACAGGATATTGATAACAAAGTAAACAAAAAAGATTCGACGGTCTCCCTTACTCAGGCACGTGGAGGAAACTCCATGAAATTATTCATGAATCCCCACGAGGAAAATGAAGAGGAACCAGCTTCGAATATATTCACAGCTGATTTCTTGAAAATCAAAACAAAATTTAATCTTAGTACAAAGACTACTCTTGATATAGAGAGTCTGCTTTGAGAGTTGCTACCAAAAAGCGGGCGATAATTGAGCCAGGATTAAAAAAAAGCCTGGAACAGAAGAATGGCGAGGTAAAAAGTTTTTTTTGTGCTAAGACAATAGATTTTGTAACCATCAAAGCTCGAATGAGCACACCAATCTAATGTCCCATAGTTTACTGCCATACTCTTGAAAATTTTCTTTCTCATATCGAGAAACAGCGGGATATTAGAAATCAGCACTTAAAATTTGGAATTGACGGTGGTGGTGGTTTTTTGAAGATGTGCCTGTCTGTTTGAAGATAATTCAACTGAAATTTGTCAACAAGAGAAAAAACGTCAAAAGTATGATGATAGCGTATTTGCTAAAGCTTTTGCTGACTCAGACGTTAAGAAAATATTTATTCTTGCTATTGTGAAATCGGCTCAAGAGAATTATGAAAACGTGTCAGCAATATGGAAAATATTGAAAATTGAGGATTTTTCTGATACGATAGCGACTGATCTCAAATTAGCCAATATTCTGACAGGGATTATGTCTCATTCATCGACGTACCCTTGTACATGGTGCCTTTGTGAAAGCACAAATTTGGAGCACGTCGGACCTTGGTGAACTGTGGAAACTCAACCTCATATTTTGAAGCTTGGAGAAACGCTGGCGGATCGATCGATAATGAAAAATGCGAAAAATTTCAAAAGCTGTATCAATCCTCCAGTTTTTTCAGCTGATAACGATAAAAAGTTTCTTGACATTATTCCTCCTCCAGAACTACATCTAATGCTTGGTGTGGTTAATAAAATACTAGAATTTGTTACTGAAACAACAGAATGGATCAACCTATGCAATGTTCAACGAGAATTTACTCAAGGAGGTACCAAATTCAATGGCAATTCATGTAGAATATTATTGAAAAAAGTGGATAGTCTCGGAAGGATTTTGATCGTGTAGTTCACAATTGTTTTGGAATCGAATTAAATAATTGTTACAAAGAATCTATCGCTCAATTCAAGTCTAGCTATTTGGCCCTAGGACACAGTCACAACAAAAGTACATGCAGTATTTTATCATATAGAAGATTTTTGTGAAGTCCATAGAAGAGGGTTGGGGTTTTACAGTGAACAGGCCATGGAGACAGTGCATTCTGATTTCAAGACAATGTGGAACAAATATCAAGTTTCTGAAAACCACCTAGATTATAATGATAAATTAATGAGAGCTGTAATTGAATATAATAATTACCACATATAATTAATTGAATCAAACTTGTATTAATGTTACTGAAATAAAGATTTTTGTTCTTCTCGACTTTCATGAGTTTTGATTTGTTTGAAATAATTCATTTTACAAAATATCCCCACGTATGTGTTTAGAAGACATCTGTCGACAAAGAGAGAAATAATTCGCAAATTAGCAACCTTTTGACCTGTACTTTTCTGCATTCTCTTCGTGAGACTTTCCTCTTTCGATCTTTGTATGCTGGAATCCTCCGGAAGGGCATACAAAATAAGATATTTCACTTTTTCAGACCAAAAAACCGTTTTTTTGGTTCCAATTTTCGAATTTTGGCGCGAAAATGTAAACTGGTCGGTGGATGATTTCAAAAAAACTTTGATCTTATTTGTTAGACCTTAGGAAACATGATGCCATAAAAAAAACAGAAGTGCAAGCACTTTTGGGTTGAGCCACGTTCAGACGAGCCGTGGATTGTCAATAATATTGTTGCTTTCAAAAATTAATTCTAGGGCTTTGTGGTTAATATCATTAATAATGAATGGTGATGGTGATTCGTTTACTTAGATTTCGTTCATTTGTAGAAATCAGATGTAAAATTCGATCCAGACCATTCTGTACCTCGCAGATTTTAGGTAAGATTTATCTCGAAAACGGTATCGATGAACAGAAAGTCTATTTCAGAACTCACGTTCAAAGGTAAAATTTCATCCATTTCTTCATCATATGTATCCCCAGTCAATAGTTGGAAAATTAAAATCCCCGTGATCAAGATGGTGTCAGTTGAATTAGCATGATTGTTGATTTCCATTATTGTGTCGCAGCAGGCGGTGTAAGAGGATATCGTGATTTTAGCACATGTTCTGATTGGTACTGGAACCAGATTTAACGATGACATAAAGGGTGCTATTTAGGGTTGCAGTTAATCAATTCGTATTAAAGAGTGCAGTTGGCTCGCTTCAATCGGTGAATAGTAGTTAAATTTGTGTGTGTCTGGTTAATGCCAGACAACAGTCAGACATAGATAACACTAGCTGAACTTAAGCATTGAGCCTCATGAATAGTTAGGATTGAACTTGAATCACGGCTCGTTTTATGAAAGTTAAGTACAGTGTATTTGGTATAACTGGAACACTGGTTGATTTCCGAACCGACATTTGTTAGAACTGACTGGTCTCCTATTGTTATTAATGGTATATAATTGATGGTATATTGATCGTAATGCATGTACGTCATCCGCAGGGCATCTATAAATTTTACTAAGATGTTTAGAACGTGTTGTAAACTTATTTACATCAAAATAAAGCACGTAATTAAGCCGGTCGATATATGGTGTTTGGTTTTGATCTCCCAGGATGAACATTTTACGACAGTCACTTAACAAAGCCACTAGGCCCAATAGTTCTGCATGTACCATCATGTACTCGTCGATATAAACCATGACATATTTCTTGAATCCATTTAAAAGGTAAGAAGCAATCGTGCGGTGGTTGGTTTTGATATCTTCAAAGTTTTTACAAACTTCTGATTACCACCTTAGTTTTTATGTCATTAATGCCGTGCTTCGTAGAACTGAGAACGAGATCTTTTCCAATTATATATGAATTTAAGACCCATGCTGATTTACCGCAGCCTGGCACTCCTTGAATAGATATAATTTCAGGTTTATTTTATCTACTGATAGTGGAAGCTGATGTAATCTTTCAAATATTTTCCGGTCCATCATTATTTCAGTAGTTTTTTCGGAATCAAATTGTACCAACGCATTCCCATCGAATCAAAATTGGTGATCAGATACACGTTCTTCGACGTAGGCTTTGTTATGATTATCTTAAACAAAGATTTTAATTGATGGTAGGGAACTCGCAGAAAACGGTAGACTGTCAATTGATTTGATATCAAGCTTCGACAGATGATCACTCGTGAAGATGTTGGAGAATTTCATAAAGTGGGGAATTTTCTTTATTGAATTCCGATAGTAATGATCAGATACTTCTTCCGAATAGTAACTTGGTGCTGTAGGAAGCGGTGTAGTGTTAGATATACCTGATGAGTACTATTCGGTAGTGGCATATCAACAATCCATCTATCTCTGTAATAAAGAGGTAAATGTACGTACCAACTCAACAAGATCCCGCCACATGGTTTTGTTTTGATTATTTATGACCACGATGTATTTATTCTCAACCATGTATAACTTAGTTATTGAATTAATTATTTTAAACGAATGTTTGTTACTTTCTGCTGAAGTGGCACTCTTACTAAAATACGACACAGGGTTTAAGCAACCATCGAGATGCCGCTGTAATAAAATATCACCAAATCCTATTTTACTGGCATCTGTAAGCAATTCTACTTCTAGTTTTGAATCAAATAAATGCAACACTGCTTTGAAAATAATCGCCTCTGTAACTCACTAAACGAATGACATTCCAAATCATTGAACTTAAGAATAGCGTTCTTCTTCAACAAATCAAACAATGATTTAGCAATGACACCAAATGAGGTTTTAACAAATTCATACTGACCGTCTGGGGTCAGCCTTCCCACTCAAAGTGTCCATACAATCATCAATACGAGGAAGAAGGAATCTATCCTTAATTGTAATACTATTTAAATTCCTATAATCTACACAAATTCTCTTCTCCCCATTCTACTTTTTCACCAATACTACTCTACTTGCAAATCTTCTACGACATTTTCTAATAATTCCTTCATGTAACATTTGATCTACAAGTTTTTGGAATTTCTCACGATCTTTATATGACAAACGTGTTGGCACGTTTGGTACACAAATTAATCTTCATCTCATTTCGAACACATGCAATTTTCTTCTCGGGACGATCTAAACATTTTTTAAGAGTATTCTCTACATACTCCTTTAACTTTCAATCCAAACTACTTCCCTTAAACAATGGGCCTACATGTAATTCATTTTCACATACCGAAGCAACAAAATCATCACCCAACAATTCGCTGAACATCTACACATTATTTGCTTCTATCTCTCTACAGCCCTCTGAATCACGCAACTGATTATCATCAACCTACTCGCCTTTACTCGATTGGTCTAATTGTATTTGAAATATGTATATTTACAGCACTTGATAACAGTTTTTGATAAACCTGAAATCGTTTGATTCGATGAACGTTTCTCCCGCGGCATTTTCATTGAACAGTTAAACTCATCGTTCTGATATGAGAATGCTTTCAATAAATCACTTTTCATATTTTTCCATGAATGCATGCCTACATTTCGCGCTGAGCCTTTCATTTCTACCTTCCTCATAAAGTACATATCAGCCTCACTCCAATCGTATATTTGTGATTTACAGTTCGTTTATTCGTTTATCGCGTCAACGATGAAATCGTGTGGGAAGGAGTAGGAATAAAATTGAATTTTCTAAGAAATGTTTAGAAATAATCGAGCAATCAAAATGAAAATTGTCACAGCAATTACAGGTCCCGAAACCTATTGATAGAGGTATCAACCATCGTAATCGGACCATTTTAGATTTTTGCCGCCCAAAAACTTGTGGGCTATAGCACAGTTGATTTTCAATAAAATTGAATTTTCTAAGAAATGTTTAGAAATAATCGAGCAATCAAAATGAAAATTGTCACAGCAATTACAGGCCCCGAAACCTATTGATAGAGGTATCAACCATCGTAATCAGACCATTTTAGATTTTTGCCGCCCAAAAACTTGTGGGCTATAGCACAGTTGATTTTCAATAAAATTGAATTTTCTAAGAAATGTTTAGAAATAATCGAGCAATCAAAATGAAAATTGTCACAGCAATTACAGGTCCCGAAACCTATTGATAGAGGTATCAACCATCGTAATCGGACCATTTTAGATTTTTGCCGCCCAAAAACTTGTGGGCTATAGCACAGTTGATTTTCAATAAAATTGAATTTTCTAAGAAATGTTTAGAAATAATCGAGCAATCAAAATGAAAATTGTCACAGCAATTACAGGTCCCGAAACCTATTGATAGAGGTATCAACCATCGTAATCGGACCATTTTAGATTTTTGCCGCCCAAAAACTTGTGGGCTATAGCACAGTTGATTTTCAATAAAATTGAATTTTCTAAGAAATGTTTAGAAATAATCAAGCAATCAAAATGAAAATTGTCACAGCAATTACAGGTCCCGAAACCTATTGATAGAGGTATCAACCATCGTAATCGGACCATTTTAGATTTTTGCCGCCCAAAAACTTGTGGGCTATAGCACAGTTGATTTTCAATAAAATTGAATTTTCTAAGAAATGTTTAGAAATAATCGAGCAATCAAAATGAAAATTGCCACAGCAATTACAGGTCTCGAAACCTATTGATAGAGGTATCAACTATCGTAATCGGACCATTTTAGATTTTTGCCGCCCAAAAACTTGTGGGCTATAGCACAGTTGATTTTCAATAAAATTGAATTTTCTAAGAAATGTTTAGAAATAATCGAGCAATCAAAATGAAAATTGTCACAGCAATTACAGGTCCCGAAACCTATTGATAGAGGTATCAACCATCGTAATCAGACCATTATAGATTTTTGCCGCCCAAAAACTTGTGGGCTATAGCACAGTTGATTTTCAATAAAATTGAATTTTCTAAGAAATGTTTAGAAATAATCGAGCAATCAAAATGAAAATTGTCACAGCAATTACAGGTCCCGAAACCTATTGATAGAGGTATCAACCATCGTAATCGGACCATTTTAGATTTTTGCCGCCCAAAAACTTGTGGGCTATAGCACAGTTGATTTTCAATAAAATTGAATTTTCTAAGAAATGTTTAGAAATAATCGAGCAATCAAAATGAAAATTGCCACAGCAATTACAGGTCTCGAAACCTATTGATAGAGGTATCAACCATCGTAATCGGACCATTTTAGATTTTTGCAGCCCAAAAACTTGTGGGCTATAGCACAGTTGATTTTCAATAAAATTGAATTTTCTAAGAAATGTTTAGAAATAATCGAGCAATCAAAATGAAAATTGTCACAGCAATTACAGGTCTCGAAACCTATTGATAGAGGTATCAACCATCGTAATCAGACCATTTTAGATTTTTGCCGCCCAAAAACTTGTGGGCTATAGCACAGTTGATTTTCAATAAAATTGAATTTTCTAAGAAATGTTTAGAAATAATCGAGCAATCAAAATGAAAATTGTCACAGCAATTACAGGTCCCGAAACCTATTGATAGAGGTATCAACCATCGTAATCGGACCATTTTAGATTTTTGCCGCCCAAAAACTTGTGGGCTATAGCACAGTTGATTTTCAATAAAATTGAATTTTCTAAGAAATGTTTAGAAATAATCGAGCAATCAAAATGAAAATTGTCACAGCAATTACAGGTCCCGAAACCTATTGATAGAGGTATCAACCATCGTAATCGGACCATTTTAGATTTTTGCCGCCCAAAAACTTGTGGGCTATAGCACAGTTGATTTTCAATAAAATTGAATTTTCTAAGAAATGTTTAGAAATAATCGAGCAATCAAAATGAAAATTGTCACAGCAATTACAGGTCCCGAAACCTATTGATAGAGGTATCAACCATCGTAATCGGACCATTTTAGATTTTTGCCGCCCAAAAACTTGTGGGCTATAGCACAGTTGATTTTCAATAAAATTGAATTTTCTAAGAAATGTTTAGAAATAATCGAGCAATCAAAATGAAAATTGTCACAGCAATTACAGGTCCCGAAACCTATTGATAGAGGTATCAACCATCGTAATCGGACCATTTTAGATTTTTGCCGCCCAAAAACTTGTGGGCTATAGCACAGTTGATTTTCAATAAAATTGAATTTTCTAAGAAATGTTTAGAAATAATCGAGCAATCAAAATGAAAATTGTCACAGCAATTACAGGTCCCGAAACCTATTGATAGAGGTATCAACCATCGTAATCGGACCATTTTAGATTTTTGCCGCCCAAAAACTTGTGGGCTATAGCACAGTTGATTTTCAATAAAATTGAATTTTCTAAGAAATGTTTAGAAATAATCGAGCAATCAAAATGAAAATTGCCACAGCAATTACAGGTCTCGAAACCTATTGATAGAGGTATCAACTATCGTAATCGGACCATTTTAGATTTTTGCCGCCCAAAAACTTGTGGGCTATAGCACAGTTGATTTTCAATAAAATTGAATTTTCTAAGAAATGTTTAGAAATAATCGAGCAATCAAAATGAAAATTGTCACAGCAATTACAGGTCCCGAAACCTATTGATAGAGGTATCAACCATCGTAATCAGACCATTATAGATTTTTGCCGCCCAAAAACTTGTGGGCTATAGCACAGTTGATTTTCAATAAAATTGAATTTTCTAAGAAATGTTTAGAAATAATCGAGCAATCAAAATGAAAATTGTCACAGCAATTACAGGTCCCGAAACCTATTGATAGAGGTATCAACCATCGTAATCGGACCATTTTAGATTTTTGCCGCCCAAAAACTTGTGGGCTATAGCACAGTTGATTTTCAATAAAATTGAATTTTCTAAGAAATGTTTAGAAATAATCGAGCAATCAAAATGAAAATTGCCACAGCAATTACAGGTCTCGAAACCTATTGATAGAGGTATCAACCATCGTAATCGGACCATTTTAGATTTTTGCAGCCCAAAAACTTGTGGGCTATAGCACAGTTGATTTTCAATAAAATTGAATTTTCTAAGAAATGTTTAGAAATAATCGAGCAATCAAAATGAAAATTGTCACAGCAATTACAGGTCTCGAAACCTATTGATAGAGGTATCAACCATCGTAATCAGACCATTTTAGATTTTTGCCGCCCAAAAACTTGTGGGCTATAGCACAGTTGATTTTCAATAAAATTGAATTTTCTAAGAAATGTTTAGAAATAATCGAGCAATCAAAATGAAAATTGTCACAGCAATTACAGGTCCCGAAACCTATTGATAGAGGTATCAACCATCGTAATCGGACCATTTTAGATTTTTGCCGCCCAAAAACTTGTGGGCTATAGCACAGTTGATTTTCAATAAAATTGAATTTTCTAAGAAATGTTTAGAAATAATCGAGCAATCAAAATGAAAATTGTCACAGCAATTACAGGTCCCGAAACCTATTGATAGAGGTATCAACCATCGTAATCGGACCATTTTAGATTTTTGCCGCCCAAAAACTTGTGGGCTATAGCACAGTTGATTTTCAATAAAATTGAATTTTCTAAGAAATGTTTAGAAATAATCGAGCAATCAAAATGAAAATTGTCACAGCAATTACAGGTCCCGAAACCTATTGATAGAGGTATCAACCATCGTAATCGGACCATTTTAGATTTTTGCCGCCCAAAAACTTGTGGGCTATAGCACAGTTGATTTTCAATAAAATTGAATTTTCTAAGAAATGTTTAGAAATAATCGAGCAATCAAAATGAAAATTGTCACAGCAATTACAGGTCCCGAAACCTATTGATAGAGGTATCAACCATCGTAATCGGACCATTTTAGATTTTTGCCGCCCAAAAACTTGTGGGCTATAGCACAGTTGATTTTCAATAAAATTGAATTTTCTAAGAAATGTTTAGAAATAATCGAGCAATCAAAATGAAAATTGTCACAGCAATTACAGGTCCCGAAACCTATTGATAGAGGTATCAACCATCGTAATCGGACCATTTTAGATTTTTGCCGCCCAAAAACTTGTGGGCTATAGCACAGTTGATTTTCAATAAAATTGAATTTTCTAAGAAATGTTTAGAAATAATCGAGCAATCAAAATGAAAATTGCCACAGCAATTACAGGTCTCGAAACCTATTGATAGAGGTATCAACTATCGTAATCGGACCATTTTAGATTTTTGCCGCCCAAAAACTTGTGGGCTATAGCACAGTTGATTTTCAATAAAATTGAATTTTCTAAGAAATGTTTAGAAATAATCGAGCAATCAAAATGAAAATTGTCACAGCAATTACAGGTCCCGAAACCTATTGATAGAGGTATCAACCATCGTAATCAGACCATTATAGATTTTTGCCGCCCAAAAACTTGTGGGCTATAGCACAGTTGATTTTCAATAAAATTGAATTTTCTAAGAAATGTTTAGAAATAATCGAGCAATCAAAATGAAAATTGTCACAGCAATTACAGGTCCCGAAACCTATTGATAGAGGTATCAACCATCGTAATCGGACCATTTTAGATTTTTGCCGCCCAAAAACTTGTGGGCTATAGCACAGTTGATTTTCAATAAAATTGAATTTTCTAAGAAATGTTTAGAAATAATCGAGCAATCAAAATGAAAATTGCCACAGCAATTACAGGTCTCGAAACCTATTGATAGAGGTATCAACCATCGTAATCGGACCATTTTAGATTTTTGCAGCCCAAAAACTTGTGGGCTATAGCACAGTTGATTTTCAATAAAATTGAATTTTCTAAGAAATGTTTAGAAATAATCGAGCAATCAAAATGAAAATTGTCACAGCAATTACAGGTCTCGAAACCTATTGATAGAGGTATCAACCATCGTAATCAGACCATTTTAGATTTTTGCCGCCCAAAAACTTGTGGGCTATAGCACAGTTGATTTTCAATAAAATTGAATTTTCTAAGAAATGTTTAGAAATAATCGAGCAATCAAAATGAAAATTGTCACAGCAATTACAGGTCCCGAAACCTATTGATAGAGGTATCAACCATCGTAATCGGACCATTTTAGATTTTTGCCGCCCAAAAACTTGTGGGCTATAGCACAGTTGATTTTCAATAAAATTGAATTTTCTAAGAAATGTTTAGAAATAATCGAGCAATCAAAATGAAAATTGTCACAGCAATTACAGGTCCCGAAACCTATTGATAGAGGTATCAACCATCGTAATCAGACCATTTTAGATTTTTGCCGCCCAAAAACTTGTGGGCTATAGCACAGTTGATTTTCAATAAAATTGAATTTTCTAAGAAATGTTTAGAAATAATCGAGCAATCAAAATGAAAATTGTCACAGCAATTACAGGTCCCGAAACCTATTGATAGAGGTATCAACCATCGTAATCGGACCATTTTAGATTTTTGCCGCCCAAAAACTTGTGGGCTATAGCACAGTTGATTTTCAATAAAATTGAATTTTCTAAGAAATGTTTAGAAATAATCGAGCAATCAAAATGAAAATTGTCACAGCAATTACAGGTCCCGAAACCTATTGATAGAGGTATCAACCATCGTAATCAGACCATTTTAGATTTTTACCGCCCAAAAACTTGTGGGCTATAGCACAGTTGATTTTCAATAAAATTGAATTTTCTAAGAAATGTTTAGAAATAATCGAGCAATCAAAATGAAAATTGTCACAGCAATTACAGGTCCCGAAACCTATTGATAGAGGTATCAACCATCGTAATCGGACCATTTTAGATTTTTGCCGCCCAAAAACTTGTGGGCTATAGCACAGTTGATTTTCAATAAAATTGAATTTTCTAAGAAATGTTTAGAAATAATCGAGCAATCAAAATGAAAATTGTCACAGCAATTACAGGTCCCGAAACCTATTGATAGAGGTATCAACCATCGTAATCGGACCATTTTAGATTTTTGCCGCCCAAAAACTTGTGGGCTATAGCACAGTTGATTTTCAATAAAATTGAATTTTCTAAGAAATGTTTAGAAATAATCGAGCAATCAAAATGAAAATTGTCACAGCAATTACAGGTCCCGAAACCTATTGATAGAGGTATCAACCATCGTAATCGGACCATTTTAGATTTTTGCCGCCCAAAAACTTGTGGGCTATAGCACAGTTGATTTTCAATAAAATTGAATTTTCTAAGAAATGTTTAGAAATAATCGAGCAATCAAATTGAAAATTGTCACAGCAATTACAGGCCCCGAAACCTATTGATAGAGATATCAACCATCGTAATCGGACCATTTTAGATTTTTGCCGCCCAAAAACTTGTGGGCTATAGCACAGTTGATTTTCAATAAAATTGAATTTTCTAAGAAATGTTTAGAAATAATCGAGCAATCAAAATGAAAATTGTCACAGCAATTACAGGTCCCGAAACCTATTGATAGAGGTATCAACCATCGTAATCGGACCATTTTAGATTTTTGCCGCCCAAAAACTTGTGGGCTATAGCACAGTTGATTTTCAATAAAATTGAATTTTCTAAGAAATGTTTAGAAATAATCGAGCAATCAAAATGAAAATTGTCACAGCAATTACAGGTGGATATGCAATTAAGAGTGGATGTCGGGATCTTGCTCCGCCAGTCATTCTGATATAAACACTCGACACATTCGCTAATCTATCAATATTCGGCATCGCCTCAACCGCTGGTGGTGAACGACGTAACTCGAAATTTTAACAATTTTCTGGCAACAAGTTAGGTTTGTTTTTATCTGGTTGATTTATGAAATTTCGAATCGGGAACTAAACGGTTTGAGCTTCCTCTTTTAGGAAGATGGGGCTCATATTGGTGAAATAATTATGCTGATTATTAACGCCACCATGCTCTTCAGAACAAACTGAATCCCTCACAGAATTATTAAAATTACTCGGTAACGATTCGCAAACATTCGGCTTAAACTCGATATTCTTTCCAAATCCTTTTTTGCGTTTTTTGCGTTACTTAACTATTACTTACTACACGTTCTTGGCGGAAGGCCCAAACTTCAATACAATTAAAGATGAAATGGTTTTAGGGAGGAGTGGCTTGCATTCATGAGATATGTTAACAATGAAAATGTTTTCGATAATCTGTATTTTGATAAGCATAAATTATAATTTGTACTTACTAGCATTGCGGAAACCAGGTAATTCTGATTTATTGTTTCTTTGGGAAGTAATAATAATGCGATAAACACTTAAAATTCCGAACACACCGCATTTTGCTACCATTATACCTTCTAATAAATGGTAAATTAATTTTTTTTTTAATTAGTATACATTTGGGATTCAATAAATATCTAAGACACAAACTTTGTTCTAAAATTGTTTTATCGTTTAACAGTGTAGATTTGAGAAAATTTGTGGCTGTGATACTACGAAATGGTCTAATAATGTAGATGGTCGAAATAAAGTTTCATGATCATTTTTTGTTTGAATTAACGTCGTTTGCTGTGATTTCGGCCTGAATTTATAATCGTTACTACAACTATAACTACTGTTACAGTACAGTTTTCGTATTTATAAATCTCACCATAAGATTTGTTTGTAATGTAACAACGCTTATCAAAATCCATCACTATTGCTTTAAAATATTCAAAGCAAAAAAGTAAATTCGAAATTTATATCGAATTTTAGACATGATTTACTATAATAATAGGAATAGTTACGACTGTAAATTTGGGCCTCAGTTTTTAGTGTAATTTAAATGTGTTTAAATAGTTTTGATTCAATCGATAATTTTATGTGGTTTGTTTATCTTGTGATAAGCTTTATTTCTAAATATTTAACGGACTTTAATTAACGATATCCATGATGATGGCCTGATTGTGCTGTTTGAAAGGTGTCACTAATAAAAAAACTCGAAATAATTTTTGGTTATGAACATTTTATTAATTTTCTCAACTATTTTTTATTTTTAATAACAATTAATATTTAAATATATTAAAATTTTCATTTGAATTATTTGTATAGAAGTTTTTTTTTTGTTTTAATTATAACGGAACAACAATTAATATTTAAAATTAGTTTATTTTAGAACACAATTAATATTGACGATTGACTTTGTTTAATGTTTGCTTGTATCAATATGAACTTGTTCTTTCAGTTTATTCGGAAGCTCGTTGTAAATTTCTTCGGGCACGTTTTCTACAAAAAAAAAAAAAAAAGGAAAAAATTAGTTAATGATATTGGTAAATCAAGGATATGTGTAATATGGTTACTTACCGTTACATCTGTACACTAAATCAGACCATATAATCATTTCTTGTGAGAAACAGAAAACACCAAGTCGACCACCTTGAAGTGTTGAATCGAATAGATTACCAGAATCGGCCACCATACTTTTACCTTCAAATATCCTAAGACGAATTAAACCAATTTTTGGACGATGGAGTAATAACCAGCGATACGCGGTCCTCTCCTTCCAACCAACATTTCGTGGATCTTTCCACAATAGCGTAACTTGATCTTTTGTATTTCCTGTATGCCACAAACTATTTCGCAACATTTGTCCTGGCCCAGTCTTGCTGTCGACTAATTTAAGTTGTATACCGGGTTCGGCTGATGCGCGGAACGGCGTTGGATGCCAATACGTTTGAATATTTTTTTTCCACATAACAGTATAGAATTTATGATTGTCCTGGTAGCTAAATATAAAACCAACGTAATCATCATCAATTTCGGTGTCAACGAAGAAGGTACCCTCAAAGTCGACGCCACCAAATTTATCAAAACCAACCGCTAATCCTGGGTCACTGTTCATAGTTTGTACAATTTCAGCACCTTTATTATAAATCACCCAATTAGGATCAATTTGTGAATCACCTTCTGGATCTAGGACCACAGTTTGATATGACCGGAAATCGGTTGAATAAATTTGCGAATTATTTGGACAGTTATCCAGGTAATTTGGAATCAAGTCACGATCGTAATCATTTTCACAAATATCTCCAATTCGATTATTATTCAAATCTTGTTGATCCGGATTATAGTACAGTGGACAATTATCGTTTTCATTTGCAATGCCATCGTTATCTTTATCATCATCGCAAGCATCACCTTTTCCATCTCCGTCGGAATCTAATTGGTCAGCATTAGGTACACGCGGGCAATTATCTTGACTATCTTGAATACCATCACGATCACGATCTATATCACTATCACAAGCGTCCCCTACTAAATCATTATCGGAATCGTGTTGATTTGGATTCGGTACAAATTTGCAGTTATCGCATACATCTCCAAGGCCATCGTTATCCGTATCTAACTGATCATGATTTGGTTTCCTTGGACAGTTGTCATGATGATTTAGTATACCATCATTATCAATATCATCATCGCAAGCATCACCAATTCCATCTTTGTCGGTGTCGAGTTGGTCGACGTTCGAAATATGTGGACAATTATCGCACGCATCACCTTGTTTATCACCACCGCCGGCGTCCGTGTCAAGTTGATCAGGATTATGAACCAATGGGCAATTATCTGGATTATTTAATATGCCATCGTTATCTGCGTCCGGATCACAAGCATCTCCTATACCATCGTTATCTGAATCCTCTTGCCCCGAATTTGGTACACTAACACAATTATCTTTGCGGCATCGTATATTTGCACAGTCCAATTCGTAATTAGGATAACCATCTAAATCGTGATCGGGACCACATATTATACCATCACCAGCCCAACCAATTTTACACTGGCACAAATATTGTCCATGTCCCGCATAATAGCAATCTGCAAACTTATGGCATTGTGTACCATCCGGACACAATCCTTCGATTTGTAAACAACCATAAGTTTCGTTTCGAGCGTAGCCTCGCCTACAGTCACAGTGATAGCTGCCATCGGTATTGATACAATCTTGATTTGAATCACATCGGGCCTCACCAGTTGCACACTCATCAATATCGACACATACTTGACGGCTTAATTCATAACCATCATAACCATGTGATGTGTAGGCTGAAAGATGGTTAAAATGTAAAATTTTATTTATACATATAAATGGAAATGGATACATTTACAAAGATCGAATGATAATTTATCGTTTTTTTTTGTCTTTCTGATGCGCACGGGACTCTCGACTTTTTGAGGTAGGTCGCGCGTTTTATTCTAATTTTATTGGATTTGTTGTTTTTTTGGTTTTTGGTTTAACTACCTACGCCGATTTGGAGATATAGATTTGAAATGGGTGTGAAGTTTTTATTATTAAAACATTTGATATGCGAGATGGTTGTCGAATAAGGGAATAGGGTCATTGACTGTAGAATTTTAGTTGATTTCTTGGTGGCCCGTTTATAATATAACAATTGAGTAAGGTACGGAATGAAATGCTTATTGTTATTTAACTAAATATACCTGGTTAAGAGAAATGATAGAAAAAATTTGAAATTCAATGAAAACTGAAAGTTTGAATATTTAATGTAATGCATTGATATTCGAAGGCTGAACAGGTGAATTACACCACTAGGTAATCCCGGTAATTATAATCGTTAAACCTATTTTTTATTTAAGAATCTGCAAAAACCACCTAGATGAGCAGGCAAGGCATAGACCAACTATGCAAAGTTTGAAAGTATCATGCTGGTAATTATAAAATATTGAAACTATGAGTTAATTCTTATTTTGAGAGTTTTTCAGAACAAGGATTTACGTGTAAGAAATTAACTAACGGAGTATGAAGTGAAAGTAGAATTTATATTCAAATTCGTTAAATCCGAGTATTTACAACGGCTTTGTTATTGACGCTAAGGAAATGTTAGCCGAAATACTGCTAAATGGTATAGCCAGGAATTAAAAATGGTAAATAAGTATTAATATTGAGTTCTACGCAACGGATGAAATCCTTATCGACTGTTCGGAAACAGTGCACCAAATTTATATTTTCTCTACCAATCCAGGGTTTGATAATGATTATTGTAGCATTTTATCTGAACATTATGTGTTGAAAAGCTCATCGCTGCCCACCAAATTTTTGGAAATTCCATTGCTTTGCATTATCTACTGTTCAGCTTACTCAGAAGACTTCTTCCTAACCTACAAAATACTTGGGTTTCTTTTTCAGCCTGTATTTTGCAGCTGTCCTTAGTAGATAAGAATAACATAACTTGCAAGTATGGATATTCTGCATGGAAACTAATAAATTTTTATTTTACGCCTTCGTAATAAACGATCCAATTTAATAAAGAATTCCTCCAAATAAACTAAAGAACTTGCGGAGACTGTTCGCAAATGACATATTTTTTTGGTCATCATATTGCACCTTCTAATAACATCGTGGTTAGTTTAGTCGATAAATTTAAGTCAACCGGGTCAGTTTTAAACAAAAAGCAGTAGTCGTCGCGTCGTGGTAGAAACACCACCGTAATCCTCTAATGTTCATTAACAAGGTGAACATTATAGCCCAATTTTGTTATTATGATCAAAGGGAGAAGGTCAAATCAAGGTGACGATTAAAAAGCACTCAGAAATATTGATTGAAATTTGGGGGGTTACCTCAACATAATAAACGTTTGAAGTTTCTTTAATATGTAGGAAGGATGCAAAAGTCTCAATGATCTTGACTTTAAAGTCAACTTTTAAGGTAATTTCAAAGTCAAGGTGATATTTTAAACAGAAACCCCAATTTTGACACGGGGTGTCAACCAATTTTGACACTGGGTGATTTGGAAGGAAACCAGTACGCTACCTTGTGGTATGCCTGCTGATATTCTCTTTAGTTCAGAGTACTCTCCGTTATAATTTACACGGAAATGTAGGTCTGCGATATAAGATTTAAGAATTTGATAGAACTGCTTAGGTAGATCTCGATGCAATTTAAATTCAAGTCCTTGGTGCCAAACTTTGTCGAAAGCTTGTGCTACATTTAAGAAGATGCTGGAGCATATCTTCTTATTCTCAAGTGCGTCTTCGATTATATCCGTTATTCTGTGGACTTGTTCTATCGTAGAGCGATTTTCTCTAAATCCAAATTGGTGTGGTGGAATCAAATTTCTCTCTTCTATTATTGGCTTGAGTCTCTTGAGCAGTAATTTTTCAAATAATCTTGAAATTACAGGAAGTAGTGAAATCGTACGACTTGTTATCGTTCGCTGGTTTGCCTGGTTTGGGGATCATAATTACTTCAGCAACCTTTCATTGTCGTGGGACATATTTTAGTCTGAAGACAGCATTTATAATTTGAACCAATTTTCGTAGTCCCGTCTCGGGAATGGCTTTTACGACTTGTCCAGTAATTAAATCATATCCTGGAGCTTTTTTTGCGTTCAAATTACACTTGATCGCATCTTTTAATTACTGTAATATGTCAATGTGATTTTTTAAACAGAAACCCCTATTTTGACATGGGGTTTGAGAGAACGGGAATTTGCACGTGTGAAATTACAAAATTTGTTAGAAACAACGACGTGGACTAGTTCGGTTTTCTTTGGTGTGCTTGATTATCGTGAGTCATCTTACCCCTCACGTTAGGGGTGCTGTATTATCGTGAGACTCCCAGCCCCTTACGTTTGTTATTTCATCAAAACCGTTGAAATCTTATGGTATGGTGTGGACTTATACATTTTTTTTATTTATTTAATATTACAACTGATTTATAAATCATTTAGTAATTTATCTTTCTTAAATTTGACGGGCAGTAACCCAATGGTTACTCCCGATTGAATTTACATAGTAATTATTTTTCTCTATCCTAATTAAATACAACTGTCCAATTCCAGTTCCTTGGCAGTCAGCTTCGGCCTGGTTGGCTGGTACTAACCTGTGCTGACCGGGCCACTGTTTAGTCGCTCAGGGAGGCCATAGGAAATATCAAGCCATGGGAGGGTGCACATCTGATAGTGGCAGAGGCGGAAAACCTGCCTCGAGCCAGGATTGTGTTCGGCACCTTCCCAAATAGTGCTGAATTGCCCAGGGAGAAGCTTTTTGGTTTTATCAAAAGCCAAAACGAGGGTATGCAGCCGATCAACTGGAGAGTGATCAGGAGAGCGGCGAAAGGCTCTTCGGCCTTTTGCATCTTCTCTATGGACCAGTCTTCAGTTGAGAAGCTCAAGCGGGTTGGCTTTAAAGTCAACTATAAGTTTGGAACTGCCCAATTGCCTCCCAAGGATGGTCAGAATGGTGCTAAACCGGCTTCTATGGGTGGGACCCAAGTGGTCAAGCCTGTGGAAGCTACGGTAGCGGCACCTGTAGCTAAGACCGCTGGGGTGGCCGCCCTTTCCAGGAGACAGGTGCGGAGAAGGCGGGAAAGAGAGAGGAATGCGTCAGGGGTTCTACGGGGAAGGCCCCCGCAAGGGGTCCCCTCGCAACAAGTCCCCCCGCGCAAGCCACTGGTGAAGCTTGGAGGCTCTCAGGCAGCGGGGGCCAGCAGAACGGCGATGGAGGACACTGGTCAGCCATCTGCCGGACAAAAAAGCTTGCGGGTGGCGGCGGTGCTGAAAAGGAGGCTGAGAAGAGCCCTCAGAAGAGGCCTTCGGAAAAATGAAGGCATACATCGCCTGCCTGCAGATAAACCAGCATCATGCAAAGGCATCTTCGGACGTCCTTTGTCGTAGGTTTGGCTGCCAAAGCATAGGCATGGCTCTAATCCAGGAGCCATGGGTGATAGGTAGAGGTATACCAAATCAAGTGGGTAAGTTAATTTTTCATAACGGAACTCAGAGTCCAAGAGCGGCTATTTTGGCCAGTTCGCAAATTAATTTTATTCCCATTTCAGAGTTCATCTCCAGGGACTTGGTTGCAGTAATGGTGGAGGTTCTGGGTGAAAGAGGCAAACAGGAGGCTATAATGTCCTTCGCCTACTTTCCTGGAGACTCAGAGTTAATACCTCCACTTGACGTTAGGCGGCTCATAGCTCATTGCAAACGCAATGGGCTGACCTTGTAACGGAATTAATTTACAATTCCGTTACCAATCCAAACCATAATTCTCAAAACGACAAATCGGCATACACTTCGAGGTAAAACCTCAAAACGATATCACAAATAATATCGGTTATTATCTCATTAAACGACCATGCCGAGATTCCACATTCTTTCGGTGTTTACGTCACTCCAATTACTGTATATGCTCATACGGTAGTTGAATAAACGTAAATACAAAAATAATGTAACACGATCCTTGTTTTTATGTAGATAAGAACAAATAATTTTCAAGGCAAAAGTGTAGCACGAGTAATGAACTTGGTTACTCGAAGCTACCGCTTAGTTTTGATGAATTTCATTTTTTTTTTTTTTTTTGTATTTTTTTGTTGTTTTTGTACTTTGGTTTTTAACAAAAAAAAGGTACAACAACAAAAACCTATGAAAATTGCCACTATCGTCTTACCAATATATTTTGTTGTCATCAAAGTGCATAAATTTTGATGATGGCGATGTCACGTTGTCCATGTCACGTTGTCCATGTCACGTTGTTGGACATTTTTTATGCACTTTTATGACGAATCGACAAGAAAAATTGGTATAAATAATGTACATTTTTTTTTGAAGAGGTCAGTCTTTTTGTGGCACCAAAAGGGGTGTTGGGAAAGTAAAAGCAGTAAAAAAAATTTTTCAGTTGGAATAAAATAGAATTTCAAAGTAATTTTGTGTTTTTTGTATTTTTTTTTGGGCTGCTTTGTGGAGAACAACACTGGGTAAGTATTGGGTTCTTAAGAACCCGTTTAGACTGAAAGGAGCTTGGTTGGTTTGCCTCTATTGAGGCGGGAGCATCGTGTGCTTCGACGCCATAGGCGTTGCACTCCCTTTCCAAACCAGCCACCTCCGAACAGTCGCAATAAACTAATTAACCAAAACTAGTCTCATACTAACCCGTGGGCTTGCTGCCCGAAATATTGCTGTTCCATTTAGGTGTAGTTTAAGGTAGTCATGTTACCTTAAACAACACGATAAACAACCACGGGCGCGGACCTTATTCAGGGCATATCAACCACTAATTTGGGTCCTTTTACATTATATGTCCTAACCCCAATTCCCTTCCTTGATGGCATGATGTCATCACTGTCCCTTTCCAAACAAATTATGCGGTAATCAAGATTACCACTGGTACACCCCAACCACCCACGACCAAGCTACCCCTACCAGACTGAGCTGCAGGTAGCTAAGCCGCAGGGGATGTAGCCACCAGTGATAATAAATTCGAGAAGCGGGTTGCCTCAGCTAAGCTGAGGGAATTCGTTTCAAGTGGCGCCCAAAAGGGGCCAAAATTGGCCCAACAAAGCTGGTAAAATTTACCAAGAAGTCTATTTGTTTGAAGTGGTGTTCTGCGACTGAATTTGTACAATTGGACGGTGCTTGGGTAAGCACTGCATTGGTTCCTAGAATGTGCATATCTCTTTCCTGCCGACGAGTTGAGCGGATGGTAAAAGAGATGCACATGTTCAGGCAACCGAATGCAGGAGCCCATATCCGGCCAAGTATGGTTAAGTTGCACATCACTAAAAACATAGTTTATATCAAGTTGTACGGTTTTCGATACCATGTATAACTAATTATATGCCATGAACTTAACCGTGAAGAATGGTATTGTCCCCCGAATTAATGCGCATCATCTCTTTCCGTACCGGCGTATACCGGAGAGGTATTAAGAGCTGCACATTTTCGGGTTAACTGACATGCCATTTGACATTGGGTGTTAGGGTGAAAGATGCGATCCCTGGCGTAATGTGCATCATCTCTTTCTGTACCGGCGTAGACCGGAGAGGTATTAAGAGCTGCACATTCCCAGTAAATTTGGAACATCCTTCCGCACCCGAGTTCATGCTGTGGAACTAACCTAACATCTAACCCACAGTTTAATTTGCACCGTTTATTACAGGCGGATGTAAAATCAATAATTTTAAAAATAAGGATTTCAAAGTCGCAGTGTATAGTTAGTTCTTGCGTAAATTCACTTCGTATTCTTGTAAAATTAATTTTCATCCTTCGGGATGGGGTTCGCAAGTCCTCCCATTGTTAGTTTTAGTCGCGTTCAGAGTATAATATGTTTAGCTGTTCAATCCGGTTTTCTATCAGTGAACGGATATTGATGAGGTCTTGGACATAAGCTAAACATCATTATACTACACACTGCGGAAATCCTTGGTGGTAACCGGCGAGTTATCATCCCTAATAGACAGCCATAGCAGCTGATGTTAGAGTGTCTGTAAAGGCCTCATAAATATCAGTTGACTTACATGGTAATCTTTCGGTCACCCTCGCAGGTGAGCTCCTCTGAAGTCAGAGTAAGACTGCCAACTGCGGCTAAGGGGGCAAGAATTTTGCCATGGTCTATTGGGTACCATTTATGTTACCTAGTTTCAAGTTCACCATAGTAGCGAGGATCACCTTCATAGGTTAAGACGACCGCTGCGAGATTGGGAACAAGGAAACAGGTTCATCAAAATTTTTTTTAGTATTCAATTCCCTTTCCTTTCCTTGTCTGATCCAAATTAGGGGGATTTATGTCTCAGGATAAGGGTAATGTTCCCGTGGTTGTTTTAACTCATACAAAACAGATAAACAAACCAGTAGTTAGTTATTATTTTAATTCATCCATAGATAGTATATCAAGAAAATGGACATAAGCTTTCTCGAACCAGACGAGCTCCTCATAGAGTTCGAGATAAGGGCATTAGGTGAGGAGGCGAAGCGTGAGGTAACAGAAGCATTAAAGGCCACGCTTACGCACAAGATGCAGCAAGAGCAGGCAGATACGTGCCTCAAACCGCAAGACGCCCATATAGCGGCTCGCAAACAGCCGCAGGCGGAAGCAACGGCCTGTTTGCGGAAAGTACAGGATATCTATCGGCAACTGTGCGAACAGCTTGCCGCGGATCAACCCGAGGTCGAGATACACCCGGCTATAACCACCCGCCTCGAACACGTTCAAGGTCGAGTGTATCGAAGTTCACTCTCGCCGACATTCCATGCACAAACAACGGCTTGGTCTAAAGCATTTCGACAGCTCGTCGTAATAATTGCCCAGGTAAAAGGCAAGCAAATTACATCGAAAGCAGCGAGTGAGCAGTTGGAACGTTTGGTTTTTGGCCGTCCAAAGATTAGAGGCAAACAAGACCGCCTGAGAGAACGAGTTTTGCAGCAAACGGATAGTTCATCGGAAGAAGACGAGGAAGAGGAGGATGAGGACGCAAGCCTTTTTAAAATCTCTCCGATAAAGACGGCCACACTAACCTACCAAGACGGAGATTTTCTCGGCGGTCCTAAAAGTAAAAATATCCCTGGGACGAGTGGTTCATCCAAGAAACACTCGTCAAGAAATTCTTCGCGCCATTTCGCACAAGGATTGTCCAACGCTAGTGGTTTGACGGACGCCAAGTTACGCCGGGAAGTGGGCACATGGAAGGTCCGATTCGAAGGGCACAAAAGTTCCCTAACAGTGGAGCGGTTTCTTGTGCGTATGGAATGGCATGCAAATCGGTCATCCATAATGCTTGACGATCTGGTAGGAGTGTTGGACCTGTGTTTGGAGGGGGATGCGTTGGATTGGTTCTGGACGTCGGTCGACAGGAACCCAGAGATGTCCTGGGAAGTGTTTCGGCAAGAAATGCTCATTCGGTTTGCCTCCAGTCGCACCGACGATGACGTGAGGCGCATGTTGAACAACCGCAAACAAGCATACCCCCGCGAGTCATTTATGGAGTTCTACCAGGCCATTCACGGTATTACCTTACAAACCAACAAGGAAATATCGGATGACACGATCTATACAATCTTAAGAAGGAATATGCGTCCAGGACTACAGATGGCCTTGCATAGTGAGCAGAGCTTTAGGAATCTGGGAGAGTTTGCACGCCGGTGTTCCGCTCTTGAGGAGATGTGGAAACGCTTAGGGCACAACCCAGAGGCCGGGTTAACACCTACTCTCAATAACTTTTCACCCACCAGTTACACTAATAGAGCAACTGTGAGGCAATCCAGGTTCGAGCGGTATTCACCCCGGGTGCACGAGTTAAATGGGGAAGCAGCCGAGGCTGACGAAAGGCTCGAAGGCGAGGGGGATACTGTACTCGACGATTCCCAGAACTACTATGAGCAGGTGTGCGAAATAAACGACCGTTTAAGGCAACGGG
This sequence comes from Tipula vernalis, assembly GCA_958295665.1. Taxonomy (NCBI): domain Eukaryota; kingdom Metazoa; phylum Arthropoda; class Insecta; order Diptera; family Tipulidae; genus Tipula; species Tipula vernalis. The sequence goes on along the minus strand of OY282558.1, from coordinate 42,756,120 downwards.
TCACTTTCCAGGACCAGCCGAGGGGTGAAGCAAAGTACAAGAAAACTGGAGGTTATCAACATAGTAGCGCCCAGCCCCAACCCGCTAGGCAAATTGGGGCTACAGAGCCACGTCCATTTCGCTGTTGGAATTGTGATGATGCCTCACACTCATATTTAGATTGTCGCGACCGGATAATCAGAGTGTTCTGTTTCGGTTGTGGGGAAAAAGGGGTGTTGCGCCCCGACTGCACTCATTGCAAGGTTCCGGAAAACTGGAGAACGGGGATGGGGAACTCTCGGAGACCTCATCTCGTGTCTTCCGAGCCGAGGCAACGAGCAACCACCTTAACGGAGGAAGCGGCGAGCAACACCGATCCGGAATTATACCGGAGGAGGAATCACTAAACTCAAAAGCCCGCAGTAGCCAAGCCGTATCGTGCCAAACGGATAACAGGCAAGATATCAGGCGAATAAAATATTTCCACGAACGCCGTGAGACTTTTAAAAACCTAAATGCGACAGTTATCCACTCTAACCCCGACAACCGGCCATATGCCAAAATTAGGATTGGTAGCTATGAGGTAGAAGGACTGTTAGACTCAGGGGCTAACATCAGTGTGCTGGGCCGCGGGAGTGAAGAGTTTTTAGAACGGTGCCATTTGACGTATCACCCAATGGTAACTAAATTACACACCGCTAGTGGTACGGCTGAGAAAATTATCGGGTATATCTATGTTTCCGTGTCGTTTAACAACCAGACCGAGACCTTAAAATTATTTATCGCTCCATCTTTGACTCAGAAGCTATATCTGGGAACAGATTTCTGGAAAGTCTTTAATCTTCAAATTTCAATATCTGAAATAACGCAGGTCGGCCCGGGAATACAAGAGGCAAATAAGCATCTGTTGAACGACGAACAACAGAAAATATTAGACGAAGTAAAATCCAAATTCCCATCATTTGAGCAGCTCGGTCTGGGGCACACGCATCTAGTACAGCACGAAATAGATACCGCAGACGCGAAGCCTATCAAACAACGATACTACTCAATGTCCCCTGCCAAGCAGAAGGAATTTGATAAAGAAATTGAGAGAATGTTGTCCCTCGGCGTAATCGAAGAGTCTTCTAGTCCATGGAGCTCACCGGTTACGATGGTACCGAAGAGTAGTGGAAAACTCAGACTATGCTTAGATGCGAGAAAATTGAATTCAGTGACGGTAAAGGAGGCCTACCCACTCCCGATAATAGATGGCCTACTTAGTCGCTTGGAGAACACAAAATACATCTCCAGCTTGGATCTAAAGGATGCCTTTTGGCAAATTCCGCTGGATCCACTCTCAAAGTGTAAAACTGCCTTCACGGTACCTGGCAGACCATTGTATCAATTTAAGATGATGCCGTTTGGTTTGTGCAATGCGGCCCAGACGATGTGCAAATTGATGCACAGGGTAATTCCACATGAATTGCACGAGCGCGTTTTTGTCTACTTGGACGACCTACTAATAACCTCATCTTCCTTTGAGGAACACATTAACTTACTTAAGGTTGTGGCGAAACATCTCACAGACGCCAATCTTACGATTAATGTGGAAAAATCACAGTTCGTCCTGAAGCAACTAAAGTACCTAGGCCATATCGTCGGAGATGGCAGTGTTAAGGTAGACCCGGACAAAGTCCTAGCCATTCAGAATTTTCCTGCCCCGAAGACAGTCAAACATATCCGTCAATTCCTGGGGATGAGCGGTTGGTACAGAAAATTTATCTCAAACTACTCATCACTGGCAGCCCCCCTCACCGATCTTTTGAAGTCAAAAGGCGGGGTAGCATGGACAGAGGCGGCCCAGAGGGCATTTGAAGAGCTGAAGTCGTGTCTATCCGCTGCACCAGTGCTTATTCACCCCGATTACTCCAAAACATTCTATATCCAGGTCGATGCGTCCAAAACCGGAGTAGGAAGCGTCCTTTTTCAGAAGGATGAGGATGGTGAGGAACATCCTATTGCATTTTACTCACATAAACTAAACGGTGCCCAGAAAAACTACAGTGTCACTGAGTTAGAATGTTTAGCAGCAGTCCTAAGCATTCGGAAATTTCGTGCTTATGTGGAGGGATATGAGTTCGTTCTCATAACCGACCATTCTAGTCTCCAGTGGTTAATGAACCAATCCGACCTGAATGGGCGCCTAGCCCGATGGAGTCTGAAACTACAAGGCTACAATTTTCGGATTGAGTACCGCAAGGGAACACAGAATATCGTTCCTGATGTTCTATCCCGAGCGTACACAGATGAGGTAGCAGCACTGGATCTGACCGCGACTACCCTACAACTTGACTTGCAATCACCCGAGTTTATCAGTGGCAGTTATCCAGAGCTAATAGACACGCTCACGAAAATGAAGTCGATGCCAGATAACATCAAGGTGACTGACGGGAAAATACTCATTTATAAGCCAGCAAGAGACCCTGACCTTAAAACAGATATTCCTAACTGGAAGTTATGGATTCCGCAGAACCTAGTCCCCAAGATTTTAATGCAAGCTCATGAGCCCCCATTATCAGCACACATGGGTACAGGCAAAATGATCGAGTTTATACGTCGACATTTCTATTGGCCAACACTGGCTAATGATGTCAAAAATTATGTGAGACAATGCCAGATGTGCAAGTCGACGAAGGCCGCTAATACTACTCTGAGACCTAAAATGGGAGAGTACAGGGAGTATGACAGGCCATTCCAAAAATTATATCTGGATTTCCTAGGCCCGTACCCCAGGTCGAAGAGCGGCAATACATATATTTTCATCGTTCTAGATCACTACTCTAAGTTCGTGTTACTCAAACCCCTACGTGACGCTACCGCTAGCAAGGTGGTGGGATATCTTACAAAAGAGGTGTTTCCAGTGTACTCAGTGCCAGAAGTTATCCATACTGATAATGGCAAACAGTTCAAATCCCACCTTTTTGGAAATTGTTTGTCCGAACTGGGAATTACACACATGTTCACACCAGTGTACTCCCCACAGGCAAATGCTTCTGAACGGGTGAACCGATCCATTCTAGCGGCTGTCAGAGCGTATGTGAAAAAGGACCAGAAGGTGTGGGATGAGCATTTGAATCAGATAGCTAGTGCATTGCGGAACACATCACACTCCTCTACGGGATACGCGCCGTCCTACCTTGTGTTTGGACAACACACAATCAATCACGGTTCACAGTACAAGTTAATGCGACTGTTGGGAGACGAGTTTCTGGCATCCTTCACGGTACAAGCTAAGAACGATCGTCTCGCTTTGGCCAAACGGTTAGTATTGTCCCACCTGCAACAGGCATACTCGGATACCGCTCGGAGATACAACCTACGATCAGCAGATCGCCAGCTAGCAGTAGGTCAAAAGGTGTTGGTACGCAACTTCGCACAAAGTAGTGCAGCACAACATTACTCAGCCAAGCTGGACAAGAAATTTGTGCCGGCGACAGTCCACCGACGAGTGGGGCAGGTAGCGTACGAACTAACCAACGAAAGCGGAAAGTTACTAGGGGTCTTCCACGCAAAAGACATAATAGGAGGTGCAGTAGAAGCCTCTAAGTGAAATAATACCTTTTTGTTTGCTCCTTACAGACGTTCCTTGAGATGGAGAGCCAGTTAAGCAAGACCACAGGCAGTCCGAAGATGGAACTCTTACTAGTAGGACCAAGGAAAAGGGTATCTCGAGTAGATGGTCAGCAAGGGCTTGCAGGACGTCTGTCCCCAAAGGCTGGTAACCTACGGTCTGGGACAGAGGCAGGAGAAGGAGGAACCCAGAAGACTCCCAAAAGGTTGTCCCTGCTGGAATTTCGAGAAAGGGCAGTGCAACCTCAGCCTCCGATGGTGCCGAGGGTTGAACAGCCAACGTGGCCTGAAGAAAGGCCAAAACGCACCACGGGGGTGAAGGCAGACCTCAAAGAAAAGATCCGCGAGGTGTATAGGATCCTAGGCATACCGGGTCTGAAGGAAAGGCCTAAGTGGGAGGCTAAACTTCAGGACTATAGGCGGCAACGGAGGGACCTGGATCGGGCAAGAAGGAATAGGGGGAGAGAGGCTCGAGGAGGTCTCCAGGGCTCACAGTTGGAGTTATTCTCCGTGAGTCCGGGACCGGGAGATATTGAGGGAGAAAGGAACGCGTTCGTGTGACAAGATGCAGAGAATACCGCTTCGCGTTTAGACCACCTGAACCTTCTTGGGCAGGGAACAGTAAGGAGATGTAAACGCGAGGTGAAGACTGGTATATATCGGCTTCCAATATACCAGTATTAAAATAAAATTTTAGTTTCTAATATATTTAAATCGTTAAAAGTAGAAGAAGTTTACTTCTGTGTTTCTTGTTTCTTAGTGTATAATTAAATAAAAAAAAAAAAAAAAATAAAAAGGGGTAGTAATACTTCTGTTTTTTTTGTCTCCATTCTCCAACCAGCAGGAGTCATGTTAAGTTTATGGATGGCAATCTTTATCACCGTACAAGCAGTCTATGGCCAAGGGAACCAGAGTATATACTTCCAGGAATTTAAGGCTGAGCCGGGGATATACTTCGCCGAGGAGGGTAGGGCTAGAGTCTCGACAAGTGTTTGGACTATAGTGGCATATTACAACCTCTCAGGCTACTGGATGGAGTGGGAGCACTTAAAGCAGACACAAGTGCACCTCCAAGCAGCGTGTAACCAAAACCCAAATACCACAAGATATATTAGGCATTGTGAGGCACTGTTGGGTCCAATGTCGTACCTAATGGACCAAATAGAGGATACCAATAGTCTTCTGCGAGCTCAACACCACCGTAAGAAGCGAGCTCCTCTGGACTTTATCGGTAACATAGCCGGAGACTTATTTGGGGTACTTAACCAACGGGATGCTCAGCGATATCAGGAGCAGATAGAACATTTAAATGCCGGAATTCTAAAGACCCAAACAATGCTTAAAAATCAAGTACACGTGTTGGACATGACAGGCAATCTCATTCGCAAGGAGCAAGTCGCAATGGAGAAGCACTACCAGCTGATGCAGAACGAAATCCAGGCGGTAGTATTACATGAGGAGTTTATGGATATGTTATTTCAGCTATCGGCGGCCGTTTTTATGTATAAGGATATACAAGGAGATATGATAGATATTCTAGCCGACGTGCACCATGGGCGCGCAAGTGCACGTTTACTACCACCGACTCAGTTTGCAAATCAGTTATGGGAAATAGGCAAGCAGATTCCGATAAACCTACACGTACCAAGTTCCAAAACACACTGGATAGATGTATATCGGTTATTAACGACCAGGGCAGCCATTGTTAAGGACCAAGTAATATTTGAGGTCCAGATACCGCTAGTCCAGGGGGAGGATTACCAGATATTCAATGTTATCCCCGTTCCAACAAAATACCATAGCGGCTATGCATACCTAGAGCCGCAGTCCCAATACGTGTTGGTTAGTAGTACTAGGGTCTGGTACCAACCGATAAGCGCAGTGAGGTTGAGCGAATGTAAGCGCTGGGAAGAGGGAACGGTAATCTGCCAGTTAGAAGGCCCAATGTATAAAGTCGCTTCGCCAGAAGAACATTGTGAGATGGCCCTTTTATCACATGTTAAAGAGCCACCAAGTAAATGTCTCGTGAGGACAGCCTTACCCTCAGTGTTCATACATCCACTAAGGGGTAATCGGTGGGTGATGGTATTGCCACACGAACTCGTGTTTGATTTAATCTGTCAGCTACGGGTACAAACAGTAACTCTGAACGGCAGCGGGATACTAGCCTTGAAGCCAGGATGCAGTTTGAGAAGCTCTTCCATAGTAATCAGAGCCAAGACCACTTATGAAACTAACTTTTACGCGGATGTGGTACCCCGTTTTAACCTCACACAAAAAACAGAGGAACGGGCGGTAGTACTACACACCGGAGGGCTAGATGTCGAGGTGTCCGAACTCCAACAAGCAGTCAACAAGCTAAAAGAAGAAGAACCGTGGACACAGCTGGACTATCATCACTTGGGGAACTATACAGTAACCGGCTCGGCCCTGGTATTAGTAGTGATTTTACTTCTACTGATGTGTCGACTCTGGCAACGTCAAAGGAGTTCTCAAAGAGAGAGGCAAGCAAGTCGACCACAACCAGCAGAAAGAGGGACCCGTCGTGACCATCGGCAGGAAAACTTAGTCTGATGATGGAGAATGGGAGACATAGGATAAGTAGGGTAGGGTAGCATTAAGGTATAAGGGAAAAGGTAATAAGGAAAAAAAAAAAAATAAATAAAAATAAAAAAAAAATATATAAAAAAAAAAAAAGGAAAACCTTCCCCTATTAGGATAGGCCCATAGTGTAAGACCGTAATAGTTTAGGTTGAAAATTGGAAGAAAAAAAAAAAACATAAAAAAAAAGGGTAAAAAAAAAAAAAAAAAAAAAAATAAAAATAATAAAACAAGTCCCAATTTTCAACATTAGTCATGTAGGTTTAGTAATTAAAGATATTCTTGTATAAAATACAGTTGCCCGGCTCTGAGACTAGTTCAGGGTGTGGGGCGTCCGCCACGTTGGACTACTTAAAGGCTGATCAACTCCACCCGTCCTTCCCATCAATAAGGCATGAGATCCTTTTTATCTCAGGGTTTGGGTTTTCCCCACGCTGTAACGGAATTAATTTACAATTCCGTTACCAATCCAAACCATAATTCTCAAAACGACAAATCGGCATACACTTCGAGGTAAAACCTCAAAACGATATCACAAATAATATCGGTTATTATCTCATTAAACGACCATGCCGAGATTCCACATTCTTTCGGTGTTTACGTCACTCCAATTACTGTATATGCTCATACGGTAGTTGAATAAACGTAAATACAAAAATAATGTAACACGATCCTTGTTTTTATGTAGATAAGAACAAATAATTTTCAAGGCAAAAGTGTAGCACGAGTAATGAACTTGGTTACTCGAAGCTACCGCTTAGTTTTGATGAATTTCATTTTTTTTTTTTTTTTGTATTTTTTTGTTGTTTTTGTACTTTGGTTTTTAACAAAAAAAAGGTACAACAACAAAAACCTATGAAAATTGCCACTATCGTCTTACCAATATATTTTGTTGTCATCAAAGTGCATAAATTTTGATGATGGCGATGTCACGTTGTCCATGTCACGTTGTCCATGTCACGTTGTTGGACATTTTTTATGCACTTTTATGACGAATCGACAAGAAAAATTGGTATAAATAATGTACATTTTTTTTTGAAGAGGTCAGTCTTTTTGTGGCACCAAAAGGGGTGTTGGGAAAGTAAAAGCAGTAAAAAAAATTTTTCAGTTGGAATAAAATAGAATTTCAAAGTAATTTTGTGTTTTTTGTATTTTTTTTTGGGCTGCTTTGTGGAGAACAACACTGGGTAAGTATTGGGTTCTTAAGAACCCGTTTAGACTGAAAGGAGCTTGGTTGGTTTGCCTCTATTGAGGCGGGAGCATCGTGTGCTTCGACGCCATAGGCGTTGCACTCCCTTTCCAAACCAGCCACCTCCGAACAGTCGCAATAAACTAATTAACCAAAACTAGTCTCATACTAACCCGTGGGCTTGCTGCCCGAAATATTGCTGTTCCATTTAGGTGTAGTTTAAGGTAGTCATGTTACCTTAAACAACACGATAAACAACCACGGGCGCGGACCTTATTCAGGGCATATCAACCACTAATTTGGGTCCTTTTACATTATATGTCCTAACCCCAATTCCCTTCCTTGATGGCATGATGTCATCACTGTCCCTTTCCAAACAAATTATGCGGTAATCAAGATTACCACTGGTACACCCCAACCACCCACGACCAAGCTACCCCTACCAGACTGAGCTGCAGGTAGCTAAGCCGCAGGGGATGTAGCCACCAGTGATAATAAATTCGAGAAGCGGGTTGCCTCAGCTAAGCTGAGGGTATTCGTTTCAACCTACCTGATAGGATGCGATGCCAACGCGCACCACACGGTGTGGGTAGCACGGACTTCAATAACAGGGGTGAGTACCTTTTTGAATTTCTGATCTCAAATAATGTAGACATTGTCAATAGGGGAAGGAAACCTACTTTTATAAATGCGATTAGGCAAGAGGTCCTAAATTTGACACTTGCTGCGACTTGGTCAAAAACTGGCATGTGTCTGAAGAGGCCTCATTATCGGATCACTTCCACATCAGAATCGATGTAGCGGCTGAGACCATGCAGCGGCAGGAAATCAGAATTCCAAAACTGATCGACTGGGACTCTTATAGAGTCATCAATCATCGAAATCGGAGCACAATTGCAGATTTTCATTAAATTCATGGTCTTTAGTTCAGGTGATTTTCCATAAAATTGAATTTTCTACGAAATGGGTAGAAATATTCGAGCGATCTATATGCCCGTTGGCATAATAATTACAGGTCTCAATACCTATTGATAGAGGCATCAATCATCGAAATCGCAGCACAATTGCAGATTTTCATTAAATTCATGGTCTTTAGTTCAGGTGATTTTCCATAAAATTGAATTTTCTACGAAATGGGTAGAAATATTCGAGCGATCTATATGCCCGTTGGCATAATAATTACAGGTCTCAATACCTATTGATAGAGGCATCAATCATCGAAATCGGAGCACAATTGCAGATTTTCATTAAATTCATGGTCTTTAGTTCAGGTGATTTTCCATAAAATTGAATTTTCTACGAAATGGGTAGAAATATTCGAGCGATCTATATGCCCGTTGGTATAATAATTACAGGTCTCAATACCTATTGATAGAGGCATCAATCATCGAAATCGGAGCACAATTACAGATTTTCATTAAATTCATGGTCTTTAGTTCAGGTGATTTTCCCCATTTCACCCATTTCGTAGAAAAATTCAATTTTATGGAAAATCACCTGAACTAAAGACCATGAATTTAATGAAAAATCTGCAATTGTGCTGCGATTTCGATGATTGATGCCTCTATCAATAGGTATTGAGACCTGTAATTATTATTCCAAACAGCATATAGATCGCTCGAATATTTCTACCCATTTCGTAGAAAATTCAATTTTATGGAAAATCACCTGAACTAAAGACCATGAATTTAATGAAAATCTGCAATTTTGCTGCGATTTCGATGATTGATGCCTCTATCAATAGGTATTGAGACCTGTAATTATTATGCCAACGGGCATATAGATCGCTCGAATATTTCTACCCATTTTCGTAGAAAATTCAATTTTATGGAAAATCACCTGAACTAAAGACCATGAATTTAATGAAAATCTGCAATTGTGCTCCAATTTCGATGATTGATGCCTCTATCAATAGGTATTGAGACCTGTAATTATTATACCAAACGGCATATAAATCGCTCGAATATTTCTACCCATTTCGTAGAAAATTCAATTTTATGGAAAATCACCTGAACAAGACCATGAATTTAATGAAAAATCTGCAATTGTGCTCCGATTTCGATGATTGATGCCTCTATCAATAGGTATTGAGACCTGTAATTATTATACCAACGGGCATATAGATCGCTCGAATATTTCTACCCATTTCGTAGAAAATTCAATTTTATGGAAAATCACCTGAACTAAAGACCATGAATTTAATGAAAATCTGCAATTGTGCTCCAATTTCGATGATTGATGCCTCTATCAATAGGTATTGAGACCTGTAATTATTATACCAACGGGCATATAGATCGCTCGAATATTTCTACCCATTTCGTAGAAAATTCAATTTTATGGAAAATCACCTGAACTAAAGACCATGAATTTAATGAAAATCTGCAATTTTTGCTGCGATTTCGATGATTGATGCCTCTATCAATAGGTATTGAGACCTGTAATTATTATGCCAACGGGCATATAGATCGCTCGAATATTTCTACCCATTTCGTAGAAAATTCAATTTTATGGAAAATCACCTGAACTAAAGACCATGAATTTAATGAAAATCTGCAATTGTGCTCCAATTTCGATGATTGATGCCTCTATCAATAGGTATTGAGACCTGTAATTATTATACCAACGGGCATATAGATCGCTCGAATATTTCTACCCATTTCGTAGAAAATTCAATTTTATGGAAAATCACCTGAACTAAAGACCATGAATTTAATGAAAATCTGCAATTGTGCTGCGATTTCGATGATTGATGCCTCTATCAATAGGTATTGAGACCTGTAATTATTATACCAACGGGCATATAGATCGCTCGAATATTTCTACCCATTTCGTAGAAAATTCAATTTTATGGAAAATCACCTGAACTAAAGACCATGAATTTAATGAAATCTGCAATTGTGCTCCGATTTCGATGATTGATGCCTCTATCAATAGGTATTGAGACCTGTAATTATTATACCAACGGGCATATAGATCGCTCGAATATTTCTACCCATTTCGTAGGAAAATTCAATTTTATGGAAAATCACCTGAACTAAAGACCATGAATTTAATGAAAATCTGCAATTTTGCTGCGATTTCGATGATTGATGCCTCTATCAATAGGTATTGAGACCTGTAATTATTATGCCAACGGGCATATAGATCGCTCGAATATTTCTACCCATTTCGTAGAAAATTCAATTTTATGGAAAATCACCTGCACGTGTATTAAAATCTGCAATTGTGCTCCGATTTCGATGATTGATGCCTCTATCAATAGGTATTGAGACCTGTAATTATTATGCCAAACGGCATATAGATCGCTCGAATATTTCTGCCCATTTCGTAGAAAATTCAATTTTATGGAAAATCACCTGAACTAAAGACCATGAATTTAATGAAAATCTGCAATTGTGCTCCGATTTCGATGATTGATGCCTCTATCAATAGGTATTGAGACCTGTAATTATTATACCAACGGGCATATAGATCGCTCGAATATTTCTACCCATTTCGTAGAAAATTCAATTTTATGGAAAATCACCTGAACTAAAGACCATGAATTTAATGAAAATCTGCAATTTTGCTGCGATTTCGATGATTGATGCCTCTATCAATAGGTATTGAGACCTGTAATTATTATGCCAACGGGCATATAGATCGCTCGAATATTTCTACCCATTTCGTAGAAAATTCAATTTTATGGAAAATCACCTGAACTAAAGACCATGAATTTAATGAAAATCTGCAATTGTGCTCCAATTTCGATGATTGATGCCTCTATCAATAGGTATTGAGACCTGTAATTATTATACCAAACGGCATATAAATCGCTCGAATATTTCTACCCATTTCGTAGAAAATTCAATTTTATGGAAAATCACCTGAACAAGACCATGAATTTAATGAAAATCTGCAATTGTGCTCCGATTTCGATGATTGATGCCTCTATCAATAGGTATTGAGACCTGTAATTATTATACCAACGGGCATATAGATCGCTCGAATATTTCTACCCATTTCGTAGAAAATTCAATTTTATGGAAAATCACCTGAACTAAAGACCATGAATTTAATGAAAATCTGCAATTGTGCTCCAATTTCGATGATTGATGCCTCTATCAATAGGTATTGAGACCTGTAATTATTATACCAACGGGCATATAGATCGCTCGAATATTTCTACCCATTTCGTAGAAAATTCAATTTTATGGAAAATCACCTGAACTAAAGACCATGAATTTAATGAAAATCTGCAATTTTGCTGCGATTTCGATGATTGATGCCTCTATCAATAGGTATTGAGACCTGTAATTATTATGCCAACGGGCATATAGATCGCTCGAATATTTCTACCCATTTCGTAGAAAATTCAATTTTATGGAAAATCACCTGAACTAAAGACCATGAATTTAATGAAAATCTGCAATTGTGCTCCAATTTCGATGATTGATGCCTCTATCAATAGGTATTGAGACCTGTAATTATTATACCAACGGGCATATAGATCGCTCGAATATTTCTACCCATTTCGTAGAAAATTCAATTTTATGGAAAATCACCTGAACTAAAGACCATGAATTTAATGAAAATCTGCAATTTTGCTGCGATTTCGATGATTGATGCCTCTATCAATAGGTATTGAGACCTGTAATTATTATGCCAACGGGCATATAGATCGCTCGAATATTTCTACCCATTTCGTAGAAAATTCAATTTTATGGAAAATCACCTGAACTAAAGACCATGAATTTAATGAAAATCTGCAATTGTGCTCCAATTTCGATGATTGATGCCTCTATCAATAGGTATTGAGACCTGTAATTATTATACCAACGGGCATATAGATCGCTCGAATATTTCTACCCATTTCGTAGAAAATTCAATTTTATGGAAAATCACCTGAACTAAAGACCATGAATTTAATGAAAATCTGCAATTGTGCTGCGATTTCGATGATTGATGCCTCTATCAATAGGTATTGAGACCTGTAATTATTATTCCAAACAGCATATAGATCGCTCGAATATTTCTACCCATTTCGTAGAAAATTCAATTTTATGGAAAATCACCTGAACTAAAGACCATGAATTTAATGAAAATCTGCAATTTTGCTGCGATTTCGATGATTGATGCCTCTATCAATAGGTATTGAGACCTGTAATTATTATGCCAACGGGCATATAGATCGCTCGAATATTTCTACCCATTTCGTAGAAAATTCAATTTTATGGAAAATCACCTGAACTAAAGACCATGAATTTAATGAAAATCTGCAATTGTGCTCCAATTTCGATGATTGATGCCTCTATCAATAGGTATTGAGACCTGTAATTATTATACCAAACGGCATATAAATCGCTCGAATATTTCTACCCATTTCGTAGAAAATTCAATTTTATGGAAAATCACCTGAACAAGACCATGAATTTAATGAAAATCTGCAATTGTGCTCCGATTTCGATGATTGATGCCTCTATCAATAGGTATTGAGACCTGTAATTATTATACCAACGGGCATATAGATCGCTCGAATATTTCTACCCATTTCGTAGAAAATTCAATTTTATGGAAAATCACCTGAACTAAAGACCATGAATTTAATGAAAATCTGCAATTGTGCTCCAATTTCGATGATTGATGCCTCTATCAATAGGTATTGAGACCTGTAATTATTATACCAACGGGCATATAGATCGCTCGAATATTTCTACCCATTTCGTAGAAAATTCAATTTTATGGAAAATCACCTGAACTAAAGACCATGAATTTAATGAAAATCTGCAATTTTGCTGCGATTTCGATGATTGATGCCTCTATCAATAGGTATTGAGACCTGTAATTATTATGCCAACGGGCATATAGATCGCTCGAATATTTCTACCCATTTCGTAGAAAATTCAATTTTATGGAAAATCACCTGAACTAAAGACCATGAATTTAATGAAAATCTGCAATTGTGCTCCAATTTCGATGATTGATGCCTCTATCAATAGGTATTGAGACCTGTAATTATTATACCAACGGGCATATAGATCGCTCGAATATTTCTACCCATTTCGTAGAAAATTCAATTTTATGGAAAATCACCTGAACTAAAGACCATGAATTTAATGAAAATCTGCAATTGTGCTGCGATTTCGATGATTGATGCCTCTATCAATAGGTATTGAGACCTGTAATTATTATACCAACGGGCATATAGATCGCTCGAATATTTCTACCCATTTCGTAGAAAATTCAATTTTATGGAAAATCACCTGAACTAAAGACCATGAATTTAATGAAAATCTGCAATTGTGCTCCGATTTCGATGATTGATGCCTCTATCAATAGGTATTGAGACCTGTAATTATTATACCAACGGGCATATAGATCGCTCGAATATTTCTACCCATTTCGTAGAAAATTCAATTTTATGGAAAATCACCTGAACTAAAGACCATGAATTTAATGAAAATCTGCAATTTTGCTGCGATTTCGATGATTGATGCCTCTATCAATAGGTATTGAGACCTGTAATTATTATGCCAACGGGCATATAGATCGCTCGAATATTTCTACCCATTTCGTAGAAAATTCAATTTTATGGAAAATCACCTGCACGTGTATTTAATGAAAATCTGCAATTGTGCTCCGATTTCGATGATTGATGCCTCTATCAATAGGTATTGAGACCTGTAATTATTATGCCAAACGGCATATAGATCGCTCGAATATTTCTGCCCATTTCGTAGAAAATTCAATTTTATGGAAAATCACCTGAACTAAAGACCATGAATTTAATGAAAATCTGCAATTGTGCTCCGATTTCGATGATTGATGCCTCTATCAATAGGTATTGAGACCTGTAATTATTATACCAACGGGCATATAGATCGCTCGAATATTTCTACCCATTTCGTAGAAAATTCAATTTTATGGAAAATCACCTGAACTAAAGACCATGAATTTAATGAAAATCTGCAATTTTGCTGCGATTTCGATGATTGATGCCTCTATCAATAGGTATTGAGACCTGTAATTATTATGCCAACGGGCATATAGATCGCTCGAATATTTCTACCCATTTCGTAGAAAATTCAATTTTATGGAAAATCACCTGAACTAAAGACCATGAATTTAATGAAAATCTGCAATTGTGCTCCAATTTCGATGATTGATGCCTCTATCAATAGGTATTGAGACCTGTAATTATTATACCAACGGGCATATAGATCGCTCGAATATTTCTACCCATTTCGTAGAAAATTCAATTTTATGGAAAATCACCTGAACTAAAGACCATGAATTTAATGAAAATCTGCAATTTTGCTGCGATTTCGATGATTGATGCCTCTATCAATAGGTATTGAGACCTGTAATTATTATGCCAACGGGCATATAGATCGCTCGAATATTTCTACCCATTTCGTAGAAAATTCAATTTTATGGAAAATCACCTGAACTAAAGACCATGCATTTAATGAAAATCTGCAATTGTGCTCCAATTTCGATGATTGATGCCTCTATCAATAGGTATTGAGACCTGTAATTATTATACCAAACGGCATATAGATCGCTCGAATATTTCTACCCATTTCGTAGAAAATTCAATTTTATGGAAAATCACCTGAACTAAAGACCATGAATTTAATGAAAATCTGCAATTTTGCTGCGATTTCGATGATTGATGCCTCTATCAATAGGTATTGAGACCTGTAATTATTATGCCAACGGGCATATAGATCGCTCGAATATTTCTACCCATTTCGTAGAAAATTCAATTTTATGGAAAATCACCTGAACTAAAGACCATGAATTTAATGAAAATCTGCAATTGTGCTCCAATTTCGATGATTGATGCCTCTATCAATAGGTATTGAGACCTGTAATTATTATACTAACGGGCGTATAGATCGCTCGAATATTTCTACCCATTTCGTAGAAAATTCAATTTTATGGAAAATCACCTGAACTAAAGACCATGAATTTAATGAAAATCTGCAATTGTGCTCCGATTTCGATGATTGATGCCTCTATCAATAGGTATTGAGACCTGTAATTATTATACCAACGGGCATATAGATCGCTCGAATATTTCTACCCATTTCGTAGAAAATTCAATTTTATGGAAAATCACCTGCACGTGTATTTAATGAAAATCTGCAATTGTGCTCCGATTTCGATGATTGATGCCTCTATCAATAGGTATTGAGACCTGTAATTATTATGCCAAACGGCATATAGATCGCTCGAATATTTCTGCCCATTTCGTAGAAAATTCAATTTTATGGAAAATCACCTGAACTAAAGACCATGAATTTAATGAAAATCTGCAATTGTGCTCCGATTTCGATGATTGATGCCTCTATCAATAGGTATTGAGACCTGTAATTATTATGCCAACGGGCATATAGATCGCTCGAATATTTCTACCCATTTCGTAGAAAATTCAATTTTATGGAAAATCACCTGAACTAAAGACCATGAATTTAATGAAAATCTGCAATTGTGCTCCGATTTCGATGATTGATGCCTCTATCAATAGGTATTGAGACCTGTAATTATTATGCCAACGGGCATATAGATCGCTCGAATATTTCTACCCATTTCGTAGAAAATTCAATTTTATGGAAAATCACCTGAACTAAAGACCATGAATTTAATGAAAATCTGCAATTGTGCTCCTATTTCGATGATTGATGCCTCTATCAATAGGTATTGAGACCTGTAATTATTATACCAACGGGCATATAGATCGCTCGAATATTTCTACCCATTTCGTAGAAAATTCAATTTTATGGAAAATCACCTGAACTAAAGACCATGAATTTAATGAAATAATGAAAATCTGCAATTGTGCTGCGATTTCGATGATTGATGCCTCTATCAATAGGTATTGAGACCTGTAATTATTATACCAAACGGCATATAGATCGCTCGAATATTTCTACCCATTTCGTAGAAAATTCAATTTTATGGAAAATCACCTGAACTAAAGACCATGAACTCTACAGGTCTCAATACCTATTGATAGAGGCATCAATCATCGAAATCGCAGCACAATTGCAGATTTTCATTAAATTCATGGTCTTTAGTTCAGGTGATTTTCCATAAAATTGAATTTTCTACGAAATGGGTAGAAATATTCTAGCGATCTATATGCCGTTTGGTATAATAATTACAGGTCTCAATACCTATTGATAGAGGCATCAATCATCGAAATCGGAGCACAATTGCAGATTTTCATTAAATTCATGGCCTTTAGTTCAGGCGGTTAAGACAGCTGCCCGGTTAAGCGAAGAGAGTCCACAAAGATGGTCCCTTGGTGGAACGGGACGCTAGGTAAACTGAGGAAAAAATCGAGAAGATTATTCAACAAGGCTAAACGCACCGCTGAATGGGGCGAGTATAAGATGGCCTTGACGGAATATAATCTCGAACTAAGAAGATCCAAGAGGGCTACCTGGAGGAGGAATTTCTGTGAGGGAATCAATTAATTGCCCTCTGCAGCTCGTCTCCAGAAAGTCCTTTCCAGGGATCATTCAAATGGTTTAGGACTTTTCTAGAAGCAAGATGGGAAGTTCACTGAAAACCGGAATGAAACCTTAGAGGTACTGCTAGAGACCCACTTTCCGGATTCAGTAGTGGTAGGAGGCCAAGAGGACCCTCATGATTCCTCAAGTGAGGTGGCCTAGGCGCCTCACAGTAGGATCTGATGTCTCTCTGGGAAAATTTTCACACCCAGCAAGGTGCGATGGGCTATTGGGTCTTTCAAACCTTTCAAATCCGCTGGAGGGGATGGTATCTTTCCAGCTTTACTTCAAAAAGGTATTGAGAAAATACTCCCCAGCTTCATCCAGATGTTTCGGCCAAGTTATGCTTTTAACTATATTCCGAAACTATGGAGGAGGGTAAATGTGGTCTTTATACTAAAGGGGGGGGGTGCGTCGTCCAGACACCCAGGCCAGGGCATATCGGCCAATTAGCCTCACATCGTTTCTATTGAAGACGATGGAAAAAATCGTGGACTATCAAATAAGAAGTGAGGTCCTTGGAAAGAATCCGCTGCATCGGGACCAGTTTGCGTATCAAACTGGTAAATCCACGGTGATGGCCATTAGCGGTCTAGTGTCAAAGAAGAATAAATGATTCCATTGCAAAACAGCCAACGCTTATTCAAGCGAACCTACGGGTAACTCTTCTAGAGCTGGAATCAGCTTTATTTTGATTTTATATCCAAAAACAAGGCAACTGAAAATGTCACAATAGCTTTTAGGAAAATATTCAAACACTGAAACTTATTTTTCAAAATTAAGAAAATTGTTACTTCCATTCATAACTGAAAATCGACGAAAAATGCAGTTATTTTGTTTAAGAAAACACAGATTTGTTAGTATCGTAGCATTAATTTGGAAAAGCACGAATGGCAGCAAATAAATCTGAAAAAACAAAAAATTAAAAAGTTCCTTTCATTAGACATACAGCTCTCTTGCATTTTCTCAAACAATATCCACGTCACCGTTACAGATTCTATGTATTTTGAGCAACAGCTCATTCACAATATAAAGTACAACCTGATAATTTTCTCCAGAAACTACTAACATGCTACCTCCTCGGTTTTAGACTGCAACTGTGCGTACTTGTAGAAATTCCACAGTTCGTCAGATTATTGACTTTATAGAAAGATATCCTTGGAATAAAATTGTGGCTTCACTTAAATGCACTGTATAGAAGTTTCCCTCGACAAATAGCCTAATATTGTACAGAATAGGCTAATATGGTAAATCTGCTTAGTCCCTGGGTCATATGTAGCTCTGATTTTCTACTTAATATTCCTTTGGCGTCTTTTGTTGTTTTCAAAGTATAAGTAAATTAGCAACTCTGAGTCTGGGCCATCCCATCTTATCAAGATGACAAAAAGAATAAAAAAAACTTTCCCCGGGATCGAACCGACTACCTTTACAAATTAACGCCGTCACGCTATCGTGTCTGCTTTCCATTTCATGGAAATGAAAAGCCTATTTGCTTTAAGCATAGAAAGGTATATATTTTGTGTCGGAGCGGGAACTGGAGTTGGAGTTGGAGCCAAAGTCGTTAATACATCTATAAATTTCCGGAGTTAGAGTCGAACATATCTTCTCGGACTCCACAGCCCTGGTTTTTTTCAATCATTTCTCGTGTTGTCACATGTGTTGGGTTCATCAACAAGAACATAGTGTAGACTAGCTCTAGATCCATATTTTTGATAAATAAAGATAATAAATTGCACCACGGATTTGAAATTATCCATTCTTCATAAAATGCAAACTATACCTCAAATTTGTTGCATGTGAAATGCAAACTAATGACAGATCGACTTGAAAATGTAGTAGTAAGAGGAGAAATTCTTGAAACATTTAAAATAGTTTGAGAAGAACCAGTTTAGAGACCAATATAAGTGACGGATGGGTGAGGCAACATTCTGAAAAGTATTGTAGCTGAGGTAAAATGTCTAAAATTGTTTAATCTGCCAACTTAACAAAATTTGGGCCAGTATAGTAAAGGAATTAAAAATATTTGAATTTTTTTCTACTTCACGTTTTAGATGAGTGATTTTATGAAACCATAGTACAAATTAAAAATAAAATTAATCGCGTCGATTTGTCGATTTTTAATGTCTTTAGGGCAAAAACTGAAACTTGTTTAATTTTAAATATGTCAAATTTTTTTTTGCTTTCGACCTAGGGTTAACTTACATAACCTCAGAAAATTTGACATTTATTTCAAACAATCAGCGCGTTGAATTTTAATGCCTTAAAAGCAAGAAATATGTTTTTCTCACTTATGCATTTGCAAAGCTGCACAAATTTTATTGGAACAAAATAGTCTCTCGGATGACGACATTTTTCATTATTCGTTTAGGTGATAGTATAACAATACAAATTCGGGCTCTTTTCTCGAGTTGTTGTCTCGAGTTGTGTACTGTCGGATGATTGGCCTAAATTAGAAGAAATACATTTTTAATGAACGTGGGAATGATTTAAGTACAACTTTTTGGATCGTGATTTTGAGAAAGCTTCTGTCAGTGACGAGATACCTATATTTTATCAGAACCTCAGTGCATCTAAAATCAGGTGGGGATTTTTTTTTTTTTTTCTTAGTTCAACTTACCAGCTGTTCTTGCTTGATACCCTCTTGGACATGGTTCACAACGATGTCCTGGTGATAAATTAATACATCTAACGCGGGTATCACAAATACCAGGCAATTCACACTATAAACGAAAACAAATAAATTAAAATTAAAAACTATTGTGGTTTAAGAGAAAAGTTGTTTTGGAAAAATGTTTTTTTTTTTTTTTTTCGTTAATTAGTTGTAGGTTTAGTCGCATAACCAAGTTTTTTTTTTTTTTTTTTTTTTGTTTAGTGTTCGCGTCATTAGAAAAGAGAAACATTTGTTAAATTGGTTGCAGCCAAAAATTGACCTTTAACATAATATCAACAAATGTTTTTATTTTAGAGAAGGTTATAGTGTGAATTGTGGTTTAAAATGTTTCACTGGAATTATAACATACATACATATTATGGTAGGATATGAGTTGTAGGATAAATAGGGTTATACAAGCAAAAAAGAAATTTATTTTGGTGTTTATAAAAATTTTAATTTATCAGAAAAAATTAAATTTATTTACATAAAATATTTTTTGTTTTTTAAAGAATACAAAGTTTTTAAAAAATTTTCTTATAAAAAAAGTTTAAACTATTTACAATTTTGTGTGATGGTTTAATGTGTTTGCGTGATATGATTCTATTTGATATGTGTGTTATATCTGTTAGAGCTTAGTGTAAAGTTTTTTATATAGGATACTTGCGCGCTGTAACATCAAATTTTTTATTTTTTTATTTTTTTTTTTATAAATTAAGTACTTTTTCGAAGTATTAAATTGTATTCTACAATTATAAAAAAAAAAAAGTATTTAAAAAACAGTGTCAACTAAAAATAAAAATTACAAATTACATATAAAATATTTATAGGTGTGTATTTTGTATTTAATTAAGAGCTAGATTTATTATAATTAAGAAATTTTGTACAGATGAACCGATTTATTTTTTTTTTTTTTTTAGTTATGAAGATTAGACGATACCGGTCACATAATTTTGATTATTGTGACTTGTATATGTCTTCTTTACGTGGTAATTATACAACTGTAATTAAAATAAAAAATAATTTATTTATTTAATTAGTTAAAAATGCCAAAAAATAATAAATAATGAAAAATATCCACAACACAAACAATAAAATGTGAAATTCATGCATATTCCAATAAAATAATTTTCAATTGACACTGTGCAACGTTGGTAACACTAATTGGTTTTATAAATTTAATGAAATGTGATGTATTAAATGTATTTTTAAAGAAAAAAAAAATGAAATTGTTAAATATTTATATTAAATTATGTATAATATGATCTTTATATAAATTATGTATATATAAATGTTTTGTATATATTGAATATGATTTTATTTAATAATGGCACTTAAGAATTCTAAAAACAAACAAAATAAAAAAATGTGTAAATTATTATTATTAAAAATATTGTATTATTTTAATATTATTATATAAGTTTGTATATAAACTAATGTTAGTTTTGGGTGGCCCCCCAACAAACAAGAAAAGTCAACTTTAACCGAAAAAGAAGCCAAATACATAAAATAAAAAATTAAAAGTGCGTCTATATAAAATAAATTTTAGCTGTCTGATATGTCTAAATTTGCGTCGGTGTATATATTATAGATTTATTGGTATGAGTTATACCATATACTTAAATAATAAATATAAATAAAAATATATATAAGTTCTATGTATGTATATATATAGTTTTTAATCCGATTAATAGAGTTTTATTTTGATGAAGATGCACGCGCTATCTCAGATTTAAAATTATTTATACACGTATTAGGTTGTTTGATTATGTTATAGGATACGATCTCTATCGCGAGATGATTACATTAAATTTTATTTTTATTTATTTTTTGATCAATGTGATTTATATGTTTTTTTGTAATGTGACGATGATTTTCCATTTGAAGATCTTTAGATTAGTCAATAAAATGTAAATACCAGGCGAACTTACAAAAAAAAACGATTTAGCTTTATAGTGGGAAGTTCTGCGAAATACCCATGAATGTGTAATTGACACAGCGATTGTTACATCATTAATGATCAGTATTTAATAATCACTTAATTTTGGTAATATTTCACAAGACCACTCGATAGTTGCTAAATTGGTTGTGAATTATCAATTTTTTGATAACTATTCGGTCAAAATTCAAAATAATATCATATAAAACGTACGAGTATGTTAATTGACCTAAATTTATTGTTAATAGATCGATTATTTGACAACAAAAATAGGTCAGATTTTTTTTTGTTTTAGTTTTAAGGGAAACAAACACAAGTTTACATAAAACGAACGTAAAATGTTTCAAAATAACTTGATTGTAATAATTATGAAATACAGAAAAAACTCAAATGGCAGAAGATTCAAATTCATAGGCTTAGACGAAACCATTTCAATTAAATTTTTATTATATTACAATATTTTTTGACGTTTAAATTGTTTTCCTTAACGCTTAAAGATAGAGCGAAGTTGTCTAGTTGACAATCTAAAGTTTTACTCGAAACAGGTACACACATATGTGTTTGTTCAAAAACACCTGGGGTGAATTACAATTTGTCGCTATCGCTCTTCCTCGACAATAGCCTACTCGTCCGGTAAAATATCACTTTCTGAAATCAATTAGTTCGGTGTAAAAAGACCAAGTATTGAAATCCTGTCAAAAATCACGAAAATTTTGGTTGGTTCAAAACCATATTTCTCGACGTTTGAAAGGCCCTGAGTCTGAAACAGCAAAAAACAAAACCGTCGGTCTGTCTGGATGTCTATACCGATGGTATCTCGAGAACGGCTTGTCCGATTTGGATTTTTGTTTCGCGGATATGTTTCTATGGTCAACGGAGATTTGAAAAGCTTTTGGAAACTATACGTCAAGAGGGTGAGGTACCTGACATACGAATTGAACCAAAATACATGCTGGTTTGATTATTGAATTGGGCATTAAATTTGGGGTTAATTTGAAGGTTAAGTTAGGGGTCAATTTGCTGATTGAGTTGGAGTTGAGTTGGGGTTGGATAGGATATAGGGAGTTGTTGACCAATTTTGTGTATATGCTGGTTTGAGGATAGAATTTGGTGTAGAGTTTGCAGTTGAGTTCCGTTTGCGAGTTGAATTAGGGTTGAGTTGCGGTTTGGTTGGGGTTGGATTAGGGTTTAATGAGCAGTTGAGGAATCTGTATACAGGAAAACCTCACTACAACGGAAATCGACGGAACCAAAAAAGTTGTCCGTTATAGTGAGGTGTCCGTTAAACTGAGGATTTGTGATTTTTTTTGTTAATTTCTATATCTTCTATTGATTCTATATCTTATCCGATTTTGGTTTCCAATGGAAATGAGATTCTCAAATGAAACATAAATTTCACGAAATAACATTTGCACAAATCATTGCCGTTTTGGAAGAGGCCCCTAGAAAAACGAATTCAAGTATAGGAGAACATTATGATTTGGTATCTGCAGGCGCGGCATTTAACCTTAATATTTAGAATTAATAAGAGATTGCATCAACACGTGTACAAACATTTACATCTAGAAAAATGTGATGAAGCCTTGCCTTATTCCATCGAAACATCCCGGGTTAATTTATTTTTCAATAGGATAACGATCCTAAACACAGGCCACTGCAAATCCCTGATCTTTACTCAAACGAGAAAACTTATGGAGTAAAAGTTAAACGATAAGTAAATAAGGAAAATTCGAGAAATCTAAACGAACTGTTCCAAAATATTAAGGAAATCTGACTTCAGAAACGCAGAGCAGCGGCTCTGACAAAAATAAAAGCTACTCTACTAATGGTGGACGAAATTTACGGGCCTTCAAAATTCATAGGCCCTAGGCAACTGTGTAATGTGTCGATGTTTATTCATTGTTTTAATGATTCAGAACTTCATTACATTAAACAATTTTTTCCTTAATATGATAAATAAAACCAAAATAAATTTTATTTGAAGTACTTATACAGGCCTAAAATAAATGGCCTAAATTACTGATTATCTCGAAATCCACCTTAAAAAATTCAAAATACATCAAATCCGAGGAGAGGGTTCCGTACAGAGTACAAAGGGTGTTTACCATATAACTATACAAAGTACGATACAGTATGATAATATTGCTAATTACCGGCGGCTTTAGAAATTTGGATTCGGTCCCAACTGAAATAGAATCTCATGAGGTGATGAGAACTTCGGTTCGGAAAATTACTTTCCTACAACTCCCAAATCAAGCCCTAACTGAACCCCATAATTCTTTATTCAACCAAAACTCAACCTCCAACAAAACTCCAATCCCAACGAAATTACCAACGCAATCACCAAATCAATCCCAACGCAACCCTCAACTCAATAACCTATTGAACCTTCTCAATTTAAAGTCAACCTCAACTCAACCCCAACTCGATCCCAACTGGACCTCCAATTCGATCCGAACTCAATTACACCTCCAACAACTCAACCATCTAAATGTACTCAATCTCAAACTCAATGTTCAACTCAACCTCTAACTGAACCTAATCTTACCTCCAACTCAACCCTGTACTAAACCTCCAACTAAAATCTCACTCAACCCCAATTAAAAACCACATTCGACCATAACTCAACTCTTAACTCAACGCTCAACTTAATCCCTAAATCAATAGGGTCCGACAACTACATATGTAGACGAATTTAACACAATACTACGAATTTACAGTTCAATGCTAAACTTAACCTCAAATTTAAAGCCAATCTCAATACTTAAATCAAAACAGTACGAAAAGCTATACGCGTGCATGAGCTCAACTCAAAACAACAAGCTAACTTCCAATTCAACTCTCAAATAAATCGCCAACAGAACCACTGTCTCAACCTCAACTTATCCTAAGTAAACCCTAAATCGTTCCCAACTTTACCCCAACTCGACCACGAACACACTCTATCTCAATATCAAACTCAACGCCCAGATCAATCTTCAAACCGGCATATATAAAAAAAATTGCGAGGCAATATCACTATCTGAGATTATTACATTCTATTTGGCCAATAATGGCCAATGTCAGAGATTTGGACTCAAGTTGTGATAGTTCACGAAGTAGCCAGTAAATTCCTATTTTGCATGAAATTGATGAAAGGCCATGTACACCCCTTGTCAGAGATTTGGGCTCAAGTTGTGATAGTTCACGAAATATCTGATGAAATAGCCTATTATATTTTCTACCCATCAAGCTATGAACGTATCGGGTAACCAGAGAAATAAATGTGCTTCGAATTTAAAACTTCAAATTGAGGTTTTGCATGAAATTGGCCATAGACCATTAACACTTTTTGCGACAGATTAGAACTCAGTTTCCGATATTACACGCGATACCTGAACCAATTTGCAACCTATTGACGTATATTCACAGAAAAGTATTTTATAAATTAATTGTTTGCTTAACATTTTTCTTGATGTAATTTATTTTTTCTATTGGACAGAAAATTCGATTCTTATTGGAACAAATTTATAATATGTACTAAAACAGTTTGATGTTTATTTTTATGGTTCGGAACTTTGGTTTTAAATTTAGCACATTGATATTGTGACGGTGACACCTAGCGTGTGATAGAATAAGTTAAACTAATAGCTCAATGTTTTACTGTACTAAATGGAATTTTCCATGATAAAACAGTTCTAAATGTTTCTACACTATTCTAACTAGAAAAGTTATGAACTTTCGAGAAATTTGGTTTGTGTATATAAAAAGGCGAACAAGATCGAATTGGATTATTAGCGTTTGGAACGCGATAGAGTAAACTTGTAAGATTATTAGTAGTATTTGGAAAGCGACAGTGTGAAGATTAAAAAGTAATTAAAAAGTGATTTAAAAAGTGGTGTAGTGCGAAATAAAAATTATAAGTGAACAGTAAAATTGTGTCAAAATTATTTAAAGTGATTTTGTGAATTATCGTTAATAATAGTGTTGTTATAATTTTTGTGTGACATAAATAAATTTTTTGGGGATAAATTGAATTGATTTTATTTTATTCACAATCCAGTGATACGAACCTTAATTGACAAGGCAAAAACGTAACAATATTTCATTGAAATAGCTCGATAGGTACCAACAAAGTAAAATTAATTTAATATCTGTTATCTGTACTAAAACACTAGATTGGGTCAACGGCCCGATCAGCGAAATCATATATGGAAAGTTTATCTTAGCTTGAACATCATTCTTAGCTTAAGGAATTAAAAAAGTTGTCAAAAGTTGTTTCAAGAAACTATTCTGATTTTAAATAAATCATTTGGATAAAATACGAATAACGTTAAATCTAACATTCTCACATTCTATTTTGTCTAAAACTTTAAA
Organism: Tipula vernalis; assembly: GCA_958295665.1. NCBI lineage: Eukaryota > Metazoa > Arthropoda > Insecta > Diptera > Tipulidae > Tipula > Tipula vernalis. The sequence goes on along the minus strand of OY282558.1, from coordinate 42,730,294 downwards.
TACATTTTAAGCATCAGTTGCGAAAGAATTTTGGATTGTCCAAAAAGTAATTGCGTTGTTTTTTGTGTAATCTCCAGACCGAAATTTAACAAACCAAGTCTGACACTGCCGTAGTTTTAAGGCATCTTCACCATATATATCGCACATAACTTTTTATGAACTTGCACAGCATTTATTCCTTTTCGGAAGTAATACAGCAAAATATGTCGAAAATGTTCCTTTTGATTTTCTATTTTGAAATCGACGCCAAATAAACAATTGTTACCGAAATCGGACACTTTCCTTTTCTAAGACAAGTTTAAATGTCAGCTGTCAAGTTACGTCATGAATTAACAGTTTAAAATTAAGTTAGTTACATTTCAAGCATGTACATACATCTATTAGAGAAAAATGCAATTACTTTTTGGTCAGCCCAATATTACCTTTTTAATTACATTTAAACCTAACAACTAAAACTTCGACATTAAATTTAGTGGTAAAAACGAGATGAATTTTGAATAAGAAAAACTGGGTTTCTTCTATTTTGTGTCGTTTAAGGGTCAGGTTTTTAAATTTAGTAAATCCATACAACACATTTCTTACCTAATAAATGACAATTTAGTGATAATTATTGATTGAAACTGAGCAATAATTTTGCTTATTGAGAAAAACCAGAGGGCTCATATTCTATAAAAAATGAATTGGCCTAGCAACAAGTTCATAAATCACGAAACCTTTCCAATGGTGAAGGGAATCAAAAAGCTATAGTATTAAAAATATAATGCAAAATTTTTATAATATAAAAGTCGTCTACCCCAGAACTGATGCTATTATCTTTCAATGTCATAATCATGGCATAATGATTCAAATAACATACCTCTGACCTCTTAATACCACGACAACATTTTTTTCTTCTTAGATTTAGATATAAATGTCATAAAAACTGAATCTTGATAAAAGTGTTAATTCCTCGCTATATAATGTGCTGAGCCTAAATCTCTTCCTCACCTTATAATCAACGATCTCTGAAGTAAAAATAAAACGAAATAATTAACACAAGATCACACATGCGGAGCTAAGAATAAACATACCAAACACCGTAATTAAACAACTTAATTCAATAATCTACTCACAATTTCATTAACCCCCTTACGCGTTAATCTCTTAATCAACCGAGAGACGACATTCAATTAAGCCGAAAATACAAAAATAACAACCAAATCGAAAAAAAAACGAGAAACATACAAACACTAAAATAGCCGTTTAATTAAAATGTTTATTGACAACATAACATATAAACAATTTATCTATACACGCCACACAACATACCTTGCATACACATACTATATATCGTACAAGAAAAAAGCGCGTACGAAGATCTCAATTCGAACGAAAGAAACGAAAAATCACTTGTATGCAAATTTATGCATATTAATTTATTGTTTTAAACTACTTAAAATAAGCCGAGTTTACAAAAAAAAAAAAAAATGATCATACACACCACGGTAATCGGTTTAAAAGAGATATTTAAGATGTTACTTTATATTTAAATCTGATGGTGTTTCATTTTAACTCCTATATTATATTCTGCAACAATTTAATTTATTTTATTGGATCGCATGAATTTAAATTTAATAAATTTAATCCGAAAATAAATGTTAAGGTGTTAAAAAATCGGATATTAATGGATTTAAAAAAAATGAAATAAAAATTACAAATTTGACACAACACAATAATAATCTTTGGAAAAAAAAAAAAAATTGTCAGATTAGCGTGCGCATTTCAAAACTTACATACTTACTAGTTTTCATTCTTATGAAGATAAATTTTCTATTTCATTAGACGATGTTGAACTATTAAAATAGTATACTTTACTACAATATATAGACATTTAGTTATTAAATAAATACATATTATATACATTATATATGTGCGTATTTACCGAAGAAGTGTTAATAATAGACAAGTTTTTAATTTAGCTAATCGCGCTTAACTATTCAAAATATGTGTTTGAATTTCAATTATTCCGCAAACGAGACGTATCCAATTAATATGCTAAGGCGGGATTTAAAAACAGAAAGTAAATCAAGATATTTTCCGTTACGTCTAATTTGCAGCATTCCACACATTATAATGGCGCCGGTTCTAAAGCATATCGATACAAAATTTTGCTGTGTCAAAATCGGTAACAAAAAACAAAACAAGTTAATTACATAAAATTAATTTATTTGATTAGCTGTCAAAAATTGTCATAGTAATAATAGACTATGACATTTTGATTTTCTTGGTCCAGAATTTCCAGAAATTTTAAGAAAATCGAAAAAATAGCGGCTTAAAGTAATTTATAAAAATGTTTTTGTTTTTTACTGATTGAGTGGGCTCCAAATAATTTTTTTCGTGAACTAAAAGTTCGGACTTAAGCTTTAGTAAATTTTAATTTTAGTTGAATCCCAATTTTGTTGGGTATTTTAGTTATTGAAACTTAAATATGATCAACGGGGTAATTTTAGCTTTGACGAAATCTTACCAACGAGTATTTTGACCCAGTGGCCATAAATCGAGGTAAATATTCTATAAGGACAAACATAATGTAACCAGCGATTATCTGATGGAAAATATTTAGCCGAATCGCTAGACCTAACAAGAAAATTCATTTGATCGATCGTTATACTAAAACCAAAGTTTTTACTTCTTTGGTTGATAGATCTCAGATTCTGGATTTCATAATAGAAAATTTCTTTCATGTGGAAATGTTGACCGAGCAAACTAAGATCAATTTTAAAAATGAAATCAAACATATTCATTAGAATAGAAATAGAAATAGAAATGAATTAAGAGGCAGTATAATAACAAATAAATTTACACCTCAGTAGAAACAAGAATGTACAAGTAAAACCGGGAGTATTTTTAACATCGACTGGCGCCCATATTTTTAGAAGAGTTGAATGAAAATTTAAAAGATTTTTGTAAATATTGCGTTTCGTAAATATTTGTTTGATTCAGTCAAGGTTCCTAATTGAATTATGGGCTGAAATAAATCAACTAATTTGGTCTTTGAATTGAAGTTACAGGTATTTTTTAAAGAAAAAGAACCTCAAAATAAAATACGTAGTGTTAAAATATTTTCTAATTTTGAAACTGTTTTTGGTAGATATTGATCTGGTGTCGAAACTACAAGTGAGCTGCCACAAGTTAGTTTTACTCAATTTAGAAATTTTATCCATCGATGTGCGTATTTGTGCGTTAAATTTATTAAAGAATCTACGGACCAATCATTTTAAATGCCTAAACCACTAGAGAAAAACAATTAGAGGCTGTTTCATTTGACCGCTGGGAATTAATATGAAGATCTTAAACTCAGTGCCATTATATCTCTTCAAGCCTTTAGACAAATTGTTAATAAATGTTGCTGCTCCTAGATGATAACACTATCAAATCGTATACTGAATATAATTTTCATTCAAACTGCCAAACCGAAGCTGAGCGTTGTGAGTCCCCAATGGAACGATAATTTTAATAACACAAGTCACAACGACTACACCAGCGATTTAGTATGAGTAGCTGCGAGTAGGTAGAAGTACTTGTAGATATTCTATTCCCCCAATAATCTCAGAATCGGGACCATTAAATCGTTAAAGTTTAATAAAAGTTTAATACATGCAATCATTTTGAATGAAGGATGGTACTTGAATGTTGTAAACGGAGAAGAATACGATAGCAACGAGGTTTTCTACTCTCGATTAATAAATCCTCCTCCCCCTCTAGTTTTGCCAGTTTACTATGCATCGCCTGATTAAAATAAAGGGCCAAATTTAACACTAAGAAAAATAGTCTTGAGGACCAAATTGGAAGCTTTAAAAATAGTCTTGAGGACCAAAGCTTCCAAAACCAACTTTCTCGACATTTTGAAGGTCCTTGAGTTCGACAAAGCAACAACATAATAATACTCACGCTATCTCGAGAACGGATTGTCTGATTTGGATTTTTATTATGTCAATCCGTTTTAGGGTCCATACGAATTAACCCAAAACCACGTAGTCTACTACTATCAACACGTGGTTTATGGGGGAGGGGGGGGGTAGAGTCCGTGTAGAGATATTGAGTTGGAGTTGAGTTGCCATTGGTTTAGGTTTGATTGAGCAGTTTAGTTGGGAATTTATTTGGGGGTTGAATTAACGGTTGAGTTAGACTTAGCTTGGCTTGATATTGGTGAGTTCTTGTATAGTACATATAAATTTACAGACCATGTTGATTTGGGCGTTAAGTTTGGCATTGTGGATGAGTTCGTGGTCGAGTTGGGGTCAAGTTGGGGATGATTCAGGGTTGAGTTGGGATGAGTTGAGGTTGAGTTGGATGAATGTTGGGAATTTATTTGAGAGTTGAGTTGGATGTAAGCTTGTTGCCTAGAGTTGAGATCATGCACTCTCACCCGCATATAGTTTTTCGGACCGTGTTGATTTGAATATCGAGTTTGGCGGTGATTTTGAGTTTAGGGTTGAACTGTGGGTCAAGTTATGGGTTAAGTTCGTGTACTACAGTTATCGGACCCTAAGGATTTAGGGATTAAGTTAAGCTTTGAGTTGTGAGTTGAGTTATGGCCGAGTAGGGTGTTGAGTTGGGGTTGAGCCAGGCGTTCAGTTGGGGGTTGAGTCTAAACTCGAATTTGAGGTTAGAATAAGTTGAGTTGTAACTTGCAGTTAGAGGTTGAGTTGAGCATTGGGGTTGAGTTGATGTTTGGGTAGGTGATTGATTTCACTTTTGAGTTGTAGTGGATTTGGGGTTGAGTTGGGGTTGAGTGAATTTGGTGTTGAGTTGGGGTCGAAATGGAGGTTGTGTTGTGGTCGAGTTGAGGTTGAGTTGATGTTTAGTTGATATTGAGTTTGGATTGAACACGTGATTGAGGTAAGGGTTGGGTTGAGGTTGATTATGTGATTCCGTTGTTCACTGCAATGAAATTGAATTTGAGAACTTGGGACTGAGTTGGAAAACTTTTACGGCAAAAGAAATGTTATACAATTACAATGGGGTGAAAATAAAATGTATTAAAAGGCAACAAGCTTTGAAGTTTTGAAAGTTTTAGAAATAAATAAATTTATTCACCTAAATTATTTCAATTCATACAGAAACCAAAAACTAACGCTAAAGAATGGTATTTTGAGTTGAATCAAATATTTTAAAATATGTATTCGATTTTTTTACTACTCATCGCGCCGTACGACTTATACTCGAATTTCATCCAAACGTTCCTAAAACTCATGAGAAGGTTCCATTTTGTTAATGGCATTAGTTTTAGTTCGGTTTTACGACGAAGAATTCTCTTCAGATCTGTTGAAGGAGACAGTGCCAACCAAGCTTATTCCCATACAGTAAGAATCAATAAAATTCTTAATTTATGATAATGAAACTTTAAAGAGGCTCTTTTCAATTTAAAAAGTTTATTTGTATTTTTATAAAGCTTTTTCAAATTGAAAAGTTTTTTTTTTTTGTATTTTAGAAAACGTTTCATTTAGTTTGGAAAAAGTTTCAATTGAACTTTAAACGGTTTAATTTTAATTAAAAGCCTATAATAAGTCGAAATATCTTTCAAGAAGAAGAATATGTATAATAGAGAGCATAGGGCTAGAATTTAACCGATTTCTAGACTTTTCCTCTTTTTTTAAAATTTTAAATATGCTATACAACACGCTGTATTTCATACATCAAGAGATCGTTCTTTTAGGAGTTTATTGGTGCTGTCTGCTGTTTGATACCTTTAAATTTAACAGTTACACAAATACACTTTTACCTCGCTTAATGGAATTAATTTGTTCCTCAAACATTGTCGCTATATTGAAATTGCGGAAATCGAATATCGAATTAAAACTACAAGATACATTGGCGCGTAACAATTGTGATTAGTTTTATGAGTACCAATTCTTAAAAGTACTCTAGTTCCTTGGTTCCTTACGATGCCAAACAACTTATAAGGTTCATCAATAGAAATTTACTCTGGATATTAACATTACACAATTCGGAGGCGGAAATGGTTCCAGCCAGCTGACGGCGAACATCAAGTAGCCTCAAACTTTTCTGACCTTCATCTTTTGAGATATAGCGGAAAATCACTGGTGATTTCTCACCACACCTTAGTGTGGTAAAAACTGGAATGTTTTAGAAGCATACACAATAAGAAAGGACCGCTGCACTGACTAAACGTTGTTGCAAACATGCTTTCGGAGAGGAAAATGAGTGGCCCAAGGCCTGAACCTTCGTTCACATATAGTTTTCGTTTTAAAACGTTTTAATTAAATGTTAAAATACTAAAAATAATGTGACAAAGTCAAACAATAACTTAAGCAAATTGCATCATGTAGCGAATTAATTTGAATATTGACAATGAGAAGCTAAAAAAAGTTAGGTTTATAGAATATTGGTTAGTGCTCGCAATTTCTTGTTCAAAATCCGATTAGGTTAGGCGGCTGAAGCGGGTTTTTGTTTTAGCATATATAAGTGACTAAACTGTGGAAGTTTAAATTCAATTATACATGTTTTAACCGAGCCTGATTTCGCCGACAAATATTTTACACCGAGATTTGAGAGTTCACTACACATCATGATTAGAATTAAACCCTTTCGTGTGCGGATGTACAAACTAAGATTAATTTAGAAAGATCATTAGCCAAATTAAGCCTAGGGATTCTCCTCAGCTATGTGCAGTTGTGGTGGGCGATCTAGCTAAATCAATAAAGACAAACAACTTATTATCTCTCGTGGTTAAAGATATAACCTATGCAATGAAAGTGATTTAAACTCAGAACAAATGATGTATTATTTAGGTGTTTGCTGTTGGGATAAACAATGCATTTAATTGAGCTTGCAAAAATATCAAGTTCCGGCCTTATTTGGGTATTCGACTTGCGAGTGTTCGTTTTACTTCTAAACCAAATAATGGCTCTTCAGAGCTCATAGTAAGGAATCTGATTATTTATTAAGTAGATTAGATACCATATCGCATGCGAAGGTTTTTTCTCATTATTAATTATTCCAAATAGCTTCCACATATTTGTTATTTCATGATTTTGCAATGGTGATATGATTGTTGCCCAAACAGAATCTAATAATCTCAGGATTATAATCGCGCCAATGTATTTTCCTTATGATTCTCTATACATAAAACCTTGTTGTTGAACAATATACCTCTGACTGTATATGTGGGTGCTACTTCTCACCGGCAACTTTCGTGTTCAACGGATACTAAACTATTCGTAGAGGACAATCACCAATCTATAGACAGGCATGAAATTGGGAAGTTATTGGTTTGTTATTTGCTCCGCTGACTTCCTTACTAAGTGAACAGTGACTACGGAATTGACACAGATTTCAAAGGAATATAGTTTTCCTTTGATCTTAACATTGGCCCACCTGAAGCGTATAGAGTTGTTAGGAAAATTACCTGGTGTAGAGGCGATATTTCATGATAAGACTACCCCATAGGAACATCTTATCGAAGTCATATTTGTGTAGCACTGAACTTGATAACCTAGCCTATAATATCGGGAAAGCAATGTGTGAGTTTTTTGAGACTATAGACGATTCTTTAATAAAGCTATAGAAAAACTAAGAAAGTGAATGAATGTACTAATTATTCAATTGATGGGCTCAATTTTGTGAGAAAGTCCGCTAGATTTCACAAAATCCTTCCAAACTACTTTTCTACCAAAATGGATGCTGTTTTATATATACGAATAAGAAAACGTTTATTTTTGAGGTTGTACTTGACAGTAAATTATCTTGAAAGCCTCATATTGATAATAAGGTACAAAGAGGTATATAGGCTCTGTGGCTCTAACGTCGTTATTCTGGTTAAGCTTGCAGTTTATCCCGTATGGGTGTTGCATTGGATCTATACACTGCAGTTATTAGACCTCTGATTGCTTAGGCATCTACTGAGATTACAGTTGTCCTGCAGGGCGTCACAGAGTTAGCATCCCTCATTTAGACATTTTTTTTTTATAAATGACTGCCTTGAGTGAAATGACTTTTCTTCTTGGAAGGAAAAGGTTAATGTTGTGTTTAATATTTTTGTATCTTTAATGTGCGTGCACAAGCGCAGACACACAGCACTACTTTTTAATTGGGATCGGGAAGAAGAAGGGAAGGAAATTTATGAGGCTTTGCACACACAGCACACACACACACCTTTAACAGAATATCCAAACGTGACATTTTATTTTTGTCAACAAATGAAATCGAACCCGGAACCCTCGGATAATAAAGCAAGTGTTCTATACTAACTCTGCCACGGAGAGGGTTAGAAAATAGTTTACGATCGGAGAAACGATTTGTTTGACCTTAATACATGTCATCGAAAATTGTTAGATATAAACGCTTCCAGTTCTGATATATTTTTAAAACCGTTTCATCTAATTAAAGAACACACCTGCCAACATGTCGATATCACTGTCAGGCAGTGCACATGACCAACATGTTAGTACTTATGCCAACATTTTTTCCAGTCTTCGAAACAGTAAGTTGTTAAAGTCGATTTCGGGAATGACCTTCAAAACCTTATTCGATTCGGTTTGTATCTGCTGCAGTCGAGCCAAAACGACGTCCCCGGAGCGGTTTTTTGAGTTTTGGGAATAGCCAGATGTCAGACAGAGCTAAATTAGGCGAATAGAGCGGTTGACGATAAGGGTTTCAGTGTGAGACGGCGGATTATAGTGATACAAAAACCAAGAATTGTCTGCCAAAAATTCTGACTCAAACAATATTTGAGTTATATGAACAAGATCTCTAATTGTCAGTCGAAGATCTTTGAGGATTAAATTCTTGACTTCCTTGAAATGTTTTTTATCGGTAGATGTCGAAGGACGGCAAGGATGTTCATCGCCCTCAACGCGTTATCTTTGTTCTTTGAACAACATAAACCAATCAAAAACACTCGCTCTGGACAGTACATTGTTATCAAAAGCCTTGTTCAGAAGCCGAAATTCTTTGCTGTACTCATTTTAAAAATCGAAAAATCGACTTTTTTAGATGTAAGTAAATAAGCTTATCTCATTATCATTACCTACTAAAGATATTGACACGAAATTTGGCACGATTTCTGTTAGGGTACTACCAACCTAAGAAAAAAATCTACTCGTTTGGATAAGCCTGCGTGATTTAAATAGAAAAGTCTTACTACGTTTTGATCATACTAGTGGTATCTTCTCAGATAACTTTGGTTAAGAAGTGAATTTATACTTTCATGATAACCGGGCTTCAGAAATTTTCCAAAATAAATTTAAATCTTTTGGAGGACATTCTTACAGGGCAATGTAAATTACAGAAATTTCTATTTACCATTATAGTTGTCAACAGCATGTTTTGTGAGTATCGGTCTGAATTGTATGAGAAAGCATCATAAAATTTTGTGAGGAAACATCATAAGGTAGCTGGTACATTTAAAACATCTGTATAATGAAAATGCCTGCAGTTTTTTGTTGTCAGGAAATATATTAATGTACAAATTTCAGAAAATTTCAACAAACAAATTTCGGAATACAAAATTTTGTAATTCAGGGGGAACTTGGGTTGGGAAATTTCATCGAAAACTTTTTTCATGCTCTTCCAACATTTTTTACCTCACCATAGTGATTTCAATTTTATTCTGCTGAAATGTTTTACTACTGACATTGTTCCCAAAGCAAAAATTATTTTTATTTTAGGTGCAAACTACTAAAATTTGCATATTTGTGCAAAGTAACATAATTCTTGTGCTTTGCTAATTATTTTGACGTAGAAAATCAAATACAGCTAAACCTACGATTTTCTACTTTCTTTCAAGACAAACCCACGAAAATCAATTACTGATAAAACTCCGTATAGCCCGCACATAATAAAATTTATTAAGATATTGATAAAGAGTGACATCATATTTATTGATATAAATATTTTCTTTTCTACCATTTTTTTTTAGTTTTTTAATCTAATCTATTATCAAAAATCCAAAAGGAAAAAAAAAATTGTCTTTAAATTCCAAAACGTCATATTTAAATTTTAACATTTCGAATGACAAAGATCAAATGGTATTCCGACAACATATTTGTCATCGCACATATTATTAAAAAAAATTAATCGTAACGCGAGATGACATTGTTGTGTCAAAAAAAAAAAAATTAAAAAAATCGAAGTGTCGAATTTGGTAATTTGTAAAAACAAAAATTTACATAAATTTAAATTTATTGTAATTTATTATAAGTAAATTGAAAGGGTTTTTTATTAATATGATATTGAGTGACCAAATTTATTATATGACCCGGATGATATATATACATACATAAATATTTTTATTTATATTTTTTTGGTTGTTTTAAATTAATGCATTATTATACGATTCGAAATAAATAAATTTTTTTTAATCTCTAAATTACCTCATTTATATCGTTACAATTTCGCCCATCCCCTGTGAAACCATGTGGACAAGCGCCACACTTAAAATATGGATGCCGATCAATCGATGAACATTGTACACCCGAATAGCATGGATGTCGATCGCATACGTTTAGTGGTGTACACGATTTGCCATCACCTTCATAGCCTCCCGGACATGATCCACAATGTGCTCCCTCAACGGTATCATAACAGGTGACACCTCTGAAATTTGAAAATGCATTTGTATTATATAAGTAAAATATACAACATAAAACTATAAATTATAAGTAAGATTGAGATGTCTCTTGTACTCGTATATATGAATGATTAAGATATTACTTCGACCTAAATTTTTAAGATTTTATGAAATTTTATGTTTATCTGTCCCCTTCTTTTCCACTCACAAGTTTTTTTTTTTGTAGAATTTGATTCAATCAAAAACAAATCTATTTTGGAATTTATTTTTAAACTTTTCTTATTTATTTATTTGTTTTATTTATATAATTTATTTTTTATTCTTCTTATGTGTATCTACTATATGTATATATACGAACTCGTTGCATCTCTTTAGCTCGTCTTCTTAATGACATTAAATTTAGATATTAAGCCACGGAGATGTGTGATAGATTTGTGACTATTTATCTCTCTATATGTATACTTTTCGGGGGAAAATAAACTGAAATGATGATCTTATGGTTGATCTTTAATTAAAAAATTATTTCAGATTATTTATTTATTTGTTTTAATTTTTTTAAAGATTTTATTATAAAGCGTTTGTTTTAATAAGATTAAGTGGAATTTTAATGGAATTTTGGGGATTTTAAATACCCATTGCTCAGTGCATCAAATATACATTAACGAGAGAGTAATCAAAATGAAATATATTCCAAACTTTAATCATCTGAGAATGGTGGCAATTTTCATTTTGATTGCTCGATTATTTCTAAACATTTCTTAGAAAAATCAATTTTATTGAAAATTAACTGTGCTATAGCCCACAAGTTTTTGGGCGGCAAAAATCTAAAATGGTCCGATTACGATGGTTGATACCTCTATCAATAGGTTTCGGGACCTGTAATTGCTGTGACAATTTTCATTTTGATTGCTCGATTATTTCTAAACATTTCTTACAAAATTCAATTTTATTGAAAATTAACTGTGCTATAGCCCACAAGTTTTTGGGCGGCAAAAATCTAAAATGGTCCGATTACGATGGTTGATACCTCTATCAATAGGTTTCGGGACCTGTAATTGCTGTGACAATTTTCATTTTGATTGCTCGATTATTTCTAAACATTTCTTAGAAAATTCAATTTTATTGAAAATTAACTGTGCTATAGCCCACAAGTTTTTGGGCGGCAAAAATCTAAAATGGTCCGATTACGATGGTTGATACCTCTATCAATAGGTTTCGGGACCTGTAATTGCTGTGACAATTTTCATTTTGATTGCTCGATTATTTCTAAACATTTCTTAGAAAATTCAATTTTATTGAAAATTAACTGTGCTATAGCCCACAAGTTTTTGGGCGGCAAAAATCTAAAATGGTCCGATTACGATGGTTGATACCTCTATCAATAGGTTTCGGGACCTGTAATTGCTGTGACAATTTTCATTTTGATTGCTCGATTATTTCTAAACATTTCTTAGAAAATTCAATTTTATTGAAAATTAACTGTGCTATAGCCCACAAGTTTTTGGGCGGCAAAAATCTAAAATGGTCCGATTACGATGGTTGATACCTCTATCAATAGGTTTCGGGACCTGTAATTGCTGTAACAATTTTCATTTTGATTGCTCGATTATTTCTAAACATTTCTTACAAAATTCAATTTTATTGAAAATTAACTGTGCTATAGCCCACAAGTTTTTGGGCGGCAAAAATCTAAAATGGTCCGATTACGATGGTTGATACCTCTATCAAAAGGTTTCGGGACCTGTAATTGCTGTGACAATTTTCATTTTGATTGCTCGATTATTTCTAAACATTTCTTAGAAAAATCAATTTCATTGAAAATTAACTGTGCTATAGCCCACAAGTTTTTGGGCGGCAAAAATCTAAAATGGTCCGATTACGATGGTTGATACCTCTATCAATAGGTTTCGGGACCTGTAATTGCAGTGACAATTTTCATTTTGATTGCTCGATTATTTCTAAACATTTCTTAGAAAATTCAATTTTATTGAAAATTAACTGTGCCATAGCCCACAAGTTTTTGGGCGGCAAAAATCTAAAATGGTCCGATTACGATGGTTGATACCTCTATCAATAGGTTTCGGGACCTGTAATTGCTGTGACAATTTTCATTTTGATTGCTCGATTATTTCTAAACATTTCTTAGAAAATTCAATTTTATTGAAAATTAACTGTGCTATAGCCCACAAGTTTTTGGGCGGCAAAAATCTAAAATGGTCCGATTACGATGGTTGATACCTCTATCAATAGGTTTCGGGACCTGTAATTGCTGTAACAATTTTCATTTTGATTGCTCGATTATTTCTAAACATTTCTTAGAAAATTCAATTTTATTGAAAATTAACTGTGCTATAGCCCACAAGTTTTTGGGCGGCAAAAATCTAAAATGGTCCGATTACGATGGTTGATACCTCTATCAATAGGTTTCGGGACCTGTAATTGCAGTGACAATTTTCATTTTGATTGCTCGATTATTTCTAAACATTTCTTAGAAAATTCAATTTTATTGAAAATTAACTGTGCCATAGCCCACAAGTTTTTGGGCGGCAAAAATCTAAAATGGTCCGATTACGATGGTTGATACCTCTATCAATAGGTTTCGGGACCTGTAATTGCTGTGACAATTTTCATTTTGATTGCTCGATTATTTCTAAACATTTCTTAGAAAATTCAATTTTATTGAAAATTAACTGTGCTATAGCCCACAAGTTTTTGGGCGGCAAAAATCTAAAATGGTCCGATTACGATGGTTGATACCTCTATCAATAGGTTTCGGGACCTGTAATTGCTGTAACAATTTTCATTTTGATTGCTCGATTATTTCTAAACATTTCTTAGAAAATTCAATTTTATTGAAAATTAACTGTGCTATAGCCCACAAGTTTTTGGGCGGCAAAAATCTAAAATGGTCCGATTACGATGGTTGATACCTCTATCAATAGGTTTCGGGACCTGTAATTGCTGTGACAATTTTCATTTTGATTGCTCGATTATTTCTAAACATTTCTTAGAAAATTCAATTTTATTGAAAATTAACTGTGCTATAGCCCACAAGTTTTTGGGCGGCAAAAATCTAAAATGGTCCGATTACGATGGCTGATACCTCTATCAATAGGTTTCGGGACCTGTAATTGCTGTGACAATTTTCATTTTGATTGCTCGATTATTTCTAAACATTTCTTACAAAATTCAATTTTATTGAAAATTAACTGTGCTATAGCCCACAAGTTTTTGGGCGGCAAAAATCTAAAATGGTCCGATTACGATGGTTGATACCTCTATCAATAGGTTTCGGGACCTGTAATTGCTGTGACAATTTTCATTTTGATTGCTCGATTATTTCTAAACATTTCTTAGAAAATTCAATTTTATTGAAAATTAACTGTGCTATAGCCCACAAGTTTTTGGGCGGCAAAAATCTAAAATGGTCCGATTACGATGGTTGATACCTCTATCAATAGGTTTCGAGACCTGTAATTGCAGTGACAATTTTCATTTTGATTGCTCGATTATTTCTAAACATTTCTTAGAAAATTCAATTTTATTGAAAATTAACTGTGCTATAGCCCACAAGTTTTTGGGCGGCAAAAATCTAAAATGGTCCGATTACGATGGTTGATACCTCTATCAATAGGTTTCGGGACCTGTAATTGCTGTGACAATTTTCATTTTGATTGCTCGATTATTTCTAAACATTTCTTACAAAATTCAATTTTATTGAAAATTAACTGTGCTATAGCCCACAAGTTTTTGGGCGGCAAAAATCTAAAATGGTCCGATTACGATGGTTGATACCTCTATCAATAGGTTTCGGGACCTGTAATTGCTGTGACAATTTTCATTTTGATTGCTCGATTTTTTCTAAACATTTCTTAGAAATTTCAATTTTATTGAAAATTAACTGTGCTATAGCCCACAAGTTTTTGGGCGGCAAAAATCTAAAATGGTCCGATTACGAGGGTTCATACCTCTATCAATAGGTTTCGGGACCTGTAATTGCTGTGACAATTTTCATTTTGATAGCTCGATTATTTCTAAACATATATTAGAAAATTCAATTTCATTGAAAATTAACTGTGCTATAGCCCACAAGTTTTTGGGCGGCAAAAATCTAAAATGGTCCGATTACGATGGTTGATACCTCTATCAATAGGTTTCGGGACCTGTAATTGCTGTGACAATTTTCATTTTGATTGCTCGATTATTTCTAAACATTTCTTAGAAAAATCAATTTTATTGAAAATTAACTGTGCTATAGCCCACAAGTTTTTGGCGGCAAAAATCTAAAATGGTCCGATTCCGAGGGTTCATACCTCTATCAATAGGTTTCGGGACCTGTAATTGCTGTGACAATTTTCATTTTGATTGCTCGATTATTTCTAAACATTTCTTAGAAAATTCAATTTTATTGAAAATTAACTGTGCTATAGCCCACAAGTTTTTGGGCGGCAAAAATATAAAATGGTCCGATTACGATGGTTGATACCTCTATCAATAGGTTTCGGAACCTGTAATTGCTGTGACAATTTTCATTTTGATTGCTCGATTATTTCTAAACATATCTTAGAAAATTCAATTTTATTGAAAATCAACTGTGCTATAGCCCACAAGTTTTTGGGCGGCAAAAATCTAAAATGGTCCGATTACGATGGTTGATACCTCTATCAATAGGTTTCGGGACCTGTAATTGCTGTGACAATTTTCATTTTGATTGCTCGATTATTTCTAAACATTTCTTAGAAAATTCAATTTTATTGAAAATTAACTGTGCTATAGCCCACAAGTTTTTGGGCGGCAAAAATCTAAAATGGTCCGATTACGATGGTTGATACCTCTATCAATAGGTTTCGGGACCTGTAATTGCTGTGACAATTTTCATTTTGATTGCTCGATTTTTTCTAAACATTTCTTAGAAATTTCAATTTTATTGAAAATTAACTGTGCTATAGCCCACAAGTTTTTGGGCGGCAAAAATCTAAAATGGTCCGATTACGATGGTTGATACCTCTATCAATAGGTTTCGGGACGAGTAATTGCTGTGACAATTTTCATTTTGATTGCTCGATTATTTCTAAACATTTCTTAGAAAATTCAATTTTATTGAAAATTAACTGTGCTATAGCCCACAAGTTTTTGGGCGGCAAAAATATAAAATGGTCCGATTACGATGGTTGATACCTCTATCAATAGGTTTTCGGGACCTGTAATTGCTGTGACAATTTTCATTTTGATTGCTCGATTATTTCTAAACATTTCTTACAAAATTCAATTTTATTGAAAATTAACTGTGCTATAGCCCACAAGTTTTTGGCGGCAAAAATCTAAAATGGTCCGATTACGAGGGTTCATACCTCTATCAATAGGTTTCGGGACCTGTAATTGCTGTGACAATTTTCATTTTGATTGCTCGATTATTTCTAAACATTTCTTAGAAAATTCAATTTTATTTAAAATTAACTGTGCTATAGTCCACAAGTTTTTGGGCGGCAAAAATCTAAAATGGTCCGTTTACGATGGTTGATACCTCTATCAATAGGTTTCGGGACCTGTAATTGCTGTGACAATTTTCATTTTCATTGCTCGATTATTTCTAAACATTTTTAGAAAATTCAATTTTATTGAAAATTAACTGTGCTATAGCCCACAAGTTTTTGGGCGGCAAAAATCTAAAATGATCCGATTACGATGGTTGATACCTCTATCAATAGGTTTCGGGACCTGTAATTGCTGTGGTAATTTTCATTTTGATTGCTCGATTATTTCTAAACATTTCTTAGAAAATTCAATTTTATTGAAAATTAACTGTGCTATAGCCCACAAGTTTTTGGGCGGCAAAAATCTAAAATGGTCCGATTACGATGGTTGATACCTCTATCAATAGGTTTCGGGACAAGTAATTGCTGTGACAATTTTCATTTTGATTGCTCGATTATTTCTAAACATTTCTTAGAAAATTCAATTTTATTGAAAATTAACTGTGCTATAGCCCACAAGTTTTTGGGCGGCAAAAATCTAAAATGGTCCGATTACGATGGTTGATACCTCTATCAATAGGTTTCGGGACCTGTAATTGCTGTGACAATTTTCATTTTGATTGCTCGATTATTTCTAAACATTTCTTACAAAATTCAATTTTATTGAAAATTAACTGTGCTATAGCCCACAAGTTTTTGGGCGGCAAAAATCTAAAATGGTCCGATTACGATGGTTGATACCTCTATCAATAGGTTTCGGGACCTGTAATTGCTGTGACAATTTTCATTTTGATTGCTCGATTATTTCTAAACATTTCTTAGAAAATTCAATTTTATTGAAAATTAACTGTGCTATAGCCCACAAGTTTTTGGGCGGCAAAAATCTAAAATAGTCCGTTTACGATGGTTGATACCTCTATCAATAGGTTTCGGGACCTGTAATTGCTGTGACAATTTTCATTTTGATTGCTCGATTATTTCTAAACATTTCTTAGAAAATTCAATTTGAAAAACAGTGCAAAAATACGGGAAATTCATACGGTTCTTTATTCATAAAGTTGACCAACTTGTGCTATTGATTTAGTTATTATCACATCGTGTTCTATAAAACCAACTGTGTTCGTTTTAATATAAATAAAAACAGTCGAAACTAAACGTTGACATTATTGGCTTGAAGTGTGTATAGTGTGATGATGCAAGCGTTGGCAACTTCTTTATTACCTGTGGTAACTGTAATAATTTATAACATCACGAGTCCTAAATATTATCGTTCGCTACAGCCCAAATGTGCAATAATATACCTAACATTCAATATATATGTAATACATATAATCAAGTTAACAGAAAATTTGGGGTTAGAGCGAATCTGGTGTTTAACAGGTTAGACGACATCACTAACACAATTGCAGCATTTTTAAACAATTAAGGCGACATGATTGCAAAACAGATAAACATGCAATTGCAAACTCGATCAACATACACAACAACAAACGACGTATCTTGCCGTGTCTTCAATTGCAAAGACAAAAAATAGGAGTCAGGTGAACTCCATTTCGTATAAAATTGTAGTGAACCCACTGCACTTTGACAGTATTTATTCGTCAGAGATTTGACCGACAGGTGTTGTAATAAAACCATTTATCAACTGTAATTCAACAAGTCAGCGGGGAGTGTCTTTGCCGAGTTCTGCTTGGTTAAGTGTTAAGAAAATCTAATTAATTATATGGTTTTATTACTCGTATCTAATCTATTTTGTAATTCGACTTCTAATTTTAGAGTTTCCACATCATCTGCTTCAGCTTCTTCTATCTCCATTCAACATAAATCGTTCAATGAGGAATATAAGCGTATTTCTATCGCTCACCTAAATGTACATAGTTTAGTGAAACATATTGATGAAGTTATAGAATTTTGATGCAGACTGAACATTTTGATATTTTGTGTTTCAGTAAGACATAGCTTCATCCTAAAATATGATCTTCGAAAGTGTTGCTGGTAAGAAAAAATCAGGAGTAGGTATACAGTACTTTAAATATTAGATGTGTTGATCGTCTTGTTTTGGGGAAGACTGAGTTTATTATTTTAGAATTAAACGTTAAATATACTAAGTATGCTGTAATTATTGGTTATAATCCACCACCAAAAATGTTAAATGACATCGACAATATTATGTCTAATTTGTGGATTATGTAAATAGCTATTCCCATGTTATAATTCTCGGTGGGTGATTTTAATATTAATTTAAATAATACCCCGAATCGAAGAGAACCAAAACTTAAGATTTAATTCCGGTGAATGAAACTGATTCTGATGGAATAATCCAATTTGTTATTTTTGATATGTCAAATAAAATAAAGTTCAAATGGCCAAAACCAACATATTCCTATATTCCGGTGTATCAATGTGGAGCTAATACCCTAACACCTTTGTTGAACTGAACTTTGAAATGTTAAAAAGCATGGCTAATTTGGACAACATTTGCAATTTGCGGAAAAAAGTTCTGGATTTTAATTTAGCAACACCTTGGTTTAATACTAAAATTATTAAACTAAGCACATATTATTCCGTTTTCAGCCGATGATATCAATTTAAATTGGTCAGCCATTTCTTCTACTAGTATCGTGTTACCACTAAACGATTTTAATAGTGATTCTGAATCTGGATTTCAAAGTTCACCGTTCCAATTTAAATCACAAAGTCACAGACTTTGATATAGTGAATCTAATATTATGGAAAAAGGCTATGGTTATCCCTTTAAGTATAAGTAAAGAAGTTCATAATTTACATGATCAAGATCAATAAGTATTACCCCTATTCTATCTAAGGTGTCTGAATTGGTTTTAAAAGATCAAATTTCAATGTATCTTAATGAGTTACATTTATTAAATTGTTTTCAACCTGGATTTCATAAATTTCATAGCACAACTTCTGCTTTGGTTAATGTTGATGTCTCGCGTATCCTTAATGAATCTAAATCTACTCGATACGGAATGAAACACATTTATTCTGCAAGTAATTCAGAATTATGCATGTTGTCTATTGCTGGAAACGCAAGATCTGCATTCAAAACACACGTGCTGCATGCAGTTCCATTCTGTTTGACATTAATTTGCTACACATTTACTTTGAATGCACAAGTTTTTTATATGAATGACGTTTTAATTTGTCACAAATTAATTCATTTTTATCCTCCATTATGACAATAGTCATAAACAGCTTGGTTCCTGTCAACAAATTTTAAAAATTATGTAATGTAGCCTTCTGATTTGCAGCAAAATTGCAGAATTCTGTGTGGCAGGCAGAATTCATATATTTCATTCCATATTAACTAGTGTTTCCTAATTTCAATGCATACAGAATTCTGCACATCTGTTTCCAGCATAAAACTCTTTCATTAATAAACTATAATACTCATCGACTAAAAAATCTGTTTTGAACATTATTGTGCTATCACTATGTCATTTCTTTTATTTTCTTTAGAGCCTTAATTTAATCCTGCTATTAATGGAGAACTTATTTGCAAGATTTGCCCCTATATTTGTGAAAGATTTGGCGGTTTAAATGGAAGTATTTTGACCCTACTGGACATTCTATGACATATCTTAAAAAAAATCCAGCAAAGAAATCATAAAATTTCGGTGGGTAACAAAAATTCAGAAACTTGTTTGGATTTTGTAACTTGTCTTAAAACAGAAAAAGTCACAGAGATGGCAGCGATATACATACACATATGTGTATATAACAAAAAAATTATCATTAAGAGTGATTAGTTAACAAATTATACAAAAGTGATGAAAATAAGGAAAACATAATTACTGCTTCTAACTTAAAGACTCAAAGAGTTTAAGACTATTTTCATTTCTATTTGTTGGATATCTGATAGCTATCGTATACACATGACAAATTTTTAAGCACAGTAGTCAACAACACCCTAATTTATGTAATCCATCAATTTAGCGCTTATATAAAAATGTATAATGATTTACAACCATACAATTTGTATAACATAATCGATAATCTGTAAAAATATTTCGATTATCCATCAAAACAAACTTGAAAATTATTCAATTATATCAGTCATTCTTCATTGAAAACGAAGCAATTACCGCGCTTATTTCTTAACCTCTCGTATATCTTAAAACTTAAATGAAACCTAAATAAAAAAAAAAATCTCAATTTATGTAAGCCAAACACAGCATGAAAAAAAAACTTAGGTTTCACTATACCAAAACTTATTTATTTATTTATTATATATTTTCGAAATGATTAATTAAGAAGCTAATAAATATATATGAGCAGTAGTTTTTTTGCTTCCTCTTAGATGATATGCGCACCTTCGTTGTCTTTTCCGGTAGTGATTTTACGATTGCCGAAATCAAATTTTTTTTGTTTTCTAATCTCTCTAATAAGGCAAACCAATTATCATTAAATATATTTACAAAATATTTTGTATTTATTTAATCATAATATTTAAGGTTTTTCGAATAATTCCAGCTGTGCTTAAAATTGTATGCTAATTTTTTGGTCTACACAGCTAATTAATGTTGGAATTTAAATTATTTTAATTAGAAGTTTTAAAATATTTACATATTATGTTGTATGTATACACAGAAAAAACCATGCATATGATTTATATGATAAATTTGGAAATTAGGTAACACCTTTGTCGCCCCGGTATGCCCATGTTTAACAAGTTTGTAAATTCGCGTTTGAAGTAATAAAAACGTGTCCACACTGTTTTTGTGTTTATAATACACCAGTAACTCATAATTTTTAGTAGCTAAAATCATTCATCTCTAGCACCTAATAAAATTGCCGCACGCATATAAATTGACTCATCTATGCGCTTTAATTTTTACGACCTGAATCCTATATATAACCTAATTCGATTGCACCATATCGTAAAAATAACGTAAACTCCAATTTCATCAAATTGCAATTATTGTCTATTAACAACATCATATCTACATCATCGGAATCATTTGGTTTTATTTTTGGGACCCTGGCACACACCGTGCACGCACACGTAACAATATAAATTCTAATTTTGATACATTTTGGGTTTTGTTTCCAAAAAATTTTTTGGTTTTTATTTTGAAAATTCTAATTTTATATAATATGGACATAACAATGTGTAGGTGCTCGGTCGCGCGCATTATTCGTTCATATAAAGACCAAAAGAAAAATAATCAAGGGATTTTCGTTTTTTTTTTTTTTTTCATTTTTAAACGATACACAAACAAATTTCCCGGCGGATGCATTTACTATACGCACAGATATCGTGTTGTTTTTTTATTTTTTATTTTTTTGGTGAAAAGATCTAATTTCTAGGTTTTCAAACAAAATATAAATCTCGACAAAATTTAGACAAAAAAAAAATGATAAAATTCTATTTTCAGTAACTTAATGAGTTATATTCTTACTATATACCTTAGAGCTAACAATATATAATTTTAGATTATGTAACATCCAAAATTTGTTTTAGAAATTAAAATCTCGACTAGTAGCTATATAACCATTTGTCTATCTTAAATTCACAAAATTAAGAATTAAGATTAATGTAGAAACGTGATTTTGGAGACAGAAATTAAACTCTAATAAATAAATTTGATCGTTCTTTGTTTACTTTCATATTTCGTTTCCTTTCTTTAATTAAATTAAATAAAAAAATTGTTTCTCATATACAACATTATATTGAATATAATTTTTAATGTCGCACACATTATTCTCACTCTTACACATTTATGTTTAGTGGGTGCGATTTTGCAAATTTTATGAGATTGTTATCGTTATGCGATTTTATGTGTGGTTGCTATATGTAATTTTTGTATGGTGAATGTTTAGTTGTAACAATAAAATCGGTTTTGTGAGATTTAATGATTTATAGTAAAATTCATTAAAAAAATTAGAACTAATGAACATTGAAGACCCATAATGGTCCATAAAATGAGTCAATCTAGATTAAAAAAGTAATGTTACCTTTAACAAAGATATCGTTTCTTATTATTATGATGTTTTTAACAGTTAATATTTATATTATAGTTAGACATTCATTAAACTTGCGTACAAACCTTGCGACCTTAAACGCGAACAAAACGTTCCAATATTCGTAAAACATCATTTTCTCCAATCATAAAATAGATAAAGCAAAAAAAAAACTTTTAAAATACGTAAGATACATTTCTCTCAGCACGCAAATTTCTTCATTGCAAAAGATTTTGGCTAAGTTATTAACCAGCTCCGTGAAAGAAAGGCCCGTCAAACCGTTTTTGTAATTACAATTCGTACACAAACCTGTTCCATGTTTCTAAAATTGTTTCGCATTATTCCAGTAAGTTAGCCTTTCAGTTATTTTTTAAATACAGTCATACCCCGTACAACGTCCCCCCTCATGACGTCGTTTCGCTGTAGCGTCGTTAGTAAAATGCGAACAAACCTCGCTCTATCGTCGCTGTGTTTCGTTGTAACGTCGTTTAAAATAATAAGCAAAGCAAAAAAACACTGAGAAAAAGGCAAAAAACATAAAACAAAAAACAATGAAATTTTCTCTTCTATTCGTCTACATATATTCTTTGCCCCTTATAACGTCGTTGTTTCGCCTAACGTCGGAACCAATTAACAACGTTAGGCGGGGTATGACTGTACTTACTTTTAAAACATGATTTGTAAGGACAATTAAGTCTTGACAAAGTGGCATTTAATAAAACGTAACCGCAGTGTATTTTCACAGTTGTTACTCTCTGCTTATCAACCAGGGCCCTATTGCACCAACTACTTATCACTTATTACTTATCAACTTATCATAAGTTAGTTTTTTGATAATGATAAGTGATAAGTGTTTCACCAAAAGTAACAAAATCTCACTCACTTATCAATTCGAAAACTTATCAAATTTTGATAATGATAAGTGATAAGCGTTGCACATCACATTGTCTATAACTTATTCTTAATTATCAAATTTTTATGATAAGTTGTAATGATCTATACAAAATTACTATAAATGTGATAGTGTTTGCAAAATAATATGCTTTCCGCACATTTTATATGTTAAACAATGGTTTTGTACCTATGTGTATGTTAGCAAAACAATTAAAAAATTGTTATTCTGTAATTTAATAACAACAACAATTTTTCATGTATAAAATACATGAAGCGAAACTTTTCTCAATTGAGAGTTCTTATTTCAGTTTTTAGAATAAATTGTAAAACTTTTTTTTTTTGTGCTTTTAAAATAAAATCTCTTTTCTAACCGTAAATAATTTTTGAACAGGACTTGAACGTAAACAATTTATTTTCATAACAAATGAATTAAGAGAATTCCTATTAACAAACGAATTGAATTTAACTACATTATACCAAAATTGCATTCGTCATACAGAAACCAAAACTATTTTCCACTATCCGTCTCGTTCGCTTATGAGTACGATAAATCTTTGCTCTATTGCATCATCCGGATTTCTTCCCATTGGTGAGATAAGCCAATTTTTAAATGGTAAGCACTGTCACCCAAAATCACAGCACCGGTGAACGGACGGAAACCAGACTCAAACTTGCTAAATAGCCTTATATTTCGCAATACTCTGGAGTCCTGGAGTCACGGACACTACCTGGCCAATTTGAATTTACTGCATAAAACGGCGGTCTGAGTCACACATGTTCTTCATTGACCGTAGGTGCATCTACATTAATCATTGTTCCATCGATGCAACCAGCTACCTGAGGGAAACCACCCATCTCAATAAACTTCTATACTGAACATTTTCGGGCCAACACACGGTTTCCGCCATCATGTTATCGATGATGGTATTTGCTACTCGATGAATGACTCTACACACAGTTGATTTATTAATTCCGTGCATATTGGCAATCCTATGAAATTGCGCGCCATTTCCTAACCAATGCAGTGTTGTTAGTAGCTGCGGTAGAGGACTCAACGCATAGTTTCGGTCGCTTCCATGGTGCTTACTTGTTCCTATTTTTAATAATACGTGCTTAATTTGTTCATGTGACAAATTAAAATTTTTTATCACTGCCGAGTCCAGAGAATAATTGGTTCTGGCTTCCACTGCACGATTTCTTCTTTCGTTTTCATCCTCGAATAATCTTTCGAACTGACGCATTTTTTTATTTATAAATTTCAGTTTTTATTCACTAAAGTTGCTATACCTATAGTTAGTTGATAGTTTTATATTAATTTTAAAATATCGAAAATCAATTGTCTTACCTCTATGATAAATCGAACAGAATGAAATTGTTCTTACTTTGACTTATGATTTTAAATTTGTATTGTAATTATCATTTATAATCATTTGAATAATAAAAAATTTTATTGAAAAATGTGTTTGTACTCTTTTAAAATTGAACAAAAGTTCTCATATTACAATAACAGCAAAAAAAAAACGTTTTTAACAGACTTCCGTCATACCACTACAATTTGTAGCTCTTATCAATTTATTTGAGTAGTGAAATTTTTCTTATTGATATTTTGGATAAGTTATCATTAAAGTAGTCGATTATTGATAAGTTAAAACTTTTGGTGCAACAGAACTACGAAAAACTTATGAAAAACCTCAAACTTATCGCTTATTAAATTTTACTTATCATTTATCATTTCGTGAATTGGTGCAACTTAATTTTGATAAGTGAGTGATTATGACTTATTATAACTCAATTAAATACTTAGCAAATTTCAATTTGGTGCAACAGAAAATTATCAAAAATTATGTAAGTTGATAAGTAATAAGTGATAATCAGTTGGTGCAATAGGGCCCTGGTCAATATTTTTTTTTTGTGAATTTATTTAAAAATCAGGCTGCTGGACTTTAAAATGGCCAAAGTTTGACGTTTTAATAATTTAGGTGGCAGAAAAAGAGAGAAGAACAAAATTAAAAATATTAAATTACCTCACCGAAAATCACCGAATCAATTTGGTGCTAAATTTTTTTAATTGATTGGCAGTTTTTGGCATTATTTTATCAAATATTTCTTTTAATTAATCTTTAAATGTATTACTTTAAAATGGGCAAATAGGACAACCTCTTCTAAACAGGGTGAGTCTATAAACTACCAACTTGTCGGCCAATATCCTTAAGTATTACCCAAATGGCAATGTTTTCTCAAACCAACTCTAACCAACTCTCGAACGTAATGCTTTTCAACAAGTAATTTTAATTGTAAGTATAACGATATTGTTTAGATTTGGCTTTTGAATCAAAGACCAAGTTTGATTTTTATCTGCACCCTTACCTCACCTAGGTCTAAACTAATGAAATATTAATCTTTTGAAATATTAAAGATCAACACAAAGGAATTCAACCACAATTGTTTATTTGAGAATCTAGGTAAGAACCGTAATTTTGTAATTTACGATAAAATAATATTACAACGACGACAGTAAACGAAAGAAGCAGAGAGTATACTTATGAGTAGGCTTAGATGTGTGATTAAAATGAAAAATATGTGGTCATATTTTGAAAAGAAAACCAAAACTAAACCTTATTCACTGAAGAGGATTTCAATTCTCTCATTACCAAAGAAAAAAATGATCAAGTTTTTGGCTTCAAAGTTGGATAAACTAACTCTCCTGGACTACAAAGTGCTGGAAAGGTAGTCCAAAAATGTTTCCACGTCAAACTACTACACTTAAAACTTTGGACTTGTAAGCGATACTTACTTCAAAAGAACATCGTGACGGTTGAGGGTAAAAGATTCACGCGATTAAAGCAAGTTTAAAACTAAGAAAAACTAAATTACGCTCATATTTTTGCTCAAATCAAATTGTATTTTAAACACAATTTTGAATTTAAGTTACCATCAAAATTATATTCAATTACAGTTAGAATTCATTTTCTTTTATGCATCATGTTGATGCTAAATAATTTTATTGTTTTATTGCAATCATGTTTCTGAATATTGCAATTTTTAATAATTGCAATTAAAATTTAGTTTGAAATATCAAACTTACACTTCTTGAATCATTTTAAAATTGAAGCTGAAATTGAACTGCCAATTTTATATTTTAAATTCCACTCAAAATTATAAATCAATTCCTACTTCAAGTTTATTTTTTTCAAATTGAGTTTGGAACTTACCCTACTTGTATTCAAAATATCACAAAATTTCTATCTAATTGCAACCAAAATTTTGGAATTCAAAAACAACTTTTTTTCAGAATGTTGCCCTCACTAAACTTACAATTTTGCTCAAATCCTACTGCCAGTTCAATTCGAAACTCAACTTTAAACTAAAAACAAAATTACAGTAATTTTTTTGCTCAAGTCCAAATTACTATTTAAATTCAATCAAAATTCTGATGCAAATTTAACAAACCTATTGATTCAAACTAGAGTTTTAGATTCAACTTTAACTTAGCATACTCTATTAACACTCAAATAAATTCCTTAAATGCACTTGCAACATTCCATATTTTTAATCAAACACATTTAGACAAATCTAGGTTGGAATTTTTACTTAATTTGTAAACAAAATATCACAAAATTTCTAGCTTAATTGTACCCATAATTTTGCGTTAATTAAATTTGGAAATCAAGCTCGTTTTTTAAACATTTTTTAATTAAATTGCATCCAAATTTTTGCTCAAACTCTCGATTGGATTGAAATCGAATTTTTAGTCCAAACTTTGTTCAAATCTTGTTTTACCCCGTTCTCACCGTAATTCACTCAAACTGTAATTACACGCAGTCAGTTAAACTTTATTTCTAATGTAAGTTCCTATTTAAGATTTTATTCAATTACGGTTTAAAATTGATATGCTTCTATTATAAAACAAAATTCTTTCAGATTTTTGGTGGATTCCTGTCAGTCACATAAAGGGCATTAAATATTTTGCTAAAATTTGCTCCCAAAATGTGTTTCCCAAATGCAAAATAAAGAAGACCATTTCTACTTAAAATTTCACTAAAATTCACTATATTTACATAGTTTAGAATTCAAGCTAACTTTCTCTCTTCGATCTATTAATCAATTTCCTCTCTGTCGAATGCAGTTGACCAATTTAGACTAGATTTATGTTCAAAATTCGAGAACTGCTTGGAACTAAACTTCTGACCAAAACTCTTAATTTTTTTAAATTCATATTTATTTATTCATAATTATTTCAATTTAATTCATTTCTTTTCAATTCGAATCCATTTTCATTTTAAACTAAGTTACTAGAGAGAATACCATTCGCATATTAAAACGAAAATTACAATAATCAATTAGCAGAATACTTAAATATTTGTTAAAACTTTATTAAAACTATAAATTTCACTCAAGTTTTAATTTCAATTTAATTCAATGAGCGTGATCTGTTTGGATTAGTTTGGAAGTTTAGCTCAATTTCGGATTAAAATGTCCCTCACAGTTGATTCATATCCAGATGGAATTGTAATCAAATTTTATTCTGGATTTATCCAAGGTTTTATTCGAATCCATAAAAACTATGTTTTTTCCAGTCTAATTTTTTGATCCAATTCAAATTGGTTTCACGATAAGTATTTTGGTTTTTCCTTGATATACATATCTATTTTTTGCTTCACCTAATTGGCACTTATTTTTTTGTTTCCTAATTGAAAATCTATTCAGCAAATCTATTGTACAATGTAAGCTTACTATTTCTCTTAAAATTTTGTGAAATCAAAATTCGAGTTGTAATTCACTTCCTAAATATAATTTTACCAAAGATTTTATTTGGTTTGGAATGCCAAAACCATTTTTTCAAATTAAAATTCCTAATTCTAATTTCTCTCAAAATTTCCAATACAAACAACTGAATGCTTACCTACTTACAATTAAAATTATGTTTGAATCTAGTTTAGACCAAATTTACACTCAAATTTTTGCTTAAAACCAAGTAGAATGTCCTAAGCGATTTCTAATCTAAATTTACAAATCAATTCTTAAGCCAAGTAACACTATACAACGATTTGTATACTATTTCCATGCAAAATCCAGAAACATTTTCATATTTTCTATTTTAAATTTAACTCAAAATATTGAAAGGTGTCGTGGTTCGAATTATAACTCAAATAAAATTGTATCTGTTTAATTTCAAACTGAAAATTTATGGATTTATGGGTTTTAATTTGTATTCAAAGATTGAAATTCAAACTCTATTTATAGCAAAGTTCTGTTGAAAACTACGATTGGCTTGGGATTCATATTAAATACAAGATGTTATTCAAATCTAGTTTGTAATTCTAATTCAATTTTCAAATTTTTAAATCCAATTTGAATTCCTACTCAAGAATTTATTTAATTACATTTGGAAATTCAAATTCTACGATATGTTAACAAACAATATGTTAATAACTTTACTCACGTAAATGGCACTCAATATTTTACTAAAATTCATGTTTGAATTCTGAGTTACTTTCATTTCTAAATTAAATTTAAAGTTTTGCTTAATTATTCTTGTTACAATTTTATTCACAATCATTACGTTCAATTTAGAATTGAAGCTAATTTTGTAACCTTTAGATTTCCCTCTAATTTTGGTCAAATCCATCGTGTTTTAATCGTAATTTACCAAATCAAATTAAATTTAATTTTAATTTAATTTAATTTGTAATCAAATTTACGTTCAACATTTCCCTCAAACATATAATAACTTGGAACTTTTTGGATTAAAAATTGATTTTTGTTCGAGCCCATTTTGAATATGAATAACATTAAAACTGCTCCTCAAATGCAAAAATGGGGTAGCATTTAAATTCTGATGAATTCTGTTACATACATTTCCATATTTTGCTTTAATCAGATAAGCGGCACAACGTGGATTATTTCATTTTTGATAAAGGCACAGACGTTAACGAATAAAAACAACAATCAAAAAATCTGCTTATCTATAATAGAAGAACTCCCGATCTTCAAATAATGTGCAGTAAACTATTGAGATATGTACTCGTATTTTAATTAGGGGAGTTTAGACCAAAGTGAAACATTTTTAACTTCTAAAAAAAAATATTTGTTGGCCTAAATTTAAAATTTGGTTTATAAAATATTTTACTTTATCAAATTTTAAGCTATGAAAGTCGAATTACGTTATTCTTGAAGAAAAATTAAAAATATTTGGAATACACCATAAAATATGTGGTAAAACTTAAAATAAGTGGAAATATGTAAAAATATGTGGTAACATATAGGGCTCATTCGCTTTTATTTGTTCTAAAAAGAATAACTATCCATCAAATTTTTGGTTTGAATTTCCCAAAAAAAAATTTTTTTAACCTAAGAATCCAAAGCCTATGAGTTATATGACATAATCTTTTACTTGTTATGATAGAAATAAAGATTGCTATATTTATATTAAATTACGACATTAAATGATCAGTCAATCATCATAAATATAAATAATTTAGTTTTTAATATTGAAATAAAAATAAAAATGATTTATAGTGTCATTGGTTCAATCGATCAACAGGTTAAACGTTCATCAATGAATCTAATGAATCTCTGTTCGATTTAAATATTACGGTCAATTTAATTGTTCTATTTTCCAGGATCATATTGGTCATGAATGATATTGATGGCAAGGTGGGTTTTACATTTTTTAACATAACTTTTCATCATAAAAAATTATCAATAAGAAATTATTGTTAATCGACGAAAACATATTATATGAACGTGTCGTAAAAAACTAAAAAACCATGTTTAGCAATAAATCATAATAGAAAGGGGCTTCTATTATTGTTTAGCTTTGCTAATAATAAAGAACATATATTTTAATGCAATCCAAATAATTTATTTGGTTATATGCTATTCCACGTTAAGTTGAAATTTTTTCCAATTCGGTTTGTTGGTGTCACCATTAAATGTATTTTATTTTTTACTTACAAAAATAGAATGAAGCCGAATTTTAAATTGCACAATATTTCAGCATTTGAAAACAATTTCAGAAACCGATATGATCAATCATAATATTAGCAAGTTGGGTTCGACTTATACATGATTATCTATTGCTGTAGGTTTGAAGACAGTTTATTATGATTGGCCCTATTTCTTTTGTGTGTCATTAATTAAAACGTAAAATCTATAAAAAAAATCTACTTATCTACGTCTATCTACGTAATTGAACATCATAATCTGTCGAATCGACTAACCTTTATGGGTACTAGAGTTGTTAACTATTTTGTATTAAATAAAAATGAAATGAAAGTTCATTTGAAGCCCATGAAAATACTTAAATTCAAATTTTGATGTTGGAAATCGATTGAATTTGATTGGTAAAAGATGAAAATTATGGTCGGTTCTAGAAGTATTGGTGAGAAAGCATTTACCAGTCGATCCCGAACTGCGGAAAACCAACTTCCGTGCACTAGACAATTAGATTAGAGCTACCATGTTCGAGTACAATTTATACAAATGGTGATTGTCCCATGTGTGTTAAACGCTATTAACAAGAAATTGGGATATGTCACGGCAAATAATAATCAATGATCATAAATGTAAATTATTAACAATCAACGATGTGTCGAGTGATTATGTAATAAATCTATTGGTCGATAACTTTGAACATATTGCTATTTTCAATCAATCGGTTCTTGTGTTGTATGGTTTGACTGATTAAATATAACCGGCGTAACGTTATTTGTAAACATAAATGCTAGTTAGTTTTAAAAACATTTTAAAAATAAAATTAAGGTAGAAAACTAAGTTGTCCTGTAATATTTGATTAAAATTTATTCAAAAATTTAATTGAAATGTTCCTGTACATTCCTTAGAAGTTTTATGGGCTCTCTGACATTATGCCCAGATGAACACAAGTCAGAATTGGATTTGTGATTTCTTTAGTAGAATTAAAAATTATAAAATTTGGGGAAAAAGTTGAAAATTAGAAAATTGGCAAGACTTTGGCAAAATTTCAGAGGTTGAAAATGTTTACTAGAATTTAGATTGTTTTCTACGCCGACCGTAGCATAGAATACAATCCAAATTCTAGTATACATT
Source organism: Tipula vernalis (assembly GCA_958295665.1). NCBI lineage: Eukaryota > Metazoa > Arthropoda > Insecta > Diptera > Tipulidae > Tipula > Tipula vernalis. Next base: position 42,699,298 of record OY282558.1, on the reverse strand, counting down.
TAAAAAAAAAATTTCCAAGTTATGACTCTAAAATCACGTTTAAAAATATAAATTCTTTGGAACAAAAATTCAACTCAAGGACAACGCAATTTTCGATACCGGTATTAAAAAATAAACAAATTAGCTTGTAACTAGCGTATCTGGGGAGATGCAAAGAAAATAAATGTAGTCTAATAGATCTTACGAACATGTAGTACTTTCGCCCCAACCTGATTTTTTTTTTTTAATATTGAACCATAACGTATCTATTAGCAGTGCATCTATAATAATTATAACCTGATTTATAGCGCGCTTTATTGTTTTGTTTGGTTGTTGATTTTGGGACTAACTGATTCTCTATCATTCGATTTCCAATCTTCTGCCATTGTGCATATAAAATATATCTTAAAATCAATTAGTGCATTTCAAAATTATAAAACTAAAAAAATAAACAATTTATTGTTGAAAAAAAAAAATATTGTCCTACAACAATCTTATATTGTGATAAACAATAATTAATTAACCAAAATAGATTATTGTAAGAAGGCTAGATCAGGTGTCACAATTTTGCGACCGATATTTAATGGGATACCGCAAAATGTACCTAGCCATTACAAATTAACAAGCTATTATTAGCGTTCCTGGTGGATTATTTGAATCGTTCGTGTAAGTATATGTTATAAAACATTAAGGAGACAGTGCGTGCCTTAAGACTTAAATTATTTTGGTTTAGTCGTGTTGTTAGAATAATCTAGTCTTATCTCGTCATCCATTGTTAGATCATTCGAGAAAAGGTGGTAAATTTGGACCACGCATTGTCACCCAAACAACACAGCGGTCAACGCAGGTTGTTGATCTCAAGTGGATACAACCGATTAATCCACCCATCAGAATCAATTGTCCGGTTGTGTAGTGCCAAAAATACCCAATATAAATTGGCACAGTCGAGAAGAACATTGGATCATTTTTTTTTTAGTGATTTCACTTTAGTTTAAGTGCACTTTTCATTTGTATTGCTCATTTTTAAGTTGGTGGTGGGAAATTAGTGATTAATTAGTTCTTAATAATTTAGTTTATAGTGAAGTAACCGTTACCTACAAAAAAAAAAATAATAAAAAAAAAATAAATAAATAAAATTTAAAATTAAATTTTAACGGTACAAAAAAAAAAAAAAAATCAAATTGTGGAAAAGTGATATGGTGGTGGTTGTTTATAATTGACACCTAAAACAATTTATTATAGTTATTTTAAACTGCAATAAGGTCATCCACGAGCGCTCCTGGAAGGACATCAATAACGGCGGTGAGTTTTTCTTTATTAAGTATATACATATATTTACAGCAATTTGGGTATAGTTTGCTCAATAGAAAATTACATATACGTACATAGGTGTTGGGTTATACGTACATATTTTCCACAATTCGGGTTTGAAACGCAATTATTATTGTATTATGTAGAGAAGGTCGGTAGCTTCAAATTATTTTATTGTTCATGTATAAATTTAAATCCATAATAATCTTAAATAAAATGTGTTAAATTTAAATATGGTTGTCTAAGTGATTATTTAGTGGGGAAGTGGAAAGTGTTAAGAGGCAAGGGCATTGAAAGTGAATGAGTTTATTTTTTTTTTATTCTGCACATGACCGTGTTTATTTGTAATGCTGCTGGTCGCTAAATAGTTTGAACCCTACCTTCACTGAGCTCTCAGGATTAAAGATTACAGCAAGCATGTGCACCGTAGCACCAAGAAGCGTTACAAAAATGGCGCCGAAACAGGGACCACTAAAAGGTCAATTATTATGAGATGTTGCTTAATATCTAATTAATTTAGTTTCTTTAATTCAACTTTGGTCGCTCTAGGAAAGCATCCAAGGAGCATCACTCCTCAACTATACAGACGATAAGAATGCCGCCTCTTAATTTTATTTTAGTAATAGCGGTTGATCTGTCTGTTTTGTGTACACACCCTTCTGGTTTATACTTTGCATTAGGTTTAGTTTATTCATCTGATTGAATCTGCTGAGATGGCGGTAGAAAACGAACAGAATATGTGTTAATAGAGCTTCTGGTGATTCCATTATTCTTAACAGATTTCATGATTTGTTCCCTGTTATTTTCATACTTTCAATCAGATTGAATCAGTAGTTTAATTTTTTTTCGCTGTATTGTTATATTTTTTTTTTTTTTTTGATAAAATTTCATTGGGTTACTTTTGCGGGAAACGCACATGGATAGGCTTAGTTAATCGATCGAACCTAGATGATTTCTAGATATCTCGTTTTTTCTGGTAAATTTGAAATGTTGTGTTTTCTGAAAAAGCATCATTCCCTCTTGTAAGCATGTTGATTGTCATTTTGTTTTTTTTGGTTAAGTAACTATCGCGCAATTCACTTTCAAACCAAACCACGCCTAAACACTTACCGTTACTTTCCCCACTTAGATTCGTATTTTATATCTCATTGCATTTACATTAGTTTTTTTTTATAATTAAAGTTATACTTATAACTCTATTTTTGTTGTTGTTCATATTATCTACTGAATATTGGTACTAATGCGTACAATAATACTTTATCTACCAAAATATATATATAGTAATCGTAGTCCATTGTGACATATTGAATGTTTCCAAAACTATTTGTTCGAATTTTGGATTAATTTGTTTAATTCATTAGTTATTTCGTTAATTAGGTTTCATTTCGTTTAATTTTTTTTATTACTTTCTTAGTAGTTAATTAGGCGTAGCTATAAGCCATTTATCAAATTCAAAATTTATAACTTGTTTACAATTACATAACTTGTTAACTGTTCAAGATGAATCCTGATAAGTATATCAAATATTTGAAGGAGGATGAAATCACAGTCGAATATTCAGTACATAAAATATCTCCGGACGAACCCGAAGCCAGTACCAAGTTACGAAAAGCTTTATATGAAGAGTTCAGCAACCCCAAAGCTCCTATTGGTAAATCACATTTAACTGATGGTCCTGACCGAGATGTTAGTCTCGGCCGAGAGACATTTGAGTCGTTAGAAAAAGCAATCACTCATAATCGCACGCAAGAGCTACTGCTAGAGGTTTTATATCGCGCAAGTCACTGGCAAAAACGATTGCAAAGACTGAAAAATGCTTTTGGTGAAGTCGAAGGAGCAACCAATCAAATGTCGAAGTTTAGAAGATTAGGTCAAGAAGCGCAGAACGCCTTAAATGATACTCATGTCGGTACTGCAGTTATTCCAAAAGAGCAGTTCCATCAACCGGGCGTTACGGCAATAAACAATCAACCAGGTAGCAGTCTCGAATTGAATAAAAACGACGAGTCTAATATGCCCAAAATCGTAGCTACAGAAGTTAGCAAGGCTACAACAACAAGCGTCCCAGCAATGAAAACCACATATAGCGGCTGGAATTATGGCCCATCTAAAGTGTCAGTATCTATTCCAGAAGGCTTGTACATCCCACCAGATACCTGGCGAGCACCAGGAATCGAACGTCAGATTCCTCCCCAAATAAATAGCGACGATAGGTATTTTGAGAATAATTACTACAGACCGTATCACCCCAAATGGAAATTGTCGTTCGACGGGAACCCACAGCGACTGGATGTTCATGATTTTATATTTCGCCTAGACACCTTCGCTAAACGTGATGGATTTCCACCAAGTAGATTACCAGCGATAATACATAGCTTCGTGACAGACACAGCAGAAAAATGGTTATGGGCTTACACTCGGGAGCACCCAGACGCATCATGGTCGGACATGCGAGGTGCATTTTTATCCAGGTTTTCGAGTCATGAAACTGAAAAAGAGAAAAGGCGATTCATTGAAAGAAACAAGCAAAACCATAGTTCCTTCAATGAATATTCACTAGAAATCCAAAGCTTGAACGGTAGGTTGAGCGATCGGTTTACGGAAACGGAACTAATTGAAATCCTCAGAGAAAATATGCATCCGGCGCTTCGAACAGTTACACTACAAATGCAGTTCAGTACGATCGAACAACTTAGGATCGTATGCCAGCAATACGAACGGCTATGGTTCAAATCTGGATTTGATCTAAGGAATGCAGTAGAATCGCATAGTCGTAGGCCCAAACTTAGCGAAATTAGTACTCAGTCTATAGTTGAAGACATGGTGTTGACTCCTGGCCACATTAATCAATTAGTTGAGAGTCAGGAAATTGGTGCCATTAATCAAGGAACTAAACAGTCACCGCCATCAACTTACTTAATTTGTTGGAATTGCAGGGATATTGGCCACCGCTACCAAGACTGTACTAAGGAATTTACAGAGATATTTTGTTTCGGTTGTGGGAAAGCCGGCGTTAGAAAACCCAACTGCAGCAATTGTTCAAAACAGGTGCCGGGAAACCATGCGCCGAGCGTAGCATATCCTGGGATAGCTCGCTCGGGTCAAACCTACGTGCTTCCCAGGAAATGAAGATACCCATATTAGTCGCTTCTCAAGAGAACTTAAATCATTCTATAAGTCACTCTTTCGATTGTTACCGAAAATCCACCGAACTTTCTCAAAAACATTCGACGATTTTCCCTAATACGTCGAGCTGTTCAACCACTAGAGCACCAGTAGCGGATGCTAGCATCCAAACCGATCCGGTTTCGGATTTGTTCCATAATAAAAGTATTTCATCAGACGCAGCGTTGAAGCAGAAAGATCGACATAAACTCTACTGGAAACGGCGCAAACTTATCCACAAGATATGTAGTACAACATTTGTGAGAACGCAGGATCCGCGACCCTATGCAGAGATTCAAATAAATGGAACACCAGTAAAAGGCCTGTTAGATAGTGGCGCTTCAATAAGTATCCTTGGGAAAGACGCAATATCATTTTTACATAAACTAGGCTTAACCCTTATAAAAGTGAAATCCACGGTTAAAACAGCAGATGGAACGCCAAATGAAATGCTGGGATTTGTCGAAGTACCTGTAGTATATGATGGCATATCAAAAGTCATGAAATTGTTTGTAGTACCGAGTCTAGAGGGCGCGCTTTACCTTGGCATCGATTTTTGGTCAAAATTTGGTCTCGCTCCAAGAATAGTAAGTGGAATATCGAATGTAGTACCTAAAGCTAATCAACACCAGTTAAGTGAATTCGAAAGTTCAACGTTGGAGCACATTAAATCTATGTTTCCCTCTTTTGAAGTTAACGGATTGGGAAGAACAGATGTTCTTGAACATGTGATAGATGTCGGTCAGACTCGGCCAATTAAACAAAGGTACTATAATGTGTCACCAGCAGTTCAGGACCTAATGTACGAAGAATTAGACAGAATGCTCCAATTAGGTGTGATAGAGGCAAGCAATAGTGCCTGGAGTTCGCCGATAGTCATAGTAAGAAAACCGAATGGAAAATCGAGGTTATGTCTCGATTCAAGAAAGTTAAATTCGGTCACAATAAAGGATGCATACCCCTTGCCCTTGATTGACAGACTTTTGAGTAGATTACACGAAACCAAATATATATCAGCCATTGATCTAAAAGACGCCTTTTGGCAGGTGCCTTTAGCTAGTGCATCACGCGATAAAACGGCTTTCACGGTACCTGGTAGACCATTATACCAATTTACTGTGATGCCGTTTGGCTTGTGCAACGCGGCGCAAACGATGTCTCGACTCATGGACAGGGTTATTCCTCACAAATACCATGATCAGATTTTCGTTTACCTAGATGATTTACTGATCATCTCGGCAACTCTTCAAAAGCATTTCGAACTCCTAAAACTGGTGGCGAAATTATTAACCGAGGCAAAGCTGACGATTAACCTTAATAAGAGTAGTTTCATAATGAGACAAATTAAATACTTAGGGTTCATAGTCGGTGAGGATGGACTTCAAACGGATCCAGCTAAGGTGGAGGCAATATGCAATTTCCCTAGTCCAAGTAATGTGAAACAGACAAGGAGACTGTTGGGCATGGCAGGATGGTACAGAAGGTTTATTCCTAGTTACGCAGAGGTCACTGCGCCGATAACAGATTTACTTAAAAAAGGCACCAAATTCGTTTGGAATACCAGCGCACAAATGGCCTTAGAGAAATTGAAGGTTCATCTTACTACTGCACCAGTACTAACGAACCCAGATTATAAGCGACCTTTTCACATACGATGCGACGCTAGTACTGAAGGAGTGGGAGGAGTGTTGTACCAGATTGATGACGATGGCGAGGAAAGACCAATTTCTTTCATCTCCCAGAAGCTAAATAAAGCTCAAAGAAATTATAGCGTATCTGAATTAGAGTGCCTAGCCGCTCTAATAAGTGTTCAGAAATTCCGCCCTTACGTGGAGGGTTTTCGATTTACAGTAGTGACCGATCACGCCAGTCTCAAGTGGCTCATGTCCCAGAAGGACCTAAGCGGCAGACTCGCGCGATGGAGCTTGAAACTCCAGTCATATGACTTCACCATTGAACATCAGCGTGGTGCGTTAAATGTAGTTCCAGATGCCCTTTCACGAGCATTTAATGATTCAAATACAGAGCATGAGGAGGATATTCCAACGCTGGCAGCGGTAGATTTGAACTCGACGTGTTTTATGGATGTGGATTATTCAACTTTGGCTGGAAAGATCAGTGCATCTCCGGAAGTATATCCCAGCCATCGCATTCACGAAAATCGGATATATATTCGTTTAGAACCTGCTCGAGCTACAGAGGTGGTCACTGGTTCAAATTGGAAGCTGTGGATTCCGAGCGGCCTCACGAATGACCTGATCGTTCAGGAACACAGCGATCCTTTAGCAGCGCATGGAGGTAATAAAAAAACCCTCGAGCGTCTGCGGAGGACGTATTTTTGGCCGGGTATGCGAAAACAGGTAAAAGAGTTCATTGATAATTGTGATATATGTAAAACCACAAAGGCGGAAAATCGTACTATGAGACCACCAATGAGTGCAGCGACATTTGATGAAAGACCATTTCAGAAGTTGTACGTCGACCTGCTAGGACCATATCCACGCTCGAGAAATGGTAATACGGTCATACTGATAGTGCTAGACAGGCTCACTAAATTTGTTATGTTGAAACCTATGACTAAGGCTACTTCAAATAAAATAATAGGGTTTTTGAAAAATGACGTCTTTTACACATTCGGTGTCCCGGAGGTCATCCATTCAGACAACGGTCCACAGTTTGTCGGTAAAGAATTTCTAAACTTAATGTCTGAATTTGGTATATTACATGTGCGTACGGCGTTTTACTCACCTCAATCGAACGCATCAGAGCGGGTTAATCGTTCGATTATCGCTGCGATTAGATCGTACGTGAAGTCAGACCATCGGACATGGGATGTTTACTTGGGTGAAATATCAGGAGCCTTGCGCAATTCCATTCACGAGTCGACTTCGTTTTCACCACATTTTATGTTATTTGGGTATCACCGTATTAGTCACGCTAAGGAATACAAACTATTACGTCAGATTCAATGCTTACATGAAGGCCAAATCGGAGTCAACCATATGTCTGATAAAATGCAAGCCATACACGAGCAAGTGAGGAAAAATCTAGCCGATGCCTATAAGAAATATTCTTATAATTACAACCTTCGGACACGTGAAAGGACTTTTGAGCCTGGATCCATCATTTATGTACGTGAACATCCTCAGAGCAATGCCGGAGCTTATTATTTCGCAAAGTTTGCACCAAAATTCCGTAAAGCGGTAATTCGTAGAAGCATAGGTAACGTTAATTATGAGGTTGAGACGGAAGATGGAAACTATTGGGAGTATATCATGCGAAGGATATAAAAAAATAATAAATATAGAACTTAGTTCAAAATGGTGCATGAATGTCAGATTTTGACTTTCTCAACGTTGTTTGAATATGTATAACGTTTCCTTGTTGCTTCAACTCAAACAAAGTTGTGTTGTAACTAGCGTATCTGGGGAGATGCAAAGAAAATAAATGTAGTCTAATAGATCTTACGAACATGTAGTACTTTCGCCCCAACCTGATTTTTTTTTTTAAATATTGAACCATAACGTATCTATTAGCAGTGCATCTATAATAATTATAACCTGATTTATAGCGCGCTTTATTGTTTTGTTTGGTTGTTGATTTTGGGACTAACTGATTCTCTATCATTCGATTTCCAATCTTCTGCCATTGTGCATATAAAATATATCTTAAAATCAATTAGTGCATTTCAAAATTATAAAACTAAAAAAATAAACAATTTATTGTTGAAAAAAAAAAATATTGTCCTACAACAATCTTATATTGTGATAAACAATAATTAATTAACCAAAATAGATTATTGTAAGAAGGCTAGATCAGGTGTCACAATTTTGCGACCGATATTTAATGGGATACCGCAAAATGTACCTAGCCATTACAAATTAACAAGCTATTATTAGCGTTCCTGGTGGATTATTTGAATCGTTCGTGTAAGTATATGTTATAAAACATTAAGGAGACAGTGCGTGCCTTAAGACTTAAATTATTTTGGTTTAGTCGTGTTGTTAGAATAATCTAGTCTTATCTCGTCATCCATTGTTAGATCATTCGAGAAAAGGTGGTAAATTTGGACCACGCATTGTCACCCAAACAACACAGCGGTCAACGCAGGTTGTTGATCTCAAGTGGATACAACCGATTAATCCACCCATCAGAATCAATTGTCCGGTTGTGTAGTGCCAAAAATACCCAATATAAATTGGCACAGTCGAGAAGAACATTGGATCATTTTTTTTTTAGTGATTTCACTTTAGTTTAAGTGCACTTTTCATTTGTATTGCTCATTTTTAAGTTGGTGGTGGGAAATTAGTGATTAATTAGTTCTTAATAATTTAGTTTATAGTGAAGTAACCGTTACCTACAAAAAAAAAAATAATAAAAAAAAAATAAATAAATAAAATTTAAAATTAAATTTTAACGGTACAAAAAAAAAAAAAAAATCAAATTGTGGAAAAGTGATATGGTGGTGGTTGTTTATAATTGACACCTAAAACAATTTATTATAGTTATTTTAAACTGCAATAAGGTCATCCACGAGCGCTCCTGGAAGGACATCAATAACGGCGGTGAGTTTTTCTTTATTAAGTATATACATATATTTACAGCAATTTGGGTATAGTTTGCTCAATAGAAAATTACATATACGTACATAGGTGTTGGGTTATACGTACATATTTTCCACAATTCGGGTTTGAAACGCAATTATTATTGTATTATGTAGAGAAGGTCGGTAGCTTCAAATTATTTTATTGTTCATGTATAAATTTAAATCCATAATAATCTTAAATAAAATGTGTTAAATTTAAATATGGTTGTCTAAGTGATTATTTAGTGGGGAAGTGGAAAGTGTTAAGAGGCAAGGGCATTGAAAGTGAATGAGTTTATTTTTTTTTTATTCTGCACATGACCGTGTTTATTTGTAATGCTGCTGGTCGCTAAATAGTTTGAACCCTACCTTCACTGAGCTCTCAGGATTAAAGATTACAGCAAGCATGTGCACCGTAGCACCAAGAAGCGTTACAAGCTCAGAAAATAGTGATACTAATCTGAAAGAAATATATTGTTCTACTCCACGATTTGCAAATACAGGTAATATACTCATCGATTCCACTTTGGTTCATTTTCGCGCAGCTGTCAACATTTTTTTAAAAATGGCGGAGCTTGAGACTACACACAAATCACAATAGACGTATATCTTTTTAATTGAGAGCAATTTTCTTTAAAATTTAGTGTTTTTTATTGTGTATTTAAATAAATTTGTTTATTAACCTTTTAATAATGCGCTGTGCAGTTAATGGATGTAATTCTAATAATCAAGGAAAGTGTAATGACGACGAAACAACCTTTCACGGTTTCCCAACAAAAGACAAAATAATTTGTAAACAGTGGGTGTTTTTTGCCGCAGAAGTGACAACTTCAATGTGAAGAATTCTAGGATATGCTCTAAACATTTTATAAGTGATACCTTCTTTGCTGGAATCCGGTGTACAAGCAATTTGGATTAAAAATAAAAGCATACCTTAAAAAAAATGTAGTCCCATCGCTTTTATTACCAACGAAAAAAACGGAAGATTCACAAACCCCACGCAATGTAAGGTTGTGGAAACGGACATCACTATCAAGGTAAGCTTAACTATTAAAATGTCTTAAATGAAGAATAACCATTTATCTGTGCATATTTAAATAGCGCAACAATGACAGATGGTAATTATGTAAATAATCAATCGACAACACAAACTCATATCGATAACGCCGATTCATTAAATGATTTAAAAATTTCTTCAGCGATGGATATCGATGTCGAATGTACAGATGAAGATACTGAGCAAGAGCGAGAGAGTCAAAAAATTCCGAGTAACATTTTAAGCAGTTTACCAAAAATTATTGCCGAAAGTACCGAACAAGCTACACAAACCGTTGAAGTTATTTTATTTATTTATTTATTTATTTTTATTTTATTTTATTTACGAAAATTTTATATTAAAGGCCAACAGCATGCTTCCACTATCAGTTTTGAGCATGTGCTCATTCATAACCGATCATGGGGCATGCGATGGCTTAACATTATAAATAAAGTGTAATTTTATAATCAGGATGGCAGCACAGCTATGGAAATTATGTACATACTCGTCCCTAAGATTTTATGCTTTTCAGGAGTGTCTACTGCCATCAATTGTTATATACACCAGTTGAAAATTTATCATCGTAGCAGCATCATCAAGGGACCAGGGGTGGCCGCAATCTGCCAATCTGCCATTGTTCTCAATTACGAAATTTTACAACAGATATTTTTTTTGGCTAGTCTTTGAATTAATTTAAAGTAATTTTTAAGGAAAATATAAAAACAACAAATATAAGTTATCCCTTCGAAACTGCAGCTCGTTAAATTAAACCAACAGTGTTTTAAACAAAATCAAATTATTGATTCACTGGGTCATATATTCACCGAAGACCAATTGAATAAGCTAGAATGTCCTAAAAGGCGGGTCAAATGGACAATCAACGATATTGCCAACGCCATTGTAATACTTGCAGCAGGGCCATGAGCATATCGCTTACTTGTTAAAAAACAATACCCCTTACCAGCTGTGATAACCCTCAAAAAATGGTGTGCAAAGATCCAAGTGTATCCAGGAATATTGCAGTGTGTTATAAACATAATGAAAAAAGTCGATATGAAGGTAATGGATAGAATTTGCGTCGTTTTATTTGACGAAATGAAAGTTAAGGAGAAGGTGGTTATGATAAATCGAAGGATGAGACACTGAGAGCTGCGAGGTACGTGCAAGTTGCTATGGTACGTGGATTATTTGGGAATTGGAAGCAACCAATATTCTACGATTTTGACCAAAAAATGACGGAGGATATACTTTTTTCCATTATAAATGCTATTCATGCATGTGGATTCCATGTGTGTGCTATAGTGTGTGATCTCGGAGGGTCAAATCAAGGGCTTTTGCGTGACTTAAATGTAACGGGGGTTACATCTTTTTTTCGAAATCCGGCCGATCATACTAAAAAAGTATATGTTTTTGCTGACGTGCCTCATCTAATAAAACTAATTCGGAATAATTTTGTCGACAATACAGGATTTTTAATTGATGGACAACTCGTTCGTAAAGGAATTATGGAGGAGTTAATAGCCAAAACCAACAACAGGTCGGAGTTGAGTGTGGCATACAAAATATCGGTAGCCAATTTAAATGTGAGAGGCGCAGAGCGCCAAAAGGTTAAATTAGCCATAAAATTGTTTTCCCATACCGTTTCAACCGCAATTTTACGTGCAGGTAGTTTAGGAGAATTGAGTTCTGAAAATTGGATGAAATGTGCGGAGTTCGTCAAACAAGTAAGAGATAATCGAAATGTATTTTTTAGAATAATTAATTATAATTTATTTAACATTTAAAGTAAATGATTGGTTTGATTGCCTAAACGTCAGGGTCCCATTCAACGACAGACGGCAGCGTATTCAAGGTGTTGGACTAGCGGAATCCATTCAGTTCGAAATTGTCCAGAAAATGAGCGATACCATGTTTAATGGCAAGGTCAATATGATGCCATTCAAAAAGGTATAATACAAAATAACGAAAATTTACAAAATATTCACAATCTGGTCTTCCGGAAAAAATTTGAATGTTTCAAACGACAAAACATTCCTGTTCTAATGATTTTTAATGTTTATTTATATTTATTTATGCAGGAATAATAATGACGAATAATTCACTAACACTTCTATCTGACGATCTAAAATCGCAGTACAATATCTCATATTTGTTAACATACAGGCTTAACCAGGATGTATTAGATAATTTCTTTGGCGTTATCCGTTCGAAAGGTGGGCTTCACGACCACCCAACCGCCTCGAGTTTATGTACCGGCTTCGCTCATATATACTAGGTAGAAACGACGGTAGTCTATCGGCAAATGGCAACACAATGTGTGTAATTTAAGTGGTAACCTGTTTAGGACATTAACTTTTGAAATAAATTTAGAAGATAAACCTGAAGACGAGCTTGAATCACTCCAATATGACGGTTTGGAACATTTGGCAGGATATATTCGCCATAGAATTAAAAGGCCTGAATTAGTAATAAATAATTCTACATTTAATACTGTACAAGATTCCTCATTCACCTGGACGAATCAGTTAACTGAAGGTTCTCTTCAGAAACCAACTGAAGCGATAATGAGCCAAATGGAAAAGCTCGAATATATTTTAAAAAAATTTAACGATGACAATATTGTATAGTGTCCAAAGTAAATTGAAAAATTAATTAATTTATCATTAGATGTAAATTGTCAGGAAAAAGTAAAGACATTTTTTTCCGTTCACGGATGTACTTTCGAATAAAGCACTTAAATACCATAATAATTAATAATTATAGAAAAAAACAAAGAAAATTTAAGAAAATAATTTCTTAATAAAAAATGTTTGTTTTATTAAATTTGCAAAATAAATACATTTTTATCCATTTGATTAACGTTTACTTGTTCTTACTTTAACATATTAAAAAATAGTCACAAGTACGACCATCTTTAAATTTTTGTTGTCATAATAAATTTTGACATATGCGCAGTATATCAGAGCACCCTGTATTTTATAGAGCCATAGTCAAAAAATCTGAGCTTTTATAAGGGAATTAGAAACGAGGAAAAAACGGAACTTTTCATAGTAAAACACACAAAACATATGGGAAATCACTTTTTTCCAAAGACAAATTTTTAAATGAAAACGTTACAAATTCTTAATTATGATTTCTGAAATATTTTCATAAATGTTTGAATTTCAACATATATGAATGTCGTTTAAGTAAATCGTTTTCATTTTCTTGTAATAATTGATTTATTTAAACCAAAATATAAAAAAAAAATTCATAACAACAGCATTCTGGTCAAATTGAAATAAAAGCTTACTACGAATCGTTTGGTTATTAAGCCAATATACATTACATACGCAGATGGCAGTGATGGCCGTAAACATTTGGAAAAATCGTACCAAAAATTACCATCTGTGGAAATTTCAAGTTCAAAAATTGTAGGAAAAGCAAAACAAATTCACAAAATATAGGAACGTGTGATAATTTTGCGATTAAATAATTGTTTTTCGTATTTTTCTGTACCCATTTTAGACATCTTACGTACACTAGTAAAACTAAAGATAAATTTAGCAAGTATTATTTTAATTCATCAGAGCCAACTTTGATGTATTTTTCAAAATGAAAGTTCGAAAAAATATATTTTAGAAATAATTTAATTTTATTATTTCTGCAATTAATATTTACTTAATAACAATATGACCTTCTTGTATATTGTTCTTAAAGATATGTAGAAAACTTTTATATAAACATTTTATAATATTTTTGCTTTTTTCATTGGAAAACTTGAAGCTAAAAAACACCATTTTTACTATGGATTCCTATGGAAATCAGTGAAAAGTTATACCACTAAAAAAGCTTCTAAAAAATACGTCATTAAGATTATGGCTCTATACTCTAGAAGGCTCTGAGCATATTCGTGGTTCTACTCTTTCGGTTAGGAAATAAGCGAACTATTCTGTGACCTACTAGGATTTAAAATCATTCGAACGTAAATTGTCAATTTAAAATAAATAATGAAGCAGACACAGCAGATTTCTTTTTTTTTTGATGCTTTCTCGCTCTATCCACAAAAATTATAAATTTGGTTTCCTAAATTTCTAAAATTCTAAATTTCCGGATAAACATTTTTTAAATTATTCAAATTTCGAATTCAATCTATTCCTCGATATAATATATGTTCGCAAAATTTGTGGTAAAATAGACGAACGTTGCACATTTAAAACAATCGGAACAATTTAATAGAATTTTCACTTACAAACTTTGTAAAATTCGGTAAATTTGGAATATGCGTGGAATATATTTAGTTTGAATTTCTTTGATTCTATTGCCACTTTAGTGCAGAAACACATACATTAAAGAGACCATACAACTTTACGTTTTTTGCTTCACGTTTTTTTTGTCAGTTTACAAAAATTTCAGATTTTGGGTTGAAAGTTTAGGAGATAATTTCGGCTTCAATGCATACATGTATCTGTGAAACAATACTCAATATATGAATAAAATCCAAAAATTATAAAAGTTAAATTTTGAACAATAAACGCAAAATCAAATTTTAAATAGGATTAGTATGAGTGGAGATTGAGCGGCTTTATGCTAAATAACACGAATCTCAGAGATTGTCTCCTATAGTCATCAACAGGGCTTAAAGAGGACACTTTAGGCTTTCTAAATATGCACCTGTTATTCCATTATATAGAGGTATGGGTTTGCTTACACACTTTATAGGATACAGGAGGATACTTAAACTTTCTAAATCTGTACATTTTCTACAGTTGTTCCATAATTAAGGGTTGGGCTCCACCAAAATGGTATAATGTCAGGAAAACCATGGTTTTTGTTTGCTAAGTATTAAGAATCTGAGAAAGGCCGCGAATCTTAGAGATTTGATCGCATATATACCATATAGAATGTAAAGAGGATACATTAGGCCCTTAGAATCTGTACCTGTTATTCCATAATTTAGGGTTGGGCTCTGATGGCTAATTGACTTTGTTAATACATATTTGTAAATTAGTCAACAATTTTATTTTTAGATCGACATCTTTCTAGATTATTTGAGATGTTAGAAATTTTCGAGATTTACTTGGCCTTGATTTGTAGCGCATTGAATTGTTTATACTTCTAAATTTTCGGAGAATTTTAGGGATGAGTTGTTTTCAAAATGTTAAACATCAAGATAATTTGGGATTATGGATTATTTTCCAGATTATATTTTTACATTTTTCAAGATTTTCGAAGTTATTCAAGTTGTCTGGCTTAATATTACAAAATTCACAAGCAATTTGATTTTTGTTTGAATTCTGAGATTATTCGAATCGTTTCGAGGTATGTATTTGGTTTAAAGATTTTTGAGTTTCAAATGTTAACATCATTTTTAATTTTTATCACCAACAATTATATTTTTCGAGTTATAATTTCATCCAGTTTGCAAATCTATGAGCATTAAAAAGAAAATCTACGGCTATTTTCGATATTAATCGTGTAACAGTAGACAAAGGAAGAGAAAGGAGAACAATTTATAGTAAATTTGTAATTATCTTTCCTCGTTTCTTCTATTGCATATATTATAACTGAACGATATCTGTTATTTGTATACAAACTCATTCTGTATTAAAAGAAAATGTCGGTGTCAGTTTTAGTGGCATATTCCCCATTCAATCTCATAAAACATGGCGAGTCGATTAAATTGGAAAATAATTTTTTCGAATTGTATTTGACTGAGTACTAAAAATATTATGAGAAAGTTACTAGCGAAAATGAAGTAAGATGATTAAATGTTACCCCCCAGACAGTCTCTACGCTTTAGCGCAGTCACGCAATAGCGCAAAAGTTAAATTACATGAAAATATATGCAAATTGACAAAGTCGACGGACGGAGCACATTAGACGAAGTACTAAAATTAAATTATTTTCAATATTGCACGCAAGAACGGCGGATTGAAGTGTCACTTTGTGATGTAAAAAAAATACCAAATGAAAGAAATTCTTGGGAACTTATACTAAGTTATACTAATTAAAGATGCCAATCACATTAAATAGTTTTGTGTAGCTAAATTATTAGTTGTTAACTAGATTAGTAGGGATTCACAAAATAGTTTTTAGAGCCATCAAATTACGAATTTAGGGAAATAAAAAAGTTTTAGTGCACGTTTAGTGCACGTTTTTTAGTTTAAGATTATTTTAATGTTAAAAACGTGCGTCGAGATTGTCAGCAAAATTTTTATTTTTACAGTACTAAATTAAATTTTGCGTTCTGTGCGTAATTCCGTCTCCGTTCCGTCGAGATTATCTCTACCTTTAGTCGAAAATCATTTATTTTTTCATATTAACAGTGCTAACTTACGTCGGTGGCTGATAAACCATTTGTACTAAGTTAAGAGCAGTTTAGAAAAATGTAATATGACATCCGGTGGAAGATTAACGTAGCTTTGAAATTATTTGAAGCACAGAGAATGAATTCTACGCTTTTTAAGTATCACGTCGTTCTCTGCTTTAAAGTTTCTGGGCAAATCTGAGTAGCAAATCATCTTGATTAGGGGGGAAATATTTATTCCCAAAATTGTTTTTAATATTTAAGTTTGCACGGTAACGTTGATTATAGTAGGCACAAAAATACTGCAGCTAAAATCTCAAAAGAGCTGTGGCGAATTCAAATATAAATGGTCTAGGCAAATAGGGTTTTGAGTCGCGCTTCCTCGATTTGGCTAGGAGTGCCTCGGGCCTCGAAACTGATAGCATAGAAATAGAAATAAACAAACAAATATTTCAGGTAGAATTGTGAAATGTGTTGTTTTGCCTTTCGAACCACTTGTGATGAAGATATCCAGCAACCTTCAAATGTTCGCTTTTTTGAATGGTTTGAATTTTCTTATTACAATATTTTGATTAGTATACTAACTAGTATTCAATAAAATCAACATAAACAAAAACAATTAATCAAATTTAAATCATCACTGATGTTTTAATGAAACAAGGTAAATAAAAAATAAATGACATTTAAGGTTTAAACTCGAACAAAAATAAATGTGTGAATGGTTAGAGCTATTAACCTGATTTGTCGAAATTAAAAATGTCTCGGATTAGTGTTGCGCATTTTTGAGATGCTAATACATTACCTTAATTTAGAAAAGGCTTTTAGAAAATTGTACTAATGGAAAGTGCATAAAATAAATCAATCGGTTGATTTCCCAGTAAACATATACATATAAACGATTAATACTTTACTTCGAGTTTAAATCTTAAATTTAATTTATTTTTTACTTAGCCTTTTTCATAAAAATATCAGTGATGCTAATCCTTATAATAATTTGATTAATTGAAGATTTATGTAATTTTGGAATTTAATCTAAATCAATACTTCACACAATATTAAATGTGGTTTTAAATTTATAAGAGTTATCTGAGGACTTTACCAACATTTTACATTTAAACAAAAGGGTTTTCAATTTTAGATTCGATTTAATATAAATTTTTGTACTCTAGAATTTGCATATTTCGGAGGACCAACAATTTTAAAACTCAAAAGGTTAAATTAAAATATTCAACATTAGATTTTCAACTTAAGAAGAAAAGATTCTGTTAATAAGTTTGTACGTTTACATGAAGTGATTAAAAATCAAGAAAGTGGTAATATTCTAAAATGTATAATAATTCTATAAATTATATAAAGGAATATGAATTATAATATAAACAATTTAAAAGTGAAACTAGTAATAGTAATAAGTGTACTGACGAAATATTGGTGAATTCAATAAATAGCGCAGTTTTCGAGACACATTCAAAGCGGCGGTCATGGTAGTAATCAGGTCAGTGAAATCGCAAAATTTTCATATTTATTGAGAAAATTGAAGGGTAAAACAAAATCGTTGATGGCTCAAATACCTATTTCGGCTAACGGCATTAATATAAATGGCTGGCGTATTCTTCTTAGTAGATACAACACTGAAAGAACGATAGTCGAGTGTCAGAGTAGATGAGTTTCCCACATGGCCCAAACTTCAGGCCTTCTTACAAAAACAGATTCAAGTACTATATTCAATAGGACCACACAAAATATTGGTAATTCTCGATTCTAGTCGCAAGTAGTAGTTTAATTTTCACCCGTAGAAAAATACTCATCTGTTCGTTGTCCTATTTGTAAGAGTAATCTTAATTTAGCTTTTTGTCAGAATTTTATTAAACTTTCACCGATAGCTCGGTTCCAAAAGGTAAAGGAATTACGCTTATGCATTTACTGTCTTAGAACAAACCATATTGTTTCTTAATGCACCAGATATACCTGTAGGCTAGGCTATATTTTAAAAAGCATTACACAGTTTTACATAGAAAGAGTCATTAATAACTGAACAATCGAAAACTCAACCTCTCCAAAATAGCACGGAAAATAGTTTAACACATCATACAAATAACGTCTCTAATAATCAAGTGTTGTTATCAACAGCAACAATTCTAAGTCAAAATTCAAATGGTAACTTCGTTTCGTGTTGTGTACTCCTAGATTCCGCTTCACAATCAAATTTTATAAATTCAGACCTTGTTAACAATCTTCGTTTCGATTTCTGGTTTAAACATACGTTTCCAAAGTTATTCAGTCGCAATGTTCTAATTATAAAGTCAATTTAGAGTTCTCAATACTTCCAAATATAAAAATTTATTGCCTCTATATGAGTTAGATTTCTCTAGATGGAATTTACCAAAAAATATAATTTGAGCTGATCCTCATTTTAATGTTTCAAATAAAATCGATGTATTACTAGATGCCGACATCTTTTTCGATATATTTTTGAAAGGCAAAATCCCAATTAACCCATCTGTTCCTGCTCTCGTAAATTTAATCAACAATTAGAAGAATTTAGCATGTGAAATTGCAGAAGAAAAACTGTGTGAAGAAATCTTTAGCTCAACCACGTATAGAAGTTTGCCTTTAAAGATCGATCCAAATTGTCTTGGTAACTCCTTGTTTATGGCAAAAAAAAACACGATTTATTTATTTAGAGAAAAGGTTAAATCGGGATACTCAAATAAAGACAGATTATGAAAAATTCATGGAACAATACCTAAGGTTAGGTCATATGAAATTGTCAACTATTAATAGTAACATAGGATATTTTTTACCACATGACTAAATTAAGAGTTGTGTTCGATGCTTCTAGCAATACTGATAACAATATATTGCTAAATGATGTTTTATTGACCGAGCCAAATGTACAATTTGAGTTATTTGACATAATTTTACGCTTTCTTCGTGACATTTTCAGAAAATTTTATGGTATAATCCTAACGATATACAAACTTTTTAACTGCCGGCGGTTACTTACGTCACCACTTCTGCACCTTTCTTAGCTACTAGAGTTCTCAAAGAAATTGCTAATGACAATTTAAATAAATATCCCTTACCTTTGAAAATTCTGAAAGAAGCTGGAATGCACCATCGGAAACGGTCTACCAATTCAAACACATTTTTACTAACCTTCCTATTTCGGACCTCGAATTGTCAGTTAATAAAATAAAAACATTAGGAATAGCGTGGAATCCTACTTCTGATAGCTTACAGATAATTGTTCCAAAATTATCTGTAAATACTAAAATAACAAAAAGAACAATTCTAGTAAATATAGTAGCCCAAATTTTCTATCCGGTACTCATAAAAGGCAGAATAATTTTACAAAATCTTTGGCAAATGAATGTTAGTTGGGGTAATGAAAATAAATGGCTGAATTTTAGAAATTCCATCGCTTTCATCTTTTGCCGAACAAACAATTGAATTACATGGCTTCGCCGAATAATCTGAAAAAGCTTTCGGTACTTGCTTGTATATATGCGCAGTATGAATTTAACAGGAGGCTATACTGTGACATTAATAATTAGCAAATTGCGTGTCGCACCATTAAAAAACTTTACAATACCTAGGCTTTTAAAGGCATTTTTCTTTGGGTAGAGTCGACCATCGTTCTTAGTTCGATCAAAATGCATCTGGTGCACTTAAAAACATATCTAGCAAATAGGGTATCTGAAATTCAAAATTTGACCGCCAACTGCACTTGGCAACATGTGAGTAGCCAAGACAATATAAAAGGCACCAATATAGAAAATTTAGTCAAATCACACGCTTGGTAGAACGGACCACTATTTTTGTACCAACAGCAAGAAAACTGGCCAAAACAAATCTCGTTATAACGAAGCCAAAGGGACCGAAAAAATGAATTTGTTTATTTTATTTAGTTATAATTTATGTAAAGTTTTCCATATAAAAAATTTACATTTTAGCGAATAAAAATTCTTTGCGAAATTTCGAATTTCGTTAAATCGGTATTCGTTATAAGGAGATTTCACTGTATTTTTGAGTTAATAATAAAATCAACTCATTTCACAAACTTGTTCGACTGATATGTTACTTGCTACGATTTGCCAACAACATCAATAAGAAATTAAAAACAGCATCAATTATTTAATAAAGGATGTGCAGAAACCATATTTTGAAAACCAGATTGAATCATTAAAAACTGGAAAAACATTTTCATCGATGAATGAGATTTCCTTCGAGTTGGTGGCAGATTAAGAAAGGCAATGTATGTGCCATATGACATAGCAGGCATCCACTTATTCTGCCATATGAAAGTAGCCTCACTACATTAATTTTCCGAGAGGAACATGTAAAATATTTACACTGTGGGCCTTAACAATTACTCTCGATCGTACGATAAGGCTACTGCCCATTATGCGGCAAACTCCTGGTAAAAAAAATAACGCGATATTGTATAAAATGCTTCAAGTCAAAACCAAATATCATAAATCAACTCATGGGAAATTTGCCGGAATGTAGGTTAACACCTGCTAGACCACTTACAGTTACAATTGGAGTAGATTTTTGTGGACCATTCTTCACAAAAAACTTTGTATATTCGTCTGCTTTGTGACTAAAGGGTATTACTACGGAATCGTTTATTGCTAGTTAAAAACGATTCACAAATTTCATTAGAAATTCATTCCACCACGAGCTCCTAACTTCAGAGGGGTGTGGGAGTCATATATAAAAATCTTAAAGTCGCACATGAATCGAATCTCGTCCCACACAACACTACAGGGTGGCTGAGACCAAGTGTTACCAAATGAAAACGCTGTAATTTTTTTAATTTTGATTATTTTTTATTGAAATTTCGTGGAATATGTTGAAAACATATTACATTTTATGAAAAACATGTTACTGCTCGATATGACCTCCTTTGGCTTTGATTATTTGATTCAGTCTTCCATAGAAAGCATTGCATGCTGACCGAACGTGGGCTTGCGGAATTTTATTCCATTCTCGAACAAGAGCTGACTTCAATGCATCAACACTTTCGTATTTTTTAGTGGACACCTTACTCTCCAAAATGGACCATATGGAGAAATCCATGGGATTCAAGTCTGGTGAATATGGTGGCCATTCTTTCGACGAAATCAGCCGCGGAACGCAATTTTGTAAAAATTGCTGTGTCGCTCGAGCTTTGTGTGACGGTGCCGAGTCCTGTTGGAATGTCCAACGGTTCGTACCAAAGTGTTTACGTGCCCAAGGTAGCAAAGCATCGTTTAGGATCTTTTGGCGGTACATCTCTTGGTTTACCTTGACTCCATGTTCGATGAAAACCAGAGGAGTGCGTCCATCTGCAGTAACTGCAGCCCAAACCATAACATAAGCTGGTGATTGCTTGCGCATGGCAACTCTTGTGTCCAAATTATCGTTGGACTTGTCCTCTAACCAAACACGATCATTTTGTTTATTCACATGCTGTTGAATGGTGAAAATTTTCTCATCAGAAAAGACAATTTTTGGAATCTCATCACGTTCGGCCAAGGCCTTCAATGCTCGTGTTCTTTCAAGCCTAACTTTTTTTTGTGCCTCCGTAAGATCTTGAACTTTTTGTATCTTGTAGGGCTTCAAGTGTAGTTCATTTTTCAATATGGTTTGAATGCTGTATCGTGAAACATGTAGACGTGCGGCTAATTGATTGGCACTTTGACGAGGATTTCGTTGGATTCGTTTCTTCACCTTTCGTATCATTTCTTTTGATGTTGCTGTCTTTTTAGGACCGCCTCTGTTGCGTTTAGCGATGCTACCAGTTTCGTTGTATCGAGTTATGGTTCGATACACAAACATTTTATTCACATTCAAATGCTGGAGCTGACGAACTATTGCTGTTTGTGAATTTCCACCCAAATACAGTGCAATTACACTATTACGTTTGAATTCCATTACGATTTTTTTATTAAGATATTAATTTAGAACAATTATTTATTGACCACATATAAACAACTAACCAAACTTCAATCTGTCAAAAAATTAATGCGCGAAAATGACAACTACACAAATGACAGCAGAGTGAAGTTAGTAACATTTGGTCTCAGCCACCCTGTATAACAAAAAAAAAAAGAATTTAATACAGAAAAAGGGATCAAATTAATAAACATATTTTTCAAGACTAAATGAGTGGAAATTTTTCAAATTATTTTTGTATTATACCTAGTCAGTCATATTTACTTAAAAAACTGTTATAATTTTGTCTCCCGTAGAAAACGGTTTATTAAATAAAAATTCAAAACTCTATCGTCATATTTAATTCTTTTATTTCGTTTTCGCAAAATTCATTCTGGGGTGGGATGTTGTAACATCGCTTTCGATTCGAATTCGATAGGGTTTATGCCTCTTGTTTCGCTCTATTTCGCTTTTTGATTACGATTATTCTATTGCGATCTCTTTTTGTTGCGTACTTTTCCTTTTCATCATATCGATAAAGTAAATATCACTAAACAAAAATTTGAGTGATAAATTATCATGAATATAAGTAGCAATGGAATGTTATTTTATTCGACCAAGCTGAGATAGCAAGAAAATCACATAATTGAAAAACGAAATAGAGCACAATTTTATTCTTGAAACAAGAGACATAAACTCTATCGAATTCGAATCGAAAGTGATGCTACAACATCCCACCCCTGCACTTTTAAAAGGAATTTTACCATTTTTAATAAAAAACAAAATTTGCGATTGCCCCAGTTTGATTTTTCTTAATTTTTAATATTTTCCATTCAACTTTTCACACAATATAAACAAACCATGTGAATTTGTGCCTAATGTATATGTATAGAAGAAGCAAGCGGATGTTTTCTCTTCAAATACAAATCGTTACATGGTTGACTAATTCCAAAAACACTAATTTTAATTCCATTTTTATACGTAGGCGTACGCGATGACTATAAATTTAATTAATTCGCGTAATTTCCAAATATTCAACAAAATTAAAAATTAATTAGTTTCCGTTAAATTTCGCGATTTAAATATTATTCAAACCGCACAGTTTATGCTAATTACAATGAACATGAGAATAAAAGTTGTTTTGTTAAAAAAAACTAATTCGATTTTAAATGGAACACGAAAAAAGTTGTAATAATCTAATTTTTGTTTATGTTTCATCCTTAAACATATTCGTCTTCTTGTACATATATAAGGAATATGCCTTTATAACAAGAAATTTTGATTATTTATCTTTACAAACACTTGATTGGCGAATAATTTTTATGGTATGCGGATTGAATGCCTCGAAGGCATGTTAGTTTTGTCATTTCAGTTCTCTGCCGACGTTATCAGTATGTAATCTCCAAATAAAATATCGTATCTTGCAAATTTTAAATAAGTTATTAAAAGGACTCGAGGGAAAACTAGAATTGTTCGTCCGATGGTAATATAATTATTTTTTAGACCCTATTAACTCTTCAAAACCGTAAGTCCAAAATACAATAACAAATTTTACATTTAATATGTATAACAATCAAAAATCAAGACAAAAAGATACGCGTAATAAAATTAAGACTCATGTACATCTTATAAGATTGACTTCATATACATATGCATAAAACAAAAACAACTATCTAGGTATATATAATATGTATAATATAACATATCATGAAGAATGAAAAACGCGGTTGCGTAGGCGAACTTGATTTTGTGTTCAAGAAACTTGAAAATACACAAAGTTATGTATAAGGTTTTTTGTGTATAAGCAACGCGCGGTGTATACACAACCCAAGATATGACTAAAATGTGTTTGTTGTAAGTTATTTGTTGAAGTTAGTTTTTGAAACATATATAATTTGGTATACATACATACATACATATATTTGCAACATAATTGCAACGTCATTTATTTAAATAATAAAAAACACACAGTATAAGTACAAGATCGTAAATTTTCATGAAGCTTAAAACGGTAATCTATTCAATTTTGATTTATTTACTCGTTTATGTCAAGTAAAATTTATTTAATATTCTTAAAGAACAAAAAAAATTCTAATTAAAATTAATTCAATGGGAATTGAATATAATTTGACACCTAATGTGTTATAAAAAATATTAGAGGCTACAATGTTACCATATTTATACATACATATGTACATGTAATTCCGCGAAATTTTTTGTATGCTTACAAAATATTTTGATGGCGCCCGCCGTTTAATGACAACATATTTTATTTATTTGTTCGACACGATTTCACTTGTTAATTAAAAAATTTGGAAAGCTTTTAAAAATTGTAAAATTGTAAATTTTTTTTTTTTTGCATTGACCTTTAATTTTCTTGGCACCCAATTAAATGGTTGCAGTAATTTAGAAGTTTTCATGCAATTTCCCGACCAATCCGCGTAAAATGTAACAATATGGTGTTGTAGTACAAACGTGTACAATTTTCAAGTGAACTAGTTTACTGTATAAACAATTTTCTTGTATTGGTGGTACTTTCACGTTTCCAGCAATTTTTCTCCCACGGAAAATTTTTTTTTATGCTTTTTGTTAAACTTGTTCTCATTATCTCGTTGGTTGGTTGGTTGGTTGTGTTTATTATTAAAAGATATTATTATTTCATAAATTGTAATTGTTTTGATTTTTTTGTTGTATGTACTACATGCATACATAAATGTATGAAATACAAATTTTCATTACTGTCTCGTTGCACAAAAAAAAAAAAAAAAATTTTAAAAATAACAAATTGTATATGTACAGAGTACAGCAACAACGATTGTTTATTACGAGAATGTCCTCCTCTTCAAAAAAATTGAAAAATACTAACAACAAAAAAAAAACTTCAAGCAAATCCCTACGAATTCAGTGTGAATGCAACAAAGTGGGAAAAATATGTGCAACAACATTTTCAATTTCTTGTAGGTAATGTGCGCGCAGATGTTTCGTAAAAAGGTGTAAAACAGCGTTATGGATAGTCCCTATCGTATATATTCTTCGATCTTGATATCGCTGTGTAGAAACACATTTTTCCCATTTAGAATACTAGATAATGACGACATTTATAGTTCCTCCACAGTCATCAATATTATAAAGACAAAACTAACTATAAATTTTATTACATTCAATTTTAAATTCGCTTCAGCACTCACGCGCCAGCGATAAGATTTGCATTAATTAAAACATGCAAATAACATCATTTTGGAATGTACTAACAAAAAAAAAACATTTTATATTGAAAATTTATAAGTACGCAATAAAAATAATGAAAGAAAAATTTAATGACTTGTTTTCGTTGCCGATAACATAAAATATTTGTCCGCAGACACCATCAAAATTGATAATAAAACATAAAACAGATATCGCGAATGTAGGTATGTAATTTAACATGTTTTTTTAGTTTTTTTTTTTGCGCGCACGGTATTAAAATATTGCATTAAAAACTTACGTGAAGCACGGACGATCGTCGCATGTTACTTCTGGTTTGCATGTTTTACCGTTGCCGATCAAGCCTCGCGGACAGTGACCACACCGTGGACCATCTCGTGTATCTTGGCATTCGACGCCCGCATAACAAGGGTTTTCCGTTTCACATGTGTTGATTTTAGGTTGTTCTCGGTCGGGCTGACACGAAGCACAATTTTCGATCAAATGCCTTAGGTATTGAATCTCGGTAGTTTGTCTGCTCACATCTTCTCGTAATTGTTTGATAATCACGTGTAGCTCGCCGAGTGCTTTGGTGACTGCCTCTGCAAGTAGAAAATGATTTGTTGTTAATGAAAATGAAAAAAATTAATAAAAATTTACATTTACTTACCATCACAATCGCCATGCATCGATGGAATATCCCCTCGCCGATAAATATCATTAACCCTTTCATCATCATTCACCACATGTCGATCATTTTGTTCCCGATTATACCAGCGCGTATCTCTCTTCTTATTACCATCCTTCTTTTTACGAATCATCTCATCGATTGGATCACGTTCGAACTTTAGTAATCGTGTCTCTTTGCGGCGCAAAAGTTTTTCCGATCGATCATTTTCCTTCAAATATTTTCGATTATTATTGATCGCATTACTATTTTTACGATTTGTTCGTTTCTCACAATTTGATCGGGTGATCGCTTTATCAACGGACGAATCTATGTGCAACGGATATTTACGTTCGCGGAACAATTTAACGGTGGGATCATCCATTTCAAAATATAATTTGGAAAAATTAAATTCCATAGTCTGTTTGGCCACCTCTTTGCAATCGACATACAATGTAATGGAATTTGAATGAAAGCTAAATATTAATGAACGTATTGTTGTTGTTTCATTGAATTGATTGGCTTCGATGTGTTTGGATAGGGTTTGTGATGCAGTTGTGATGTCAATCGTAACCCGTTTACTCTTGCGATCGAGATAGAAGAGGAATTTGTTTTTTAGTGTTGGGAAATCGATGACGAATAGTGCTTCAATTGAGATTTGGAATTTTCGGCGTGGCCTGTGAAAGAAAATTGTAAATATTTTGTTAAATTTAATGAAATAATATTTCGGTAAAAATTGGTAATTTTTTAACTCTCAGAATTTTTCTTAAGTATACCTACTACCCATTCTCTGAAAATGTATCAACTGATTTAAGTTCAGTTTCCGTATAGTAAAAAATTCGTGCGCTTGGGTTCAGGTTTGGGTTCCCAAAAATTCGGGTTCGGTTCGAAAGCCTGGATTAAATTACCCCAAATAGGCTAAAAGTGAAATTTTTTGCATAGAACAAAAATCTCACGGTAGTATCGTCTATATGCAAATATTTTTTGGGGAATACCGAAAAGAAAGTCGCGAGTCCCCTACTAGAGGCTCTGGTGGCAAAATGAAACTTAAGGGAAGTGACGGCAGACCACCAGCATAGTAGAATCTGTGGCTAAATTTAACTAAACGGTTTAACACAGACTAAGTGGGACTAGGTGTTATGTGACCTATATTAGTTAAAAACTATGTAGACATTTACTTGATAGAACATTAGAACCTAATTGGAAAATATGTTTCAACTTTTTTTTCCCACATAATCAACATGTTGAGCAAATGAGAAGGAGCTTTACGATAAAAGTAACTTCTAATTTCTCAATAAGCTTATCAAAGAATTGTTATAAATGCTACTAAAATTTTAGCTTTAAATCATTTAGCTCCAAATTTTCTGAAAACTTCAACATACATCAGAAATATAACCCTGGATGTACTTTGCCAGCTGTTTATTAATCGTTAAGCCGTTTTGTGTTAAGCTTACCAAAAATCTGAGTAAACGAGAAAAATTTTCATCATGAAATGCATTAGGCATTATAAAACGCCAAATGTCTTCCGTTTGACGTTCTGTACTTTAACTCGGAAACCATGTTCTTCAACTGTGGCAGCCGCACTGTTGTTGTTAATTTCGAAACCCTTCGCTGCACAATGATAGGTAATCGGTTTGCCGATAAAACAATCCCGTCACAAATGCTTTTCATTCTGCATCCGTGAAATCAGGACATCCATTGATTTATTGTGTATATATGTCCAGTAGAAGTTTATTGGATCCCGCATCGGTTTCAATTTTTTTAACAATGAAACTAGTGGATTGATACGAGTAATAACGAGTTTACCTGCTAGATGAAATTTTTAGTCAGAACAAAAACGATCTAGGTGGATCGCTGGAGATATCAAAACATCGATTCTAATAACTAGAATACAGGCTACAAAAAAGGTTGAGATTAAAATCCAATAAATAGGGCTTCATCAACTAATACATTTAAATACAGCACACGAACCCGATTCATCTCATTAACGACTTTAACATAAAGACACCGTGGACATGCTTCTACAACAAAATATCCGCTTTTCAAGAAAGTGTGCATAGGATACACCAACATGAAAAACTGAAGTTGAACGATATGAATTCAAATTGAACAAGACTCTTGCTTCAACTTCTATATGAATGATGCCACAGCTTTTAAATTTTGTTGTAGAATCTTAACGTGAGGTAAAGGCAAAACCAGATGAATTTTTGATTTGTTTCAAATAATTGCCAATGCCAAGATTATCCTACTACAATTGTGAATGCTTCAACTGAATTGGGATGATCTACTCCCCAAACATCATCAATAATTTTGGCTGGAATACTACGAAGACCAGGTCTGCAATGTGTGTCCCAAGTGGTTTGTTATGTCGTCAATGGTAGCTCCGCCGAAAAAATCCAAAGCGCCATTAGAAAATTCAGGAACTACTCGATTATTATTTTTATTATTATTACGGAAGGGCCATGTGGGTGTTCAAGCCACCTCGCACTTCGACTTACAAGGTTTTTTGTGCTCAAACCCTGCTCTATAGGAGTTACAAGCAATAGCGAAAAGCCGAGGAAACTTTTCCCGTCAGATCTAGTAAATGTTGTAATACATCCGCATTATTCACTTACAGTTATCTGAGTAGTCACGCGTTATGCTATAATTGCCATGTTCCCATATTACTCACCCTTTTAGTCACTGATGCATGATGAAAGTTAAATTAATTAATTAATTTGTCCTTATTTACACATTATTCACCCTGTTAAAGTTAGCCGAAAGATTGATATTTTAGCCGAAAATAAATCAGCTTCTAAAGTGTTATGTCTGGAGGTGGATTGCATTGATATGACTTGTCAATAGCTATCGCAGGAAAAAAAATCAGTTCAAGTTTCCCGTGGCAGATCTCGGAAAATTCGATTTTCCAAAAATTATTAGAAATTTGTGTAAAATTAGCCTCTAGAGTGTTATGTCTGGAGATGGATTACATTGATGTGATTTGTCAATAGCAACAGTAAAATACATCTCCAGAGATAACACCCTAGAGGCTGATTTTGTACCAATTTTCTAATAATTTTTGGAAAATCGAATTTTCCGAGATTTCCCACGGGAAACTTGAACTGAATTTTTTCCTGCGATAGCTATTGACAAGTCACATCAATGCAATCCATCTCCAGACATAACACTCTAGATGCTGATTTTATCCATTCATTTCTTACTTTCGGCTGGAAACTTTTTTGGATTTTCCGAGATTTCCCACGGGAAACTTGAACTGAATTTTTTTCCTGCGATAGCTATTGACAAATCACATCAATGCAATCCATCTTCAGACATAACACTATAGAGGCTGATTTTATACAAATTTTCTAATAATTTTGGAAAATCGAATTTTCTGAGATTTCCCACGGGAAACTTGAACTGAATTTTTTTCCTGCGATAACTATTGATACGTTACATCAATGCAATCTATCTCCAGACATAACAGTCTAGAGGCTGATTTTATACAAATTTTCTAATAATTTTTGGAAAATCGAATTTTCTGAGATTTCCCACGGGAAACTTGAACTGAATTTTTTTCCTGCGATAGATATTGACAAGTCACATCAATGCAATCCATCTCCAGACATAACACTCTAGAAGCTGATTTTATTCATCCATTTCTTACTTTCGGCTGGAAACTTTTTTGAATTTTCCGAAATTTCACACGGGAAACTTGAACTGAATTTTTTTCCTGCGATATATATTGGCAAATCACATCAATGCATTATCTCCAGACATAACACTATAGAGGCTGATTTTATACAAATTTTCTAATAATTTTTGGAAAACCGAATTTTCTGAGATTTCCCACGGGAAACTTGAATTGAATTTTTTTCCTGCGATAACTATTGACAAGTCACATCAATGCAATCCATCTCCAGACATAACACTCCAGAGGCTGATTTTATTCATCCATTTCTTACTTTCGGCTGGAAACTTTTTTGAATTTTCCGAGATTTCCCACGGGAAACTTGAACTGAATTGTTTTCCTGTGATAGATATTGACAAGTCACATCAATGCAATCCATCTCCAGACATAACACTATAGAGGCTGATTTTATTCATTCATTTCTTACTTTCGGCTGGAAACTTTTTTGAATTTTCCGAGATTTCCCACGGGAAACTTGAACTGAATTTTTTTCCTGCGATAGATATTGACAAGTCACATCAATGCAATCCATCTCCAGACATAACACTCTAGAAGCTGATTTTATTCATCCATTTCTTACTTTCGGCTGGAAACATTTTTGAATTTTCCGAAATTTCACACGGGAAACTTGAACTGAATTTTTTTCCTGCGATAGATATTGGCAAATCACATCAATGCAAACCATCTCCAGACATAACACTATAGAGGCTGATTTTATACAAATTTTCTAATAATTTTTGGAAAACCGAATTTTCTGAGATTTCCCACGGGAAACTTGAACTGAATTTTTTCCCTGCGATAACTATTGACAAGTCACGTCAATGCAATACATCTCCAGACATAACACTATAGAGGCTGATTTTATTCATCCATTTCTTACTTTCGGCTGGAAACTTTTTTGAATTTTCCGAGATTTTTTACGGGAAACTTGAACTGAATTTTTTCCTGCGATAGCTATTGACAAATCACATCAATGCAATCCATCTCCAGACATAACACTATAGAGGCTGATTTTATACAAATTTTCTAATAATTTTTGGAAAATCGAATTTTCTGAGATTTCCCACGGGAAACTTGAACTGAATTTTTTTCCTGCGATAACTATTGACAGGTCACATCAATGCAATACATCTTCAGACATAACACTCTAGAGGCTGATTTTATTCATCCATTTCTTACTTTCGGCTGGAAACTTTTTTGAATTTTCCGAGATTTTCCACGGGAAACTTGAACTGAATTTTTTTCCTGCGATAGCTATTGACAAATCACATCAATGCAATCCATCTCCAGACATAACACTCTAGAGGCTGATTTTATACAAATTTTCTAATAAGTTTTGGAAAATCGAATTTTCCGAGATTTTCCACGGGAAACTTGAACTGAATTTTTTTCCTGCGATAGATATTGACAAGTCACATCAATGCAATCCATCTCCAGACATAACACTATAGAGGCTGATTTTATTCATCCATTTCTTAATTTCGGCTGGAAACTTTTTTGAATTTTCCGAGATTTCCCACGGGGAACTTGAACTGAATTTTTTTCCTGCGATAGATATTGACAAGTCACATCAATGCAATCCATCTCCAGACATAACACTCTAGAGGCTGATTTTATTCACACATTCCTTACTTTCGGCTGGAAACTTTTTTGAATTTTCCGAGATTTCCCACGGGAAACTTGAACTGAATTTTTTTTCTGCGATAGCTATTGACAAATCACATCAATGCAATCCATCTCCAGACATAATAATCTAGAGGCTGATTTTATACAAATTTTCTAATAATTTTTGGAAAATCGAATTTTCCAAGATTTCCCACGGGAAACTTGAACTGAATTTTTTTCTGCGATAACTATTGACAAGTCACATCAATGCAATCCATCTCCAGACATAACGCTCTAGATGCTGATTTTATTCATCCATTTCTACTTTCGGCTGGAAACTTTTTTGAATTTTCCGAGATTTCCCACGGGAAACTTGAACTGAATTTTTTTCCTACGATAGCTATTGACAAGTCACATCAATGCAATCCATCTTCAGACGTAACACTCTAGAGGCTGATTTTATACAAATTTTCTAATAATTTTTTGAAAATCGAATTTTCCGAAATTTCCCACGGGAAACTTGAACAGAATTTTTCCATTCGATAGCTATTGACAAATCACATAAAAACGATTCAACTTCAGATATATACTCTAGAGGCTGATTTTATTCCAATTTTGTATATTCTTCTGATTTTCCGATATTTTCTACGAAGCAAAGTTTTACACGCAAAACTATTTACAAAATTTTTCATTTAAATCCATGTATCCTATTTACTTTCGGCTGATAACAACTGAATGTTTAATTTTCGGCTGGAATGTTAATATCAAAATCTGCATTATCGACTTTTTACTTTAGAGTGTAATTAGACAATCTGCAATACCATTTTTTGAACTTTCGGCTGGACTAACACAATCTGCATTATCGACTTTTTACTTTCGGCTGGCAACTTTCGGCTAACTTTAACAGTATCATTATTCACTCATTTTTCTCTCATTATTCATTGATTAATCAGTCATTAGTTCCTTGATTATTTACTAAGTATTCACTCGTTCATAAGAATGAATATTGAGAGAAAAAGAGTAAGTAAAAGGTGAATAGTCAATGCACAAAGAGAGACTACTAAGTGATTAATGTACGAATAATGGTAGAGTAATGAGTAAAATAATCCTTCATCAGTGAATAGTTATGATTGAATAATGTTTGAATATTCAATGAATAACCAAAGAATAATGAGAGAATACTCGTTAATGAACTCGTTAATGATTGAATCACCATTCATTATTGAATAATTACAGAATAACGAGTGAATAATTACAGAATAACGAGTGAGTAATAACTAAATAAACGACAGAATACCAAAGAATGAGTGAAAAATGAATGAATTCATTATTCATTAGTGAATAAAGGATGAGTAATAAGACATGTAAAAAGACGTATTCTATCAAAAATCTTGCGGCCTTGTCCTGAACCAGAGGCTTCCCATTTTTTACATGAACTTCATAACGAGGGAATTAAACATTTGACTGCCCGATTTCGTTCAACTAAATCTGTAACTGAAGGACAAGTGTTGCCTGAAACAAATCGCAATTTCATAACAGAAGAAAGAGAGGAAATCGTACTTAACTAGCTATTGGTTCTTTATTTATGCAACTGGGCTTAAGTCAACTAAATCTCATTAGTAATTTTATGACCCAAAGTTTTATTCGAAAACATAAAACATCATTGGTTAGTGTACCAGTATCTCTTCCATTTTGACGTGATAACATCTTATAGCTCAGAGCCTCATGTTCGGAAAGTGAGTGACACGAAATTTTGCCCTTGGTCTTGGCAATTATGCAATTATTCATTAACAATAAGCATTACCTTCAATTTAAGTATATGATTGCAAAGGTTGGTCTTTAGGGTTCATGTCTCACGTATAACATTATCGTAATGGCGTCATCAGATGGCGAGGAAACGGCGCCGCGAACCGAAAAATAGCATCAAAATATAGAATATTTCGTGCGATATAATTTACTCTAGCACAGAAAATAACTTTTATTTTATTTTAAATCTAATTTTGTTAAAAGAAATCGCAAAAAATTAAAGTCTTACACAGGAAATTGTCGAAGAAAATATTAAATTTTAAAGAAAAGGGCTGTTAAGTTAGAATACTACCAGGTCTAAGCCACTTACTACTCGGATGTTTCTTTTCCGGAAACTATCGGTGTGCCATTCGATTTGACATTGCATTATCTAACTCCATTAATCATATCAACATGATTTGCATATTGAGATTGGCGCTATAATTATTTAAATTAGCATAATACCAAATGTAAGCGATCTTGATATAACTAATTACGGCATACCGATAGTTTCCGGAAAAGAAACATTGCGGTCATCCCAGGGTCTCAGAAACCAAAGATGCCCCTGACTACAGATCTTACATACACCCGGTGTTTTCAACGACATAATTTCTATTATAATGATGGTTTAGTATGATGAATTGCGTTATTTTTAGTACACTTTCTATTCTGAGAGCGCCCAAAATTATCTAAACCGCGCGTGTGCACAACAATTCACTAAAAAAAAAAACTCTTCTTACCTTATATGCCGCAATGACAGTGTAAAATCATCTTTGATGTATTGCTCTAATTCAAGTGATGCCACTGGAAACACAAATAATAAAGAAATAAAAATGTTAAAAAAAATATTTTTTATTGACTAAATTACAAATTAATTTAAACATTAAAATTTTAAAAATTTAAAAACGTTTGATTAACATTAATTAATTTATGGTGTGAAATTTATAATTTGTATACAAAATGGAAAACGGTTGCATAACACCTTCCACATTGAGTATATGTATATTTGAAGATCGTATTTTGTTATTATACATTTTTATAAAGTAGATGGATTGTGAATTTACTTAAGTCATTAAAAATCCATTAATTAAATGCCTTATAAGTAGATGGGCTGTGCACGTATCTTTATATCTATATGACTATTATTTAAGATAAACAAATTTTTTGTGAGGTGATAGTTAATTCGGTATACATAGGCGTATGTTTCATACGGACGATGCCGCGCATATTTTATGATTTAAATTTAATATGTTAGGCAAATACTTTATATATGCGCGTGCGTATATAATATATATGTCTATTTAGTGGTTTGGGTGGTCTAATTGAATTTCTAATATTTTTTTTTTTGAAGCATTTTGCTTTAAAGATTGCTTTTGACACGAATTTTTCATTTTTATGTTTTTACTTTTGAGTAAATAAATTAAATCTGATATTTGACTGGCCGCACAAAAATTGCATCCAATCACACAAAAATACGATAAATTTTGAGCTACTCTGCAACAGCCACTTCATAAATTTTCAATTTTATTTGTAGTATTTGTATATAATGTATATTAAAATGAAATAAAAATGTATACAATCAAACAACAATTCATGACATTTACAGCATCTACGGAACAGTTAACACCGTACCAAAAACTAACCAAAAAATTTAAGTTGTTATATGTTTTATATACTCATCTCGTACATATATACAACCAAAAAATAGGTGTTGGTTCGCATCACATATTATACAGATTTTTTTAAGACACCAACCGAAAAAATAAAACAACAAAAATTCGATCATAAATTTTAAAATCTTGTCATTTCATTTTCTCCTCGTCGAGTATGTCTTGTTGTACCTCAAAATACATAAGTTTTATATAGAAATATGTATGTTGGAACTTTTAAAATATTTAATCGACTCCACGAAAAAATAAAAAATAAAAATTATGACAACAACATAAAATTCATGTATTTCTCGCCCGCATTTCCATGTTTTTTTCCCTTTTCGAAATCAAAGTGTTTTTATTGCGCGCACAGCCTTTTTCTATCAACTCGTCTGAAACATCATCAAAAACTCATATACTCGTATGTTGAACATAATTTAATGTTTCTTTATGTTATCTTGATTTTGTTGTTGTTGTTGTCATTTTTATATAATAAAATTGAAATTAATTTCCATAAAATATAATAAAATAAAAAAATTTTCTTACCTGGATCAAGTGATAAACTTTGTCCATATTTAAAGTAAGCGGCAAATAAGAAACTAAAAAGAATTATCAATTTCATCGCAATTTCGATTCATGTATGTACTATGTATATATGTTGTTTTATATAGGCTTTGGTTGTTTTTGGTGCTTTTTTTTTTTTTACTACTTGTCTTCCTGCTTGTTGTGTTGATATTTTTGTACTCGGGCGAGCACTATCTCAGATCAATTTTTTTCTGAAAGAGAATTTAATTTTTATCTTTATTAATTTGAAATTAATTTTTCGATTTTAGGTCAAAAATAATTTATTTGGTTTCTTTATGGTTTTGTCGATTTGCTTATATATAAAGGGATAACGTGTGTGATCAAGGAGGGATACAGTACATTTTGAAAGTTATTAGTACAATTGGTTATCGTAAAGAAATGGTAAAAATTGTTGTTGATTCCAGGAATTGGTAAAGTTGATAAAATTCTGGAACTTTCAAAAAATTGTATAAATATTTTATTTTGTTTAAAAAAGATTCAACATTTTTGAATTACCAAATCGATTTCCAAATGTTAGCAATACAATTTTGTATACAAATTTGAAAACAATAAAATTCGTAAAATATTTTGTTTCATCATTTTCCATCAATTTCAAAATTGGAATTGGAATTTTTAAATTCGAATTGTCGAAATTCCCGAATTGGTTTTTGTGTTCAAAATTTCCAAAGCTTAACAAACCATTTAAAATGTTTAAGCTACCCAACAAAATGAGAAAGTAATAGAGACTGCAAATAAAATTTGTTAATTTTTAGAAAGAAGTAGTATTTGGATTTGCACTTTGCACATGCTACAAAAAAAAAATAATGAAAAGCTTTACTTGAGTTCAATTAATCAAAATTTGGCTAAAAGTTATCACCAAATTTTGATTATTTGAACTCAAGTAAAGCTTTTCATTTTTAAATTTATCTAATGGCTATAAACTTGTTCAGTTTAAAATAACCACATATTGTGAATGGGTTGAAAAATGCCGGATAAATGGAAAAAGAGAAGGCTGGTTTAGATCCAAGTGTTGTAACAAATTATCACGGATTATGAAAAGATTGAATATTTGTAAGTGTTTCTATTTGAAATAAAAATTAAATATTTTTGTTAAATTAGAGATATATATTGTGGAGAACAATTAAATGGATCAAATATAGACTGGAGTAATACATATTTGGAATATTGTTCCTATGGGTTTGTTTGGTATTTAAAGAATTTATGCTCCATAAAAAAGTTCAAATTTTTTCGAGAATATTGGTACATTTTAAAATGTAATTAAAATTCATATCCAGATAAAGCAACTAACAAGATTAAACTTAAAAGCAGTTAATAAAAAAAAAAAATTAATATTTGGATCATTTTCGTCATGCAATGGCAAAACTTAATGCCTAAGGAAGCCTTAATCGTCAGTTGAATTAATGAATTTGGCGAGTTTAAAAACAGCTAAACCGAACAGAATAGTGACGTCATGGCCAGTGAAAATGACCGTTGGACCTAATAGAATGAGTGACGATGGGAACCAGTTGTGTTATATAGAATAAAATAAAAATTACGAATTTCCTAATAACTCGACATATTTAGGTGCAAATATTCTATTTACGGGTGTTAACTCTGAAATGTACAATTTAAAAAGGAATATCTTTAACAACAATATACAAGAAGGCTATGTTGTATTAGATGAATATTAGTTGCAGAAATATTAAAATTAAATTATTTTTAAAATATACTTGCTAAATTTATCTTTAGTTTTACTAGTGTACGTCATATGTCTAAGATGTTTACAGAAAAATACAACAAAAAATTATTTAATCACGAAATTGTCAAACGTTCTTTATATTTTGTGAATTTGGTACGATTTTACAAAATTTTTACTACCGTCACTGCCATCTATGTAAAGTATATTAACTTAATGACCACACGATTTGTAGTAAGCTTTTATTTCAATTTGACCAGAATGCTGTTCTTATGAATTTTTTTTAAATTTTGATTTAAATAAATCAATTAAATTAAACGATATTTTAAATATTTCAGAAATCATAATTGCATGATTGCATAATTGCATAATATATTTGTCAAGATTTCTTCACACCAATAAATGTGATGTTTTGCTTCTACAGGAAACCCATATGAAAGATGATCTTCAACTTTTGAATGGCGGATTAATATTCATCATGGACATTATGGAATTGCGACATTTATAATAAGTGATTTATGTGACAATTGTTCCGTTTTATTAAAATAAAACATCAATAATATTGAAATTCTGGTTATCAAATTAAACGACGTGAAAATTTTAAATGTTTATAAACCTCCTGGCTCTTCTTGGTCAACACCATTACCAGTATTTAATCATCCCGCAGTTTATATGGGCGATTTCAATAGTCATCATTGTCTGTGAGGTTACAACCAAGTTGATTTGAATGGAGAATTTATACTTGATTGGGCAAATAGAAACCGTTTACACTTATTATTTGATGCTAAAGATAAATCAACATTTCATTCTGGTAGATGGAACAGAGGATATAACCCGGATCTATGTTTTGTTTCAACAGACGATTCGTTCGTAAGTAATAAATTTCCAAGAAGTCAACATCGATGCGTTTTTCTAGAAGTCGTAGTTTTCCGAATTTTTTATTAATTTATCAAAAAACGCCCGTAATTGGTTGGCGAAATTTTATTCTGATTGTTATAATCGTGGAAAAATTCCTCCGATTTAAAATTTATCAAAAGTCCGTGCCATTTTAAAACCTGGAAAGGACATACATCTACCTGAAAATTATAGACCGATATCTTTGTTGTGCATTGGTTATAAAATTTTCGAAAAAATTATTTATAACAGAATTTTTCCAACACTTGATGACAATATTCCAAATTATTAAGCCGGTTTTCGTCCAGGAAGAAATTGCTGTGATCAAGTTTTGTCTTTGGTAACACATATTGAAGCAAGATTCCAAGACAAATTACAAACAGCTGTTGCTTTCGTGGATCTTATTAAGTAAGATTTTAAAATGTTCAAAAACTTTAAACATGATCTCTGCTTTGTTATCGAATCGAAAATTTGTTGTACATTTGGGAAATCAGAAAATTAGAATTCGATGTGTGAATAATGGATTGCCTCAAGATTCAGTTCTTGCTCCTGTTTTGTTCAATGTATATACATCTGATTTGCCAGAAACAAAATCTAGAAAGTTTGTATACGCTGATGATTTGGCAATAGCTTACCAATTTCCATACAATGACAGAGCGGTGGTTGACGCAGAGCATACTTTGACATTGGATTTGGATTTACTAAATGATTATTACAAGAATTGGCGACTGAAGACGAATCCCAGCAAAACCGAAGTTGGATTTTTTCATTTATCAAATCAACATTCGAATACTCATTTAAATGTTTATATGGATGGAATTTTAATCAAATTTAATCAGAATCCGATGTATTTATGGGAGTTACTTTGGATCGAGTTTTAACATTTAGAATTCATTATTTAAAACTTGGACAAAAGATTAAATCAAGAGTGAATATTATCCAAAAACTATCTGGAACTCAATGGGGGTGCGAATGCTAAAACGTTACGTATATCAGCAATTTCACTGGTGTATTCAACGGCTGGATATTGTTCACCTGTCTGGGAACATAGTGCCCATACAAATCATGTAGATACAAAACTCAATAGTTGCATGCGAATTATTTCGGGTAAAATTAAAACAACATGGCTGCCGATATTGTCCAATATTGAACCACGTCACCTTAGAAGACAGTTAGCATTATACAAAGAACATTTAAAAATTACAAGAAATTTAAACCTTCCTATTCATTTCGACATGGAAGAATAGAAAACCGTTTGAATTCTAGAAAACCTTTTTGGACAAAAATTGCTGAGTTGAGAGACTTAACCAACTATGACATCAATAACAATTGGAAGGCACTTTTCAATGAATCAGAGTTTGTCAACAAGCATCTAATTGGAGATTCAACATTAGTTGTCCATGGATTTAAAATTTAAGATATCGTTGGACCTTAGTCAATAGATTTAGAACAAATCACGGGGTGACAAATTCTGGATTAAATCGTTACAATCATGAAATTTGAGCTGCCTGTGATTTAAATTCCCTTATTTTCTTACGATTATTGCTGAAAAATCAGGAAATTTGAGAACCTGTGTTTTAAATGAGTAAGACATTGAGTTGTTTTATAGCGATGTTAGAAAACATTATTTAACTGGGTTAAACTTTTAATTCATGTTTTTTCATCAATCGAAATCGCGTTTTTTCATACAAACTCTATGAAAATAAATGAATTTTTGGTGTTTCTGTATCCTTTATTTTAAGTTCATTTTTCACATGCCGGCTCTATTTACATCAAGATGGTTCTGGTATAATATAGGTTGCTTAATTGATGATAATCCGATCGATCTGGTGATGAATGCGAACACTCCTTTGCGAGTTGTTCTACCAACCTCATACAGGCAATAGGCAATAGAAAGAATTTCGTTGTCGCCATCGCATCACTAATTTAAACGTCAGCTACATACAATGAAGTGATGGCCTTTTCAGCTGATTTACAAGATGTCACGCACCGTATAATTTTCAAGTGGCCTAATGATTTGTTTTTTGAGAAAAAATAATGATTACGACCTGATATAAGAGCAATCCGCGACGATTAGCAATCCGCAGAGTCCAATTTATTGGCTGTATTTGATAAACTATTTTTACAATTTATTCTAGAAAAAAGTGTGCTGTTGTTGTGAATTATGATATTCAGCGAAATTGGATGCTCTTTACGTGATATGTTAACCAAAACAAAGATAATTTAGGGTCATCGGGCAGCAGAGGAAAAAAATTAATTGGATTGAATTGTGTTTGGTGACCTGCTCAACGTAGCTTTTGACATTCCACATTTTGGCAGTTAGGCGAGAAACGTATGAAGAATTAAGGAATTTAATATTATTATTATTCGCCGTGTTTAATTTTTGCTTTTCATCCACATAAGGGAACTAAGAAAAAGTTCACCTACATATTTAAATATATATCGCGAGGATTACCTAAATGTGATCATGAAATAAAAACAGTGAAGGCATTCATTTCTTTGAAGGAAATATATATTATGGCCCTTCTCTAATTTGTTAAGTGGAAGAGTTGGCTGAGTTCTCCAAAAACATGACTAATCAAAAGTTGTAGGATTGGGAATAGATCTGAACCACTGAAGCCAAAAAATTTCAAATTTAAAATCGTTAATCGTTTTCAATTTCCTACACAACCAATAGCAAATTTTGGCTGGCTAAGAATAGATTGATAATTTGGAGTTGAATGGGCTTTAATACTCGTTTTACAATTAACACTCTATGCAAAATGAATAACTTCTATTAATGCTCCTCAACATAATTATAGGTCATTTGCAACTGACAATTAAATATAATTTTATAGATGTAGGTAGCGCAGAAAACTTAATAAAAGTGTTGAGCCCAAAAATGGAAAATACAAAATATGAAAATGAGAATGCTTAATGAATCTGCATTACAGTTTAATTTTCCTGCTTTATGAATTATTTTATAATTAATTTGTCTAATTTAATTCTCCATCTGATAAGTCGTGAAGAAAGATTTTTATATTGCACAGCCTTATCAGAGGTTTATGATTGCTAGTTATTTTAAATGTTCTATCTTAAATCGCAATTATTCAACTATAGAGAAAGAGCTTCTTGCGATAATCTGGGCCAAGGATCATTTTCGTAACTATATATATAGGGACGAAAATGATCCGGGGTCCAGATTATCACAAGAATTCCTTTCTCTATATTTAAATATTTCTTCTCTGCACGATTAAAAACACGGCTGGTATATGCGATAGATAAATCCGTAACACTCTTCCCTGTGACAAAACTGCATCTAATGTTATGTCGCTTGGATCGCACGTTAGAATAAATTCCTTTGTAAAGTCGGGAAATTGTAGTACTGGCGGGTTGACTAGAAATTCTTTTAGTTTTTTAAATGCTACATCACAGAAAGCATTCCATACAACAACTGAAAGTTTCTTAACCCATTTCCAGCCGGTACCTCAATCCATTGACATTATTGAAGATCTTTGATATGACGGTGGAATTAGAACATACTTATTGAGAATTCATCAAGAAAAAAAAAATCCTACTTACTGTTTTCCGGAAAATGAGTGGTCGAAAAACAGGGATGTTAGATGACGCGTCATCTATTATTGTCGACGTTGACGAGTCGACAATGCGTCGACAATAAGATTTCAGCGTCATATATGTCGACAAAGTCATCAATTCGTCGACTACGTCAACTATTCGTCGAAAATAAAAAACAAAACAAAAATCGTTAGGATTTTTATTTTATTTTTAAATTTTTTATTATGTCTCTCATTCTCATCATAATCATACATAACTATCATACATAACATATTACAAATTTCTCAGCTTCTCAGTCTTCATTGATTTCTTTTCCACTTTCTAATACAACTAGTGATCATACAACACAATTAACAAGTGGCGTATATCTTGAGTCAGAATCAGACGTAAATCCGATCGTTTCTCAATGCTCCAAAACAAATTATTTAGGTATCCAGTGGCACAACCTCAGAACCTCCATTATTTTCGGCATCTAGTAAACCAGAAATTTCATCGAGAAATAATTACTTATTTGCCAATGCTACGCTAAATAATTTAACAAGCTAAACTCTGACGAAATCACAGAAAACTATAAATTGTCGAAAACAGATGAGCGGATTTGTTGACTGCTTTACTAAAGACGAGGAAGAAAAGATAAATGAATTACTGGTTAAATTCTTCGGATGTAATATTAGCGTGATAGATTCAGAGCACTTCAAAAATTTTATCAGAGCATTACGGTCGAGCTACGCCGATAAAATACCTGGCCGACAATCACTTTCATCAAAAATGATAAATCAATTATATGAGAAATCTGTACCTAATATATCCGCAAATTGTAGTAAAGATTCTGTTCTGGTTAGTGACGGATGGAAAAATACGGCCAATAATTCAAAAACCATTGTAACGATGATCCATAACAAAACCGGTGAAAAGGCTTTCTTAAATGCGTGGGATTTCATAACGGAGTCTGAAACAGGAGAAGCGTTGGCCGACGTTGTATTGGAATCAACTGAACTAGCTCTTGAAATGTATAAAACTTATATTTATGCCGCTGTATCAGACAACACGGCAAATTTGACGAGAAAACAATCTTAACAAGATAACAATCTTAACTGTCTGACCGATGTCGCAATCGTTTGAATATCGAAAACCTTTGAAATATCGAAAAGTTATTTATTGTTGACATTGTTGACATATTCGACATTGATGACATTTTCTTGTTTTAAATCGAGACGTCGACAATGACAATTGTCGACACGTCGACAATTGAATAATTGACATGTCATTGTCGACCTCACCATCGCTGTCGAAAAATCGACCAATAGCCGAATGTGATATACAAAATTGTATAAAAACATAATCTATTGGAAAATTCATCTTTTATTCAAACAATATAGGTCGGGCAACAAAATAAAAATAATAAATATTTATTTTTTATGATAGTTCTGGAAGCACTTAGTATGCAAATGCACGTTGCACTTTTGGCAAATAAATATAGTGTGTTTATGACATTGTTGACAGCGTCGTGGTTTGCCATGATCCGGTTTAGCTATGACATGGTCTCCGGGGATACGCGGTATGTTGGTAAGGTGTTTTGTATTTCTGGCATATTTATTAGTATCAACTGAATCTGCCACTGAATCAGTTGTAAGTAGCAATCCTTCAGTAAGTTTTACTTTGAAATCTTTTTGAGACATTGGCTTGCGTTTGAGCTTCTTTGCGATCAAGCAATGGAGCTTCCAGGCGTTGACTACTGCACTTTTCAATCCACTAATCCAGAGCGGTCACCACCATTTTTTTCCTCGAATTGCAACGCGGTAGTTAGAAACTGCGTTGTCGTGTAAATCGACACCACCCATCCACCGATTATAGTTAGCAATAACAT
This sequence comes from Tipula vernalis, assembly GCA_958295665.1. Classification (NCBI taxonomy): domain Eukaryota; kingdom Metazoa; phylum Arthropoda; class Insecta; order Diptera; family Tipulidae; genus Tipula; species Tipula vernalis. The sequence goes on along the minus strand of OY282558.1, from coordinate 42,655,879 downwards.
TTGCCTGAGGAATCGAGTCGTATTTCTTTTATTTCCTATTGAAACGACGCGCGTTTGTCATTGGCTCAATAAAGTCGTGATTGGTGCTTATTGTGACTTCTTTATTATCACTTCAACGAACAAGAAGAATTTGATTTGTTTTATCAAATAAATGATCTGTACTACCTTTAAGTAATTTTTTTTTAGTTTTTAATACTGCATCTCCCAAGCGGTTTATGCCAATAGTGCCCGTTGCTAAGAAATCCCGTTCGGAAAGGAGACACATTAGATAATAGGATGTAAAAAAATTATCAAAAGATACATCGTGCATGTTTGGATTTTCTACCACATCACGAAGTCGTAACACAACATCTGCTCCTAAACACCATAGTTTGTATCCAAACCGGATTGGTTTCCCTCTCATAATCATTTTGCATGAGTGACGTCCAAAATAGGGAATCATTTGTTCATATATTGACAGGTGAGGGCTAAACTCGCCAAATTTAATAAACTTTTGGTTCAATAGATTTAAATATGGTGCTATTTTAGCGAACTTATCTGATGCTTCCAGAATGTTGTTACTTAAATGCAGGTAACGATTTATTGCTTTAAATTTAAACCTAGATGAAGCCTGCTTTACGATGTTCACTCCCAACGAAGGTCGAGTGCTCCAATAATCATCAATTGATGATAGAGTGTGGTATCTTGATATCAATAAAACTCCTAGGAACTTTTTCAGTTCAACGACCGAGGACACTTGTTGTACATTTAAATCATTCCCGTATCTGTTTGTTTCTACGTGTATATGTTGAATGACTTCATCGTGAAAAAATTGTTCAAACAATTGCAGTGGGATTAAATGTTCCAAATCAGTGATCAAACTCGTCGCAGTACATATTGTTCAATGGTGTATGATTAGGTGCCATATTATATTGTATGGTACTGCCGCGTTTCCATTTTGGATTTCCGAATTCGTTAAGTGGTTTGTACACTTTTTCATGTGGGGATGATAGAACTGTGCTTGATGTACTAGTCGATGACTGACTAACAAATGATGAACGAGCATTAGAAGCAGCATAGTCATTTTTGGATTATATCCATTCTCATTCAACACAACCGGCCACCTCATTCAAGGCACTTTGATCAACAGTTGGTATTTCCTCGTCGTCTATAGCTTCTTCATCAGTAACACAATCAACGTTTTCTGGGCGATCTCTTCATCACTATCACTCCACTCATTAATAATTTCACTAGCCTCAGCCAAAGTGTAATAACGGTTCCTCTCCATTTTGATAATGAATGATAATTTTAAACTATTTCAAGTTTAGTAAGATTCAGTAAAATTTTAATTATTATTACTAGTATCAGTCTTCAAAATGAACATATATATCGTGAACATACCTTTTTACTTTAATAAACATACAAAAATATTTAATTATTTATTAAAAAAACAATTCCAAATTTTGATGTTTCACGTATTAAATATTCTCACATAATACTTAAAACTATAGCCTCTTTAGCCAATGGTCTATTTTTCGTGCACTAATTTTTTAACTTAACTTGGGGTTTCCCGTTTTACTTAAAAATATTTAAATTTTCATTTTTATGTTATTTATACCTTTCTTTTTACGATGTAATACACAACGAATAGTAATTAATTTTTTAAATATTTTTTTTAACGGTTTTAAAATATCTCTATAAAAACGATATTTTCCTACTTGGTACGGTTGTATGAAATATAAACAATTTTTAATATGCACTAGTATTTTTTATAAAAAAAAAGGTTTAACTTTGTTATTATTACAAAAAAATACAATAAATATACCTGTGAATAGTTAGAAAAAATAACAAAGTTGTTGGTCGAAAAATCGACCAGCGGCCGAAAATGGGTTAAGAAGATCAGTCAATGGTTTAGTGATTTTAGAGAAATCGGCGCAACATTTTCTGTAATAGCCGACAAGTCAAAGCACTTCACGTTTTACTTCACGAGCCATTTTTGGTGTTGGATAAAATTTCACTACATCGAGCTTTGTAGGATCCTGCTTAACGCCTGATTCAGTTATTAAATGACTTAGGTAGTAAATCTCTTTGCATAAAAATTGACACTTTTCAGGATTTATTTTTAAATTATAATTTGTAAGATTTGTGAATATTTCGGTTAAATTTTGATTATGATCACACAGGTTCTTACCATATATCACATCATCGTCAAAATATACCAAACATTTTAACCCACTTAGTCCACATAAGACATTATTCATCAGTCTCTGAAACATGTTCGGCGCATAACGAAGCCCCATACTCATACAAAGTAAATTGGTAATGTCCGGTACCAGTACTAAATGCAGTATTTTTAGGAATTTCCGGAGCAATGGGGACCAAGTAACAACCATGTGCATGGTCGATAGCAGAAAAATAATGGAACCGACCACGTAGTTTTCCCTAATCTATTACAGTGCGCCACATTTTCTCGTTAGTTATTGATTTTTTTTGCTATGCAGAGTAATGGAAAATTCCATGGAGATTTAGAATCATCGATAATACCATCTGCTACCTTGTCTGATGATATCTGTTTATTTATCCAATTTTTTACAGCTTTTGGTAATCGATAGGGTTTACGAAAAATTGGGTTACAATTTGGGAATGTGTTTATTTGATGAGTTGTTGCATCAGTGACAGATAGTTTGTCACCAACAACTTACTTAAATGATTGAGATTAATTTACGATTAGAACAATCCTAACCTGTTTTAGATATTAGAGCTATTGGAATTCATCTAAGCCAATGTCATATTCGTTCGAATGTACTAAACTAATAAAAGTACAACCGTTTTCTACTTTTAGTATAGAATTAGCAATAAATACTCCACGAATAATTTCTTGTGAAATACAAATGTTTTCCGAATTACTATTCAATGAAGATTTATTTTTAAAGACTCTGTACGAGCTGGAATGGTTATTTTAGAAGTAATACTGGAAGTACTGGAAGTGACCGAAGAATTGTTAATACATACTTGAATAGTGTTTAATTTAAAGTCCAATGTGCAACTGTATAAATTTTGGAAATCTTTACCTAAAATGCCAGAATATTTCATGGGAAAATTATTTAGAACACTCCTATAGTCTCAAACGTTTCATTAGAAATTCCTTTTAATTTGCGTTTAGACTCAGGATAAGAGAATTTGGATCTAGGTTTTTCATCCGCACCAGAATTTATTGGGAAATTTAAAATTTAATTTGGATTGTGTGGTAAAATTAATTGTAGAATCATCGTACAATTAGAGTTAGGTTTGAAATATTTGAATGTTAAAATTTTGAATTCTTTTGTATTATGTAAAACTTTAAAATTAGAATTTTCAAAAATTATTTCAGAAAAATAAGAATTGCATGCGTACTTAGAGCTGTAACTATTTGTCCTAAATGGATTTGTTGATGTCTGATTAAATTTAGAGCACTCTTACGGATTGTTTCGGATCCCTTGAGGAGTAAGCAACTATTCGGAAACCTCTTCGTTGAGACGTTTACGCGCGTTTATTTGCCGCTTAATGCAATTTTCAATACGATGCCTAGTACTATTTTGAGAAACGCAATTTATTTTACTATTTAAATTTTTGATGTCTTTAATTGACTCAATATACGGTTCTGAAAGACAGGCCCCATTTAATTGATAGAGCAATTTGTCAACTCTGTTTGAAAAGTTCTTCACACCCGCAAAGCGTTGTTGTTTAATAAAATTTAATTCTAATTGCGCTTCCCCACAAGCTTGACTTTAAACAAAGACAATGAACACCAATAACACCAATTACTGGGTGAATAGTACAACACAAGATATTTAGAATATTAAATTTCATAATTTAGAATTTCAGTATTATTTCGAATTTGAGAATATAGAAAATTGAAGCATGCATCAAACTGAGATTTAATTAGTTTAGAAATTGTGTTTTGTGCTTTAATTTAGTGTGGATTATAGTAGTCCGAGGCGAAACCGAAATTCTAATTTTAAAATTACATCTTACTTTTTCGGAATATTTTACATATAAATATATTCCTGCCCAGAATTTCTACGTGGTAAAATAACTTTTCGGCTGTAAAAAACGCGGAAGATTTTAAGAATAAAATTAAAAATGTGTCTCTACCAATAAATTATATATTAGTATCATTAGATGTAGTTTCGTTGTTCACAAACGTTGACTCATCTTTGATAATATTTTTGGTTAAAAAATTGTGGAATAGCATTAATGCAAGTGGTAATACAAATCTGGAATCAAAAAATTTTGTAGAAACGTTGAAATTTGTGTTAGATCATACTGAACTTAGTTTCGGCGGAAGATGTTTTAGACAAGTGTTTGGTTCACCGATGGGTTCGCCAGTTAGTTCAACAGTGGCAAACTTACTAATGGAATACGTTGAAACCGAAGCGTTAAAATCATAGTCCGTCAAACCTATCTTCGGAAATTGATAATTTTTTGGACTCGTTTAATAGTTTTACCCTGCGAATTAAATTTACATGTGAAATGGAAAATCAAGGTCGTTTAGCCTTTCTAGATACGATGGTAATACGTAATGAGGATGGAAGTTTAACTACAGATTTATATCATAAAAAAACCTGGTCGGGTCGGTATCTAAATTATAACTCTTGGCTTCCATCATCTTACAAAAAAACCACAGTTTTTTTGTTAGCTGAAAATATTTTGAGAATATCGGATGAGGTTTTTCATGCCGAAAATTTTAAAATTTTAAGGGATGTTCTAATACAAAATGGTTATTCGAGAAGTGTAATTACTAGAGGTATTAGAAAGGCTATCGACAAACATAATATTTCGGAAAATATTTTGGAAAATACGCACGAAAATCCAAATTTAATCGTTGACGATAATCGCAAAGTTTCTATTTCGGTCCCGTATGTTAAAATTTTGTTCCAAAAAATTAAAATTCTTTTACAAAATTATGATATACAACTTGTTGGTAGAGCATTTCAAAGTTTGGACATGGTTTTATTCACTAAATTAAAAGATAAAATTCCTATAGAGTTAGAATCAAATTTAATATATAAATTAAAATGTTCGTGTGGAAAAGAGTATGTGGGTCAAACTAAATAAAATTTAAAAAAACGGGTTCGTCAACATATTTACGATTCTACGTATGAGTTTAAACTGTCACACAGTGCTTTATCGAATCATCTACGTGGAAGTACTTAATCACTCATTATCTATAGATGACGCTGAGATACTTGATAAGGAGCAAAATCTCAATAAAAGATTAATTTTGGAAAGCATTTACATCAAAATTTATCTCAAAATTTGTTAAATATCCAGGAAAATAATCAGTGGAAAAAAAGACTTTGATTTTAGAGTCAAACAGTTGCGTTTATTTTGTATTTTCTTTAAAAATAATAATTTTAAATTTTTTTGTTGTATTAATTAAAACAGATAATCTGGAACGCTAGAAAGTTTTAAATCGCGAGGATCCGAAATGTTGTACTCATCGGTATTGTCGAGTTGAACGGATAACTAAAGGCCAAATTGTAGCGTCTTTATTGATTTGGGCCAAATACTATCAGTTCAATTTGTTTAAGACTTGGAATTAGGATTTTTCACCATTTAAGGGAAACGGATAACTGAGGTCTTAGGACAAAGTGTCTAATTAATATTTCATTTTGTACGTTATTTAATTTTTGATGGATTATGTACACCCTATGACGAATGAGCTCCTGCTCAAAATAGGGTGTGCCAACATTTATTTATTAATAAATAAATAAAAATATAAATTATAACCTTGAAAATGACGGGATGTGCCGTCGAAACGTCGGGTTTTTTTTTATTAAAATATTAATAAAAATAAAAACAAATTAAGCTAAAAAACCAACAAAATCATTTAATTAAAATGACACATTTTTTATATTTAAATTTAATCGGATCGTTCGTATGAAATTTTTTTCCAAAAATGCTCCGTTATTAATTATGTAGAACCTCAATCTGGGCCCAGACGTTAACTAATTCTCCAGAAAACTTATATTTTTTGTGAGAATATTATCTTTAATCGTTTTTAAACCTTAGAAGGTAAGTATCTCTGAAGGTTTTATGAAGATAATTTAATACATTTCAATATTGAATTCTTAATTTTAGAAAATTTCTCAACTGTATCCTTGAGTACAAAATATACCATAAAATGCGGATAACCTCTGGTGTTATATTAACAACTCTAAAGCAAGCGCAATAGTTTTGCTAAAAATATATCAGTGTATAATAATTATGTATCATCATTAATATTGTCCATCTATGTCCGTAAATAAAATAAAATTCTTATCTTAATTGAAAAACTTGTACATTTTCATCCCTCTAATAAAAATCAAAAATAATTATCTTAACATCTCTTGTTTAAGAGAGACGAATATTTATATACGCGTATTGAAGCGAAACAAAAAAAAAAAATCTATTTAAGAACATTTTCTTATCAACAATATTTTTTTTTATGGTACGAAAGAAGTAATAACAATAATATCCATAAAATGAAAAATTATAGTAACATAAAAATTATATGTTATTATTTCTTGTACATTTTGTAACTATGTATGTATGTATGTATGTAAGATATTTTCTTCTATGTACATTAGTCGTACTCAAAATCAAGTCAAAACAACTAGTATTTGACTGTAAGATGTAGTGAATGTACGTGAAGTGCAGTAATTTCAATATAAACTATAACTCATTAACTATACAATACACCCACATTCAATTATAAATTTTATCATGCAAATCGGACGGAATAAAAAAATAAAAGGATTTATTGTACCTATGTACATAGGTATAGTTGTCTGTACTCGCCATACTCTTAGTTTTGTGTTAAATTTAAATTTAATTTAATAATTTATTGACTGTGATGTGATGTTGTGAAATTAAAAATTTATGTAAACATGATAGAACGATTAAATACAAAAAATAAATAAAAATAATTGATTTATATTTGAATTTTACATGTACATTATATACGAGTATATATGGATAATTGGATTTGGTTATACATAATATGGGCAAGGGTGGTTATATGTACATTGTAATCGATTATCATCTTTCACTTATTTGTATACGAGTTTTATGTGGAGAGGTGTTCAAGTTCTGCAGAAATTATACAAAACGATAAATGCCGCATCGTTTATTTAAATCATGTTAATGACACAAGAAATTCGTTTTGCTTGAACACTGTACAAGACAAGACGAATTAAACGGTGTGCAGTGGTGGATTTATGAAGAATCGCATAAATAACCACATACCGCCGTTTAACAATAAACGTTTTTATTATACCAAATGCGTTTGGGTGTATTAAGGCAATTTTGAACATGCTAGACCATTATCGCAACAAAATCAAAATTATTTGGAATACGAAAGCTGAAAGCTTTATCTTCAGTTAAAGAAAGTTGCTCCAAAAGTTTCTGTTTCATCTTTCACGGTTCGAGCCACAAGTCACTTAAGGTGATAACTTACATAAAATAATGGCTAATCCGTTAGGTCCGTCGCTTCTTGAATTTTGGGTGCCCGTAATTTTCGTTCTCCATTTAGCGGGGTGGGCAACGCAACACTGGGCCCATATTGTTGAGTTCGATCGAAAAAGTCACCTTTAGTAAGCAGCAATTTAAATTTTCAATTGAAATGATATATTTAACTAGAAAGTTACCGAAGGCTTTTTTCGGGTGAATTTCAAGAATGCTGCACGTAAGTTATCCCGATTGGGTTATGGTCATGGGCCTTGCGCCTAAAACACACGTTTTTTGACCCGTATGTCAACGCTTCACTAACTTTACAGTCTATTTAGGGTTTTCGAAGTAATAGGGCTCCATCACATTTTCCATGGTATCTTTGTACATGGGTTTTTATCCATTCGCTTGCAATAATTTCGTATTGCCAGCTTCATCATTTCAGCTTTTATTTTTGCAAATTTTCAACTAAAAATCGATATTTAAATTTATAAAAATATCTTACCGAGTTTTTGTTGGCAATTATTGGCAATGGAACCAATCAACTTTTAATAATTATTATTCGGCACATTATACAGAAATCTAAAACAATTTTTTCTACCTCCGAGTTAATAAAAATTAAGAAAACCAAATTGAAAACTAAATACGCTAAACTTAAATGCCTTAAAATTGCTAATCTAGCGTTCTAGTTTATCATTGTTTCTAATTTTGTGGTCATCCTAATTGCCGTTTTTGCTTTATAAAGTAAACCGATTAGGTTTTGTTCTGCTTAAGTTCCGCCAGATTCAGTCTTCATACAAACCAATATTCCATTATTTCTAAGCTAAACTACCAATAACTTGGTTTATTGACTGTAGAGATTCCGATTGAGAATTTTCAAAGAATCGTGTTTTTATCTCGCGAATTTTAAAACCACTAACTTTATTTTAAAACATTTAAACTTTAAAAATGGTGTTCCGCACTTACGGGATAAAATCTAATTTTATTTTTTATCAATACCTAAGAAAATTGATTAAATCATGGGATGATATGTCATTGGATTAAGAAATCATTTTTCTTTTAAATTCATATTTAGTCGTTATTAAATTTGACCGAAAACTTAAAATTACTCAAATCAAAGTCGAAATAATGGAAAAATAAAGTTTGTTTAGGTGCTGAGTTTTTCACTAACCCTAAAGAGAATATAAGGCGGGTCTTCGTCATTAAGGAGACCAGATCCAAATAATTTATTTGATTCCAATTGAAAAGACGTTACGTACGGTGGTTTCACTTGCTACGAACCGCGTCTATATTTACAGAGGAGTTTACATTTCAGTCCGGAAAGTCCGAAGGCGAATCTGCCACACTAATTCAGCAAAAATCAGGCGAAAATAAGCGATGCTTTATTACTAAATAGCTGTTTTCAAATAAATGTCAAGTACTAAAAAAATAGCTATCACAGGTATCGGACACAGTCTAACTTCACTTCTATCACAGGTATCGGACACAGTCTAACTAACTTCACAGTCTAACGCATCATACAATCGTAGTAGTTTTTCACGCTTTTAGTTAAAAGGAAATTTTTAAACCAGGAGGGGGTTCCAATGAAAACTTGCCTAGGGCCCAGATTTTGCTAAATTACGAATTAAATCAAGTTAATATCTTTAATTGTAAATATCGTATTTCATGTCAATCTACTACCGTAATGCCTTCAATTATTTTTTGTTAGTTTAAGGAAGCTTTCATTCGGATTCAATAGTGAGTATAAACGCCTACATTATCCTTAGTTATTTATTACTACAGTTTTTTATTCCGAATTACTGACGACTTCTGTCAGAAAGTTTTAGCTTTATACTGAAAAATATATGTACTAAAAGGAGTAATATATTATTTATCTAAATTAGATACATCTTCAGAAAAAAAAACTATTTTTATCAGAGCCATCTCAAAATATTGCCTAAATGTATTGTTCTGCAGTATTTGTTCTACATTTCTTTCCTTTGACCATTTTGTGCCAGCTGGGCAAAAATAGCTATCGGGGCGCCAAAAATTAATATCAATAAAATTAGTACATAGCACAAGAAGTAATTTAAGCACTTATAAATTTTAGTACACAAACCAAAATTACATTTTAAGGTACTTAAAAACAACTTTTGTTTATGTACTAAATATTATTAGTACTATTTGTGTACTAATTTGATATTTATGAATCTAAATTTATAACGCCCTGAGAGCTATTTCTAACCCAGCTAACGCATAACGTCAAATGAAAGAAATGTAGACCCACCAATTCACAGCAATGCGTGGAACACAAAAAAATAAATTTGTCACTTGGAGTTGAGGCAAATTCTTGAAAGAGTTGTCGTTGGTATTTATGTAGAGAAGCCAGCACGATTTAAATATTCACAACCCATACAAAAATTCACCACGGTGAGGTGGAAATCAATTTTTTTCCGAGAATGTTTTCGTGACTTGTATCGTTATAAACGTCTTGCAAAATGCCGATAATAGTTCCAGCACGTTATTCATAAAATTTGCCGTTATGGTGCGTTTGTCGATGTTCCTTTTTATTGTTACTAGCAGATGTCGTTTAAATTTGGAAGTGGTACTGTTGTGAACTATAAATATTGACCACTGTGAGATAGAGAAAGTTTTTTCCAGTCGAATGTAAACTAAATTACGTGTCGTTGCAAAGGTCTTGAGTAAATAAGCTAAGCAATCGCCACCATATACAAATTCACCACAGTGAGGTGAAAATCAAAATCTTTTTACTCGAATATTACCGAGTTGTATATCGTTGTAATGGTCTTGAATAATGTAACCAAATTTATTTATTAGATTTTAGTTATTAAATTCACAGTTATATGGGGCTTTTGGTAGATATACCGTGAGAGTGAAGAAAATGAAAATGCAATAATTTTAGTTTATTACACAGCCCATCTGTATTTCTGATTGTCACTTGCAGATGTCGTATATAGCCACGGAAGTATTACTATATAATAAACATCTTGATCGAGAGACGCAAAAGGTCCTAAATTTTTCACCACTCCAAATATTCATCGCTTGAGGGAAAAAGCGATTTTGTCTAATCGAATAGAAACCTGATATATAAGGTCTTGAAGAATACAACAATTTTTTCTGTAGCACTTTACTTTCAAAATTCACTATAACAGCGCTGTTAGCAGATACACCGGTAGCCAGACAATGCAACAATTTTAGTTCTAACACTTTAGTTATCAAATTTATCGTTATTTATGTCTTCTTACATATATCGTTTGAACTTGAGGGCATAGTGTTTGAGAATTTTTTAAATATTTACCACGATAAAGTAAAAATTATTTTCCAATCAAATATTACCGTGCTGTATTGAAAAGGTCTTGAAATACGCAACAATTTTAGTTTTGCCACTTTAGTTATCAAATTCGCCTGTAAAATCAAATTCGCACTTTTGAAAGTCGCACAAGCTTTTGGAAGTCGGAGACTAGGAAGGAGGATCTTAAGCCTTGAAAATTCTAATCATTTTCATATAAGATGGTTGAAAATGTATTCTGTGATCCTTTCCAATCAGAATTTAACCTTCTCTGAAGAATTGGTTGGCACAATATTTATTATTTATAGTTTTGATATAGAAGCGTACTTCAGACATTTAATTCCTCGAAGTTGTTTCAAATTTTTCATCGTCATGCCATATGCACTAGATGTGTAGTGTAGGCCAATTTTGCATGAAAAAGACTTAGGTTTTGTATTATTAAATATGCAAACCAAGTATTTATATTATTGTATATGTATTTTTTGTTGCTGTCAAAACAATCCTGACAACAGCCGACGAAAACAGCCTTATTTAATTTGAAATTTTTTGATCTAAGTCGCAGCAAGTCCAATCAGTTAGGCAATAACTTAATTTAGACAAATAAGTTACACTAAAGTTGGTGACCTGATCAATAAGTGAGGTTATCTCACCGTTTATTGACTGTTTTCGCACTTAAAAGTGATACTTGACGTTTTGCAACTAAGATGCTAACCGAATCAGCAATATTCGGAATAAATTCCTAGGTTTGGTTTTTAAACTTTAACAAGAAAAAAATCGTTTCTTGGTTCAGCAAGGTCACAAGGAACTGGTATACATTTCGTTCAATACTTACAGCAATGGTGAGATCGGTTGCTTAAAGTTCACTATAAATGAAAATATTTGCTCCGATCGCAACATTTGCGGGTGTTGGCAGGTTGTAGAGTGAATTGAATATTCTGAGGAATATAAACAATAATCGAAGTGATTTTTTTTCAAATCGGTGCCAAGCAAAGGTGAGAATAATAATTTGTGTCTAGAGAAACAAGTTTATTAATAACAAGATTCGAATGAACCTATTGAATTCCAACAACTCAAAAGATTCATTAAAATTGGTAGTCCTATAATGTCAAAACTATGAAATATTACGAAAGAAGTTAGCATGTTACAAGCTTAAAAAGCTCAAACGATATTCAAACCAACCTCAACTGATTCATTAGAATGTGAGAAAATTGAGTTGAGCCTCGTTCTCATTAGTCAAGTTACATAATTTCAAGTGTTTTAATTCAAGTAACCTGAACCTACTTGACCAACATGAACGTATTTTTTTGCTTGAATTCAAATTAATTTTACTTGGCTTCAAGTTTCAAGTAAAGTAGAGGACCTTTCAAATTTTGTTTCAAGTCGAGTCGTCTGAGGTGAACCATATTAGAAAATTTAGTAGCGTGGAAAGTACTTTATCAAAATAGTGAAGTGGAATGAAGTGGAAAATGAAGTAGAGTGGTGCAAAAATCATAATTCTTTTGAAAATTTATCCATCCGATGAAGTTTTGCGGAACATTCGACGACATTTTAAATAACTGCTTGACTAAATTAACTTGAATATATATGAACGTAAATTCGAATTGAAGTTACTGGAATTTAATCAATTGAAATCAAATAACTAAACTAATTAGAACGAGGCTTTAGAATGGAATATGGTTATTCGCTTTAACCTTCTAAGATGATGATTTGTTGTATAAAATTACCCTTTTAGATAATTTATACTAGAACATAAAGTCACCAAAACCAAGACCAGAACTCTGAAGGTTATAAAAGCATGAATTTATTTTACCGCTAATCATTAAAAGTGTCTTAGCAGCAATTAAATTTTTGTTTCAAGTAAAACGAATTAACCAAATGACCAAAACTAAAATTTAAATATATAAAAACCTTAAACTCAATGACTATATATATAATTGAATCAAAATTTGGTTTTAATTTTGAGACGATCTAAATTACACCCATTACAAAAATGTTAATTTATGGCATCAAATATGAATTTTTTTTTGCCTATAACTAAACGATCCATACTTAATAATGAGATATATGATCCAAATCCTAATCCGGTCTTTAATTAAAATAAATTTCAATGCCGCACATTAAACATTTTTAAATCGTATCTCTTTAAGATAAAATGAAGATCAAGATGATACCATCGTAAGTATGTACATAAATAGAAATTTTCTCTATCGGCTGAAATCAATTTAACGTTTTTATTATAAACATTTTTTTTTATTTTTAATGTTATCGATTAAATTGCCATATATCGCGTTTTTTGTTACAAACGCACAGATACGCCTTCCAATTTATAGTAACGCCACGTCATTAAATAATTTATTATTCACTAGAGTATCATTAATTAATTGCGTATATATATACGAGTATTACGCTAACCATTTTCTATCGCAATTATATAAGTATGTAATTTATTCAATTATCGTTTTTAATTACTTTAACAGATTTATGTGAGATAATTGAGACACATATTTAGTACTTGCTACACATTTTCTGGATTGAAATATATAGTTATGTACGTTAATTACAACAAATTTGTGTTAGATTTATAATCGATATGCTAAAATTAAATTGTTAAGTTGGTGGCGGCGGCGGCGACTTAGATTTTTAGATAATTAGCATAATTTGGTGGGTGATATCACTTTTTGGTATAATCTTGATATACATAAATTTAATTTGGCGAACCTAATTGCTTAACTATATATAAATGTATGTACGTAACAAAAATTGTCGACAAAATGATATTCCAAAAATGATGACAGTTTTTAATTTTATTATTGAAATGTATAACTCAAAAATGTATGTATAAAATAAAAGCATAATCCCTTTGCAGGGGGTTAATCGAATCGTCCTATATATAATTTATATCAACCACAATACGATCTCTAATCATGCTGTGATTTAATTTTATTCAATAAATAATTTTTTTTCTTAGAAAATAAAAAGTAAATAAATTTTTACCTTTATTGAAACACTCACACATTTCCGTAAGAAAATAAATAACAAAATACGCGTCTTAAAGTGTAATAAAATTAAGAAAGAACGATTCCGACCGATTTGACTTTTGACATCATTTTAACGTAATTTTGTTAAACTCGCATGGTATAATGGTTATGCGATATATAAGAGTCCGCGTGCCATCTCATATACAAGTTTATTGTTTAAGATCATGTTGATTAATATTTATTGTAATTTGTAAAAAAAAAAAAACTTAAGTATAGTGGTGACATTCAAAAATATTTAGACGTAATTCACCTCCACCTACCCACCTATTAATTAGAAATTTTTGGTTAGTCTATCTATAATCTGCGCTGTCATTTGTCTATATTCAATATTCGTGAAATGACTGTAACGGCCGCCTACACTATTGCATCTAAATGTTTTTGTAATGAATATACCCGCATTATTTGACAAATATGAGATTTTGTTTGAAAGTTTTCTTTTTTTGTAGAGTTTTATGCTGGATATATTTTTATAGTATGGGTAAACAGCAATTTGTCAGTCAGGGCTATGTCCGCTCTAAATGAGTTATAAAAGCGCCCCCGTGTAAACAAAATAATTTTACCTTCGAAAGAGAAATAAAATGGAAGTGTTTCAAATTCGTCTAGACAAACTACGCTAATTTAGCAAAGAAAAGATTTTGGTTTAAAAACCAAAAACTATAAAATAACATTTGGTTAGAAGACTTTGATTTGTTTGAAAGATAATTGTTATTTGAAATCTTCAAAACTACTTTTACAGAAGGTGATCACAAACTGAATTTCAGTTAATTTTTGGGCGATATCTTTAGTAACGTAAATTGTATTTAGGCTGTTGTAATAATTAATTATATTTTAATGTAAGGATATACTATATAAGCCAATTGATGCTTTATGGGGCTTAGAAAAGAAGATGTATACAATTGTATGTAATGAAAGAGCCGAATGGCAAAGGACATAAAATAAAAACGCGTGTACACTAAAAAAAAAAAAAAATTGAACGACTTTAGCTAGTTTAATTGGTTTTAGTAATAATAACCTAGGTTTTGGTTAATTTGGCAAGAAATCGCTTGTGTGGCTTTGAATCACTCATGTTTCAAAATACAAAACTAGCTAGGTTAACTTATGTGCGAGGTTAATACTACAATTGAATGACGTTGCGGTAGTTAATTTAGACGACAGTAAGATAAAATAGGCACCTATGCGCATTGGTTAATTTGAACCATGCGGGTTTCAAAAATCAGTTTTTAACGTTTTTTAAGTACGAGGAGAATACTGGCACCTGAAAATCAATTATAATTATTTTCCTAGGCCGTTAAATAACCGACAAAAAATCAAATTAACTTTGCTTTGTATTTTTGGCCTATAAGTAGATTTTACTTTACTTACTACAGTCTACATAGATTAACTATACTGCTGTGTCGAACGATCCAACGATGTTTTTCGATCCAACGAGAATTTGGCGGAATTTCTTCTCGAATATATTTGCCAATGCCCATTTTGCGTAATATGCGGTTCTATGTCCATTTTGCGATTACCATTTGCACATTGCGTTGTTTTATGCCAGCCTATAGTACTGACATGTAAAGTGGGTAGAGGCAAATGAATTACGCACTCTCAACAGGGGGTCATATTTGTATTCCTCGTCGTCACCGATCTTAATCAGATGATGAAAAAGCTCTTTTGAATTCCCCTTCCAATCCAAATGCCGCAGCCTTAACCGCTGTGCCGTTTGGTGTCAATCTGTTTCAGCCTAATAATTTGGTTAAAATTTTTCTTACGAACCAAATATCAGGTGAACAGCTGACCCTTCTCCAATAATTGTGTGGTTTTTAATTTCTTGGCAAAGTGTCCAGTATTTATTTCGAAAATCCTCATTTTGCTTGGACAAGTCTGGCCTAAATCATTTCATAAAAGTTACATTTTTATAATTTTAAAATAAGGAACTAGCTTATACCACGTAGGTTGTTGTTAGATTATAGAAAAACCTAAAATCTATGTACATATGTGCAGATTTAAAAACTACCTTAATATTTGTTCAAGTTTGAACGGTTATTCGACCCAAAGAGAACTTGACGGAACATCTACTGGAATATTTCCGTGAAATGCTTTTTCAAGTATTCAGGAAAAAATTTTTGGACCGAAAAACGTTAAAAATTTACTTGGTGGTAAATGTGGGCGTAACACGTGCACATATGCAGTCTGTACTTTTATATAGTTTAGATAACCCATCCAGTTACACCTAAACCAGTTCTTTCACAGTATTTTTGCACCTTTGGTTTACACGCTAGGAACCCATATAGCGTGTAAAAACTAGTTAAGATATAAACTTATGTAATCTCATAGGATCGATAAAATATATATAGTTTTGACTTGAGAATCTCTCAATTGTAATAAACTCTCTTAAAACCTAAAAATACGTTAAAAATTGACTTTCCTACGTGCAGGTTTTCATGTAATCAGTGAATACAACCTTTGGGCCGAAAAAAAGTTAAAAATTGACTTGGCATTTGAATGGGATTAACATATACGCATATACTTTTACACTGTTTAGATTAAACAATGTTAGTTTACATACTAATATGCTAGCTAGCTTTTATATTTACATAGTTTAGATTAACCAGTAGTTTTATAAAACTATAGGTACAGCTAAACTGGTTTTTCCACGGTCATTTTTTGCACGGCATTTTTTTAATTGATCATAATTGCAAGCAAATTACTGAAGATAAATGTAATTGCGCTAAGGTAATAGACGCTAATAAATGATCAGATACACCTAAAACAGTTTTTTCATGGGCCTTTCGTGAACAATTCTTTCACAAGGTTGGAACATGTACCCGAAAAAACGTTAAAAATTGACTTGGCATCAAAAGTTGGAGTAACACCTGCACATATGCAGTTTATAGTTTTACGTTGTTTAGATTAACCAATGGTATGCGGGCCTTAATTATAATAAATTCCCTTAGTAATTTGTACAAAAGGTGAATATTTTGGTCATTACTGCATCATTTGGTTAGAGCATTTTAAGTGAAAAGTTGATTATAGATTTAGTTAATTAATTGGTGATTAAATTATTTTATCCACTTTTATATCGCGCATAATAAGTTATTACTATTGGTCATACATTTTTTTGTTAAACATTTTTGGATACGTAATTGTGAATTGACTTTAACGATAAATATTTATACGAATCACGAGTCAGAACATCTTAAGGTATTTTTGAGAATACTCTGGAATCGAATAGAGGTTTGCAATGGCTACAGATTGACCAAATGAAATGAGTTTCTGTGGTTTTTACAACTCAAGATATTGCATTAAATAATTTCATATTGAGTCGTTTTAACCATTTTCGAAATTCTAAAATATTTCTTCCAATTGATTAATTTGTATGTATACAAAAGATGAAACATTGTTAGTTGTTAGCAATAATTCATTTACCTTAATCGTACTTAAGAGAATTGTTTAAATGCAAAAATAACGAACATTACCGTCCCATGTGAACTTAAGATATAATAATACTTTTATTCGATGTATAATTTCTTGAGCTAAACTATAGTCCGTTGATTTTTTTTTTTTAAAGTAGCGTCATAAATATTTTTAAGATATATTTGCATTTGAAGGTTAACGTAAAATGTTCGAAATAAGTGATAATACAATGTATTTTCATTATTTCAAACAAATTCAGATTTTTTTTTTTTCATTTCACACACAACGCACATGTCGACATAATCAAAGTAAGCAACTAATAAAACTAAATTTGATAGCAATAAGTACTTAATTGTACCGAAAAAACTACATTTTGGCTGCGGTCGAATTCTCGAGTAAATCCGCTAAATTATGAGATTTTGTTCCATCTATCATGTTCCCATTCAATTTTGTACTTAACATAGCAAATGTTGCGTGACGTTGTTTTTGAAGTTGTTACGTCCCTCCCTTCTTATCTACTCGCCCCACACTGTTTATAGAATACGTTATTTCCCTGTATAAAAATCAGATTGAAGTATTAAACAAGTCTTACCCAACCCAAGTGTAACAAAGCTGAAAATTTGAATCGGCTTTCCGAATATTGGTACAAAAAATCGGAAAATGATAAAATTTGGTTTCAAACTTTCTTTTATTTCATCATTTTCCGATTTTTTGTCAACACGACCATAGTAAATATTATAATAAGACGAACTTTATTGCTGAAAAAGTCGGTGATGAAATCAGCACAATGTCAGACAAATACAAACATTTTCGGAAATCAAAATACTTGGGAAATTTATAAAAAAGGAGTAACATTTTATATGGAAAAAATAAAGTTTTGAATACCATATATCGAATAAAATAGATTTGCACTTTCCTCATACTTCTATTTTTTTTTTTCAAAACAACAAAACAGATTGAATGTAAATTAGCCATAAGTAATTTACCTTTTTTATGGAGGGTAAACGAAATAAAAATGAAAGATAATTGTCCCACAATTAGATTCTTTATTTTTATAAGGGTGAACGACTACAAAATATACAATAAAATAATGCGTAGTTTAACAAAAATGACCACTAAAAATCGACGGTAATCACTACCTGAGAATTCGACTGCACACGTAATTCGATTTCGTTCATATGACCACTGGGAGCACGTTTGCAGCGACCGATTCTTTGGAGCCAATTTTTCACCACCCTTTCACACATATTGGCCGGAAAGTTGGCAATTTCGCGTTCGATATTGTTCCTGAGCTCCTCTAACGTTGTTGGCTTGTTGACATAAACCAACAACTTAAAGTAGCCCGTAGCGAGGTGGCCATTCGACCGGGCCATTTCGCGAGATTACACGGTTACCGAACTTCCTCTGCAATTGATCAATTGTTTGACCAGCTGTGTGGAATGTGGCACCATCTTGTTCGAACCACATATCACTGATGTCAAGTCCATCGAATTCTGGCCAAAAATAGTCTTCCAACAAAGTACGATAGCGAACTCCATTGACTGTAACATAGCGATTATTTTTATCGACGAAAAAATACGGTTCAATCATACTCAATTATAATGGAGTCTCTTGAAACACATGTGGGTTTGGTGCTGGCCAATAACGCTTATTTTGCTTGTTGACAAAGCCATTAAACTAAAAATGAACTTCATTGCTGAAGATGATTTTTCGATGAAATTGGAGAAGTTTCGGAGCATCAAATGCTCAAGAGGATTCAGTTCTAGAGTTAGTTTGATCTTCTAAATGTGTAAGCTAACGTCTTTACTCAAAATTCACCACAATGTTGTTTGAAAGATTCCCAATTCCTATGAACGCCTTGGAATCGACTGATTTACATCCAATAGAGAATATTTTGACTAGAATTTATCCACTATAGCACGTACAGCCTGTCTGGTGGGACGATTATTACGAATTTCTATTAATTTCGAAACGTTGCTCATTCGTGAACTTCACCATATGATAAAAATGTTTACCTTGACTGACGTTTTGACGTTGACAGGCGCGTTAAAAACGTTCAAGAGTGCGTTCGTATTACAATATAAAATTGTTATGTCCCTATGGGAAAACCCTTTATATCCAGTCCAAATTTCTACTTAAATGTTCGCAGCAAACTTTATTTCAAACGCATTTTCACTTAAGTATACTTAAAAAAAAAAAAAAAGAAAAAAATGATTTTTTGGATAAATAGCTTATGTAAGATAAGACTGAAGAATGCTGTTTTTAGTAAAACAGTAAAATATCTTAAGTAATAAATTTCCAATTTAATAAAAAACTAGTAAATCTTATCTACAAAAACCAATAATTATAAATAGTCCTCTCAAAGGCACACCATAAACGCGAAAAGTTTTTAGTAAAATTGTTTAAACATTTTTCAGAAAACGGGTTTTGCACTATTTTTGCTCTTCTGAAAAATCATGAAATAGAATCCGATGTTATCCGATGTGAATGTTAATTAATTCATGATTAATTAACATTCAACAAAAAATTAATAAAGTAAAATTAGCGTACACAGAAATAGAGCTGTGTGAATGTCGTGAAGAAGAAATAATTGTAAGAGAATTTATCTGTATTAGTATGATTCGCTAGTACATAATACACAGCACATTCTGTATATATAGAATGTAAATTGTGTTATAATCAGTCCAGTCGCCGCGGCCTGATGAGAAGATTGATTTTTTCATAATCATAAGCTCATCAGTTCGAAACTGGATTGAATTCTCTTACAATCTTCGGAACGTATTAAAATCATATAAATTAAAAAATTAAATAAATAGAATTAGGTCTATTAGTCAATTTCGTTGAATGATTATTCGTAAATACTAATATACTTCTCGCGTTAATAAAAACACATTTAAAATGGTCTAATCGCCGGTAGCATATTAGAAATTACATGAATTAATTAACACTCAACAAAAAATTAATAAAGTAAAATGAAAATAGACTTAAGATATTCTGCCTTGCGAGTCGATATATATATATATATATATATATATATATATATATATATATATATATGTCGATGATGTTCAGAAAAACCAACAAAGCTCAAAAAATACATTTGTAAATTTGTAATTACAGATACGTCACCCTTTTCCCCGCCTACTAAAAAGTTGAAATAAATTTTGCACAATTTTATTACCAAGTGGTAAATCAAATTTTGGAAAATTCATTCAGCTTTTTTAATGGGCGGAATAGTTGGTGACATATGGGTAATTGCAAAGAAAATTTTTTATATTTTTAGTTGTGTCGGTTTGCTTAAAGAACATCGTTTATACAAAAAATAAAAAAGTAGATATAGAGATAAAATGTTTGCTTGCAATTACCTATACTCCCGTGCTAACATATTTTACTTAATTTCATTTCTGACAAAATTGAGTTATTGATGAGAATCGATTGTGTGTTTCTTGAGATTTAAATTCTTCTTCCTTTTTGTCATATTCTTGATGTAGCAATTCCAATTTTGCTGGCAAGCAAGTAGTTCTGCATTAGAATATTTTTGCGTGTCTCCAATACACAACTCAACTCTAAAACAATAAATTGAATTTATTTATTTAATTCTAAAATTAGTGAACAAAAAATCCGTTATACTCTTCACGATGTGATTTTGGATCAGGATTTTCCCTCATAGAGCGTGTTTTTGGATCATAATATACCAAATTGAGGTTTAAATTTCCGAGATATTTAGCTGTGTCTTCACGTCTACGAAGAGTATATATGTAAAGTATAATTCATTATTTTGAATCGATTTATGTACTAGGTATTTATATTCATCTTCGTCATCTTCCGACAATGATGCATCTCGATTATCCCTTTGCTTTCCAGCTTTTAAAAATCTATTTGCCACTTCTGCTTTAACGTATTCCTCAACAATCTTCCGATAATTTTAAAATTTTTTAGTCTCCCGATTTTTTATTTTGAAGAAATGTCATACAACTGCATGACGCTAGGTAAAATTTTAGTTTTTTGTTTACTTGCGATGTGTATAATAGCAAAACTTTCAATAGAAATTTCCCATGTGCACCCGACCATTGACGAATGGCGAGTTGTGCTCTAGCAGACAATAGTGAAATATGTGATAGGCTGTAACAAAAATTTGCTACATGAAGTTATATGGAAATAGTGTCTATTTAAATTACATTTTTATTTATGAAAATAATAATGATTGCACAGTTGAATTAATCCAATATGTAGTTTAAAGTTTGATTTATGTAAATCTGATTAATTTTTAACATTCTTATCATTTTAAATATTAGAAAATTGTGCTTAAATATTGCAGAAATTTATTGTTAAGCCCACTATAAATATATGCATATGTGGGTCACTAAACGATTTTTGAAGTTTTATTAGACCACAGTTACCACGCTTTGATATATTAATACAATCTAAAATTTAATATTTTTAAAACATTTATGTTTTTAGTAACACTAGCTTATTTTGAAATTTCTGCAATATTTAAGTACACGTTTCTAATATTTAAAATGAAAAGAATGCCCCAAATCAATCAAATATACAAAAATTACACTTCAAGCTACATATATTGGATTACTTCAATTTTCCAATCATTACAATTTTCACAAATGAAAATGTAATTGAAATAGACAATATTTCCATATAACTTCATATGTATAGCAAATTTTTGTTTCATCCTATCACATATTTTACTTTTGTCCGCTTAAGGCGCTTTTTAAACTTTTCCATTCGTCAATTATTGGCGACGAGAATTAAAAAAAAAAAAGTTAGAAATAATAAAAAGAAAATAATAAAGCCGAAAAGTAAGGTTAAATCCGAAGTACACTTGAACAAGTGAAATTCATTTTCACTAACTCCGGAAATTATTGTTTCTCGAGAAGTAGTGTTTTTATCTCGGGAATTTTATTTGAATTGCGCATTAAAACATTTTTCTAGAAAAAGAAATTCAAATACAAACTTAAATCCGTATATGCCTGCAAGAATTCAATTGCCCACATCTAGAAGAATTTATTACTCTATATTTATTAGCTGACTCCTTATTCGTTAAGTTTTTAACGCATTTTTAACACTTTTATTTAACAAAAAATTTAACACATTTCATGCGTTCGATGTTGAAAGGCCGAATGTCAGACGGCCGAATGTCGAAAGGCCGAATATCGTATGGCCAAATGTGTCTAAAGGCCGAATGTTTAATGGTCGATTTTGTCGAAAGGCCGAATGTGTTGAAAGGCTGAATCGCTAAAGGCCGAATGTGTCGAAAGGCCGAATGTCGAAAGGCCGAATGGGTCGAATGACCGAACGTGCGGAAAGCCCAATTGGGTCTAAAGGCCGAATTTTCATTAAAAGTTCATTCACTTAATTGATTGAAATCAATATTTAAAACCATTGAATTTATTTCTTAATATAAAGTAATTTAAATAAATTGAAAATATGTGCATGTAGCATATTAATGTGATCAAATTTTGTCAGAAAAAAAATTTATTTATTTTCTTTTACTTTCTTTTACTCTAGTAAAATAAAGTATAGTAATCATAAAAATTTTGGACCTTGAGATTTTTAGAGATTTATTTGTTTTGAGGTTCCCTGAGTCCGAAAAAGTGGGTTTCGAAATGGTGTCTGTCTGTCAGTCTGTCTCTGTCCTCTCTACAGCCCATATGGTTTAATCAATCGAACTGAAACTTCAGATTTAAGCTTTTTTGATAAATTGGGAGGTTCCAGTGAATTTTACGCCAAATCGGCTAACCGGAAGTGGCCACTCCCTTGGTAAAGAAAATTGGTTTTGCAAATATCTTAAAAAGTATAAGGTTTACAAAAAACTACTTAATACAAAATGTTTCCAAAAATTAAAACAAATAAAAATAAAAAATTAAAAATTAAAAAAAAAATTAAGAAAAAAATAAAATTTCTCAAAATTCTCTGTTCGTAAAAGAAAGTCGTGTGTTGGTCACACCCCAATTTTAACTAGGTAATTAAGGGACCTATTCCATGTGCTAGCGAAACCTTTGTGATCATTGTTGGAAATAGAGGATCATTGTTGGAGATATTGGCCCTTGGGAGTTGAGTGCGATTTCCAAAAAAAAATTTTGTAGAACTTTTACTAAACGAACGATCCATATGGATTAGGGTTTTTTAACTAGGTAATTAAGGGACCTATTCCATGAGCTAAACTTTTACTAAACGAACGATTCGTATGGATTAGGGTTTTCTAACTAGGTAATTATGGGACCTATTCCATGTGCTAGCGAAACCTTTGCATCATTGTTGAGTGCGATTTCCAAAAAATAATTTCGTGGAACTTTTATTAAACGAACGATCCGTATGGATTAGGGTTTTCTAACTAGGTAATTGAGCAACCTATTCCATGTGCTAGCGAAACCTTTGTCATCATTGTTAGCAATGGCCGATATTGGTCCTTGGGAGTTGAGTGCGATTTCCAAAAAATAATTTTGCAGAACTTTTACTAAACGAACGATCTGTTTGGATTAGGGTTTTTTAACTAGGTAATTAAGGGACCTATTCCATGTGCTAGCGAAACCATTGTCATCATTGTTGGCAATGGCCGATATGGGCCCTTGGGAGTTGGGTGCGATTTCCAAAAATAATTTCGTAGAACTTTTACTAAACGAACGATTCGTATGGATTAGGGTTTTCTAACCAGGTAATTAAGGGACCTATTCCATGTGCTAGCGAAACCTTTGCATCATTGTTGAGTGCGATTTCCAAAAAATAATTTCGTGGAACTTTTATTAAACGAACGATCCGTATGGATTAGGGTTTTCTAACTAGGTAATTGAGCAACCTATTCCATGTGCTAGCGAAACCCTTGTCAACATTGTTGAGTGCGATTTCCAAAAAATAATTTCGTGGAACTTTTATTAAACGAACGATCCGTATGGATTAGGGTTTTCTAACTAGGTAATTGAGCAACCTATCCTATGTGCTAGCCAAACCTTTGTCATCATTGTTGGCAATGGCCGATATGGGCCCTTGGGAGTTGAGTGCGATTTCCAAAAAATAATTTTGCAGAACTTTTACTAAACGAACGATTCGTATGGATTAGGGTTTTCTAACTAGGTATTTGTGGGACCTATTCTATGTGCTAGCCAAACCATTGTCATCATTGTTGGCAATGGCCGATATTGGCTCTTGGGGGTTGAGTGCGATTTCCAAAAAATAATTTTGCAGAACTTTTACTAAACGAACGATCCGTATGGATTAGGGTTTTTTAACTAGGTAATTGAGCAACCTATTCTATGTGCTAGCGAAACCTTTGTCATCATTTGTTGCAGAACTTTACTAAACGAACGATTCGTATGGATTAGGGTTTTTTACTTTCTTTTACTCTAGTAAAATAAAGTATAGTAATCATGAAAATTTTGGACCTTGAGATTTTTAGAGATTTATTTGTTTTGAGGTCCCCTGAGTCCGAAATAGTGGGTTTCGAAATGGTGTCTGTCTGTCTGTCAGTCTGTCAGTGTGTCCCCTCTACAGCCCATATGGTTTAATCAATCGAACTGAAACTTCAGATTTAAGCTTTTTTGATAAATTGGGAGGTCCCAGTGAATTTTACTCTAAATCGGCTAACCGGAAGTGGCCACTCCCTTGGCCCAGAAAATTTGTTTTGCAAATATCTTAAATAGTATAAGGTTTACAAAAAACTACTTAATACAAAATGTTTCCAAAAATTAAAAACAAATAAAAATAAAAAATAAAAAATTAAAAAAAAAAAATAAAATTTCTCAAAATTCTCTGTTCGTAAAAGAAAGTCGTGCGTTGGCCACACCTCAATTTTTTTATTATAATTAATTAATTTTTAATTAAATGACATAAAAAAATTCTTAGAAGATTTTAATATTTAAGGCGAAAAAATATAAATTTTAGTTTTCATAAAAATATAAATTTTGAACATTTTCATTCATAAAAAGATGAAAACACAATCGGCCTCTCGACATTCAGCCTTTCGACCTATCGCGCCTTTCGACATATTCGGCCTTTCGAAATTCGGCTTTTCGATATTCGGCCTGTCGATCCTTTCGGCCTTTCCACATTCGGCCTTTCGGTCCTATTCCATTTTGTGCGAGTATACATTTATTTAACAGTCTAATTCAAAAGATAACTATTATTTGAAGAATAAGATCCTACCTTAAGCCCAATCCTAAATTATGGCATACTGTGTCTTCACTCTATATTGTGTCCGTGTTGGTC
This sequence comes from Tipula vernalis, assembly GCA_958295665.1. Classification (NCBI taxonomy): domain Eukaryota; kingdom Metazoa; phylum Arthropoda; class Insecta; order Diptera; family Tipulidae; genus Tipula; species Tipula vernalis. Next base: position 42,630,487 of record OY282558.1, on the reverse strand, counting down.
TGGTCTATTTTTAAATATAACCAAATAATTTATATATTAAGTATTAATCTATTCCAAGTTTTAAATAAAATAATGATGGTTGGCTCTCATTTCTAATCATTAGGCTTAGGATTGTTCTTTGGGAAATCCAAATCAAAAATTTGGTGGATATTTATTCGATTTAGAAAAAATAAAGGCGAATGAGTCCTATACCATATGTTTCCACATATATGTACATATTTGAATATGTTTGCTTGTTTTATGTTTTTACACAAATTGTATGAGTTTTTCTAAATATTTTTAATTTTCCTTCGAAAATTACGGAATTTGACTTATTTAACTTAGTATTTAATAAAGTGAATACATTTAAGCCAAACAATATTTTTTAGAAACTAATGTTTTACTTTTGCCTAAACTAGCTAAGTTAGATCAATAAATTAAAACAAATCAAACGTATCATTAGAATAGCTCTATAGTTTATTGTTCATTCTTTGACGGACCAAAGTTCTCCTAGACAACCCAAGTTTATAATTGTTGTTTTTATTCGTGAACCTAGCTGGTGAACGTTTTATTCAACAAGTTTTTAAGGGATGAAAATTTATGATTTGGTATTTTCATCCCTAAGAATGGTATCGACAATATGGCTTGCCAATCCTTGGGCCAGTTCAAAATGAAGCCGCATTAGATCGGCCTGCCCTTTATTTTTTTTTATATTTTTATAGCATCGGAAATATATACTGTAAAAATGGCAGTTGGTATAAAATATGTTAAAAGTACCATAATGCAACTCTACACACGTGCGGTGACAGGTCAGGTATTTTATCGCTTAAATTCAAGAGTATGTGTCAAAATTGAACTGTCTGTGTTTTAATCAACTTTGAACTATGGGCGGCTCAGACCCGGAGTTGCGAAGAAGGGTTGTCGATATCATTCTTATAGGGAGGAAAAACAACATTTTCACAATTTGTCAGCCGGTATAAAATTATTTTAACAAAACGTTCAACAGCTCCTATAGACTATACGTACCTTTATCCAAAATGAAATAATTCTCGCCCAGAAAGATATTTATCTGATTAGTTGAAAACATGGAAAATTTATGTAAGGGAATTGTTCGAAATTTAAATGGATCAAACAGCTTACATTGACAGCCAAAATCTTAAAATACTTTTTTTTAAACGAGTGAATTGAAATCCTTTTATGATAAGTTCCAGTTTTATCTTTCTTTTTAAAACATGACCACACATTTTTCATTTTAATTAAATTTTTTTACCACATACATACTAAATCCTAAGCCCAATAATCATCCATGATTATTAACGATACACGATATAGTAAACTGTTATTATATTGCCAAAAACATTTATTCGCATGACATGGCTCAAATAATTTTTAAAATTTTACAATTACAATCGAATTAAGATGATAATCATAGGATATGAATATAACATACCAGTCAGGGAAAACGACTACATCCGACTATATAATGGTTAGAACCGCAGCGCCAAAAGCAAATACGATTCAAGAAATTAAGGAAGAGGTAATAAAGAATGAAGAAATAACTGATTTAAAGTGTTCTTTGAAATATGAAAAATGGTTGCAACAGATGTCAAAATATATTTTGTAGAATATTAAATCGAGATAGTGCATGAGGAACATTCTGGCGAGTCATTAATGAAGAAGAGTCTAAGAACGAAGACTTTGTGGTGTAATCAAGATATTGATGTGACGAGTAATGGCGAAGCTTGCAATAGTAGTCAGGTGGTACCTAAAAGGAAAAATCCTGAGACAACGGAACTACCTAAATGTTCATGGAAACAAATACGAATGGATTTTATTGGCCCGCATTACCCAATAAGTCGTTTTCTGCTTGTGGAGATAATGAAGACATGTACCAGTGAAAAGATGATCGAAAAATTTCAACCTATTTTTACACGGTTTGGAATTGCCGAAATAGTAATAACCGGCAATGAACCACAATTTACCAGTTACGAATTTGGACAATTTTATGAAACACTAGGAGTAAAGTTGCAGCACACCCATACGCCACAAATCATCATCCAACGGAGAAGTCGAAAGGCAAAACTGATCAATTTTAAAGCGGCTAAGAATAGCGCAGTTGGAAACAAAAATTATAGAGATGAATTAAACAATTATTTGTCAATTTATTCGAATTTGATTCAACCATCAACAAATGGCTGGGAAACTTATGTTCAACAGGGAATTCAAAGAAAAAATTCCGTATCTGGCATATGAAAATCGTATATTCGATGAAGAATGAAGCATCCAATCATTCTACCGAAACATAACAACTCAACTCGAGCCGGCTGTGCTATATACCTTCAGACATTGAAGTTACAGTCGCCATAACACCAGAGCATTTCATAATCGGTGAACCGTTAATTTCTATACCTAACTCTGAAATAATTTAAGAGGCGTGCACTTTGAGCAACCGCTGGAAATTGACATAGAGAAGATGGTCGTCGTAATATTTAACATCTTTACCACCAGCTCAATGGCTATTACGTCAAATTGAGGAGCTGACTCCTGGCAGAGACGGTAAGTAATCTCCGAGTAGTCCCGCTGCATTGTGAAGAGGTTGATAAATGTCCAGACAAAGGTAATATGAAAGTTAGAAGATCTGTAACGGCTGATAAGGAACTGTTAGATATGCTAGCTTTCTGTATAATCTGTGTCGGGATTGCTAACGCAGTAGAAATTTCCACAACGCCGCTTTTAAAACTTAAATAAAACCACGCAAATTCCGTTAAAATTCAACAGTCCGAGAATATGCCAGAAATATATTTGCAAAATCTTTTTGCTTTGAGCAACAACAAATAACGAGTTGCGTGAAATAACGAGTGATGTACAACTTTGTCAATTTACGGTGACATATTTATTGGATCAACTGCATCGCATTATGACGAAGCAAACAACATATTAAGGGCCAATTGAAAATTATTATGTTCCAGACGGCGATGAGTACTTGTCGTTTGCTGGCACATTAGCCCATATGACTTTTAGCCCATAGAATATTTCCAACATAAACGTACAAATGACAAACTTAGTAGATCAACTAAAAACCACAAAGCTATTCACAAATCTTGTCTTTGAAATTGTGTTAATTCTGCTCAACTAGCAAAACACTCAGAGGAAGAACAGATCAACCCGCTCATTTTGATAAAATAACAATTTGACTAGCAGCTGGCTGTAATACATCGGAACACTCCCAGACCCTTATCAATTCCTGGAAATAAAGCAGATAATGACATTGGCAATCTCTTTAAGTTTATGATTGTCAAATCTCGGGTAACCACAGTAAATGTAATAATTATGTAAAATCAAAATTCCGCTGGTTAATGAATTGTGCTTTGACTTTCATGTCAGACAGTCGAATTTATTTTTTATTTTTCTTAAAATATTTATTTGCAATTTTAATTTTTTATTATTATGTTAATTAATAATTGAAGTTAAGTTATAATTATTTAATGGGCTAAAATAGCCCAACTACACCCATAATTCCGTCGCTTATCCGAGATTTCATAATCTAACCCGAATAATCGGGCGATTCATTTACAGTACAACTGCATTGTACCAACATTTTGTTCTCAAAATGCGAACATGCACCAACTGTGGGTCCCTATCGTACTGTTTGAAGCGATTTAAAAATCGTGGAACGAAGCGTTGTAACGTGTAAATAATGCCAATGCCATACAGCCATCTGTTAGATGAAAAATCCAAAATTCGTCGACTTCAAAGATTTAATTTTCAAGTTAATTCTCACCTCATCTTGCATAATCTGCTACGAATGAGCTTTAGCTCAAAGTGGCTTTTGTAAGTGGGGTGTGTTTACCTTATAAAATTTTTGTAAAGGAGTAAATAAAATAAATAAATAAATTGTTAAATTGGGATACACGGCAATACTGGCGTGCAAATCAGCACATGATTTACATGGCACAATCGAATATATTCAATTGCGAATTAAGCATCTCACCTTATCAAAGAACCCAAATCCACATACAATAGGTAAAACTAAATGAGCCAAACTCGTAGATCTATACTACACGGAAAGCTTAAACAATATGATGTCTATATCATCTGTGGAACAAGAATCACCACAATGAAAATCAAAGGAACAGCGATTTTAACACTGCAATCAACACGCTTCATTAAGCATTAGGAAATAATCAGGGCAGCTAATTATAGCCAGCCAATTATCATTCAACTATAGCCAAGTTCAAACATTGACACATGCAAATTATATTTTCACATAAGGCAATTATAAAAAATCAATATCGAAATTGTTTCTGTGCTTCAAAACTTACTATAAGGCTTTCTACTACAATTATTCCAATTGATTTTGATCATTTGGCTCGCTACTAGATAATTAGAATTTTAACTAAATTTCGTAGCGCTTATAAAATAAACATTTTTATCGTTAACAACAAATTTTGAATTTAAACATAAAATTGGCAAGCATAGAAACAATCTCTATTTCCAAGCGAACACAAAAATTGTGGATATGCGAAGAAAGTGGAAAAACAGTTTTTAGATTTCCCTTTTGCTTATTGCAACTCAGTAGTAGTGACCGCTTTGTATAAGTGTATAAAAGGCAATTTCAAGACGACTGCAAATTGACGATTGAGTTGCTGTCAAGTAAAATACGATACTCAAAGTGATGTATAAATTATGTTGTATTTGAATAGTTGTACATTTTTATTGCACATTCACCTGCTTCCCCCTCCAAATCGGCTAACCGGAAGTGTCCACTCTCTTGGTCCAAAAAGTAAAAAAAAAAAAAAAAATTTTTTAAAAATTCGCTGTTCGTAACAGAAAGTCGTGTGTTGGCCACACCTCCATTTTATTTGATATTTTAAAATTACCTCAGCAACTATTTTGAACCCAAACCAAAATGAATACTAGCTCTAGCTGATAGAATTCCATTGGACAATAACAAAAACCCATTTATCAGTAATACTCATATATCCAAAGATTCTATAATTTTGCCACAGGTTACATTCACCATATATATATATATATTATTTTCAAATAAAACCAATCACTTACCCTTGTTTAACTAGCAATCTAACACACAGTACATATAAATATCAAATGAATAAAATAAAATAAAAATATTGAAATCATAAATCAAAAGACTTCATTCTTCTTTTCCATCAACAAGTGACGAACCTGATTATAACTCTATTTGAAATTTGTAAAGTGTTTACTCACGAATATCATCGTAATTAATAAGAAATGAAAATTTATTTCAAAACATTGAAGACAAATTCTTTTATTATTTTCACGTAAATATACCGTGGATTCTATTGTGTATCTTGTACATGGTACAGTAGAAAAAATGAAAGACGAATTTAAATGTTTATATTTCCATTTTACATACATACTCGGTTCGGTATATATTGTATATGAATGAATATTGTTAACTGATAAATTAAATAAATTTTTCTTAATGTCAATCAATCCATTTCTGCATGTTGTACGAGAAGGATATCTCTTAAATTTTTTATATTTTTTTATCAAACCAACAATCATTGCCAATATTATATGCCTACATGGTACATGTTGCAATAAGGAATTTATTTAAATCATATACCATCTTATAATTTTTAAATAAATAAAAATAAAAATAATAATAAATTTCATTATGTCAGAATGACATGTTAGAATGGATAAAATAAATAAAGCATGAACGTTATGTTCGAGTAAGTAGAAAAAAAAAAATTTAATTTATAAGAGTGCGAGAAACTCAAGATTATTTACTTTTGTTTATATACGCGGATGCTTCAAAAAGTCGGTTGATAACTTCTGGAATTTAATATAAAATATTCCCAGACTTATTGATGACCCCCAATCCATTTTTGATTTTACATATATAGATATAATAAGATGAACGAAACAGGCGTTAAATGCACTAAACATTTTGAGTGTTATGAGAATAGAAGATTGTAAAGATTTTTATATTGTCATTTATATATATATAAATGCAGATCTTAGACATGCTCATTAATTACTATCATAATGTTTATTTTTAATTTTTTTTTTTTTCAAGGACGCAACTATTATTATATGGGAGGTATATTATTGCGCAATTTTATTGTTTAGTTCTGTTTTATCTTAAAACAAAATGTCGCTGGGATAATTGTTTTGCATTGATCAAGTCTTATCAAGGAAAGTTGGATTTTATATACGATATCTATGTGTGGGCTAATAAATTTTATAGTCTATGGAGAGGCTATTAGTGCGCTAATATATATCTTAATTTTTTTTTGTAAACCTTTATATATACCTGTGTCATATGCGAACATATTTAATTAAATTTATTAAGGTTTTGATTTAATTAATTTTCCATATAAACGAGTGAATGCGTATATTTGGTATGTGTGCGGTCGTATTATGATTGTGAATTAATCTTATTTATGGCGCCATTTAATCCAATCATAGTTTTCCAATTAAAATATAAATTAAATTATAGAGATAAAATCGGACTTCCTACAGTTAATCAGAGTGATGATTGGGTAAATGTATATTTAAACGGATTTAAGTTTAAATATAAAGCATTGTGCGGTATGTTTGAAGTATAACACAATTTATCGTAATATTTTGTGAAACGGTAGCTTACATATTCGGCTCGTCCATATTTTTTTCAATGCTTAAAAAATTTCGAAAAATTTGTATTTCCCAATGAAATTTAATGGGCAGTTATAACAATTCGATTGGGGCCTACCTATATAATCAAAAATATCAAGACAAAATTAGTAACTTTATCTCAGAATTAAAACAAAAAATGTCAAAATTCCAATGCCAAAATTCAAATAAAATTTTGAGATAAAATTAAATTAGAGATTTTAATAAAATTTTAGATCCAACTACAATTTTTTAAACTATAGAATTCTGTAAAAATACTTTTCACACTGAATAAATTTTCAGACTTGAAGCAAAAGAACCTATGGGAGGATTATCTGTACTTAAGATCATCGTTAAAATTTTGAGTTACAAAATTCAGAATTTGAAAAACATTTACATAAAATTTATGTCATCAAATTTCAGTGTTTCGAGTTTCGAATGTATAAACGGTTAGGGAATTGACCAAGTTTGAAGTAATAACTATTGTTCAATTAATGTTGGTTCTAACCACAGTTTCAAATAACATCTCAAAATAGTTTAATCGGTCCTCCAAGAGATCGGTAAGAGTCTGTTTTGGCAGATTCTCATACATACAAGTATTATTGCTGCTGGTTTTTAGATTTAGGTGACAAAAAAGGGATAATTGAAGTCTTTCGAATTAATTGCGTGTAATATTCCAGTTATAGTTTTTTTATTGGCCACTCTTAAATTACTTAAATTAAGCTAAACAAATTTTAGGTGCTACTTAGAAAATTTAGTTGGAATTGAAAAAAAAAGAAATTTAGTATAAATCGTTTGCTCAACTGTGGCGGTTATTCCAGTTTGATAGATTTCAAAAAGGGGACCATATATTATCGTTATTGCTACAGACACAATTTGTATATTTAACAAGCATCACCGCCGTTCTAAAAGTATGAATAACAGTGGCAAACTAGGAAGTTTTTCTAATTAAGCCAAATTAAGCCACAGATTCTCTCGGAGTGGTATAATTTTTTCCCAAAAGTTTTGGGTTCTCGAAAAGCGGCTGAAACCTCGAAATATGTAGCTTCCCAAAAATTGCTACTTAAGTGGAACATTTTATGATTAGCATTAGAGTGTGCAAAATGATGTTTTACTATGTACAAATAATCAACAAATCGGTGTATTTTGTTGATTTTCTATAGCGTTTGAGTTTTTTTTGAATGTCAGTCGTGTTTTGGTCCGCTCTATAAATTTTGTGAAAAAAATCAAATAAAATAAAATATTTGGATTCTGTGTAGACTAAGGTCTATGCCAAGTGGCGGTAGATGGCCTTTATTGTTGCATTGGTGGACTGGAAAATAGGACAAGAAGAAGCAACTGCATTATCAAAAACAATGGTATAGGGTGAAAACAAAAAAATATACCACAAATCACAAATTTTTGGAAGTCATGTTTTAATTTTATGATTTTTATGTTTTGAACACACTATTAAAAAAAATTGTATGGAACATGTTTTTGTTTTTAAGATACAGACTGTTAAATATTTAAAAATTACTTGCACTTGGATGGTACCTTCTTTCATTTCTTTCTTTTCAAAATGGCCGCTGAAATGTTATTTTTCAATTTTCTCCAAGTGCATTTTTTTTAAGATTTTCATCATTTAGTGGACATACTAAAAAATCAGCGGTTTTCTTGCAAAGTAAGTTTAAATTTGTTGACAATTGTAAACTATTACTGTAAAAATATTACTATTAAAATGAGCCGTTAGAGTGCCTTGGCACCACTTATCCAGTAGAAAATGCATCATGGCAAGTTTCAAATGGGGATCGCAGAAAAATTTATAAGAAAAGTTCCCTGGAAAAATTATCAGGTCAAGTTTCATATGGAGAGCCCTTCAAAATTCGTTCGAGTGAAAGCAGTTTTTTGATTAACAAGTGACGTATTGTTTGTGTTATTTTGGCTGCTATTATTGCACTGCGATATTTTTTTTGTGGCATTTTATTTTCAAGTTAGCTAGTTTTTAAAACGTTTTTTTATGTTAATTATTTTAGCAATCTAATCCAAACCACGTTTAAACTTTGTTTAAATTAACTTTTCAAACCATTGATTAGAATTTGTTGCACACTACTTTTTTTTAACTTTAATTAACTCTGTTAATGGGTTGTGCCCGGTATCACATTACCTGAACATCTGGTTTTTGATTTATCATTATTAAGATATTAATCTCCAGTTTAGTCACCGCTTATTAATTCTAGCCAAGGCTGTCAATATGTTTAAAATATGAAGACATAAAAACCAGATATCTTAAATAACTTGAAGAATATTTTGTTATAAAAACAACCTCTACAAGACTTGATTCTTCAGTTAGCTTGAATCGTTTAAGAAAATCACGTCTCCGTTTTAATTTCATTCAATAATTTTTAAAATGATGAATTGCGTCATTTTTGGTGTGCTGATCAGTGTTGTATGTCATTTACGATCTACAACTGCTTTGGACTTATTACCAAGAGCTCCCGAGTGTGGAGTTTTTCCAGTCGTTAGGACCGACGGTAGTAATGAAACTGCTCTTCATGAACATCCATGGTTGGCATTGATAGAATATTCAAAACGTAAAAATATAAAATCGCCTCACCGTGATCTCATCGCTTGATCTTATTGGTTTTTGTAATTTTAGCGAACAACAAAAAATCATTTGTTTGTTCTGGTGTTTTAATCAGTAAACGTTACGTTGTAACGGCTGCGCATTGTGTTAGCGGTAAAAATGTTCCAGCTACATGGACGTTGTAAGTAATTTTGCCAACCTATAGTGTTGATTGAAACTTTAAAAATATTTTTTTTTGTAGATCTACTGTACGATTGGGAGAACATGATTTACTAAAGGAGAAGGATTGTGAAGGACTTGATGAGGAACAATGTAACCCACCTGTTGTTGATGTGTCAATCAGTGAGAAAATCGTACATGAATTATATGACCCACTATCGAAAAATAGCACCAATGACATTGCACTATTGAGATTGGAGTCGGATGTGCTCATTACAGATTTTGTGAAACCAATTTGTTTGCCACGGGATTCAAAATTGAAGGGATTTAATTACGATAATGTTGTATTAGGTGTCGCCGGTTGGTATCGTCGTACTAATGAATACAGTGCCAAACAAGTTGGTCAAGTGAAGGGCATCAGTAATGCTGAATGTAATCAGGGGTATAGAGAACTAAACGTTTTCTTACAAGATTCACAATTATGTGTCAAGACAGAAGGGGTTTTTGATACATGCCAAAGTTTTTCTGGTACTCCAGTCATGAAAACTGATAGTAATGATCGAGACACATTTTGGTATTTGGCTGGTTTTGTGTCGTTTGGCCCTACACCATGTGGAAAGAAAGATGCATTGCCTGATGTAGCCACCCGAATTGATTCATATGTAGATTGGATCGAGTCAAAGGTTCATGCTTAAACAAGAAATAAAATTGTATTTGTAAATATTTTTTGTTAAATATATTTGGGCCACTAACATAACTAACATTATTTTGTTTGAAATTTACCAATAATGTGTTTTGCTTGTGCACCCAGGAAATCGACGTTTACCGCATAAATTAATCGAGCTAGCCTTTTAATTAGCCTCACTTTCAATATTTGTATTTCGACAGATGTAGCATATAGCAAAAACTTCGGAAAATGTGATCAACTCTATGTAGGTGAGGATCCTTATTAATGAGTTTATACATACAAGTAACACCATTAAGATGCTCCAATTGAAAACTACGATACGGCTCAAGCCGGTTGGTAAACCGATACTAAAATAAAGAGAAGCTAATGTTCAATCATGTTAATGCGATGTTAAGCTTCCCGGTTATACACTCCTAATCAGCCACTCAGCAGCAGTAGTAAAGTCTTTACATGACTTGTTAATCGAAAGCATACATGCCTTGAAAGCATATAGACCATGAGACATCACGATTATTTGAGATAAATGCCAACTTATATCTAAAGAAATGCCAACATTAGAAGCCAAGTCTTAGAAGCAGGCAAATTTAAAACCGTATAGTTTGCAATTCTGGAGCTCAGTTTCATTTATCACCGTGGAGGCGTCAAAGCAAATCACGAGCAGTACGATTTTCGTCGAATTTAAAGCCTTGGTATTGCCAAACATAACCCGGTCCCTGCCTGAACCACATTTCGACAGTAGAAAGTGAATCATTTAAGTAACTTAACATGGGCCGATTAAATTTTAAATTTTAACCAACCAAGCAAAATCGACATATCTTATTGGGTGCCGATTACTACCCAAGTATTTTGATGAACCAAGTTGTAAAAGGAAATCAAGGAGAACGACACAGCTATGATGTGTACAGATATAGATAACCAGTTGAAGAAATTTCGGGAAATAGAATAAATACATCCCGAAAAACTTATGACAGAAGAGGAAAACCCACGTGAAGAACATTATCAGCAGAATTTCCGCTGAGAGGCGGCCAACCGCTACATAGTACACGACTTTCGTTTAAAGAAAACATGGGGGTCATATATGATGGTTTACGAGTCGATATATTAGAAACATCCAGTTATCATGCTATAAGAGACCATCCAATCGCCAAGCTACTTATTCAGGAAGCACATGAACAAACGATGCATAGGGGAACACAATTAACTTTGGCTCATCGCCGCACCAGAAACTGGTAATCAATTCTGAAACTAGAGTACAGCTCAGGAAAAATTAATCAGCAGTATGTATCACTCCTGGAAGACCATTTGACCACTCCTGATTCGTTCAACAAAGATAGGAGATCACAAGGCTCACAAAGGATGTTTGGCAATCTTTGTTTGTATAACAACTAAAGCCATACATATTGAGCCAGCCAGTGATCTAGCCAAAGAAACATTCATCGCGCAGCTTATAAAAGATTTACTGCACATAGAGGATTATGCAGTTATCTGTACAGCGACAACGGTTCTAATTTTGTTGGCGCCAAAATTCAACTTGAGCGAGAGTTAACTGAACGAACTGCTTACTATTGGCAAACGATGGAACAACATAGCATTTCATACCTAAGAAAACCAGATTTCTGGATAAGACGGCACTCGGAATAATTAAATCAACTGCAACATAGAAGGAAATGATCATCTGAAAACTAAACATGAAAATAGATGAGAGTAATACTAAGGCTGTCTTCTTCAGCTAACTTGAATCGTTTAAGAAAATCACATCGCCGTTTTAATTTCATTCAATAATTTTTAAAATGATCATCATATTAGGAGTGATACGCAGTATTGTAGAGCTCCCGACTGTGGTTTTAGATTTGTTTGCTTTGGGTGCACATCCAAGGATGGCCAAACATAAAAATCTAAAATGGTCTCACTGCGATCTCATCGCTTGATTTTATTATTTTTATAATTTTTGAAACAGACAAAACATATATAAAGAATGTAAAGTGTTCATTAATCATCATCATCATTTAGTGAATATTCTGGGAAGTTGACTAGAGTATACGAGAGTAGTTCTCGAGCCACACGAAAAATTTAACGATGCAAATCGCCACTGGCTTAGAGTTATTACTGTATTTAGCACTGTAAACAGAGACGTATAAAGCACGATCATTTAAAATGTTGTACTAATATGAAAATTGTTAACTACGGCTTTGAGGATTACTACGCTTTGAATTCTATTCGAATAGTATGGATTGGGTAAGGCAATATAAAAACCAAGATTGGCAATAGGCCTCAATGATTTATAGGGATCTGATAAAGTTGAGGAATCGTATGAACAGTTTTAGAAGTAAGTATCATTGTAAAGGATCAGCTATCAACTTCAAGATTTTAATCGATTTAAATACAGCCAATTTACCAGCTCCATTAAAAATAAAATTAAGTTAAATCACAAACAATTTTGGACTTTCGTTAATGTGGTTTCATAGGATAGCCATGACCTATGAAATTCGAGAAAGTTAAGGCTGGTTGTGTACGCGAATTTGGAGAATTATTTTCTAGATACTTTGGGTCTAACTTTTTACAGGCGTCATCATCTCATTGCGAAAACATCAGCAATTGTTCGGAAGGAGTGTGTAATTTAGGTTCCACGAAAATTGAGTTCGATTCAGTTTATACATCAACTATACATGCCTAAGCTAAAGTCTTCGTATAACTCGGGCCCTCATGAAATTGAAGGAGTACTTCAATTATACTGCATCTATGTGCTTGCTCTAACTACCGTGACTTTCAACAGATCTTTGTGGGGCGTTTTCACAAATATCGGAAGTTTTCTTTTAAATTACCTGTGTACACTGAAAAAAATTATGTGCATTCTATTTACGAATGGCGTTCATTAACCACAATTCGTACTATTAATGTAAAAATTACTATATTTACTTAAAAAAAAACAAAATTTAGAAAATATTTATAAAAATGTGTGCATTAATAGTACGAATCGTAGTGCATAAACTAAAAATGGGTTAGTTTATTGCACTATACGTATAATACATATTCACTTGTTGTTTGCGTGTTAGTGTAACTTGCATTATTTTATTTAAAAAAAATACATTTATGAACAATTTATAATATGTATGAATAAGACTATAATTATAATGTTTAACACCTATTATTCGTCATATTAACGAATCAGGTACTCTAATACATGAATAATATAATTCGTCGTCCACTTCTTTATCTAATTGAATTGTGATGAAAATATTCATAAATAGTATAATTAAATTGTAAATTTGACGTATTTTTTTCGTAAATATGGAGAAATTGCAGGAGTAACTAATAATACGAACAAATTCATAAATGTAATGATAATGATTCTGTCGCATTTCTATTTGTGTGAAAAGATCCAATTTCATCATTACATAATATAAACGAATTTTTCATATTGTTAATAAAGGATGACTCTATTTGTAGCATCATAAAAATTGTGTAAAGTTGAATGACATAATCAGGGCAACATAAGTTCTTTTCGAAATTAACAATTGTTATGCAGCTTGAAAGACCATTTCAACATTGAAAAATCGTTAGGCATAAATAAAGAGATTTTTTTATGTGGCAAATCAGGTAAATATTCTATTTTATGTTAGTGTCACATAAGTGTTTTCTTTTTGCACGTGTTCCTATTAAAATAAAATTATCGCCTCCATGATTGGTAATTAATTCTCATTCCGTGAAATTAAAATCGGAAAACTTGTTTGCGAAATTCATTAAATAACTCACGTTAATCAATTTATTGTGTTTCTGGTTTATTATAGTTGCCTGCAAGAAAATGTTAACCATAACCATGAGAAGACCATGAAATAAAATCGCTTTTGAAGTATTTGGATCTGAGTCAGGTAACAAAAATTAGCAAGTTATAGTACTTGTGATTATTATTAATTTATTGAATTTACAGAAGAAGCCGAGCAGTTCACAATGTAAAAACGCTCCCTACAGAATTTACAGGGAGTTTACCATGTATTAAGATGCTCTCAACAATACCAAAATGGGAGGAATCATCAAATTGGACTAATCAACATTTTATTTATGTTAACATTTTTTGTTATAAGAGCAACATTTTTGATCAAATTATATTTATTTTTTATGAAATTTTAGTTTTTTATTTCTTTACAACTGGGGTGTTTAGGTTTTACGAATCTATTCTTCAAACGACACAAAAGTTAACATTCCTATTATGTAAATAAATATTATGTAGTTTTGTGTATCAATTATGAACCCATTCCTATATTTTATGAATTATTTTCTGTAAGTTTACGAAAATTATCATCATATTGGTGAATTATTCATAACCACTGAGTATTCATTCTTCTTACAAACGAATAATTTCGTAAAGACAAATAATGAATTTCTAAATTTATATGTATGAATTTATTCGTTAATATTATGTAATATTTCATTAGTATTATGAAAAATTGCATGGTATCTTTAATTTCTTGCGTTAATAACAAGAACTTGTTCATCCACAAATGCTTTTAATAGCATTAAAATAATAACATTTTCGTATCTTATATGAATCAATTCATAAATATTACAACGTTAGTAGTCCAAAATTAAAATAAAAAAAATTATGTGTTTCACTATATTAACGTATGATTTTCGTACTATTAACGAACGGTTTTATCGGCTCAGTTTTTACGAATTTTTCTTACTATTAATGCAGTTTTTGTCTACATTTATGTAGGAATTTTTTCAGTGTACAAAAGAGGGACTAGGTCTTTAATCGTTAATTATACACCTATTTCCATTTTATCTGATATTCTCAAACTATTTGAATGTATCGTTCGCGATATTGTGTTAAGCGATCTACGTAAAATTCTCATAGAAATAGTTTCATTTGCGATACATTCTATATTCAAGGTGACAAGCAAGTGAATGTAGTGTTTACTGATTTCACGAATACGTTTGATAGAATCTCGTACAAGATTCTCTTATCTAAACTGTAGGAAGTTGGTATTCATTCATATGCGATCGAGTTCAAATGGGAAAATTGGGCGAATCCCTTCCGCTACCACATAATGTTACATCCAGTTATTGGGTCAAGAACCAATTCGACCTTAATGTTAATAAGTTCATTCTTAAATTTTTTGTAAGAACATATGTTACTAATAGTATATTTGGGTGGCAAAGGTAGGTGCTGTTACTGAGTTAGGCATAATTTAGGATTGCCACGTAACATTTGCTTCGCATATCGAAATATTTCATTAATTAGACTAACTCTATGTTAATATTTATATATGCATGAGCTCAGGAGGTCAGTTCTTTCAGCTTGATTCATTTTTGAAGCTTCTTTCTAAACATAGTTGCAAATTTGCAATAAGCAAAAGTAAAATCTAAAAAACTTTCTTTTTTTTTCAATTTCTATACATTTCCACAATTTTCGTAAAGGGTTGGATATAGTAATTGATATTTTTTTTAAATGGCAAATAATTTAACGATTGAATTCGAAAATTCTTCAATGTTCGATCTCTATAATCTTTTGAGCAATTTGGAACGAATTTGCATTGTTCAGTATTGTTACTAACCCCTTTGTAACAAGTATTATCGACAATTGATTTTAAGAGGTTCCTAAATTTCCCGTCTTATGTAAGTCAAAATATTTTGGGGCCCCGAAATCTCTTGTAACTTGTAATTCTTTGTTGTTTGAATCACAATTATCTGACGTCTTTATATCTCATACGTGTTATATAAAATTACAAATTTAAATTTTTTTAATTAAAATATGTAATTCTGGAACAAAGATTACTTATGTTGGAACAAGGAAATCATATCTTGCTCGTATGCATCGATTATCAAATAAAAAGACAATTCAAATTATTTTAAAATGGCGATATTCGAATTTTCGATTGAAAGATCCAGCAATGAGGTCTCGCTCAAAAATCAGAATGTGCTTGAATGTTGGTTTCTTGCTAACACGGTTTCAAAGATTTCCCAAATCTGGAAATCGGTGTTTTCACACTTTCGGGTTTTTGCAAACTCTATAGACCCCAACTCAGGTTTTCGTCATTGATATTAAAGTACCACTGTTATGCTTGTAAAAATTTTTAATTGGACTTATTGAATTAAAAAAGTGGAAAACTGTCATTAACAATATTCCAAGTCCTCTGCTTGGAATAAACTTCTTCTGAATGATATGCACCATACATTGATTTATACGACCAATAAAGCCGAAAATTGCCCAAATTTCTGGGAGTTCTTGGTATTGGGGCAAACAATAAGAATTGAGTTATTAAACCGATTTAGGAGTGCTTGTTAGTGGCCCAACAACAAAAATACTCGTAAGCTCTACGTGAAAGTACTAATTCATTTACGTTTTAATTGGAATCTAAAAAGATTTTTTTTAGTTTGACCACTAAAGCACTCAGCTTATTCCAATAATAATTTTGTTTTGAGTATTTCTAATAATTTCTAATATTTTCTGTTATTTTTTGTCAGAAACTCCATGATGGGGATTATGAGTTTTAGAAAAAGTTCTGTAATATAGGCAATTAGGAATAAATATAAGTTGATCACGATCATCACTGATCTATATTGGTCTATAAATGAATTTATTATTAGTAATTGTAACGTTCTGTCACCTGTCCATTTCTTCCTAAATTGCAAAATATACATCAAAAAAGTAAATTTTTGTTGTTTGAAAACTCTTGTAATTTTTAACATTTTGTCAAACAGTTTCGAAATTGAACAAGGCAGAATTGGAATGACGTCAATTTTTTTTTTGAAATCTTGAAATTTTAAATGTTTAACGTCGCGCATAAAATCGTATCAACATATTATTTGTCACAATTTTAGAACATCTTAACTTTTATTATGTTACGAACGAGAAGTATATTAAACAATAAAAATTCTTTCTGCATTCTGCAAATTTTTCTTTGCCTATCAAATCTTAAATTCTTTTTTGTGAATGGAAAATATTTAAAATTCTCCAAGATTATAAACTTTGGTGCATAAATTATCGAAATTACCAAAATTCCATCTCCATATTATCTTTCTTCATTCCTATATTCTTCACAATATAATATGTATCAGTATCTGCTTTACAGAAAGAACTTAAGTTTCTAAATTTAAAAGGAAAACGCGAGCGGTGTGTGTGATTCTTCTAAATCTCACTCTTTCGATTTTTTTTTTTTTTTTTGTAATATATCTCTACGTTCTTAGTTATATTGAGATGATACCAAAATAATTTTTTTTTTCTAATTTAAGAGCTTTATTATGCATATACAACATATAGTGAGCTGCATGTGTGCCCGGAGAGATTTTCTAAACACATTAAATCTAAACCTCGATTGTTTAGTTTTTATTTTCATTCCATCTTCGTAAATAACGTCTTTAACAAAAATAAAAAACATTAAAATAGAATTTAGAGGGAAACTAAAAATCGTAGGTGTTTTTGGACATTTAAAAAATGTAAATATAATAGTTTTTGATATTACTAAAATTCAACGTCGAATTAAAAAATAAAATTCTATTGTTAACAGAACTTATTATGTTTATAGTAGAAGAATAGTTTTATGTTTATTTAAATATGTCTGGCATACGTGCATAGATATCCCACCGTAAAAAAAATTTATTTTATTTATAATGACCGGATGATTTCAAATATTTTCTTAATCTTAATTGTTTGTCTTAAATTACAAATGTGATAAAAATTTATCAATTATCACAATTTCATATCTCCAATATCTCTATACGCTAGAAATTAAATATTTCTCACATAGATATTTCTTGTGTAGATGCGCGCCCGGACACAAAAGAAATTACATTTCTTCGTATAATTTCACTTTGAAAATCTTAGACACGGTTTGTTGATTTTTCGTTTCTGTTTTTTGTTTTTTTTTGTTTTGTGTTGTGCATGCCTCCAAACCCTAACGAAACAATCTTTTGAATCATCAATTTGTCATTTAATGTTCTTCTTTTTCACATTTGAATATTCAAATAAGAATTATGTTTTTCTCGTCGTCTTCTTAAATGGTTGTAAGTTATAACACTTTGATGTACATAACATATCTAACGCATATCTCTATATATGTATACAAAGTAAAGGTAAATCCCGACTATTAAAATTGAATCATTAAATATTTTCTTATTAATGGATGTGTACATGATTGAATCTGTTTAACGTTTTGATTAATTGGTCGAAATGTTAGCCAACAAAATATTAGATTTGAAAATTTGTGACTCATTGCCACGAGTCAAAATGAACCAATGTGTTTTTTTTACCAAATTTCAAGTATTTAACATGTCAGACGTATGGTCCGCAGGTGAAATTATAGTTAAGCCAAACTCAGAATTTAATTTGAAATCGTGCACAAAATTACGAGATATAATTTGTAAACTTAATTGAATGGAAACGATTTCAAAATTTTTAACAGTTTTGACCTAAATTTAATGAAAATTCTATTAGCGTTTGTGCACAAACTGAACTAAATTTAATTATAATTTGAAGAAGTTTGAGGTCACCAATATTTTACTATCTTAAATTATCTTAATTTATATAAAATCTACTTAGAATTTAAGGTGAAACCGAGGTTAAATGTGTCAACAAAAGGTCAAATGTTGTAATTTACAATTAGAGAATTTGAATTATTCGTTCAAATTCAAGTCGAATTTATTTAATTGTCAAAAACGATAAAATAAGAACAACTTTATACAGTTTGGCAATGCCACCTATTTGATAATATTATCGTCATCTATCGATATTTCTGAAAGACTTCAAACAATTTAGAAGCTTAGACGTTTTACTACATAAAAATAGAAACCACTATCCGCAAAAAAATAGATTTTTCGTTTTCTCTTCCTCCGGAACAATTAATAGCGAAATGAGATAGCACACATATCGTGACACCTAAAGCATGAAATATTGAAGCTGAATAGGCAACGTAAAAACATTTTTTTCTTCTATATTTTCAATAATCTAAAGCGTCTTTGAAATTTTCATACTTAAATTTAAATATCTCAAGTTGTTAAGAGGGCTTTTCGTTGTCGCTGATTTTAAATAAGAGGTCAGCTTTAGAAAACCCAAGAGTTTAATACAAATATCGAGTAATGTTTAGCTACATGAATTTGTTCTGAGCTACTGGAATGATGTTTGATTCTGTTTATTGGAAATGAAGGGAAAACAAATGTTAAAATATTTCGTTAAAATATAAAAAAATTTCAATCTAATTTTAATTTTTGTTGTACCATAGACCGAGGAAGAAGATGAAATTATTAAGGGTTTGCCATTTCAGTTTTGATCTGATGGTAAGAAATATGCAAAATGTATTCTCAGTTATCTCATCTAGCTAAAACGACTGAATTGCTAATTATATTTAGTACATTTTTCATAATCCACTCGTCATCAGATCGAAACTGAAATTGCAAATAATAATTTTACCTTCTTCGTAGTACTCGCAATAGTTGTTTAAAGAACTCTATAAAGAAAATAAAGGAATTTTGACTTTGGAAAATAAGGGTTTGCCGTTTCCTACGCAAACCCTGAAATTTCAAAATTTTTAATTTCCTTCCCATGCGTGCAAGTTCAATTATAATATTTGTTAGTTCTTAACATTTTTTAATTTCAGTATACACACTCCTTTCTCTAAATTTGCTAAATTTCGAGTAAAACAATTTAAAATCTACTGTAAGATTCCTGAATATAATTTTTCGGCTTTTTTATAGACCAATACATTTCACAGCAATCCCAATATTTACGACTTTTCGAGACAGTAAAATAAAGAGCGATCTACTTACAACTACTAATAAAAAGTAGAAATATCATCCCCCCCCCCCCACCGATGTTACTTCAAGGATTATATAAAGTATTTAACCCTTTAAAAATGAGCGTTTATATGTGGGCTTATAAATACACACACTGTTTTCCTTGAGTTTTAAATTGGTGAATATAATAATTCGCTAAAACTTTACGGTCTTACTTCGTGCAAAACGTAAAAAGTAAGATTTGTACTTTTGTATAGTTTGGTCGTAGCTACCTGATGAGTAGACCAACTTTTTATCAGTACGAAACCAAACTACCGAAGGAGCTTAAGGAAAACGCTCATTTCTAAAGGCTTATTTACTCTATATAATCCTTGGGATAAGATCACGGGGGACGATATTTCTACTTTTTATTAGTAGATACTAGATATATTGTGAGTATAGATGACTCTTTATTTTACTCTCTCAAAAATTCGTAAATATTGGGATTGCTGTGAAAAAGCCAAAAAATCATATTCATAGTACATAGCAGACAAATAAAAAACATCTAAATGTAAGATTCCTAATTCAATTATTCCTAATTTATATTCTAATTTTTAAAAATTCACAAAACTAGTTTTAAACTCCAAAATTGTCTTACCTAAGTTTTCAAATATCTAAATTCCTCAAACTCAGTTGAATTCTGACTCTAAATTCCTTTTAGTCAGGCGAATGCTGTTTTTTAATGAAACTGCGAAACGAGACCGACATTTGTGTTTTAGAAGCGAGACTATTTCTTTGTTCAGTGTTGACACCTTTTGGTACATTTTGTTCATTGCAAGTGGATAAGCTCATGTCACCCTTTTTATGCTATGTTTGCGTGGTATATGAAAAGTGGTTGTTAATAACGAAGAAATCTTTAAGAACTTTTCATTTTCATTTAGTTTAGCTGTATCTGAAATTCGGAATAGAGGCCGCTTCTTCTACAAAAATAATAAAATTACCTATTCTTGTTATAATTTCAATACTGCACGTTCGATGCTCGAAAGCTCAAGCATAAAATAATTGCTATTCAACTTTTACCTTTATTGTCTTGACAAATCTTGTTTTATTTTCATATTGAAAAATTGTGTAGCACACTTTTCGTACTTCTGCTTACAAGTGGTCCTATTTTTGATTGGCAAATAGTTTGCTTGCTAGCTTAAATTATGGTACAGTAAGTGACCTAGGACAGAGATGTTTGGTCCCTATATCTAAGTTCAAACGAAATTTGATTTCAAAAATTTCTCATGTTGGCCCAAAAATCGTACCCAAGTGGCCACATTTTTTTATGGGTAGTTAGGGATCCTCTCTAACCAAAAAATATAACAACTTCCAAAAATCTAGTGGCCACATATTTTTTTGAGTAGTTAAGGCTCGCCACTAACGTAAAAATAAAACAAATTCCAAAAATCTAGGCGATAAGTGTCATAAGAAGAAGGTGATGCATCCCTATATTTATTTGTAGGTCCATACTATATTTTATTTTCGCTTATCTCCTAGATTTTTGCAAGTTGTTGTATTGTTTGTTTAGAAAAGATCTTCCACTACCTATAAAAAAATTGAGGTGTGGCCAACACACGACTTTCTTTTACGAACACAGAATTTTGAGAAATTTTATTTTTTTCTTAATTTTTGGAAACATTTTGTATTAAGTAGTTTTTTGTAAACCTTATACTTTTTAAGATATTTGCAAAATAAATTTTCTGGACCAAGGAAGTGGCCACTTCCGGTTAGCTGATTTGGAGTAAAATTCACTGGGACCTCCCAATTTATCAAGAAAGCTTAAATCTGAAGTTTCAGTTCGATTGATTAAACCATATGGGCTGTAGAGAGGACACAGACAGACTGACAGACTGAAAGACTGACAGACTGACAGACAGACAGACACCATTTCGAAACCCACTTTTTCGGACTCAGGGGACCTCAAAACAAATAAATCTCTAAAAATCTCAAGGCCCAAAATTTTCATGATTACTATACTTTATTTTATAAGAGTGAAAGAAAGTAAAAAACTCTAATCCATACGAATCGTTCGTTTAGTAAAAGTTCTGAAAAATTATTTTTTGGAAATCGCACTCAACTCCCAAGGACCAATAACGGCTATTGCTAACAATGATGACAAAGGTTTCGCTAGCACATGGAATAGGTCCCTTAATTACCTAGTTAAAAAACCCTAATCCATACGAATCGTTCGTTTAGTAAAAGTTCTGCAAAATTATTTTTTGGAAATCGCACTCAACCCCGAAGGGCCAATATCGGCCATTTCCAACAATGATGACAAAGGTTTCCTTAGCACACGGAATAGGCCCCTTAATTACGTAGTTAGAAAACCCTAATCCATACGGATCGTTCGTTTAGTAAAAGTTTAGCACATGGAATAGGTCCCTTAATTACCTAGTTAGAAAACCCTAGTCCATACGAATCGTTTGTTTAGTAAAAGTTCTACGAAATTATTTTTTGGAAATTGCACTCAACAATGATGACAAAGGTTTGGCTAGCACATAGAATAGTTAGCTCAATTACCTAGTTAGAAAACCCTAATCCATATGGATCGTTCGTTTAGTAAAAGTTCTACGAAATTATTCTTTGGAAATCGCACTCAACAATGATGATAAAGATTTCGCTAGCACATGGAATAGGTCTCTTAATTACCTAGTTAAAATTGGGGTGTGGTCAACACACGCCTTTGTTTTACGAACACAGAATTTTGAGAAATTTTATTTTTTTCTTATTTTTTTTTTTTTAATTTTTAAATTTTTAAATTTTTTTTTTAATTTTTATTTGTTTTTAATTTTTGGAAACATTTTGTATTAAGTCGTTTTTTGTAAACCTTATACTTTTTAAGATATTTGCAAAACAAATTTTCTGGACCAAGGAGTGGCCACTTCCGGTTAGCCGATTTGGAGTAAAATTCACTGGGACCTCCCAATTTATCAAAAAAGCTTAAATCTGAAGTTTCAGTTCGATTGATTAAACCATATGGGCTGTAGAGAGGACACAGACAGACTGACAGACTGACAGACAGACAGACAGACACCATTTCGAAACCCACTTTTTCGGACTCAGGGGACCTCAAAACAAATAAATCTCTAAAAATCTCAAGGTCCAAAATTTTCATGATTACTATACTTTATTTTACTAGAGTAAAAGAAAGTAATACGTGGCCACTCGGGTACGATATTTGGGCCAGATTGCATAAAGGGACGCAACATGTCCTAAGTCCCTTATATTCTAGGTTTTTGGAAGTTGTTATAATTGTTTTTGGATATTAGGGACCTGCGACTGTCTGTTAAACATGTGCCCACTTGATTACGATCTTTGGGGGAGATTGAGAAATTTTGGTTTATCGAACTTCGAATGAACTTTGATTTTGTTAAATTATTTCTTTGGATAATTTAAATTTAAACTTTTTTAAATGTTTTCTTGTAAATTTAGATTACATAAGTAAAATAATTTTTTTTCGTAAAAATTCATAATAACGAGGGATTTATTATTCTTACTAATCCATTCTCAGGAAAATCAATCAATCAATCAAATGTTTAATTTTAAGGCAAACTTTACATCAACTTGGTGAAAAATATCATGAGAGATTTAGAATCCGTAAGCAAATTGTCAGCCTACCGCATTTTAATTCCAGAGTAAGTTATAGTTAATTGTAATCCATCCATATTTCATTTTCCCCGCTAGGGTGCCTCTCAATTAGATGTCTCTCGTATTTCGAATTTCAGTTTGCGAGGAAACGTGATTATATAAGCATTACGAAAACTCGGAAAATACAGAATCACATTTTCACGCAATTCTGGAAAAATTCTCGAAATTCGTATAATGCTCACAAAATCGCATTAAATTATAATTTTATCCCAAAAAATTGTTTTAACAGGAATTTCGAGTTTGCTGAATTTTGACATTATTGCTAGCATAATGTTACAACTTAGAAACATCAGAAGTTTCGAGATTTTGTGTGAATTTCAGAGGTTGAATTTGGTTTGGATTGAATTATAAGTATAGTTTCTATATCTGTTAAACCTTTACCGTTTATCGGTAAATTTCACGATTCTTTATTTCACATTTGCTGGTAAGAACAAATAGAATAATATTTTTACGCCGCAAACCACAATTAATCCCGACGTAGAATAGCTTGTTTTCCAAGTTAAATAAAGCCTTCCTAATATAACAGTATTTTTAAAATTTTAAATCATCTGGATTATCACACTAGGTTGTAAAGGGTTCGATTCCGGGTGGTGGCAAGAAGAAATTTGTCACGATCGGATGTTTTGTACGTAAAAGTAGTGTTACCAGCTTTTCCTTCAAAGGAGATTAAATCCTCTAGAAGAGTAATATTGGATTATAAAAAATATCTTAAATTTTAAGCAATCCAACCAATATTATCAGAGGCCTGGAAAACTGCGAATAAAATGTACAATATCTCGAAAACAATACAAGAAACTTCGAATAATTTGAAGTCTCAATCACTTCGAAATAGTCTTAAAAATCGTCGGAGTTTCAAATAACTTGAAAATTTTGAAAAACTTACGATTATCGGAACTCTCTCGATAAATCATCAGCGCGAATCTACTAAATTCACATATACCTAAGATCCAGCAGCTATTAAATCTCGAAAAATCACGAATAATCTCGAAAATGTCGAAAAATCTAGAAAATTTAGAATAATTTCGATTAATCGCGATTACCCCAGACAAACTCGAATGATCTCTATGAAGCTCGAAAAAATTCGAAACATTTTAAATATCAAAAAATCTGGAAAAACATCAAACAAGCTAAAGTTAAGCTCAACAGAACATGCAATTCGAATAACAGAACTCGCAAATATAGTCTTGGATTTTCTCAGAATATCGAGAATAACGAGCAATAATTTAATTCGATTATCCTCTCACAGAGTTCTCGAATAAAAATGAATAAATACCGGTTATCGGTTGTAGTGCAAATCTTACAGATAATTGTAGCAATTTATCGTACAATGTTTTGCCCACACTTTTGCTTCCTTTAATTAAATTTTTATTACCTCGTAACTTGTGTTGTGTTCGTGCTTGTTGGAAGAGCTATTGCAAGTTATTCTAGCTATTCTAGTGGTATATAAACTACCGTTGAACCGTTGAATCGTACGTAAAATTTTATTACAGACCGTTTGTTGAACAATACAATAAATCGTATAGCGCCTGTGGCCCTAAGTCCATTCAATATAATTTTTATAAATTTAGTTTTTATTTAGCGTTTGCCGGTAATCAAAAAATCCGATAAATGAGAGATTTTCACAGCTGAATACAAGCAAACATCGCATTTAGCAAAATTTCCTTACAAATCATTTAAATGACGTTGAACAACAGCTCATCGTAGTTATTCGAAATTATCGTCTTTTTTCGAAATTATCACATTTCGAGATTACTCGTACTTCTCAATATTCCTCGAAATTTGTAAGGGTTTTAGTTGTATCTTGTTACAGAATTATTGATTTACGGATACAGTTAGGATTAGGCTGAGGATGTTGATTTACATAGTAAACATTTTTCCAGATCATTTGAGTTTTTCATGATCCTTGGAATAATTTTGGATTAATCGATATTGCGAATTTCATACTTTCGAGATTATAAATAGCAAACTTCATACGTTTTTACAAAATGAAATGTATGAAAATAAAACGGTAAGTCGAAATTGCCTAACATTAGGTGGTTCTAGTTAGAACGTGACATGTAAAGATATATATGAAAGGACTGTACTGCGTTATGATTCGCTGAAAAGTTTGTGAAATTAAACATAACAAATTTCTACTTTGCGCGTTTACTCGAATTTCACTACCAAATTTCATAATCTAACGAATTCCTCAAAATATCGAAAGCGTTCAGTTCCGCTAACTGTTGGCAACATGTTGAGTAAAATAAGCAATGTGATAGTTTAATTTCCGCTACCACTGGTCGAGAACCATTTACTAACACATAAATAAATTAGGTGATGGCGTTTTTAGTTTGGCTTTATTGTGTCTAGAGTAACTTGTAAAATAAATAACAAATATTTTATAAAATAATTTCTAACTATGCGAGCCACAAACTGGAAAAATATTAAGACTCCCAGCATTTTTTTTTTTTTTTTTTTTCAGGAAGTGACTAGAAATTAAAAATCCTTTAGGCTTATTACATTTATGTAGGTTTATTTCTGTTTGCGCAGTAGAACGGTAAATCAATCTTTGACGTAGGTCATGAATTATAATCAATACATGTTTTTATGTAGATCACGCGCGCACGCAAATCGAAGGACCAAACTGTTTAAACATTATTTCTAGGTTATAACAGCATGAATCAGATTTAATTCACTTATGTTATGTACACCATATATACTATATATACTCATAACAAATTATAAATTACTTAAAAGTACATTTTTTTAAATAGAATTTTTTTCACACAGCATGACATTTTCATAATAAAGTCGCGCGCAGCTATTTAAGGTAATATGTTTACTGCAAGATTTGAAATCTTTATTTGGTCTAGAAAAACTCATAAAATTTAATTAAATTTTAACTAAATAACTCAATTTATGTATATCGTGTATAGTGTGTAAAACATTAAAAAATATTTCTGCGTAATGTCATCATTCTAAGAAACAAACAAAAAATTAACTAAACCCTATACTAGGACAGTAAAAGTGTAAATGATGTTCTTTGCTAATTGATAAGCTCACTAAAGTTTAAGCGCAGTTTTTATTGTTAATCTTAAATTATTATTTATGTATGCATATTTATACTGCCGCGCAGACCAATAAAACTTCCCTTAAACAATGCCATAACTTTACAGATTAAAAACGAATAAAACTTTCTAAATAAACATAAAAATTGAAAGACGATGCAAAGACGACGAAAAATAAAAAAAAAAAAAAATAAAAAATTATTAACGCTACACTTGTCAAACCAGATAAGTTTTTTTTTTAATTACCTTAACGTTTTTTTTTTTTTTTACTTCTAAAAGTTTTACTTAAGTCATCATCCATTTAATAATGAATAATTTTGCTTTTTACGTCTTTATGTACTCGTATTTGTATCTCATATAACCGATACTTAACCCTTTCTTGATTATTTATGTTGCAGGGTTATTTGCTTTAATTGCAAGTATAACAAAGTATAGGGAAAACGTTTATATTTAAAATTGACGCTCAAAGAGATTTTTTTAAATATTTGTAAGTGCTAGGTGATATACCCGAATTTTAATTCAACCTGCTTAAAACTTGTAGATCTCTAAACTGACGTTCTAATCAACATTCGCAATCGAAGAGTAACTGTAAATAAAATAGTTAAAAAAGATTTATTTTGCCGACTTAAAAACCCCCTTCGCTAGTTAATTTTTTCAAAAGAAAAGAAAGAATTCGTTGGTGGCTTGCGCTCATGGTCAACCCAATTCAATCCAGATATCGATGAAAATTGTGTCTTCAATTCACAATCTTCTTCAAACATAATCTTCGAAAATATTCCAAATGAGAATGCCAATTTCTTGTGCTCAAATTTTATTATTTTATATGTCCGAATTCAATTTACATAACACCATACAGGCCTACAATATAGTCTGTAGATAGCATCTAGAGTTCAAAAACCTAAAGCCGAATTCTTGATTCAAATTTTTCAAAAACAAATTTGACATGGTTGAATGTCATAATCACCTCAATCATTTACACTCATATAACGAAGATTGTCTTTTGAAGTTCGCATTTACATTTGAATATGATTGCCATTAGCGACATTGATGATTATTTTTCTTGATACTTACCCGAGAATTAAATAACTAACAAATAAATATTAGAACAGCCAATCGATTGCTAACTTTTGTAAACGGAAGAAAGATCAATTGGTTCAATTTAATGTTAATTTCGATTTTCTTCCGGCATTTCCTCAAAATAAACATTCCGTGCCAACGATTGAGGTGATTAGGGTGATTATGACATTCAATCATTTCTGAAAAATTTGAATCACGAATTGGGCTTTAGGTTTTTGAACTCTTAGGTGATCTACAGATTATATTGTAGGGGTATTCCATATATTCCAGATATAAATTAAAGCATTTTTTTTTTTAAATTTAAATAAAATATTTTGCCTTAAAATTTCGGCTTAAAATTTTAAAATTCTTATCCCAAAATCAAAATTTCCCTTAATCGAATTTTATTCTCTAGAACCTCCCAACAAAAATATTTCGTATGTATTTTTCTAATTCTCCTAATCGACTCTAATGTTTCCAATTTTAATACGAAAATCGAATCCTAATTGCTGGACTACGATTTCCAGTATTGATAAAATCCATCTAATCTAATCCAATGCTCAGATTCCAGTTTCTTGCCTGTTTAATACCAATTTTTAAACTCCAAAAAAAACTCCGTTGAAATCTTCAGACTACGAATACAAAACCTTGACAACAATTTTTAATCTCCAGGCTTTAATTTTTAAGTCTTCATATTCAAAATGATTTAGAAAACAATTGAATTTAATTTAGAGATGGAGTAATTCCAC
This sequence comes from Tipula vernalis, assembly GCA_958295665.1. Lineage (NCBI taxonomy): Eukaryota > Metazoa > Arthropoda > Insecta > Diptera > Tipulidae > Tipula > Tipula vernalis. Next base: position 42,602,206 of record OY282558.1, on the reverse strand, counting down.
TTAGAAGTGGTTTAATTTAATTGTGAAGAGGCTGAATTCGAAACTAGAAATCCGAAAATATGAAACTTAAGGTGACATGTTGATTTCAACTAAAATTTATTAAAGATTCAAGCAAAATCGATCTTAAACTAAAGAACTTGGTTCGTTCGGTCATTCGTTCGGACCATTTTATTGACTAATTGAATTCCTCCAAAATATCGTTTTTTCCTTCAATCATTTTCCAATCGCATTTGAAATTTGAAATGGGTTTGAATATGGAACTAGATTTCCCAATTTGTTATTTACCGTATCCATTTTTAATTTAGTTAATTTTAGTTAGTTTTCACTCATAATTTGGTTCGACCACAAACAAGTAATCTGCTAACAGTATAGGGTGTGCTCTAAATAATAGAAGTACTGCTTGGTATAGTTAATATCGGCCACCTTGTTGAAACACGGCTTATTTAGTAATTGTAAGAACTTCGGTGGGACACTTATATTCAACTTGGTCATTGCTGTGTGCAGCTCTTATGAGCTGAAACGTCCAGTACTTTCCTAAAGTATTAAGTAATAAGTACGAAACAAAAAAATTATTTTTCTCAAATTACAAACTAAATCTGGCAATTAAATATTTATTTAAAATGTATTTTTATTTAGTATTCATTGGACCCTTAAAAATTGTTCGATAATATTCCCCTGGGCATGTGAAAATATTTCGCTTTTCGCTATAAACACCACCAATCATCGAAGCTATTGCTGCTTAATACTTGTAAAATTAAGAACTCGTTCCTAGTGCATCCAAATTACTAGCGTAGCTGAGTACTTTTTGTTTTAATACCCAGGTTACCCGAGTAACCATCTCAAAAAATCTTAGGGATTTTTCATGCTTTATCCCAACTGACGAAATTTAAAATCAAACTGACGGTTTCGATATTTTATACGGGGAAATGACATTTTGTTCAACCTGGTCATGATTAATGTTACTTCGTATTAAACATTTTTAGATTTGGCCACTAAAAAGTCATTCTTACAAGAGATTATAATAGACTAACTGTTACATTCATTTCACTTTCAATGACAATATTGGTATTTTAACCTTCTAATTTTTTTAGCGGAATAAATTCATTTTTATCGGTGGGGTTAAATTCGTTTGGAAAACTAATTAAATCCGTGACATTTAATTTTAAAAATTGACCTATTACCTACTGAAAACTAAATCCTCGCAATTGCGAATATACCTGCGCGGTATTGCGAAAAAACGTCATTCCTCTTAGTAGAATTTGACGGTGAGATACATTTAAAAGGACCGTGAAATTATTTAATTTATTATTAAACGCAACGCGTATACATTTTAATAATACCATAGATACTATAGAAATATTAATCCGCCTCTTGTTCTACCGCGTCATAAATGTTGATGAGATTGCTGTATGACTGTATGAGTGTTATACAGCACGTACATAATTGTGCTGTCCCCGATATACCCTTGATTACTCAGAAAATTCGGTAATATTAATTTAAAATTGCAACTCTTGGTATTTTAAGTAAAACTCAGAATTAATCCAATAAATCCGCTTTTTGAAATCAAATCACGAAAAATATTACAAAACTTCCCGTTTGACATGCTTACTCGGTTTAGAACTAATAATGGTAGTAAATCTCGCAAAGAGAATTAGAATATAAGTTTATGGAATGAAATTATTCAGCCGGAAAACGAAATACGGGAAAAACGAAAATTGAATTCCATTCCATTTGATTTCACTAAGCGGGAATTGACCTACTGAATCAAATTACCCGGGTAATCGATCAAATTACCCGGGTAGTCAAGTATTAGAAAAAGAAGCAAAATATCCGAGTACCCAGGTACTCGATAGTCAGTATTGGAAGCCACATTCGTTCCTTAAGGGTGCCAACGTGTTTTATGAATTTGTTTGGAATCTATAAACATGAAGCCCTAGACAACGTCACTTAATTTATTTTAACCTTATTTATTGCTTTTGGTACGTAGAGTAGTTTTGTAAAATTGGTGGTTGGCTATTCCAATTGTAAGGGGATAACATTTCTCAACAAAACTATTGCATCAACTTTTTTGGGTCATAAGGCAAAGAAAATGTACCCAGAGTTGTACCCTTTTTGTAGAAAACTTAAATTTAGAACTAAGAAGTATAAAGATCTAGCATTTCTCCCGGGCTTCCCTCTTTCCTCTACTGAAACGGTGGCGATTTTTTACATGTAAAGTTATTTTTATAAGGGACTCGTTGATAACATAACTCATGGTAACCCTAAAACATGAAAATTCTTTTTATTTTTTAACTTTTTCTCTACTTTAAGGGCGACAATGTTTACAAATAAAATTATGTTTATAAAGAATACATTAAGCTGCATGTAACAGCAGTTTTGTTTCATTAAAATTCGCCCGAAAGTTAAACGACCTGGATTATTTGCACAAAGGCAAGCTTTGAATTCTTTAGAATAACTCTTCAAACATGATCTAAAATTATATTGTTTTGGTTTAGCGCAATTTTTAAGAAGAAATCGACTAAATTGATTCGGCGCAAATAACCATCATCCATATATGACCCAGATTAATGCATCGACATCTGAACGATTCCTTATCAAAAGCTGCCAAAAAAACAAAAATGAAAATTCTTTTAAGTTGGCTTAAGTTGTCCTATAGTATCTTATGTATAGTATATCCTAAATTATTTATAATTGGTAGTGTAAAAGTCTCATTATTACGAATTAATTTAATTCATATTAAATTAATAATCGTCATGGTTAAGTTTATTTACTCCTCCAGAAAAGTAGATTTTTTCTTTCACAGGACCTATTCTGATGATGCGTGGCTATATTCTAACGATTTTCTAAAAACTGGGGGACTTACAGAAAAGACGTGTTTTATATGCTTTCATTTAATATATCGAATATATGTGTAAGTGATTAATAATAATCGAGAAATATTTCACTTTGGGAAAAAGTAGGGGATTAGGGTGAATAGACTAATTATTTTTGACATCGAATTTATGGCAACCGGATAAAACGATACACTGTATAATACTTGAAAAGAAAAATTCTGGAAAAGGAAGATTCAATCTGTAAAATTAAATCCTCATTTTGCAGAATATTTGGTGGCTGTTTCTTTGTATATTATGTCAAATATGATTGTCCTAAACACGTTAATACCGATGTTTCCTCGAATAGCTAAGAACATATGACAATTTTGCAGGTAGGCCATTTTGGTGACCGCTTATTATGCGTATATTCGATATACATATTATATGAGATTATGTCAAACATGGATATCCTAAACATCCTAATACCACACTGTTTCTTAATGTGAAATATTTCTACAACAGCTTAGACCACATGGCAACTTCATATTTTTTCAAAAAATTTCGGAAAATCACTTATGCATAGGTTCGATACGAAATTATATCACAAAGTGTCCCAACAAACTCCCGGTTGTTTGAAGTTTGTCAGAATATAGGATAGATTCAGACACAATAATCTAAATATACTTTGTAAGAGTAAATAAACCTAAATATAATTTTTCTTATTAAAATATGAATTTAGTAAATCGTATTAATAAAGCTTTTGCGCTAGCACATATAAACTAAGGACTTTCTCAGTCTTTAAATCCCTTTTAATAATCTTTTGCCGAGTGCTATATTGTTTGGCTATTTTGATTTGTTTGTATGTCTTTGAACATTTCAAAACCACAAAAATGTAAAAGCATGAATTTTTATCGAACTACCTACTTGCCACAATACTCAATATCAAAAACCGAAGAAAGTCCATGAAAAATCTCGAAAATTATGAATACTTTCAAAGGCCTTGGAAATCATATGTTAACAAAGTCACGCCAACGGCCAATGCGAAATTTTATTACATAATCTCTAACAATCGCGAATACTTATTAAAAACCTCAATTCTTGAATATCTTGAACAATCTCGAAAGCCCCAAAAAAACCTCGATACGTTTTTTTTTCTAGATTTCCTAATTTATGAATAGCTTGAAGCAAAATGTTCCACTTTAACCCCTCGCCATTGGCTCACCAGATTTAGTAAATTATGATTAAATCAGCTTTCCAAACAGAATGATAACAAATGGCTCTCATAAAGTTTCAGTGGATTTTGTAAACGACCGTAATATTTGTTAAAGAGATGATTCATAAGGTTGCAATTGCTCCACTTCTACTTATAATCAATAAAGACTTTCATAAATAAGGAATCTGGTTTCTTTCGAATTTTTTTATTTTTTGTCTGGTTTATAATGAAGGGGGCAAATAATTAAGATTATTTAAATGAGATATATCGAGATGATTTAAAGTGGAGATTGCTTCTTTGGGTGTGTAATCTGTAAACTATCCGGATTTTGTTAAAATCGGTTCAGTAGCTTTGGCGTGAAAGCCGGACTCCGACAGGCAGACACACAAATATTTTTATAATGGTTATTTCTGTTTAGGTATCCTAGAAATAAGTCTTTGATTTTAAAAGAAATTAAATTTGGTTTTTCACCCAATATTGCTCGGCCGTACAAATTTATATTTTAGATATCATGGACTAACCAAACAATCAAACAATACAATAAAAACAAAAGGAATTATTTACAAATATCCAAAATGAAATTGTACCCTCGACATGAAATAGTACGACATCCAGAGAACTAGCCTAGTATGAAACCTAACAGCACATCATAAAACAAATTCAAATGCCAATTTAAAATTTCAATTTCAAATTTCGTAATACTGAATCCGTTCTAGAAGGCATAATATTTCAAAATGGAATAATATTTACCTTCATTTGATGCAATTCGACATGTGGGGCGAAAATGGAATTCTAGAATGATTTTTAGATAAAATGCTTTCAACTGGACCAAACAGATTTTGTACTTGATGACTAGGCTAGCACCTATCACTTTATATGAGCGGGCAATATAAATAACACATGCTGTAGATTTGTTCCTGAATTGGATGTTGCTTGGGCCGTTCATAATTTCACCGTCATACGGGGTCGAAAATTATAGAATTTTACTTTTAAAATTTAAAAATTGTACTTAACAAAGCGCAAACGGCTAGAGCACGGCTCTTGCACTGATGCTGCTGCGAGACTTAGAGAAAATGAAAAAATTATCGAATTCAAGTTAGAAACAGAGCGAACAAAACAGATAACACAGAATTTGTTATAATAACAAATACATCTAGAGTTTTGATAGGAACGGGAACGACTTCTTCAAATTTCGAACAATTAAATGATAAGACCCTAGATATACTCCGCACCACAATTTATAAGGTACTACCCGGAACTAGTTGTTGATTCGGTCTCTAGGTTTTAGAATACCGCAAAAGTTTTGTTTTCTTTTCAGACAGTCCATGGTCCTTTTAGGCATCCCACAAATAACTTAAAAAGCTTAGAAAGAGACATTTATCACGAAATAACCAATTTATACTCCAATTTTATTTATTTGTATAGATTTAGAAAATCAACTTAACTAAAATACTTATTCGGTCGCCAAGGCAAGGTATTCTACCTTAAAATAATCTTTTAATCCTGTTTGTATATAAATTCGATCGCATTAATATTCGCAACAAATTTAATAAATGAATTCTATTTAATTTTCAATCAATTAAGATACATTTGAATACAAATTAAAAGAATTTAAAAGTAACTTTATTTCAGTCTTATAGTGAGCTTGAGGAAAATTTTGAATGAAATTTGAAAAGAAGAATGTTAAAAATGATCCAAGGTTTGTGCAAAACACAAGATTTCCAAACGGAGCACCAGATTAAAACCAATACCATACTACAATACAGTTTCAATAACGGAATAAGGTTTTAGTTGGTTGTTGAAAATAAAATTTTCGCTCTTGAATCTGAATTTTCTTTACAAGCATCGATTCTCTTATTATGCAGGTAAATTAAGACCAACCGTCACAAAATTTCCGAAATTTCGATTTGATTCAGTCTTAGGAAAATGTATCGTTCAAATATTTAATGAGATTCATTAAATTCATTCCCTCGATAGATAGATAATATGTAAACTTAAAAATTTGATTCAATTTATTTCGCAAGAGAGGCAGCCCTCTTACTGGCTGTTACTTGATACTGTTCAACTACCCAAAAATTTATCAGAACTTTGGTTATAATCAAATGGCAATACTCAATTAAATATTAGAACATTTTACAAAATTAAAATCAGTATGAAGATCTGTTGTTGCAAAAATGGGTCTAAGTTTGAGTGATTTTATTACTGTAATTATATGAGAATACAACAGTATAACAATTTTAAATTTCACTCAAAAATTTAAATAACACTCAAAATAAAAAATACAAAAATCACCGTTCTCATAAATTTTACAAATAAAAACTAAAGACCGTCTGTTGTTTGATACTTGAACGTAAAACTTTAATCAAATGAGACTAACGATTACCGTATTTACCTTGTATCCATAAATTTTGTTTGTCATTCAGCCGCAAACAAGAAAATATGCCTACATGATATGCCATTATCTCAATGTCCTTTTGCAATTTTATTTACAAATAAATAAATTTTTCTTTAACTTTTTTTAAAGAAACTATAAATTAAAATTACAAAAAATAAAATCCAATCCCTTTAGGGCAAGAATTAAGAAATTAAAATTATAGCTTCATGTCCCCACGCAAAACAAAAAATCGCACAGATAACAACAAATTAAATTATAATATTATAGTATGTTTTGTCTGCGATTGCGGGAAAATGTCTGCGGAAAAATTCTAGTTACATTCTTTTTTATGCTTCCTTGAGTATAGAACATAATAGAATTAACAAAGCACACCTACTTTCAAAAAGTCGTATCAGATAATTAAAATCCATTCAAGAGGTATATTGATATATGTACATGCACACAACATAATATAGAGATGAGTCATTCGTTAGAATCTATTTTATGGTTATTCTGATTATAATCTCGTATATGCATCTATATATCGTTAAGAGGGTAATCATCGCAATCAAAGAAAGTTTCAAGTAGCTTTACCGTTTAGGCTTTGTTTCGACTACATATGTACGATACGTACTGTAATATAGAACCAAGAAATTTTTTTATTTTTATTTTTTAATCATCAAGATCACAATAGGGAATCTTCTCAACTATATAAGAGGCTATATTGAAAATTTATTAAAATTAAGTTATTTATAAACAAATTTTTTAAGTTCTGTGTTGTTGATCTCAAAATTTAATATTGATCGAGCGCACATGCAGTCAACACATAACCATTCACTTTTAGTTTTAATATCCCTTGTTTTTAAAATTTCGTATCGACCGCTTACAATGATATCATCACAAGGCAGCACAACGGCTCTCTAGTACAATGTTAATTATTTAAAACAAAATAAACCGTCTCAAGGAGTATTGTGTATAGATAGCCGATAAAATAATTACAGTGTTTGGTGTTTTTAATACGTTTACGATTTTTCAGAAAATTGATCAATTTTATATCATTACATGATGGTAAATTAGTGTTTTCGAGACTACAACATTCATAAATGGCGTCGTCATACCGCCTATATAAATATATTATAAATATTGTAAAATAGCAACTGCATACATAAATTCTAATTAATGCATTTTAATTTGCATATCTATGTGTATGCGAACGGTTATGTTTAATGCACGAGACATACATAAATATATGTATAGCTAGTAATGAAGCATAAATAAAATATTGTATAAAAAAAAAAAATTAAATCATCGATCGTAAAAGTGTATGAGCACCTTACAAAAGCCATTTGGACATGCATATATAGATTTCTCAATAATCGTCATAATTTTCAACTTCCGTTTTTCTCACCACAAGGAGGGTTCGTATTTTTTTTTTTTGGTAGAAAGCTGAACGAATTGGAATTTACCACACACGTTATACATATAATTTTATTTACAGCCTGATCGCATCTTTTTGATCAGATTGGAAATGTATAATTATTGTCACCTTTTTTATTTTTTTTTTTTATATAAATATATCTTAAGATCACCGTCCGTCTTTTTTATTATTATAATTATAGATAAAGAAATATCACAATATTTACTTCTTAACAAAAAAAAAACTAAAGATCACTTAGATAAATAAAGATCACTATATAGAAAAAAAAATATTTTCTATTATAATTATTAGTTGTTTCACATTAACACTATAAATAATATCAAAACAAAATTTTTTTTTTATTTAAAAAATCACTCAAAATATATTTATCACTCAAAAACCATCGAATAAAAAAATCACTCGATCACTTTTAACAAGCAAACCAAAAAAAATAGATCGAAACGACGCGATACCACATATAAAATATATTTTTAAGATCTTAACTATAAGAAATCCAACGGTGCACTAAATTTGTTATTTTCAAAATACAATAATTTTTCAAAACTTGCGCGAGATTGAAAGAAAACTTTTTAGTTGTATTCTTATTTGTTGTTGTTGCTGTTGTATATTCACCAAAGACACAACACACAATCTTGAGAAAATATATAAAAAAAAAAAATCTTTAAAATTAAAACTAAAATTATAATTTTCGGCTTGGTAAATTCTCAGAGATTTAATTTTTTTTCTTTCTGTTTTTGTCGCGTGTATATTCGAATACATGTAGTATTCTTGACGATCTCATCGTATAGTATCATATATTAGGATACATATGATCAAAGCTTTTTTGGTTTTGTTTTGTTTCGTTGTTGTTTTCTTAAAGATCGCATGTTATTGTTATTTATGATGATCGTATACAATTTTAATTCTCTTTTACGTTTTTGCTCTTTTCAATCAAAATTTTTTTTTTTTAACGTATGTGATTGTATTTTGTATTATAACATAGAGGCGAGAGTCAAAGAAAAGTGTATTAGATCAGTAGTGTTACTGGAGCGTTCGAGGGATGATCTTATATATTATGTATTGATTGTTTATTCGTGTTTATATTATAGAAATTTTAATTGCTTCGTGTTTTTTTTTTTTTTGCTGACTGAGAATTTAATTAATTGGATATGTCTGGTATGGGCAAATTGATCGTATGGATGGATTATGTTGTGTTTAAAATACTTTGTATACATTTTAATGCACAACATTATCGCGGTTATTTGTTTTTTTTATTTGCGAGAGGATTATAAAATTGTCAAAAATCAAATTTTATAATTCATACCAGTAGCTGTTTTTATAAAGATGCTAGAAATTTATGGATGTTTGATAATTTTATTGCAAATTTATATAATTTAACAGTTTTTTGAATTTCAAGAAATATTATCTAAATTCACTCAGTTTTGCAAAAAATTTCGCACAACATAACAGGTACATGTTCCAAAACCTATATTGTTATCAGCCAGTTGATATCGATGCAAAATGTCAGATTTCAGATTTCTGGCCCAAAATTAGTCCACTAAAATATCCAATATAAAAAATAATTAAAAGAGTTCTGACCGGCTAATGTACATATTTTATGTCCTATTAAAGACAATCAGTTCCACTTCAGTAAATAAAACTAGGTACAAGTACTGTTCAACGTTACATTTCAAATGTGCTTTTAACATTTTCTTAAATTTAAAGATACTATTAGAGTTCTTAATTATATCAGGTAGTTTATTATAAAAATGTGGTCCTGTAAGTCAAATAAATTTTCATAATTTTTTTATTGTAATTTTTGAATTAATCCTTGTAATTTATAATATGCAACCAATACATTAGTATTTACGATCAATTATTCAACATTTCAAAGATAGACAGGTTCATGTATACTAAATAATTTTTAATTTTATTTGAAGTTAATATTTTGCGAAAAATGTAAGAGAATTTAATTTTTTTGCTGTGTTAGTATAATTCGCTAATACAACCTGTAAATATAGAATCTAAATTTCCGTACAATCAGTCCAGTCGCCTTGACCTGATGAGAGGATTGATTTTTTTCATTATCATAGGCTCATCAGTTGAATCTGGATTTAAATTCTCTCTTACATTTATCGGAAAAAATTAATTTCAAATAAAATTAAAAAATCTTTAGTATACATGAACCAAAATCGTAAAATCGTAAATACTAATAAACTTCTTCGTGATATCTGTAAAACACATTAAAAATATTTTAGGATCGGTTGTATATTAGAAATTACACGAATTAATTAATTAAATCAAAAATTATTAAAACTTGGTTACACAAAAATATTGTGTGTGAATGTGGCGAAGAAAATTTGTCTCTTGTTACTAAACTCCTTCGGAGATATATACAAAGTTTTTTTTTGTAAATTTGCAAGGACCGTCATCACATTGGTGGTTCATTGTAATCTTGGACCGATCGCCCTTGATTATGGCATGATAAACAAAACCAAGTAGGAAAACCGGTATTAATGTTTTTCACCAACTAGTCCGAGACCCAACGCAAATAATACGGAACGCGTTTACGCAATTTTTCACCATTTTAAATCCTAAGAAAATTGCTCGACGTAATATTTTTAGCACAATCATGACATATTAGAGGCATCTTGATGATAACCAGAGCTTAAGGTATGCTCCCAATATACACCGCAGCAGACACAAAAAAGTAAAATTTAGTTTTCTATGAAATATGTAGAAATAATTGAAAGCCTCAAAAGATAGTTGGAACACCTGTGTTAGTCCCGAAACCTATCGTTTGGATCAAATCATTCACATTTTTTGCCCAAAAGTTGTGTGTCTTAGTACAGGTGATTTTCGAAAAACTTCGATTTGCTAAGAAATGTGTTGAAGTCGTTGTGGCGTGTGATTCTAAAGAAAAAGGAATGGCTTTTATAATCATCTTCCCTTAAACGAATGTTGGTGCTTTTTTTTCATCCATACTAAAATAAAAGGGAAGATTTTCCATTCCCCTTTGTGCCTTTATTAAAAAAATTCCAAGAATCGAAAAAATATTAAATTTTCAAACAATAATGTCTTACCTAAATTGTGTTAACAAAAATTTTTCAAAGATGGAAAAGGTCTTGAATTCTTCAACAATTAAGCAAAAAATTGTCATAAATATATCCAAATAATCTCTCCAATTGTAGGTTTTATCCCGGCTGAGAAGCTTTACTTAAGAACTAATGATTTTTTTGTGGAAATTGATATATTATTATTGAAGAGTTCCATTTTGAATTTTTTTTAATAAATTGAACTTAGTCAATTGTTAAGTTCCCGTAGAATGATTCGTACCATGATTCAATGAAGAACGCAATTGTGGTTGACGGGAATATGACCAAGGATCAACGAAATTTCTTGAATCCGAATACGTTTTAGATCAATCAAATAAAATAGATGTTTTGATATGTGGCGTACTATGTTTACGCGCAGTATCAACAACAACATCCAAAATGAGCACGCCGCATAAAACGTGAATTGAAAATCGACAAACGATCAAAATTTGGATTGAAGGGAATTGCTGGTATTTTTGATTTCGTAGATATTTTGAAACCTTACGTATGTGTTATCATACCAATTTATTTTTGGGACCTAAACTATTTCGCTATTCTTATTAGTACTTATTTTATAATTTAATAATTTATTTAAGATAAATATAGCCGAAAGAATCTTATTGATTTAATATTCAGACAAACTTCTCTTTCTCTTATTTATTTGTGTGGGCATAAAACACACAGAAATGAGGGTTTTCATTGAGATTTTGATTTAGTGAATATAATTCGTTAGATCAGTACGTTCTTATCTCATACCTTATGTAAGAAGTGAGAATTGTATTTTTGCAGTTTAGTCGTAGCTGCCTGAGGAGTAGACCGAACTTTTCAGTACAAAACCAGACTACAACATAGAGAACTCAAGGAGGGTTCTGATTTTTTGTTCAGGGTCGATTCACTTTGTATGACTCGTGGGTTTAAGTACGGGGGGATTTTGATATTTTTGGTAGATATATTATAAATGAATTGTTAATATATTTTGCCATTATTGTTAATATATTTTGTCCGTAAAAAGCAAAAAGTATTTTATTGATTTAATACACAGATAAACTTCTCTTTCTCTTATAATATTTATTCTAATACTGACGATAACTTTATGGATTCTGACATAATGAATTCTGATATTTTGATTGTGCATCAGAATATTCGCAGCCTTCGACGAAACTTAACCATTATACGTATGTATATATTTTTATGAATTCATATAATCTAAACAATTATAAGTTGTTTGGTGCTTGTGGTGGGGTGAGTATTTATTTTCATTCCAATTTGCGTTGTTCACTAGATAGGAGGGCTAAGGATATGAATTTGTGTATTTATTGGTTTCAAAACACTACACTATATATGGAAAACCTATTTTCGGTTGGCGACTTTAACATTAACATTCCTAATTTCCATCCAGTGTTTATGTCTCCTTTTGGACTTAAATCATTGATTAATATTCATACAAAGGTAATAACCTTAGCATCTACTTGTATCGATCGCTTTTTGCTCATCTCGAAATTGGATTTTTTGAAAATCATCTTGCTATAAATCAGCAAATTATGAGACAAAATAATCCAAAATTTGCAATTGTGCTCCGATAGAAAATTCGATATTTTATTATTATTATGCTTTGTATTAATATAAATCGGCTAACAACGGGCAATCTTCCTGAACGTTTATACAGATTAACAGAAAATCGAATCTAAAAACTGACGTGAGAAATGATGTCAAGCCTCTCAAATCAAAGAATTTGAAAATGAATACATTTTCAACTTTTAAGTAAAATTTCAAAATATTTTTGTTCCGGGATCAAATTACCTATACAAAATTTTGGAAAGTAGCTAAAAAATCCTTAATTGGCTAATGCTGTTGGAAGTTCAAAAATAATTTTTGTTTACGTTTGGCGATAGTAAATTATATTTCTGTAGATTTCAAAGTGATCGGGCTTCTTTTAGTGGCGTAACTACTTATCTGCAACACCCGCAGCCGCCGAGCCCCACGAAATTTTCTAATTAATTCTAATTTAAGATTAGATAGCTCAGATTAAGCTTAAGGTGCAAATTTGCAAGACGGTACATTTCTAGAAAATTTAAAAAAAAAATGAAGAAATCGTTCCTGTTGCTATTAAATATTTTCTTAAGACAGGCTCAACCATTCCTTCTCGGTTCTGACTCCATAGAAAAAAAATTCCTTTAGGTTCTGACCAATATTTAGATTTAGAAGAAAACTAGCTAAACTCGTTTGAAATCAAAGCTTTCGTTTGCTGGTTGACTAATTTGTATTATACGTTTTGCGTAACTTCAAGTTGACTTTTACAAATCAAGTTTTGATTAGAAATGGTTGGATTTGATTTGCCAACAGATAAAATTTCTTTTGCAGAAAGTTACATTTGATTTGAAAAATGGAGCTTATAGTAATTTGCTGGCGTTAGCAGCTTGCGATGTATCATTGTGATGTTCATAAATATCAAGAAGAAACTAAAAAACACATAACGGCGACTGAAAATAAATTCTTGTTTGCCTCAATTGTGCCAAACCAGTTAGTCTCTATAATCAATTTGCGTTCGTTCAACTTATAGTTTTTCATTTAGCGGATCTTTAAATATAAGAAAAATGCAAATACCAACTTAATTTTGCAACCAATGACGGTGTTTTTTTTTTTATTGTGTTTGGTGGGTTCCAGGTTTCATCTTTTGTTCACTTTTTAAAATTTCTCCTCCTTCCAAAAAATACCCTTTGTAATATCAAATATCTGAGTAAAATGATTTGAGTTGAAAAGCTTCAATAAGTGAAAGCTCTTAAAACTAAAAGTTCACGAAAGACAGAATTTATGGAAAGGCACAAAAATTATCGAGAAAGTATTAATTATCAAGCTTAAAGCTCATTGAAAACAAATACTCTAAATTAATCCCAAAATACCTCCTTCGTTTATAATATCAAATTTGAAAGTCTAATGGTTTGGTTGAAAAGCTCTTAAAATTAAAAGCTCTTAATAATTCGCATTGAGCACAAATATTCCAAATCCTACTCAAAACTCCGTCATCCCTTGTAATATCAAATTGATATGAAATGGTTTATTTAAAAACCATCGGTTATTGAAAGCTCTTAAATCTAAACACCTGAAATTATTAAAAAGCTCAAAAATGTTAAGTTCAAACCCAAAACGTATTAATTAATTGTCAAGATTAAAGCTCATTAAAAACAAATCTTCTAAATTTATCCCAAAATTCTATTACAAAGTATCGATCGAAGTTCTTAAAACTTTCAGCAAATAAGTCATATTTTTTGCACATGATCAAGCCTAAAGCTCATTGTAAACAAATATTCTAGATTTATTCCAAAATTCCGTCGCCCTTTTTCATACCAAATTTCTGAGTAAAATCATTTGATTCAAAAAACCTCGATAAACGAAAGCTTATATTATAACAACAAGTTTCCTAGTAAAATAGTTTAGTTTGACTAAAAGCTCTTGATAATTTACATTGAGAAAAAATATACTAAATTATCGCCAAATTCCGTTACCCTTTGTAAAATCGAACTTCTGAGTAAAATAGTTTTGTTTAAAAAGCTTTTCTAATTGAAAGCTCTTAAAACTAATAGTTTTTGACATTTCTTGCAAAATATAATTTTTGCTCATAAAACAACCTGAAATTATGAAAAAAATCACAAACGTTAAGTTCAAACCCAAATGGTATAAATTAATTATCAAGCTGTTACGCTTAGCGTATTGCATCTTGTAGTACTTTATGGATGCACTGTATACGTGCGTCTTTGCTCTTGGAATTTGTTCGAAAATTGGTATACGCACTAATATTTTTTTTTATCTATGTAATCGCATTTACAAGAGAGGCTTCACTAATGAATGCATACATACATATTTAAAGAGATGATTACATAAATGCCTGGTCTAATAAATTATATTATACTTAATAATTTGTAATCATACGATCTGAGAGACGTATCAGGGGATGGCAAGAGATTCTTATTAGTAATAGAAGAGTACACAGGAGTGGGGATCCAATTCTAAGCTAAAAACAGTTGATTGAGAATCACTGTTAAATTTTGTACAAGGCAGAGATCAATATTTAATGTTCATTTTTTGTGAGGCTGCCGTGATAATAGGATTTAAACGCACAATAAATTGTAATTGTTATTTATTCAATTACGGCACCGCGCCATAGTGAATTAATTAAAATTATCTGAATATTTGATTTCCATATCTAAATACAAAATAAATATACATATTATACGGATATAGTAATAATTAACGTAAATATACCTACTATACGTGTATAGTAATTATAAAGTTTTTGGGATAAAAAAACCCAAACTAAAACAATAAAACGGCAAATACAAGTATATGCGAAGTTTTTGGTACGCCGAATTAGGTTTTCACCTAATACCGTAGGCTAGGCGGTAAGCGTGCCTCAACCACCAGGCTGGATTGAATTAGCGGAGCCTCAATATTCTACCCAAGAAAAGGAAGAAAGAAAGAAAACAAAAAGAAAACAGGAATATAAATAGCAGAATAACTGGATGCTATACCCGTACAATTTACGTACCTACACACACGGGTGGCGGTACTAATTTCTAAGTGCTGAAAAAAAAAGAAACAATTATAAAATTCAGTGCTTTCTATTTCTATTCTAGAAGAAAGTTTAATAAGTGTCAATTGGCTAGTTACTTATTTTTGTTGTGATTTTATATTCTAAGTTAAAATTTTCAATTCTTTTCATTCATTGAATTCAAATGCAAAGTTGTTTTTTTGTTGTAATAATTAAATTTAAAGTCGAGGTGTTTATAAAAGTGCCGGGAGTGTAGAACTAATAATAAACATTAAGTTTTCAGAGACCACGTTCATGAGCAACCGGGGAGTACTCTTTGGCGTTTAATGACTTGGTGAGTTTATTTTATTTAAATTAAATACAAAGAATTTATGAGCGGTTGATTGTGACACTGCGGTAAATCTTATAAACACCAAGCGATCTAACTCTTGTTTATTTTTTTTAACGGTAATGATTTAATAATTATAATAAGTTAAAGGACGATGTCCTATTCGATTATCGTAGCAAATTATTATTTTTTTTATTAATGGAGAAATACATTATTTTTGTATTAAACATGCAATTTAATATGGAGTAAAACTTTTTATTTATTGATGATGATGTAAGGTGTTGTGAGTCAGGTATCTTAGTTACCGTATCTAATTTAACACGATGGTTTGGTACTTTTCCATTATTTTCGGCAACAGTGAATCCCCTATTTTCCACTGCAGTTATCCAATCATAAAATAAAACGTGTTAGTTGCCGAGAGGATCAGTAACAAAGCTTAAAGACCATCGAACACAAATATTCAAAATTTATCCTAAAATACCACCTTCCTTTCTAATATCAAATTTTAAAATTAAATAGTTTGGTTTAAAAACCTCTTAAAACTAAAAGCTTTTAGTGATTGATGATTAACTTTGAGAACAAATATTCTAAATTTTAGCCAAAATTCCCTCACCCTTTGTAAAATCGTATTTCTGAGTAAAATGGTTTGGTTGAAAAAGCTTTGATAATTGAAAGCTTATAAAATAAAAAGTTCTTGATTTTTTACAAATACATAAAACATTTTAGCGAAAAACCTAAAAGTATGAAAAGGCTCAAAGTTAAAAGTTAAGTTAAACCCCAAATTATGTTTATATAATTTTTTAACAAAACTTACGGATAATTCGATATTTTAGAACTTTTAAGAATATTTAATATATTTTGAAAATTCGACATTTCTGAGATTATTTCGAAATTCTTGATATTTTCCAAATTATATTCAAAATTTGTGATGCTTTATCGATGTATTTAGAAATCGTCAGAACATTTGCAAGATGTTTCAAGACTAGACAATAGGAAGAAATAAGTTTTTCACTAAAAGCTTTTCTTGTTCATAGGTACAAGAAGCATTCTTAGTGGCCCACAAAAATGTTGTGGGGGGCCCGAAATTTGTAGTTTCGCCAATGGCGTATAATATTTTTTATCATTTGAAAATTCGTAAATTACTGTATAAATAATTAGAAAATTACGGAAATTTTTAGTCATTCATATTAAAACAGAATTGCATATTTTACACACGACAGTTTGGCGCCACATATCTTAAAATGTCATGTTTTTGGTGTATAAGATCTAGATTTCGAAAAAACAAATTTAATTAGGGACTGATAATTTTGAAGCTCTAATATGATTTTCTCCAGAGCTTTGAACTTCAGGATAATCATTTGAAATGCATTTAAATTTTCATAAAATATTTTGAACCACCCGCATTGTTGGGTAATAATTCGTCCATTTTACCAAAAATATTCTGTTTGATTTAAGCCATAAAAATTCTCAACATAATTATAAATCGAATAATAAAAGTTGGTTTTGCACCCACCTTAAACTCATATAAGTTTAATACCACCTGGCATTCTTTGTTACTCTAGACAATAGAATCAAAAATAATTAACGTCTCTTTTACCAAGAAAACAATGGGTGGTTGGTTCCATTTAGCAAAAACAAAAACAACAATTAAATTGCAAATTTCAACAAATTTTATAGCCTTAAAGATCTCTTCATACAAGTGCCCCCAAACATATATATATTCATGTATTGCATATATACAAATAACCCAAAATTTATTTATGATTTTCTAAACGAAAATTTGGACCACCTACTGCTTGTATTTTTACATTTCAACCAGATTTGAACGCAATGAATACCATAACATCTGATATATTCAAAATTTTATAAATTCCACTAAATCGAGATCGATAAATTTTGTGGTTTTCCACAATATTTGACTTCTTCTTCTACATCATTTATATCGTGCGGTTGTTAATTGAAATTCCAGAAGTGTAAATTATCATGTTACACATTGGATCAACCAAATTTTAATGATGACATTAAAATGTTTATGATGTGGTCCGCGCGGTTTTGATAACAATATTGCAATTTAATTTAATTATAACTTTTATAAATGAATCGATCCGCCGGTGTAACACAACAATCGTTTTCATAATTAGACGGTAGCTCTTAATTTAGACTTCTTTTTTTGTATTTCATCGTGTTGTTATTAACGTTTATTAATCAAATCATGTTCCGCTATAAACGTATCGAGTAGTCTCGATTTTGTAACGAATAAACAAAACAAAAAAAAAAAAAAAACTAAACGTTTTTAATTAAGATTAGAGTCGTTTTGGCGGCCTAACTTAATTAAAAAATCTAAATAGGTAAATACGAAACGAACGATTTTTCTTAATTAGTTAATTTAATTTAGACAAACTTTTTTTTTTTTTTGTTTTTGTAATTTAATGTCATATTTACATGATTCTTTTTGTAAGTTTTGTAATAAATTTTATTTCATCTGTCAAGGTACCAAATACCGTGTATATAAAGGCGAGAACAAAACTGCACGTTAGAAACTCTTTTTCAAGATTACAATCATCTTTTATAATATTATAAAATGTAACATGATAAAATATAAATCTTCTTAAAAACACATTTGTATACGGTGGTGTGTAGAGTAGTGCATAAGGTGTGAGAAATTTAAGAAATTTTTTGGTTTTGCGGAGGACGGTTGTTCGCTCAAAACAGCTTGATATAACTAATGAGAGATAGTATCACACGTTTATATGTACAGATTCAAGTATCAAATTCATTAAATTTTTTTTTTTTCGCTGCAATAAAATTTTAAATTATTTAATTAAATGATTTTAGTAACACATTTAGTGTGATAAATATATATATACATATATTGTGTGGTGTTGTTGTTTAATAATGCGTTTCGTGTATAATATACCTCGAAGACATTCATTATAAATAAAAATATGTTTTTCTTCATACCTAAGACAAAAATTTATTATTTATTGATTATCAAAAGAATAAAAAAACAAATTTATTTGGGCACGATCGATGACTGAGCAAAAAACCAAAAAAAAGTAAAACGCTTAAATTATATATATTTATGCAAATAGGGCTCGTCCACAAATTTGTTAACTTCTTACACCTTGTGGTGTGCGCGCACCAACAACAAAATATAAATCGCACAAACGAAACATATCCTTGAGGGCACATTCCATCACCTTGTTAATTAAAATAAAAATGTATAAACGAGAGTTTAAATTTTTTTAAGTCACACATACGAGTAGATATGCAAAAAAACTTGGATCACAAAATGGAATTAAATTCGTGAATTGTTTTTTGCTTTTAATTTTAATTAAGTTATCACCTATATAAAAAAAAAATTCTAGTTGTGTGTCTGCGTCGGTCTAATGATTCCCAAGATTCGTATACATACAGACATGTAAGCAGATTTATTTTTTCTGACGATACATATAATTAAATATAAAACTATTTTGTGGTTACTGATACAAGACATAAATGAAACGGTTGGATTTTTTTTTCTTTTTTTTTAGTAGATATAAGACAATAAAATTCACCAAAAACCGAAAAAATAGCGTAGGATGCATCTTATTTCGACGAGAGAACATTAATAGCTTCTCATGTCTTAGTCTTACTTTTGTTTTTGGTTTTTATTGGTTTAATGATCATGTGATAGTGGGTTTACAATACAAAGTCAAAAAACTGTGACGATCTGTGCTAAAATAATGCCAAAACGGAAATATTTGGAATTCTCATTAAACAAAAATTGGGAGGATTACAAACCATCGATTTAAATTTTATTAGGGTGGTTTGATTGGTGAACCAATTTTGATTATTTTTTAATGTAAGAATGTTAGTGGAGCTAATGTGTTAGTCTAACATTTAAAGAAACGGAAGCAAATTTTGAAAAATTTGTATTGTTTACTAAAATAGAGAACTCCCCAAAACCGCTTAGCATCGATCCTTTCTGCGCATGGATGACATGAAATTATGTACCTTTGCTTGGGTTTTATGTTGTAATTAACAAAAATTTAATGTGGCCTACAGCTTAGCGAAATTTCTTTGGTAGAAGCTTCTTAATTTCATATGTTTTGTATATATGTGCAGCATCCAAGAGCACCGTAGAACAATATTTCTTTTCCTCGACAGTGCTTTTGATTGTATTTACAATTCTGTGTATTTACTCTAAGATACCATGTTGGTTTCGGGATCAAAACTGGTTGTCTAGAATATCGTACCGCTCAATTTCCCTTAAAGATATTTTCGAATAGCTTTGAAATTGTGGGCAGCAAGCTTATTGGAAAATATGAAGATATTTTGATTCCATTTTCTCCAGGCATTTTTGAGGAATATAACCGATCGCATGATAGCGTTCAATATGAATGTTATTCGTTTTATGCAATTTTCTAGCAATTTCCTTATCATTTTTCCAGTAATAAGATCCAGTCTCAGTGGCATTTTTGGGCTTACGTTATTTTAAATTGTATTACAGTGAGCATTCTATACAAGCAACTTATCTGAACCAATATTTTCAAAAATGTTACTTATGTAGAAAAAAGGAGTATACATTTTAAGAAAAATCAGTTTTTTGATTATTAATAAACTAGCTGTTACCCGCGACTTTGTCCAAGTTGTAGCTCTAAAATTACACGATACATTATATGCATAATTTTTTATCTTCAATCGTATGTTTTTATATTGTCTAAAAAATATTTTGATTTCCAATTAAAAGTTCTTTCAAGAGATCTGGAGCTGGAATTTAATTGGACTTTACCTGAGAAGAACAACAAAAACCTTTTGACTCCCTTTTCCATTTTCCTGCTTGACAATAAGCACCTTTAACAAGTCATGACATCAATTTGTCCATACTTAATGAATTGTAACTGCAACCCCTTGTTTCTTTATGAAACCAAATCGAATTCATCAGTCATAGGATCTTCTAAAAGTTGTGCCGTAAATGATCTGCATCTAATTCCGTATCATGCTGTAATTTTAGATTACGTTTGGTGAATCTCATTTGTTTTCTTGTGCGGTCTTAAGTTATCATAACGCTCTGATCATAAGAAATTGTTTCACACTGTTTTATTTAACGTATATCTAGTTATCTATGGTATATCTATAAAGATTTCTTTAGCTATATTGCTGCCTTCTATTGTATGAAAAAGGGTTTTCGAGTGATTATATGTATATTATTTTGGTATGATTTGCTGTGTTTACATTATCTGTATATATTCTGTGGCATCCAAATGTTTATTGCTATATATTTGTACTAACAGTTTTGAATCTGATGATCTGAATTTATTGCTACTGTTGACCACTTGTTCGGCTATTGTAGATTCAATAACATTTTTATTTTGGGTTGCTTTCAGGTGTTCCTGAAAATCTTCTTGATGTTGTTCCCTGTCCTTAGTTCACTGTCACAGTTTATTTATTTGATATATTCCTGGCTTTTGATGTCCTTCAGTTTTATTCTTGTAGTTTTCAATGCGTGTTTTTACTTTTGTGCTGCTTTTGTTGATTGTAAAGTTATTGTGCTGTTTAAAGACGCTAATTATTGATTTTTAACGGGCTGAACGCAAATTTCAATAGTGGTCGGTATTCAAAAATTAATTTTTCTTTTTTTGTTTCAAGAAAATTAGTCTTCACTGTACAAACCATAACAATATTTATCAATACGTACTTGTATAATATTGATTTCGTGTAATACTTCCTCGAACCAGTTTTTTCGTTTTCCGTGAAAATGAGAGATTTTTCCGGCGTAAATCTATTTCTGGTCACGTTTCGGATAATAAGTTATCACCAAACCAAATTTCATCAGAATCGTTTCAGTCCTTTTTCGTGATTGACGAACATACAAACAGAAAAACAGACAAAAATTTCAAAAACTATTGTTTTGGGGTCAATATCGTGCACCTAAGCTGTAATCAATTCCTTTTATGAAAAAAATTTTTATGTACAAATTTTTTACTATGTAGTTACTACTTTATTAATATAAATAAGCAGTTTTACTAGTTAAAATAATATGTATTAATTAAGTCGTTTAAGAACTGATTGTTCTCTGATTCGTCGTAAAAACAAGATCTCATTGCTTGTAAGGTTATTTTCCTCTGCCCATTCTACTGCGACGTTGAAAGAATCTATCACATTATCAATGCTGATCTTGCTCTTTTTCTTCCATATCACCCTCTTTGTTCGCGATGCTCTTGTCATTTGCTATTTCATCTTCTATTTCAAAAAGTACGCTTCTCTCATTGATACCAGTCGCCAATTCCATTATTTTGTTCTCAGTTAAATCATTTTCGATTACCAAATTGTACAGTCTAGCCAGGGGGATATCGTCCTCTTCCACAAAATGGTCACCCGGTTTATTAAATTCTATTGCGTCAACCGATGAAAACAGATGTTTAAATGAACTCATGACAACGGATTGTGGGAGTTCATTCCAGGCTTCAACTATTAAAAACGCCACGTCTTTTAAATTAATATTTTTAAGAGCTGAGACCATGTCGTTATTGCCGTTTACACATAACGCCACGAGTGTTGGCAGAAGGTGCTTTCGATGACGGTTGCGACAAGGGTGTATTGTCGGGTGGAAAAAAAAATAACCTTGAAGTTTTCATCATCTGAAAAAGTGTTTGCTGTCCCATGACAGGTAGCATTGTCGACCAATAAAATTGCTTTTTCTTCCAAGTGACGAGAAACTTCAGGGATGAACAAATCGTTGTACCACTCCTTTAAAAGAGCAGAGGTTTGCCAAGCATTTTTGGATGATTTGTAAAACAGTGGTAAATTTACATTTTTAAAACCGAAGATTTTTTGATTTTCCAATCATCATGAAATCGAGTTTATGCGTCCCTGTTGCATTTACACAAGGCATAATGCTGACCCTTTCTTTCATGGTTTTCTGTCCAACAGCATTTTTTTCGAAAACGGTTGCATTTGTTTTCTTGTGCAAATCTTTATAAACCAGACCGGTTTCGTCACAATTGTAGATCTGTTCCGGTAAAAACCCGTTTGCGGCAATACATTTTTTGAAATTGCTTGTAAATGTAGCAGCACTCTCAGCATTGCAGGAAAGTTTTTCAAAATTCTTATGCCGTAGCGTTTTTTGAATTTATCAAGCCAGCCATCACTGGCTGAAAATTCTTCGTGTCCATTGAGTAACCATTTTAAATCTAGTGCTTTTACTTTGAGCATGTCGTTTGAAACCAATTCGTTCGCTTCTCTTCGTAGTAAAAACCAAGCGTATAGTTTATCATCAAGATCCGGATTTTTTAATGGCTTCATTAGCTTGATATTTTTTTTTTTTTGATTAACATATGTTTTTGAGGCAAACTCTTCCAAGTTTTCTTTATTGTTTTTTATCCTCGTTAAAGTCGACTTATGGATGTTGTAGCTTCTGCAGATCTCTGTTGGTGTCTTGCCATCTTGGAGTTCATTTAAAATTGATAATTTTGTTTTCACAGAAGTTGATACTCTGCCTTTCTTCTCCATTTTTACGGAAGAATAAAAATTAAAATGAATAATAAAACCATGGTTGCTTGTAAAGAAATTTTGGAATCAAAAAAGTTGCTATTGCAGAGGTTGCTACAATAGAATGTTGCTTGTGTAAAGGTTGCTTATAAAGAATGCTCACTGTATTAGCATAAAATTATTTGTTTCCTCTTGTACGAAAACTGTCGTTAGATGAGCAGCAAAAGCATTGGTTTCTTCATCGCTTTTCGCCCAATTTCCAGTTGGAAGTCTAATCGGTGGATTCGAGTTCGTTGACCATTTTAACTTTTCAAATAAAAATGATTTTAAACCGGACTTAAATGTATTTAATTTACGTGAGTTTTTTAATTCATCCGGCAGGCTATTGTATATTTTAGGTGCCAATATTATAAACGAATTTTGGAAATTTGTTGTTGTAAAAAAATTTCAAGCCGAATACATATATTGCTTATATCTCAAGTCGTAATTGATACTAACAATAGGCTGACTGATTTTAATAGGAAAAATGCTTATAAAACTTTATAGACAAACAGATGTCTCTTAGGAACAATTTTCGATAACTCAAACAAAGGCCACGAAGTAGATAGCCTCTATGCGTTTAGCATGATACGAATAATATGTTTACAAAACATGCATGTGAAGTTTATCCTAATTATTTCTTAAAAAAAAAAAAAATTTAGGAATATTCTAGGAAAAACTTCATTCGCCTTTTTGCCGATATGAAGTTTATACTATAATTTTCCTAAAGCAATCAAAACATTATAATTATTGCGTGTGTTTGTGTAATGAAAACATTTAGGCGAATTCAAGAAAATACGATCATTATAGACCCCTCCTTTATCCATCTTTCCAAAATAAATTTTGTTAAAATCCGCCTTTTTTTATAAAAACCCACTTTTGGAGAGTGTTGCATCTTTGTTTTTAGTACGACTAATATTTTTTTAAAATGTTGACGTTCAGAACGCGTTTTAAAATTCAAATTCCCCTTCTCCAGAATTTATCTCCAACCTGTTCTTAGAGTTTTCGAAAAAGTAAAAAGTAGATTATTTGTTAAAAGGTGGATTTTATCAAAAAGACACAAAAAGGTGGATTTTATCAAAATGAGACCGTGATCTTCGGATTCCCTCACTAGGTTGTGAGGTGCACCCTTAGGTCAACTAATCACTGATTTTCAGAAATTTATCATTGGCCTTGCATATTGAAATGGGACGTTTTGTATGTTAACTCCGTATACCATAGAAGTACTGACATATGACATGGACCTTGCATATAGAAACATAATTTTGTGTATACTAACTCCGTATACCATAGAAATATTGACCTATGACATAATAGTAAACAGGGTTAGAGACCGTGATCATCGGATTCCCTTACAGGGTAGTAAGGTGCACCCCTAATGATAAATTTCTGAAAATCGCTGATTAGTTGAGTTAGGGGAGCGCACCTTACTACCCTGTAAGGGATTCCGATGATCACGGTCTCTAACCCTGTTTAGTATTATGCCATAAGTCAGTACTTCTATGGTATACGGAGTTAACGCACAAAAAGTTCCGTTTCTATATGCAAGGTCAATGATAAATTTCTGAAAATCAGTGATTAGTTGACTTAGGGGTGCACTTTACTACCCTGTAAGGGAATCCGATGATCTAATCCTGTTTAGTATTATGTCAAATGTAATACTTCTGTGGTATACGGAGTTAGCACTTAAAATATCCTATTTACAAATTTTAATTTATACTTTTGTTAATAATTTTTATCGAAACATTTATATAAATTAGATATTTATTTTGTTAATTATAAATTTAATAATTTACTATTATTAATGTAAACATTATTAAAAAATATTTATTAGTAATTCGTTTTAATTAGTACTCTATTCCATCGCCTAAATTTATGCATTTTACTAATACATATAAGTTTATTAGTTGGTGTTGTTGTTTTTGGAAAACTTTAGGATAAAATTCACAGCGGTTACATAACAAGGGGATGAATTCTTGAATAGTAAGTCCATCCTCAGCACGCTAATCCAAATGATAGCCTCGATTCAACAAGGGCAAAATAAATAATTTTTGAGACTGCGGGAGGACACATATATGTGTACTTACGAAGAGAATCGATTTGAGGACGCCAACGCATAGAATTATCTACAATCAAACCAAACTACTTAAAATTTGATACTAATTCAACTTTAAAACAGTCACTGACGCAATTTATATATATGACCACAATTCAAATCATGGTAAATAACACCAGGATCAGTAACAACATCATTATTAAGTTTATATATCATACGAGTACCCTTACTTTTTGTGCTTAGAAACATAGTATTTCCTCAGAAGGCTTAAATCAGTATTCTTAGACTGAATATTATACATATGCAACTGGTCCTTATAAAGAAATGCTAGATCATCCGCAAAAGCTATTCATTTTGAACAAAACTTGGAATTTAGGTAGATCAAAAAGAGGATGGAGCCTAAAACAAAACCTTGTGGAACACCATCATTTATCATTTTAACCTCACTAATAACTTCACCAATTTTAACTATCTACGACCTCTCGGAAAGATAAGATTGTAACCACTATAAAGTAACGCATCTAAAATCAGCAAGCAAAAGTTTTTGATATAATACATTGTGGTTAACCATATCAAATGCTTTTGTTAAATCCACGAAAATAGACGCAACAGATCTTTTCTTATCAAGAGCTGCATATAAGAAATTTGTGACTTCTAATAAAGCACCCTCAGTATAGCAGAATTGCTATAAATTAGGTCGAACAAATTTTCTCTAACATTACTTACGGTAAGTTTTATATTATGAACTGCATTAACAAACTAATTATTGAATATATCTGCACCATTTCACATGTATCAGTTATAGAACAATTTTCATCAATGTTAATTTTCTCAATTTGAGCGTTTCTGCGGTTTTTGTTAGGAACCTCATCAACTAGTTTCCAGCATTCTGAAATATTTCCATTAGCACTATCAAATTTATTTTTATAAATGTTCTCCTTAGCCAGAATCACATCATGTTTAACAATTTGGTTTAATTCATCGGAACGATTTTTTCAACGAATTTTTGTTTATATAAAATTTTAGACCGATCTGTTTGCGAATATACTGCAGACCAATTTTTCGCAGATAAATCATTTGTTAAATTTGAATAATTAATTGACATTTTCAGGCATTTAGCTGCTAACGTTTTAGAATCAGATACACAATTCAACAAAAATTTTATAGAGCACATACAATGATCGGTGATATTTAGATTATGAACTTCTGCGCTGAAGCAAACATCAAAATTAGATGAGCATCTAAAAAAGTAATGGTCCAGACACGATGAAGAATTATTTGTAATACGCGTTGGAGTATTATTCATTGATTTTAAACCATGTGAGACCATCATTCACAAATATTCATCGATTAACAAACAATTTTTTGGTTTTTCATTAACAGAAACTGACGAGTTGAAAGCGTGAAATCTATAAGTACACACAATGCATCAATAAAAGAGGCAGTACTGTTCTGGATACTATCATCAAAAAATACAATAACAACTCTCACTCTATTCAAAAGGTTACACTTACCAAATACATTAAAGTCAGAGATACTGTAATTATCCATTTCATGATCTTCAATCCAGATCTCCGACAGTAGGATGATTTGTGGCATAATCTCAAGTGCGGCAATATTTGCTAGAAGTAAATTAAAGATTTTACGTATATGTATGTATTTCTGATATTTTGGTGTAAAATATATAAAAAATCCATTCTTTGACTTGTTTAATTTCCCGGAGAGTTGGCCGGGGTACCCGGTGTCCAACAACCTAACAAATAATGATTAGCTAATTTTGAACGACGAGTAGTCCAAAGTTTTATTAAGTTTTTAGCCGCTTGCTCTTTTATATTAAATTTGACATTCAAGTAATTTAGCAGGACATTCTCAGTTAGACTATAATGGAGCCTTGAATTAGCAAGTTGAATAGCTTTTCTAATTTGTTCTTTTGTAATTGCACTAATCTGATCTTTTATTTTCTCCTTCAGAGTAATATACACTGGAAATTGTAATAAATCAGCAGAAGTGGTTTGTTTGTTTCTTTTGTGACCTCTTTATAAATATGTATAAGAATCTGATTGACCTTTCTTTATTACAGCTTTTAATTCCTTTACACAGCTATCAATTTTTTGCTCAATCAAATTGCTTATTTCCACTTTATTGCTTTCAATCTTTTCCATTATTAACTCATAATTTTTTTTATTTTTATAATGACACAATTATTTAAGCACTCTTCACAAACAAAATTGTTTGAAACGTTCTTTTTTATTAGCTCTACATCATAGGCCGAGAGCTGCACACACTTTCTATGATAACGGTTAGTACCAATGTTTCAATTTGTTCTCTTATTTCTTCCACTGTTTCGTTTCTTTCACATAATTAAATTTCACAGGTATACAAAACTGAATCGAATTTGGTGGATTGTTTCACCAGATTTCTTGCTAAATGGTTTGATTTTGATACTACAACATCTCAAACCGTAAATAAGTCTGTCATTTACTAAATAAGTTAAATTCCACGTTTGTTAGATTTTCGATTAAATCTAGCATTTTTAAGATACGCTTTGCTGTGTAAAGCGTTTGTAATTTTACCTCGGATGATGTTTCTTTAACTGTTAAATCCTGTTAAACTGATAATAAAATAAAAATTTAAGTAAGGGTCCATTACTACTCAAAAAATGAAATCACACCAGAAATAATCGAGTTTTATTTCATATATTTAAAAAAATTCGCGATCATTTGATTACGAAAACGAAATAAGGAAGACAAAACATTACGGAAATTTTAGTAACGTTTCATTACGAGAATTTTCGTAATCCGATTTGAAGAATGTCACTTTAGGGGTTACGTAATACTTTGACATTAACTAGGATTACGAAATCTTTCGTAAAGAATCCGCCTCAATAATTTGTTCAGAAAAATTTTTTTCTAACCCCTCATAAATTATCAATTCACGTAGATATTCGCAGCTGAAATTTGGCAGAGATGTCAACAAGGGTCCATATTTTATTCTATTTTTATTATTTGGCTATCTGGACAAACATCAAAACATTAGATTGGATTTTTTTAGTGCTAATGCATTTACTAATAAGCCTAAATACATAGGTAATTCAAGTATAATTGCTAATGGTTGATAACGTAAATCCAGAAAAATCGAAATTCAAAATATCGATCTATTCATCTGAATTTGAATCATTACAACTTTTGAATCCAGTCGTATTGAAGTCTGAAAATTTGGCTTTCTTACTTTTAGAATGTTTACTTTTGAACCAACCTTGATTTTTGTTTTATTGGGTTTTATGAAAAAATCTGTATTCCATTTGATTTTACTCTTACGAGTTGCTGGGAATTGAAAATCGCCTGTAGGTCACTCAGCTTTACTACAGGAAGGCTAAATAAACCTGGAGGGTGCCTGGTATCCAGAGTCTGTCAGCCATTGGCATATGCTCTTCCACCTTAGATTAGGGTTTTTTGTCAAGGTTTTCTCCTTTAGCCTGTGCCAAATGGCCAAAAATGTGCCAAATGGCCTTAGTTACTAGTGGTTGCCACGAGGAGGCAGCACGTACACTTGCGAATTGTGAACAAGTTACCCCTTACACAATTGTACCTGTTACGCAGCTGCCTAATACATGACCAGAGCAGCTTACGTGATGCGCACCCTACTGGAAGGTTACGAAACTGGTAGATTAATCTACTCAACTTTGGTCCCCCCCATCCCTCCAATAGACGCCAAACCACCTCCACCTACAGTAGAAAATGAGGTGGAAACGAATGGCCGTAAATTTAAATGTAATGATGTTATGGGACGGGTGGTAATACTCGGTGGTAATAACGTCAACATCATTTCCCACTTCCATCATATTCACAGGGCGTTATGTAAATTCTATTAGATTGGTTGTCGTTGATCGTCCTTTGAAAAAACCATGTTGATTGTTAGAAAACAGTGGTTTACAATGAAGGCACAGTCGATAATCGTACACAATACTTTCAAACGGCTTAGGAATAAAAGACAGTTTCGCAATTGGCCCATATTTATTTATTTATAGTATTTTATAAATAATTTAGTATTAAAAGGAAAAACACACATGGAACAAAGTAATCGAAACAAAAAAAATAATGAAGTTGAATCAATTAGTCAATTTCCACCTCATGCTTACACATTCTATTTTGAGCAATAGCTCATTTACAAAAAAATATATACCACGAGGTGAAATAATATTAAAAATTAGCAATAATAACAATGTTAATAAAAATAAATTAAAAAACTACGCATTGCCCGTCAATCACGCCACTCCAAAAAATTTGATTTAAAAAATTTTGCCGATCTTACCCTCCCTCAATTCCCAATGGAATAAATTCCAAAGGAAAAGTCTCCTAACATGAAATGTTTTGTTTAACGACCTACAACAATTTTTAGCCGGAATTAGGCGGAAGTTAGAGGAATGAAACCTACTAAACATTAATTTCCTATATAAGGCTCCTTAGCTTTGAGAAGTTTAAAAATAAAAAGACAAACGCGAACAAATCCTAAAACAAGGCTAGAGTTGGCAGAAATATGATCGAGCTTTCTAATACCAAAAATAAACCTAGTACAAGCATTGAAACTTCTTTGGAGAACATTCATATATTCTATGAACAACTAAGCATGCCAAAGACAGTCTTACTAATACTAACTGAATGGTCACCCCAAGTAAGAGATTTATTAATAACTAAGCCTAAATCCATAACAGTATTAGACTATTTAATTAGCAAACCCGGGGAAAAATACCAGGAAAGGACCAGGTATCTAACGGTTTTTTATAAATTAAAAAAAAATCTTCATTTATCAGAGAAATATTCCTAACAATAGAATCCTGATCTAAACGACTATTTCTATAAATTTAAACGTCATCAGCGAAAATATGAAATGAACAATGTTGAATAGAGGTTTCTACATATGTCATTGATGTATATAGAAAATAATAGAGGACTCAGCACTGGACCCTGAGGGACGCCGGAAATTACAGGAAGGAAATTAGACAAGGAATTCTCGAAAAAACCTGCCTGAGAACGATTAGAAAGATAGTTAATTTGGCAGCATAAATCGAAAATCTAAACTGAAATAAGAGTTTATTAAAACGAATTCTGTGATTAATAGAATCAAAGGCCTTAGAAAAACCTCACAAAGAGAAGTCAATTCCATATTATACCTAATATCATCACATACGTTTAATAACGCAGTAGAAGTGCTATGAAATTTTCTAAACCCAGATTGGAAGAAACTAATTATTGCTATGTAAACGCGATTGAATTTGATTTTTAACAACTATCTGGAAAGCTTTAGAGAGAGAGAACTTAAAATGCTAATTGGCCGAAAATGGGTAAGCTCTTTGGGGGTGGAGATTATTTTACTTAGCTTTCACTGATCTGGATAGGAAGAGGACGAGAGAAAAAAATTGAAGATATGTAACAAGTATTTTAAGCAATTCGCTTAACGAATTTTAAATTGACGTTATCCAGACCAGAAGATTCCGATTTAACCTTCCAAATAGCATATAAATATTTGAAAATGAAAACGAATGAAAGGGCGCGTTAAAGAACAAATAGACGGTACTACTGCCCGAGTTCAGACTAGAGCAAAAATAACTATTAATGTAATTGGGTTTGAAAACCCCACTAGATCTACTCTTGCATCTGCCTAGGGCTAAATTACGAACATTACGCCAGAAAACCTTGAAAGGAAGAGAGGAGTCTAGCTTGTCCTTGAAAAAATTACGTTTAGCAATTCGAATTAACCCTACAACTCGGTTACGAGCCTGCTTGTAATCTGAATGAGACTGATTATTAGGATACCTTTTCCATAAACGATATTCACTAACTCTAATATTTATGGCATTCGAAATTTCCTGAAACAACTACGGCTGAGATTTTGTTTTGCAAGTAACATTTTTAAGCGGAACGCAACTATCAAACAACAAACTAATATATGAGTTGAAAAATTCTCTTTTACTAGTTGCAGAACTAAGGCAAAAAATATCCTCTCAAGGAACCGAGTTGCAAACTAAGTAAAGGCGGGAATTATCTATACTATCAAAATCTATAATGCTAAAACTATTAGGTTTAGGTGGAGTGTAACAGTTTACAGAAAAAACTAAAAGATCATGATGGGATCCCTTACCGAGAGACAATTGATTGAAAAATAAATAGAGTTATTAGTAAAAGGGAGATATGATCAATAAGGGAATAAGAGGCACCGCTAGTGGTTGGACAAGAAAACGTTGGTGCCACAGTGTTGTGTAAGGATAAATTAAGACTATTTAAAAGATTCAAATAATCCCGAGGGAAGCCGGAATTTTGGAGTATATCGAAATTAAAGTCACCTGATTTATACATTTCATCGAATCTACAAGAGAAATAACTAAATAAACGATCTAAGTCTACAAGTGATTTTTTAAATAGGGCATACGACCTCTTACTAGTTTTTGGTGGATTATAGACGGTACCAAAACATTGACAAATAAAAACTCTAAATCCGATAATAACAATTTTGAAATGGATGAAGGGATATAGTAACTAATCGTGCCTTAATGTGATCACCTACAACAAACATACATAAACCACCATAATTAAAGGGAGGTGCCGCTCTATCTTTTCTAAATATATTATAACCTTTGATGGCCATAGCTGAACTAGAGATTTTTGGGTTTAAAAAGGTCAACTGAAGCACCAAAAGAACGTCAACTCAAGCACCATTAAAAATGTGACGAATCTCATCAATATTTGGGGCTAAACTTTGCACGTTCAAACTAGCTACATTTAACAATAACCTATCAACTAACATAGATTTTAAAACTACATTGGGGTTATTAAAATTAAAGTCAAAACTTAAGTGTCAACACGACGTGGGCATCGGAACGACATTACTGGAAATCTAAAGTTAAAGTAAACAAAGGAACAATACTTAACCGTTGAGCCCCAATTTGTGAACCCAAAAAATCGAAATTTTTAATTTTTTTCCCCCTTTGGGGAGAAAAAAACGTGACAAGTCTGTCTAAGGCAGCTTGAATATGCCATTGAGTTAGAGATATCCGATGATTTACGTCCCTTTTTATGGATCAGAACTATGAAAGACAAACGTGAACACTCCTACTGAGGCAGATTTGAACTGTAATATTATTAAATTTTATTTAAAATACATAGTGTTAAAATCAATATTTGTTAATAACTCGTTAAGTTTCAGAATCAATGTTAACACCACCATGATCAACAAAATGTGATTAAAATGGGTGGATGATAAGAATCAATAGGAAATAGGTTAAATTGGTTTTTGTAACTAAGTTGTTATTGACGTCGGAAGAAAACCTTAAATCGAGTTGTCTCTCCAAATTATTTTTGATATTACTGACCTGCAAAAGACATGAGTTTGACATATTATCGACAACTAAGGTTTCCTTTGATACCGAAATGATGGTTGTTCAAGCCTGCTCCCTTTCTCTGGACTCTGATGGGGAAAACCTGTTGAAGTCTCCGCGAGAGGGGGATGGCAACGGCGACCACATAAAAGGATTAAAAGAGAAGACGGGCGGCGAAACGACGGATAGCGGCGGTTGTCCATGGGTTACTTTTCCGATACGTGAAGTAGAGGAAGAGATGAATAAGGTATGTAACAGTTAACAATGTACAAATAAACCTGCATCACACGAAGGCTGAACGAAAGGGTATAAATTATTATACTCAGGCAACTCTGAGAAGATCAGATCGTGTATTTTGGCGAAAAATAATTTGAATATTTTTCTTCTTCCTCAAATTAGTAGTGGGGATGTTACCGCGGCGAGCGTTGAGGTTTGCTGTGAAAAATTATAGCTAGCCTCAGCCTATATGGATCGGGAGAAGGAGGTTCCACCGGATAACCTGGGGGAACTGATCCGGGAAGCAGGTCAAAGGAAGGTAGGTGTCATACTTGGATGTGATGCAAACGCGCATCACACAATCTGGGGAAGCACAGACATTAATGAAAGGGGTGAGTTATTTTTTGAATACTTATTAAATACTAACCTCTTAGTTTGCAATATTGGGCGAGAACCAAAATTTATTATCAGGAATCGACAGGAGGTCTTGGATGTGACATTTGCGTCAGATACTATTTTTCATATGATCAGGGAATGGAGAGTGGAGAATGAGCACTCGTTCTCTGATCACCGGTATGTAATATATAACATCAACGTCAACCCTGTTACCCGGAAAGCCTTCAGGAATCCTAGAAGGACAAACTGGAACAAATATGGGGAGGTGTTAGAGGAGATATTGCCGCTGGAGGTTCGAGAACTTCCGGCGACAGTAGAAGAACTGGATTGCATGGTTGATATTGTCACAAAGGCATGCAATTTTTCATTTAATGCTGCGTGCCCCTTGATAAAACCTAGGGGCAAACAGAAGCCGACATGGTGGTCCACTGGGTTGGAGACCTACCGGAAGGCTTGTAGGGTAGCCTTTGATAGGGCCAATAATACCAGGGAAGCTCGGCATTGGGACTCATGTAAGGAAGACCTGAGGAATTATAAGAGAGTTGAGGAAGGCACAAAGGAGGTCCTGGAGACTCTTCTGTGGTAAAATGGAAGAGGTATCTGAGACTAGCCGTCTTAGGACGATTATTTCTACCAACCAAACCAGTCCCAGTTATTTAATTAGGCCGGTGGGTCATGGACAGCTTCTAGTATGGAATCTCTAGAGCTTTATTAAATACGCACTTTCCGGGAAGCCTCGATGACTCGACAGAGCCGGGGGCTCATCGAGAAAAACCTTCAATAGAAATGGAGGGCATCGTGGATAGGGAACGGATCGCGTGGGAAATGAACAGGTTTAAGCCTTATAAATCGGCTGGTCCAGATAGGATTATACCAGCGGAGATCCAGAGGAACTTGGCAGTCATCCTTCCCTGGCTGGAGATGATCTTCAGAGGATGTCTGAAATTTGTCTATATTCCTAGGAAATGGATGGAGGTCAAGGTGGTCTTCATTAAGGAAGCGGGGAAAAGGTCGCATGCTTATCCGAAGGACCTGAGGCCTACAACTCTATCATCCTTTTTGCTGAAAAGCTGTCTCTCAGTGGAAGTGTCTGCAGGTGAGGCACTCGACGATAGTTGGATCACTAAGGAATGAACTGGTGAATCTAGATTATGCTATACCAACCTTGTGCTTCGATAAAGGGTTTCGGACCGTCTGTCCTTCAAGCGAATCCTGGAAGGACGGATCAATACTGGAAAACGAGGCAGTGCAATGTTTCACGGACGGCTCTAAGCTAGATGGTAAGGTAGGAGCCTGAGTCTTCTGTGAGAAGCTTAATGTTAATATTTCTGTTCGTCTTCCTGACTACTGCAGCGTGTACCAAGCTGAAGTGGTGGCGATCGGGGAAGTCGTGACCCTCTTCAAAAAACCGCGATTTTCATAAATAGTGGAGGGAGGTGATGTAATTAGTCTAAACCACTTTCAATTTTTTTTTTTTTTTTTTGCAAAAAATTACAGACTAGAAACTTCAATTCAAAGTATGAAATGAAATTTTGTATTCCACCTTTATATTTCCACCACCGTATATAAACGATTAACTTCATGCAATCTTTCAATAAGGCATGCAGTTTTCATATAGCTTCGTGTCCATGCTAGAGGTGCACATATAGTGTTTTTTAAATCTCTATAAACTTCATTTTAATATAAATAAATAATAAATTTTAAAAATTCTGTATGATTTAATCATTATATTGATTGAATTGTTTTAAAATTTTTATTTTTATTTATATTTTATAGGTTATCGCGTGTAGGCAGACCAACTGAAAATACAATAACAACAAGATGAAATAAACTGACAACAACAACAAACCTATAATTTTTTTTTATGTTATATTTGTTCTTAGAAGCATAAAGTATATAATTCTTGTGTATATGTTTACAATGTCCACCTCCTCCAATTTTGTGTTGTCTTAGAATTATATGGCAAATTATGAGAAAATAAATATCAATATTACAAACAATATAATACTGTTATGTTATACATATATTGATCGTCTTATAATGTATGTATACAAAACGAGAAGAATGGATCATTAACATAAACCAATTTCACCTGAATATATCAAACCACGATATATCGTTTGCGATTACGCAATCGTGGCGCGCAATTAAACATCAATTAAATTTTGTAATTTGCAATGAGTCATCGCCGAAAAAGCCGAATTTATAATGATGACATGATTTTCAAGACCAATATATCTACATATAAGATATGTGTATATATATTCGTATAATAAAATATCAAGGATGATCGCTGGGTTGTACTTGGACTGTCCGCGTTTAACAAAGGTATATTCATTTCAAATTAATACCTTCTGGTGTTGTGCGAAACCTTAAAAGAGAAAATCTCAAAAATCGATCGATCGAACCACCATATACAAAAGAGGTAATCATTTTTACATTGTTTTCTTTTTAAGAAAGAAAATTTATAGCGGTGGTACATGATCATGATCATTATGATTATACAAATGATGATAAATTGCTAGAGGGACGAAGATCGGTATTTTTTAGATAGGCGCGCGGATTTAAGAAAATTTATTGAATTTTAACAATTTCTGGAAGCCACCGTTTTATCTGTTTTTTTGTTTTTGTTTTAAAGATGAGTTCTTATTGATTAATCAATCTGGTTTTATTTGGTGAAAGAACAAGCAGTTTCCATAACAACAAATACGCTATTAAGAAAAGTGTATATACAAGAAGCAGTCGATCGTGGAATGTTGGTACAAAAATAATTATAATAAATCATTAATTAGTGTTCAGCTCCAAAAAGTATCACTATCTACAATCTTTCAGCTTTAATCGAGTTCATGGGCTTAATTGGTACCGCTTAATTAATTAAGATAAGACAGTTTGAGCTTACTACATATTATATTACAAATTACAACCTTTCAACCAAGCACCGAAAATATGCCTAAAGGAGTGACCTTGAAAATTAGTAACAGGAGTGTATTTCCTTAATCAAACAACGAAGAATCAATGTTTCATGAAGTAAATTTCTACCGTGTTACTACAAAGCTAAATAAGCATTCAACTGATTACAATATTAATGATGCCGAAAGCTAAAGAACTAGGTAATATGTAGCGGTAGAAAACCAGTGTTTGGATTATGCTACACAGACATCCTGTATGCTTACCATTTTGTCTAGATTTATTTAGAAGCTAAGTACAGAAAACACTGATATTAATACGAAAACTACTATGAGAACTATTCTTTCGAGAATCTGGTTTCCGGAAAACCACTTTCACTGAAATCAGACGTCAGAATTCACCAGAAGGCGATTAAATTATGGAGCTTTGATTTTTGAAGGTTGCTAAGCTTTTGTCAAATCGAAAGTTTCACAAGATATATTCGCTGTTGACAATTTCAAATCGATTCCGAAACAATTTTAAATATAAAACGGTTTAGAATTTGTATTTTCGGGCTTGGTTACTCGTTAGAAATGGGATTGATCAAAAAAGTTGAAAATTTAGAACCAATCAATGAAAAATCGACGCTAAAAGATCCTAAACCAAGTTGTTTTCGTAATCGCAATGCACTTAAATATACGACAACACGTGAACTGGACTGTTGCACAAGTAGTGATAATTGCATCGAAAATTAAACCCGATACAAATGAGAAAAAGGATTTTAGCTGACAAATCCGATGACCCAAAGGTTACGATAATCGCTGGGTGTTTAAAATTAAACCCAAATTTTATTTTTCCATTGAATATTATAAGGTTCATTTGGTGGCACGTGGTTTTACGCAAGAATATGGAGCCGACTATAAGGGAATATGTAGCCTGGTATAGTAAAATTCACATCGATTAAAACCGTTTTGAAAGTAGTGGCAGCAAAGAAATTTGAGCGTTTTAATTTGGTGATCTTGTTCTTGATGAAAAAGTGTTCATGAAGCAACCGTTTGGATTTGACGAGGGCAGTGGCCCAGTATGCAATTTATTAAAAAGCTTTCATTTTTTATTTTTTATATTAAAGGGTAGTACTTATAGGAATTGCTGCCTAAATGTATCCTCAAGCACATAGAAACAAAGAGATTTGAAACTTTTTCGTCATAATGTAGGTGTTGGCCTTGGCAAACTTGCCATGAACATAGTTATGTTATTTACGATACGTTGTTTCACGATAAAACAGAAGATGAGCAGGAAAGAAGAATAGGAGGAAGGTGAACTGTCATAAATTTAAGAATGAATCGTGTTGAGAGTTGCGGATAAAAGATCTTTGATGAAAATTGACGAAGAAGTCAAGATGTCGGGCGCAACCGACATCCGTACTGTTGGCCGAAAATCCCATGTATCACATCATATGAAAATTGACAATTGTTTCTAGAACCTTAAAGAGCTTTGAGATAATACAGAAATCTTTGACACTGAATGAACATTGGCCAATTTCCAGGTAGAAGGGATAATGCCAAGAGTTATATTAGAATAGATAAGGGCTGAACCAAATATTTGCAACAGGTCGGAAATACCGGAATACCGTCAGAACCGGTTGATTTGTTGGCAATGTCTGCAACAACATTTGCAACTACTTTAGGCCTGAATTTTAAATGATATATTGATGAGCTAGTGGATAAAATATCCAAACTATCGGCCTTAAATCCAATCATCAGCAACGATGAGATCATCAGCAACTACCAATGAATTAAAAGCTCTCCAAACTCCTACCGAAGGAAAGCACGATCAGCAAACGAATAATTGAAGATGCGCAAAAGTCGACAACACTTTAAGGAGGCATACAAATAACATTGGCGAATGTTCGCAATAAATTCTGTATAATTTGCCGTGCTAGATTTCTGCTATTAATAATCTAGAATTTATTGCGAATGTTTGAAAATGTTCTTTGTATGCCCCCACGAAGTATTGCCGTCTTATGAAAATAATAAAAAGTTCAATTATTCGTTTGATGATCGTACTTTCCTTCGGTAGGATTATGGGCAACTTTGAACGTAATATCTCATCCTTGCTGATGACTAGATTTAAACCCGATAGTATGGATTTCTTATCCAATATTGTCCCTTTCATCAATGCCTGAAATTCTTTACAGAAATACTGATGTTGTTCAATCCTAATTATGTTGAAGCCTGGATAACAGATGCGCTGAATGTAGTTCCAGTCTTGGAACTATCAGTTTTCATTTAATTGGGGCAACTCTGGTTTTTTGCTACTACCGAGCTAGTTGTATTTTTTTTTCTTTCAAAGACATTCGTGGATTTTAAATAAACCACTGCTTCGTAGGCTAGTGAATCAACAGCATATCCGTGTGACATTGATTTAACCCATTCTTATATTTATTCTATTTTCCTTCTATAGCTTCTGGCAGCTTGTCATCCCACTCTATATCAGCTCTGCAAGCCACTTACATTAACAGCTTTGCTGCTCTCGTTATTGGTGATAGCCAGCCGACCAGATCAATATAATTTTGAAGTATCGGACAATAACAGACGTTTCGTTAGATTTTCCTTTGAAAGGTTTAGCCTGTTCATGTCAAATTCAAACGTGTCATCCTCAGGATTATAGGGAATTCCTAGTGTTTTTATTATGTGGTTGATTTTTAAATTAATCATTCCTTTTGCTTTTGGTTGCTCTAGAACATTAGTTAAGATTTCAGCTTCTATCGGTTGTGAAAATTTTTTCCGCCACAATATTTGTTGCAGGTTCAGATAACTATGGTACATCCAGATTTGCTGGAACATCTTTTCCGCATCTGCTGTTAATACGAATTTGTGTGTTCGCCACCTCAAGATGATATCAATTAGATCACATTGAATTTTGGGCCCGTTCATCATTATGTCATTCAGGGATAGTATCGATGAGGTTTTCCTGGATGCATCGAATACTACTCTCAGTTTCGTGGTTGATCACTTCATGATGTGGTATGTATTATGTTGGACTATTACCTAGCTCGTATCTTACTAGCTATATATACGCCTTAGATAATCTTCCATACATTCGTGATACTCTCCGTTAACTATCTGCTCATCCCTCTCTTGAAACTTTTCATAACTTACTTTCAATTGTTGTATTCTGGTTATCAGATAGGTTTTTATCTACCTATCGTTGCCATCGTTTCTGTAGTTGGAAAACATTTTGTTGATGTCAGCCGCAAGCTGCCCTTGGCTAAATGCAAGCGGTTTCATTCTGAGTGGTTTATTATTGCAGTTAATAATTAACAATTTTTTGTAGGTTTTAATGTCTATGTTGAAGGCCTAGACAACGCCTTTCGTCTGACTGTGCTTACGAATTGACTCAAACCAACGTTTTGATATTACCACGTTATTATTTGTGTGATGAGTTTATGGTTGAATTGTGGGCTGGATTACAGGTTAAGTTTAAATTGAGCTGGGGTTCGGCTAGGGTTGAGTTTGGACTGTTGAGGAGTTGAAGTTGAGTTGCAATTCGGTTGAGATTGAGACAGCTATTCAGATGGAAATTTATACACGGTTATGTTGAGTTCATGTAGTTTTTCAACGAATGTAGTTTTTAGAACCGTGTTGGGGATTTATTTGATGTTTGTTTTGAAGGTTGGGGTATGGAGATTAGATTATGTTGAGTTATAGGTTGAATGATAAGTTGAAGGTTGAGCTTAGAGTTGAGTTGAGCGATTAGTTGGGGTTTGAGATTAATTTTGGGTAGGGGTTAAGTGTAGGGTTGAGTTGAGTGTTGAGTTGGTCTTGAATTAGATTTGAATGGTGGGTTTGGTTGGAAATTAATTTGGGCTCGGCTTGAGGGTTTAGTGGGAAGTTAAATTGAGTTGATTTGAGTTGAATTCACACATGTACGTAGTTTTCGAATCACATTGAGTTCGAGATTGAGTTGAGAGTTCAGTTGAGTGGGGAGTTGGGTAGATGGTTGAGGATTGGTTCGAGCTGAAGTTGAGTTGAAGTTGAGTTGGGGTTGAAATAGCTTGCGTTACGGAATTATTTGGTGTGAATTGTTGGTTGTGTTCGGGATTGCGTTATTATTGCGTTGGAAGCTGAGTAGGAGATTCAGTGAGAGGCTGAGCGAAAGATTGAGTAAGAGATTAAGGGTTTCAGTTAGGGATTAATTTGGAGGATTTTGATTGAGTTGACTTGAGAAGAGATGTCTTTGAAACTATGAATAATATCGAATGTGTGCTTGGTGTTTAAATAAATTCTAGACCGGTTGATCGATTTTAATGTGAAACATTGAACTTGTATGACTACAGCCTCGTGATGTTAAAATTAGGCGATAAATTTGTGGTAACACATTTTTTGTTATCTTGGGCATTGTCAGTTGGTGCGCCAAAAGACAAAAATCAGTAAGCTTATCAACAACCGAAAGCGAGTACATTGCGGCATCACAAACAGTAAATTAAATGATTTGGTTGAAACGATTGATACCCGTATTCGATAATTCAAAAATTCCGAGGGTCACAAAAATGAGAAGTGTGAATCTATGAGATTTTAAATTGGAATTTGTGTCGAAAGATGAACAAGCAGCATATATCTTGACCAAAACTTTGGCGCAAAGACTACAAATCAATTATTTTGTAATATGTTAAGCTTCCAACCACTTTAAAATTAAGATTAATTAAGTTCCTTTTCTAATTAACGCTGAATCCTGAGTGGGAAAATTAAAATTATTACATACCTTGTGCATTTACGCTGGTTCAGTTAAATCTCATTCGAGGAAGATCTCTCTAGAAAATGAAAGACCATAGAAGCCGCACTAATTCGTTCAGCGGTGCTCAAATCTTTTATTCCAATTGAATAGAAATGTCAATTATAGGGCAGAAGCGACAATAATGAGAAACTAAATATTCCCCGAAAATTGCTGATCTCCAGGAGTATCATAAAAAAATAACTTCAGCTTGGACAATAAAGGAGGATTTGTCATAATATGAATGTCTGTCACTAAGGTATTTACCTGAAATAAGACCGATTTAATTTATTAA
This sequence comes from Tipula vernalis, assembly GCA_958295665.1. Taxonomy (NCBI): domain Eukaryota; kingdom Metazoa; phylum Arthropoda; class Insecta; order Diptera; family Tipulidae; genus Tipula; species Tipula vernalis. The sequence continues at coordinate 42,560,914 of OY282558.1, read as the reverse complement.
AGCGTCATTAGACATGCAAATGCAAGTCATTAAGTCTCACTCTTGTAACGAAAGCATATCCACATAAAAATCAGCTGTTATTGGCTTGAAATTAAGAAATATCACATGTACCTGCTTAAAAGACAAAATGAAGTTGGCGGGTAGATAGATATATGACATTTCCGTCATTTAGTTAACTGTACGCCTTATATTGAGTTAGACATCTTATACGAATTGTACGTCACACATAAATTTCCAATCGAATTATCATACAATAAAGAACGTGCGCGGTCACACAAATATCTTTTTATAATTCTTTTTGTATATTTTATGATTAATTGTCGATTTATTGTTCAAACAGATTAGAAGAAAAAGAGACAAAACCAAATAGCAGAATTACGGTTAGAACATTTTACGAAGATAATTGTATGTTCTTCATATGACAATTTCTGTTTTTCTTTTTCAATGCAGAGTTTCGTTTCGTTAAGCATTAATTAATCATTAATCATTTGATTATTGATAATTTAATAAAACGAGAGAGAGAAAAAAAAATTATTTTTCAAGTCACGCAATTTGTAACGTACATAAGTCGGTAACCAACTCGCGTGTCGATGCTTATACAGTATCGAGTTGCCGTCGACAGATTAACCTGTTTTTTTGTATGAAACACTTAAATAATTCATATTTTATGATTTGTTGTTGTTGTATTTAATGTTTATGTAATAAGCATACCTTAAAAGGATTTAATATACTTGTATATACACCAACATTTTCAATTACTCGTACCAAGATTATGTACTGTATATGTATATACCGAAAAGCTGCTTTATAATGCTAATCGGTATGTGATGATGATCGCTTAGCAATAATGATGGATGAGAAGACTTAATAATTGTACATTAACATCATTACAGCAAATTAGCATTTAATCGAATATTGTTCTGTAGCACGATATATACCTACATGAACAACAAAGCATAATACTAAAATATTCCATATACGATATTGTTGAAGAGGATGGTATCGGATGACCGTGGCATTAAGAAAATGGTCTAAATCAATCAAAAGTATTTTAATTGCTGCTAAGACGCATGTGATTTGAATATACGGTTTATCTTAATACAAATTCCGTTGTATTTATATAAACTACTCGTATATACAAAATGCAGAGCAGCAGCAAAAGAAAAGTTTCTCGAGTAAAAGTATGTTGAAACATGAAGGTATCCATCCATATACATAAATTTTAGTGTGTGGGTGGATAAAGCATCCAACCTATCGCAGCTTATATGACTGGCGCCTTCTTTCTTTTATATTCATTTTCTTCCAATTTCTCGTTTCTCGTTATTTTTATGTCGTTTTAAGATATTAATAAATAATTTAAAACTTAAAAAAAAAAAGCAAAAAAAAAAATCTTTAAACGGTACATAAAAACTATGTATAGTATATGTATGAGATATGCTTGTTATAATTATTTGTGAAAAGAACGCGCGCGCACGCGGGGGTTTAAGCTGAGAATATGTACGCTAGGTAAAAATTATTATGCGCTTTATTGCAAATAGATTAGGCGCATTAGATTTTTCTTCTAGATCTTCTTTTAAAATAATAAACAATGTTTTAGAGTATGTATATGGAGGTGGAGAAATATATTTCTTACAATCAAAACAGATAAAAGCCAAAAGGTCTTTCATTTTTTTTATTTAGTCTTTCCTTTTATAGAAAATGTTAAACTAGAAGATGAGTAAATAAGAAACTAATAAATTTCTTGCATGTTTGCAACATGCTGGCTAAATATTTAAAAGATGTTTAATTGGAATTTCAACACGAACAACATGAAAACAAAAAAAAATCTTAATTAATAAGAATGTGATTTGTATGTGCGGCATTTTTGAGATTCCGAATAAAAATATTTTGCCTTTTTCAAATTCAGCAATAAAATAATATCGGATTATCTGCTACCATGTTAAATAATATGACAACAATAATCGTTACGTTTAAGTCGATTAAAATTTTAATGTTAAGAGAACGACTTAATAAAATAAAGGATTTCAAAGTGGGACAAAGAGTAATCCACAGAAAATGAAAAAGCCTTTGTGATTTCTATAAAATCCGACAATTTACAAAACGCCTCCAGATAATCGAGTACCGAACATAAAACTATTTGATGTTTAAAATGTGTCATTCAATTTAAACAAATTTGAAGTTTGTTAAAACTAACTAACTAATAAATTGTTTTTTGAAATATTAAATTTTGACATCCTTCCATCTTTTTCTAGCAGTTTACCGAACAAGGGTTAGGTGACTTTAAATATAGGAAAAATATCATAGACATTGTGAACAGCTTTTCTAAATGATTGTGACACTGCCAGTAGCGTAACTAGTTAATGGAAATTAATGGCTTAACTGAGGGGGCCAACTGTTAGCGTCCACGATAATTTACCAAGCGAAAGGTTAGGCAGATGGTAGATCTGGTGAAGCATATTTTAAAACATTGATTCCCAATTAAATTTTTTTACATCACTCCCCTTAAACCAATTCAACTATTTTGAAGAACTATTTTATCAAAATTTCTAGCCCCCTAACAGAAAATTAATGAGCCACTCGGGTAGGAACATAATAAATCAAATCTACAAAAAAATAATACAGAAACTGAAAATCCCGAAAAAAAATCCAGAAGCAAAAAAATTCAGAAAAACAAAAATCCAGAAACACAATTATCAAAGTACGGCCCAAGTGTCTATAAAATTTAAATTTTTCCGTAAAGTTCTTCTTATTTATGGTAACGAAAATTGCTTCGTCAACCTTTTAGACAGAGATCAAAGAAATTATATCGCTCATATCGCTCCTACTGATAGTTCTACCAAAAGATTCAATTTATTCTGAGGCTTGGCTTAATTCGTTGGGTTAGTATTGTATCGACGATTGTATTGGAGCGAATTCGTTAATGCTTCGTCAACCTTGTAGACATAGATCAAAAGAATTGTACCGCTCATATCGCTTCTACTGATAGATGTACCACAAATATCTCAATTGACGATAAAAGCCTAAAATTGCCTGCAGAATTGAATTTTTCTCATTTATTTTAAACAAAATATTTTTTCTGATAATTCTTAGATTTTAAGTCCCAAGGATACATAATCCCGATGGTACAAAATCCCGAGGGTACAAAATCCCGAGGGGACAAAATCCCGAATGGACAAAATCTCGAGTTAAAACCATAACTATTTTCGGGTGTGTATCAAAACCCCGGTTTTCATAATCCCGGTTTGACAAAATCCTGTTTTTTTGTTAATCCTGATTTTCAAAATCCCGGTCTTCAGAAAATCCCGATTTTTATTTTTATTTTACGGGTGTACTATGAAAGCCCGTTTCAAAATTAAGATTCGGGTGTGCTACAAAATCCCGGTTTTCAAAATCCCGAATTCAAGATCCTGGATTCAAAATTCCGGTTTCCAAAAATCCCGGTTTTCAAAATCTCGGTTTTCAAAATCCTGATTTTCAAAATGTTGGTTTTGAAAGATAAATTTATTTAAAAATTCGGGTTGGGTAGGATATCCCGGTTTTCAAAATCCCGGATTTAAAATCCCGGATTCAAAATCCCGGTTTTCAAAATCCTGGTTTCCAAAATCCCGGTTTTCAAAATCCTGGTTTTCAAAATCCTGGTTTTCAAAATCTTGGTTTTGAAAGACATATTTTTTTTAATTCGGGCCGCCCGAATTAAAAAAAATATGTCTTTCAAAACCAAGATTTTGAAAACCAGGATTAATAAAATACTAATTCGTTTTCAAAGGGTTATACCACGAAATCCTAGTTTTCAAACAATTTTTTAAAGCAATAAAATGTTTATTAATAAATGGACGGAATTTTCTATGCTGTTTTCGTACAGACAGTTTTTTGAATGAAAATTTAATAGTTTTTTAATGAAAAGATGCTATTTCTATTGTTTTTTATACAATAAAACTTGGCAAAAATATTTTTATAATAGTTCAAAAGGATACTCCCTTTTACTTTATTTAATTACAACAATTTTGGAAAATACGAGTAATAACAATAAATCAATTATTTTCATGTACCCTTTCCTACGTCTCTCTTTTACTACATTTTGTTATAAAATTTTTTCACATAAATAGGAGTGATAACAATAAATGAGTTGTATATTCTTCTGTGACGCTGCCGAGTTTATAGTAAATACTTTTTGTGATTTTATGAATTCAGTTTTTGTATGTTTTGTGATATCTGTGTTCAACTTTAAGGTTCTGGGGCTTCTGTGAATTTAAATATTAAACTATTTGAAAAATAACCTATTTATAACAAATAATTTAATTTAAACTGCAGTGTATTTTACTTGTGCTGTGTTTGTTCAATTTAGAATTATTATTTTACATGATGAATCTAAGTATAGTAAAAACCAATAAAGGGAAAGAAAAACTTATTATTAATGGGTATGCTTACCATTTGGAAAGAAAAAGTGAAACTTTTCATTGGTGCTGTTCTGAAAGGAAATCCCTCTTATGTAAAGGAAGAGTGGTCACTATATTTCCTAACGGACAACATATCATTAAAAAAGGACCGTCCAATCATTGTCATGATCCATTACCGTTTGAAAAATCGGTGTTTGAAGCAAATTCAAATGTAAAGGACTTGGCCAAGAATTCGGCACTGCGACCTTGTCAAATAATAAGAAATAGTGTTACTGATTGCAATTCGGAGAGTCGAGTGTATTTACCTAACACGCAGGCTCAAAAACAAAAAAATAACGCGAGCAAGACGTAGTGCTGTAAAGGAGCCAGATAGCATCTTGAATATAAATATTCCTGAGTCACTAAAATTTGTTGAAGGCGAACAATTTGTTTTGTCGAAAAAACTTTTTAATGATCTAGCAATTATTTTACTTGGATCACACACCAGCTTGAAACTCCTTGCTGAGGCTGAATGCTGGTTGATGGATGGTACTTTTGAAGTAGTCCCATCATGTATGCGCCAATTATTTACAATCCACGGCAAAATTGGACGAGAGTCCGTACCGTTAATATATTGCCTAATGAGCTCGAAAAGCCAAGCAGCATACTTTGAGGTGTTTTATAAATTGCTAAAATGGGCTTGTGAATGGAACATAAGTTTAAAACCCCAAAGGATTATTGTTGATTTCGAGAAGGCAAGTGTGTCAGCCCTTAAAGTTCGGACAAATAATCTGGCGGCAGGTACAGGCACATGGCTTATCAACTAAATATGGCAACTCAGAAAGTTTTAGCTTGCAAATTCGAATGCTTAAAAGCTTAGCTTTTGTGCCAGCAGAGGAAGTGATTCTGTATTATGCTGAGCTACATAAAACTTTCGATGCTGATGCTAGAAAAATCGGGACATGGTTTAAAAAAAACTATTTGACAGGGGCTATCCACAAAAATAAAAAAGGGATTCCCACACCGCAATATGTACCCAATTTTTGGACAGTTTCTGATGTTCCCAATGAGCACTTTCCAAGAACCCAAAACTCAGTTGAAGGTTGGCACCGGCGGTTGAAATCTTTAGTTGGCAAACCCCATATTGGTGTTTATCAATTAATATCCGAGTTAGGGAAAGAAAGTATAATCGTCAGAACAAGAATTGAAAAAATTAAAGCTGGAGCATCGTCTCAAATAATAAAAAAACAGCATGAACGAAATAAAAAGATTTTTAATATAATAAAAAAAAGGCATGATTATGATAAAATTGCTTATCTTAAAAATATTGCTCATAATCTTGCGTTATATAAATAAATTTAATACATAATTATATTCTTTTTGTATACCTATTTAAATTACTATCTTTTCCAATTACATTAAAGTTAATTTAATTTTGTTTAATTTTATAATTTTATAAATAAAAAATAAAAAAAATTAAATTTTTGTTTCATTATTATGCCGTTCATCATTGCTTCTGATTTCTGAACGATGCCAGTCGGAAATCAAACATAAAGTAAAATAAAAATAAAAACCGGGATTTTCTAAAAACCGGGATATTTATTTATGCAGAACCGGGATTTTGAAAACCGAGATTTTGAAAACCGGGATTTTGAAAATCAAGATTAACAAAAAAAACAGGATTTTGACAAACCGGGATTTTGAAAACCGGGCTTTCGTTACACACCCAAAAATTCTGGTGAAGGAAAATTTTAATTTTGAAACGGGATTTCAATTCCCGTAAAATAAAAATAAAAATCCTGATTTTCTGAAAGCCGGGATTTTTATTTTTGCAAACCCGGGTTTTTGGAAGCCTGGATTTTGAATTCGAGATTTTGAATTCGGGATTTTGTAAACCGGGATTTCGTAGTACACCCACTATTTTGGAAGTTCGATTTTTCGTGTGTATAACTAGATTTTGGAACTTTCATAGGCTTTCGAGATTTTCTACCCTATGGATTTTGTATCTTCGGGATTTAGTATCCTCAGGATTTTGTACTCTAAGGATTTTGTACCCTCGGGATTACATATCCTCCTTTGTACTCTCGGTTTTTTTTTTCAAATATTCGGGATTTTAAATCTCTCCCTTCCTAGATTCACTCATTCTAAGCGTCTATTGGATCTGAGCAAACATTAAACTTGCCAACGATTAGCATCGCCGTTATTTTGAATTCTATAACAAAAGTATTACTAAAAATATGCATTGTTCAAAACCTTTACAATGACATGGCACACGGTTATATTTGAGTCAAAATTTTATTTTTCACCTCTTCATGGTGATTTTTGGTGGAGGTAAAATAGGTTTAAGATTTCTTACGACCCTAGATCAAAACCTTTCCTCCAACACTATTTCCAAGCCTACGCATCTGCAAGACCTTAATACGACATGGTTACATTCGGCTGAAAAATTTAATTTTCACCTCAACCTGGTGAATTTTCAGAAGAGTAGTTTAAAATGTCAGATTTTTTGCTTCCCCACAACTTCCAAAAGTGACCAAACATATGTATTTGTTGCTGGCGCTCAAATGGTGAATTTGTTAACTAAAGAAATAGATTATAGCTTTCTTCAAGACCTTTACAAAAATTTACAGCACGGTTTTAATCGATCAGAAAAACTACTTTCCATCTCTCTGTGGTGAATATTTATAGGTGTTATGAAAAAGTTTCAATTTGTTTCAATTTACAAAGGCTCATTTTTAACAAATTTCTATTTTTTCAAAGATTTAATCCGAATTTCACAAACACATATAAACGTTTTTACCCAAATGATTCACATTTATCGCATTTTTGTTAGCTAAAAGAAATACATTTGCGTACTTTCCTACAAATTACAGAAAGTAGGTATGTACATTATAAAATCGGAACCGGAAAAAAAGTACTGTACTCCCTAGAGAAGTACAACTGGTAACCCTAGATTTGAACATGGTCGAATATTAAATTGTATCGTGTGGTGATAAACAATCACGGTCGAGTATTTAATAGTAGACTTACGTCCACATTTGATCCATCATCCTGCTACTCCTGGCGGTCGTATTAAACAAGGAAACCTATTCGTTTGGTTGATAAACATGCACTTTTATTATTTCTAAATTATTTTATTAATGGCGTATATTTTACACACTTATAAATAGGCATTTGATTATAAATCAATAAACCAATAAAATGCCACTACATAAATAGCCATGACATCAGTCTAACGTCGTTTTCGATTGATTTTTTACCCCTCTTTGAAAATGTAACCTCAATTTCTTCGTCAATCGAACAGAAACACCGAATTGTGTTCTGTCTTCTGTCAAACCATATTAAAACGACATGTCAAATCGAAAATGACAGCACAATGACAGTACTGTTTAGTGCATGTGTGAAAAGAGGAGTAAAACTACCAAAAAAAAACTGGAGTAGTCGAAATTGCAAAGGCGTAGCTGTCAGTGCAATTTTTTTTGGTCAATCGAATATTTCCAGGGTAAAAAATTACACTTTTTGCACTGAGTGCAATTCAATTTGGTCAATCGAAATCCACATAAAAAAGTCAAATCGCCAATATAAAGAGGGGAAAACAGATTTTTGTCCAAGACTAACGTATAATATACTCATTATACGTTTGTTTCTTCAATTATAATGATATCCATTATTCACTGCTAGTTTATCTAGTGGTCCCTTCTTCCATTATTCACTACTACCAATAAGTAAATCCTAATAGTCTTTTGCCATTTTCATTATTATTAAACTGAGACGTCAAAATGTCGACGGAAATTATTTTAGGTTTATTTAAAGGATTTGATAATAAAACACAATTTTTTATCGGTCGTGGACAAAGTATCATATTCTACTCGCATATAATGGCTGTTTAATTCACAATTTTGCATTTTAGTAAATTGATTTTTATTCTGAAACATCGTCAGGCTTCCTGTTTTTTTTTTAAATTACAATCCGTGGATTACTATATTAGTTTTGAAATGTTAAGTTTTGTCGGTACTTAAAACCAAATAATTATTTTTTTTATGAAGGGAGAAATTATCGAGAAATTTTGCCAGTTTCAGTTTCGATCTGAGTGAGAATAACGAAAAATTTAATTTTTTACTAGTCAATTTAATCAGGCTATAGCGACTGAAAATAGCCGTGATTTATAATAAAACTAATCGAAATTAAAAAAAAACACGAAGCCTTACTATGTTTGAGAATAAAAGTCAAATTACTAAAATGCAAAATTGTGAATTAAAATTTTATTAATTTCAATTAAAATTGTGTACAAGCTGAAATTCAATATATTTAATTTCAAATTATTTTTATTTATACTCGTATTTCCTAATTTTTTGTATGAATTTGGGCTTTGTTGCAAAATACAAAATCAATGCAACCTGATTATATTGGTTTTCTACACGAACATTGTACCTGGAGAATTAAATATTTGTCTGCCCAACTTCGTTCAATAAATGTTTAGCTAAGTGCGAGTAAACGATCATTTTCTGATCAACAATTTTCAGCAGATTCAATATATTTTAAATGGAAAACAAAAGAATTATGTTCGGAAGGGGAAATTTATTTAAAAAATAGACTACATCGATTGGTTCTGATTGGTTGCCTGTTGAAAATTTTTCATCAGAAAATGGTCGTAAATTCGGCATTAGGGATAAATGTTTCTTAGTACAAAAATGGTTGCATTGATTTTGCATTTTGAACCCTTTTGGTTATTTTTTTAAGGACATCATATTTTTATTTGGCCGAGTGAAGGTAATTAAATTATTAATATTTTCAGATTGACATTGATTTCATTTATTTATCTCGTCGTATATGTGAATGTTTTGACAAAGAAATTAATTCAACCTATTACACTGCGGGCTGTCGAGCTCAGAAACCTTCCGGGAAGCTGTATGATAGTTATTGCTTTTACAGAAAAAAATTATCCAATAGCGGTTTAATTTCTAGACGACATCGTACCAGCATAGAACAGAAAACTGCTATTCTAGCACCCACAGGTAAAATGTAATTTATTTAATACAATTAATTGGTTTAATTTTGACAATTTTATATTTGATTTAGATAATAGCATTTTGGACGACTTTGAGTTCGTGAAACATAACCGCGAGCCTTGGGATGAATTAGTTCCAAAATGGAGAAACTCGTATTCTGAACGATTACAGTTATTGAAAGATTCTAAAATTTTGACACAAGAGTATATTGAGAAATTTCCTGCTTTACGTGAGAGCAACGAAGCACGACAAACTGAGCTAGTAAATAAACATTTAATTACTTTTAGAACGGGAGAAGTGGATTATGAAAATGTAACGAAGAGGATTCTCAAAAACAACATTTTAGTCAGATTTAGAAGTTTTTAGAAGCGAAATTTTTGTCTAAAGGATGAAGTCGACCTGTAACAATTTTTTTAATTTCGATATTCTGAATCAGGCTGAAATATTGATTTTCGGAATCTTAACTTTAAAATGTTGCTGATTTTAGCTTAAAATTGATGCTGAATTAGCCTGTCAAGACGCTCAAATATTTAAACATCGCAGAAAAATGGGACGTATATTACAAACAAATTTTACTTATGGCCAAAAAACCTACAGATTTCTCTTTTAAAACTTATTGTGCTCTTGTTGACAGCTGCACCGAAGGTAAATATTCAACTATTCTAGTATTTGTGATAGTTAATTTATAGAAAATAACAAGAAATCTCTGGCATTTGTTCTTTTGCCCTACATTTTCCCGTATTCGAGAACTACCAAAAAAACGATCAATCAAAAGAGCTTTAAAATAACGAAAATTGAAAGTTAAGAAAACTTTGATGCTTATTTTAAGGTAGGTTAATCAAACCCGAAATATATGTGCGTGCATATTTTACCTTTTTTTTATACTACAGACGATTAAAGAAGTTGAAGAATTCGAACGGAAACTATTAGATAACAAGAAAGGACTACAGCCTCGAGTCGTAATTATTGGAGATGTAACATCACAACTAGAAGTATATGGTATGTCACGCTAGTTAATAAAAAAATTAAATTTGAAGACATCAATCAGGCCGTGCAAACCTGTTTTCACATATTTTACGCACTGGATATAGCATATCCGGTTGAGAGCGTTTATATATGTTTCAAATGTTTATATATGTTGTAAATGTTTCAAATGGTAACAAAACACAGCCGGCCATTTCGATTGTGGAATCAATAAATAACGATTTATTGAACTTATAAGCAGGAACACGGATAAGTTGATTGTTTAGTCTTTAGTAGTTAATTTTAGTTTTTTAATATAATTTTAAGAACTTTCGTAACTCGCTGAATTACAGTTTTAATTGGATTTGAAAATCTAAATTTTGAACTAAAACATACATTATACAATGAATTTTGCTTGCCATATTTGTTTAAAATCTTTCAATGAAGCAGAGAAATATAAACAGCATTTTAGAACGTTACATTCAAATATTCACAGATTTGTTTGCATGGAAGTTGATTGTGACAGAGTTTTTTCAAATATATTTAATTTCGTTAAGCACATACGTCGTGACCATTCGGAAAAACCAAATTTACTTTTAAGCTTAGTAGATAAAGAATTAACTAAAGCTGAAAATAATTCTAAAGACCTGCACCTAACAGCAGATTTCCCAGATGATGAATGTCATCAGACTAATACAATTCCACACAATTATTTTTTAGAAACCATACTTCAGTTGCTGGCGAATGAAAGAAATCCTAGAACCACTATTTTCAATATTGGGGATTAACTGGTTTTTATAATAAACAGTCGATAAACCTTCAGAGATTTCAGCCATTTTAAAGTTAATTTTTTCGGAAACATCAATTCATTCAATATATATGATTTTTAAACAGCTAAAATCTCAAGAAATTTTTATAAATTATAAGACTTACTTAATATCTCAAGAAGAAACTTTTGAATATTCCAACGATAATAGTATAAAATTAGTTGCAAACCAGTTCGTAACAAAAATTGTTAGTTTAGACCAATTATTTTCGGTGTTTTTCTCCAAAACTAAACTTTTAGAACAAATAAATGAATATCTTGAATGCGTTCAAAACAACGAGCTCACAATGTTTAACATCGTGCAAACAGTAAATAACTTTATTTGTATCAATACTATTTATAATAGTTACTCAATATTAATATTACCCAAGACACAAACTTGTATACAGTACTGTTGCTCAGGGGAATGATGCCTTCACAATGGCGGTTATGACAATATATTAATAGATACTACCACCGTCACTATTTTCTATAAAGGTTATGATACCTTCAAATTTAACTAAATGAGAGCAAATAAGTTAATAGTGAGCACCTCATTATGGGTTAAAGAGCTGATATGTTTTGGCATTTATGTATATAATAGCTGTAGGTTGAGGTTGTCGCAACCGAATATTGTTTACCAAAGCTTCAACTTGTGTGTTTCAAGACTTTTTCACGTTGCTGATGATTTCACATTTGATAATTAGAGAGCCAAATTTAATGTTTCTGAACATCAATTTCGGCTATTACAACATCAAAACCAAGAAGTTTTAAAAACCGAAAAATTGGAGCTGGACTGATTCGTAGTTGCCACAACTTCGCCATTTTTGTGCGTGCGGTTTGTCAAAATCCTGTTTTTTTTTTTTTTGTTAATCCGCAGATTTTCAAAATCCCGGTTTTTAATATCCCGGTTCTGCAAAAATAAAAATCCTGGTTTTTATTATTCGGGTGTACTACGAAATCCCGGTTTTCAAAATCCCGAATTCAAAATCCCGGATTCAAAATTTCGGTTTCCAAAATCCCGGTTTTCAAAATCTTGGTTTTCAAAATTCTGATTTTCAAAATGTTGGTTTTGAAATATATGTTTTTTAAAAATTCTGGTGAAGGAAAATTTTAATTTTGAAACGGTAGTTCATAAAACAAATAAAACCCGTAAAATAAAAATTAAAATAGGAAAACCGAAAATTGCACGAATTGTGCAACAACTAGATTTTGGAATTTTCATAGACTTTCGGGATTTTGTACCCTACGGATTTTGTATCGTCGGGATTATGTATCCTCGGGATTTTGTACTCTCGAGATGTTTTTCAAACCCTCGGGATTTTAAATCTCTCCTCACTTATTCGTGCCTATTGGATCTGATCAAACATAAAACTTGTCAACAAATAGCATTACCGTTAATTTGAATTGTGTAACAAAAAAATTACTAAAAAATGGCATTGTTCAAAAGCTTTACAATGACATGTCACACGGCCATATTCGACTTAAAATTTTATTTTTCACCTCTTCATGGAGATTTTTGCTGGAAGTAAAATGGGTGTAAGATTTCTTACCTCCCTAGATCAAAATCTTTCCACCAACACTATTTCCAAGTCTCCGCACAGTCACCAGCGAATTATTGGCGAATTTTATAACTAAAGAGACAAAACAAAAATGTGGCATTGATCAATATTTACGCGCAAATGTCAAAAAATTGTTTATTACTTTCTTTTACTCTAGTAAAATAAAGTATAGTAATCATGAAAATTTTGGACCTTGAGATTTTTAGAGATTTATCTGTTTTGAGGTCCCCTGAGTCCGAAAAAGTGGGTTTCGAAATGGTGTCTGTCTGTCTGTCTGTCAGTCTGTCAGTGTCCTCTCTACAGCCCATATGGTTTAATCAATCGAACTGAAACTTCAGATTTAAGCTTTTTTGATAAATTGGGAGGTCCCAGTGAATTTTACTCCAAATCGGCTAACCGGAAGTGGCCACACCCTTGGTCCAGAAAATTTGTTTTGCAAATATCTTAAAAAGTATAAGGTTTACAAAAAACAACTGAATACAAAATGTTTCCAAAAATTAAAAACAAATAAAAATAAAAAATAAAAAATTAAAAAAAAAAAATTTAAAAATTAAAAAAAAAATTAAGAAAAAAATAAAATTTCTCAAAATTCTCTGTTCGTAAAAGAAAGTCGTGTATTGGCCACACCTCAATTTTAACTAGGTAATTAAGGGACCTATTCCATGTGCTAGCGAAATCTTTATCATCATTGTTAAGTGCTCCAAAAAATAATTTCGTAGAACTTTTATTAAACGAACGATCCGTATGGATTAGGGATTTCTAACTAGGTAATTGAGCTAACTATTCTATGTGCTAGCCAAACCTTTGTCATCATTGTTGGCAATGGCCGATATTGGCCCTTGGGAGTTGAGTGCGATTTCCAAAAAATAATTTTGCAGAACTTTTACTGAACGAACGATTCGTATGGATTAGGGTTTTCTAACTAGGTAATTGAAGGACCTATTCCATGTGCTAGCAAAACCTTTATCATCATTGTTGGCAATGACCGATATTGGCCCTTGGGTGTTGAGTGCGATTTCGAAAAAATAATTTTGCAGAACTTTTACTAAACGAACGGTTCGTATGGATTAGGGTTTTTTAACTAGGTATTTGAGGGACCTATTCTATGTACTAGCCAAACCTTTGTCATCATTTTTGGCAATGGCCGATATTAGCCCTTGGGAGTCGAGTGCGATTTCCAAAAAATAATTTTGCAGAAATTTTACTAAACGCACGATTCGTATGGATTAGGGTTTTTTAACTAGGTATTTGAGGGACCTATTCCATGTGCTAGCGAAACCTTTGTCATCATTGTTGGCAATGGCCGATATTGGCCCTTGGGATTTGTGTGCGATTTCCAAAAAATAATTTTGCAGAACTTTTACTAAACGAACGATCCGTATGGATTAGGGTTTTCTAACTAGGTAATTGAGCAACCTGTTCTATGTGCTAGCCAAACCTCTGTCATCATTGTTGGCAATGGCCGATATTGGCCCTTGGGGGTTGCGTGCGATTTCCAAAAAATAATTTCGTAGAACTTTTACTAAACGAAGGATCCGTATGGATTAGAGTTTTCTAACTAGGTAATTAAGGAACCTATTCCATGTGCTAGCGAAACCTTTGTCATCATTGTTGGCAATGGCCGATATTGGCCCTTGGGATTTGGGTGCGATTTCCAAAAAATAATTTTGCAGAACTTTTACTAAACGAACGATTCGTATGGATTAGGGTTTTTTATTTTCTTTTACTCTCGTAAAATAAAGTATAGTAATCCTGAAAATTTTGGACCTTGAGATTTCTAGAGATTTATTTTTTTTGAGGTCCCCTGAGTCCGAAAAAGTGGGTTTCGGAATGGTGTCTGTCTGTCAGTCTGTCAGTCTTTCAGTCTGTCAGTCTGTCAGTCTGTCAGTCTGTCAATCTGTCAGTCTGTCAGTCTGTCTGTGTCCTCTCTACAGCCCATATGGTTTAATTAATCGAACTGAAACTTCAGATTTAAGCTTTTTTGATAAATTGGGAGGTCCAAGTGAATTTTACTCCAAATCGGCTAACCGGAAGTGGCCACTCCCTTGGTCCAGAAAATTTGTTTTGCAAATATCTTAAAAAGTATAAGGTTTACAAAATACTAATTAATACAAAATGTTTCCAAAAATTAAAAACAAATAAAAATAAAAAATTAAAAAAAAAAAAATTTCAAAATTCTCTGTTCGTAAAAGAAAGTCGTGTGTTGGCCACACCTCCATTATTTTTATAAAAATAGATGGTTCTTATCTTTCTACGAAGTAATACGCATACGCATACTAAGATTTCCAAATTTATTTTACTACATATACATACCAAAATAAGTGTTTTTAACCCAAGACTCGAACCATAATAAGGACTTGGTATCAAATAGTTAGGCCCGAATTTATAGTCGTAACTATTGGTATTATTGTAAAAACGCGATATTTCAAAACGCGGTAAAAGACAGAACGCGATGCTCTGATATTTCAAAACGCAATATTTCAAAAAACGATATGGTATAAAACGCGATATAGTACAAAACGCGATAATTCAAACCGAGATATTTCAAAACGCATATAGGTATCCTAGTTCAATCGTATTGTACATGTTCAATTTCATCACAAGGGGAATGAAAATTGTATATGTGAAATGAAGGAAGATTAATAATTTTAAAATATCGCGTTTTGTACCATATCGCGTTTTGAAATATTAAATTTTGAAATATCGCGTTTTGTACCATATCGCGTTTCGAACTATTGCGTTTTGAAATATCGCGTTTTGTACCATATCGCGTTTTGTATGATATCTCGTTTTGAAATATCGCGTTTTGAAATATCGCGTTTTGAGCGGATGCCGTTATTATTATAGCAACGATTTTCGAAAATCATGTCTAAAATTCGATACGAATTTCGAATTTACATTCTTGTTTTGGATATTTTGTAGCAATGTTTATAGAGATGGATTTTGATCACTATAAGTGTTGTTACATTACAAACTAATCTTATAGTGAAGTTTATAAATACGAAAACTGTTACTCTAACAGTCTGAGCCAAGACTCAATCCAAAATGTCGTTTACCCTTAATTCCGCTTTTTAAAAAATTGTGTTTTCAAATGGTATGCTCTACTAAGCGTGTTCCCATTTTAATCATTGACCTATCAAAGTTTTATAATTTTTTATCTACATCACTGGAGGCTGCGCAAAATATTAAAAACAAAAATTTTTAAGATCTGAATAAGACTACACCTACTAAACGTGTTTATTGGCAACAATTTTATTCGCACTGGTAATGATTGGAAAAATGTTAGTTCGTATTGAATTTCAATCTATAAGCTTTCAGCTTTTTATACGACATTTATGACTCAGAAAAATACTAACAAGACATCTAAAATCGTTGACGATATAAATTTTGGTACAATTTTTACAATTTATAGCAGAAGGTAAACATTAATTGCAACTTTATGTGTTATCCATAGAAGCCATTAGGGCGCAATTTTAATGCATTTAAATGAAAATTCAAATTTTAAACATTGAATAATTTAATTAAAGTAAAGGCGGATTTCATCTCGGTCCTGCATTTTGGTGGTTTTTTAATGTTATATTAACGTAACACATATAAGATTCTGCACCTGTTAAAGTAAAAATTTCATCGCTTGGTTATCTATTTTTGAAAATCATCTGTATCATAAATTCTAAGCTAAAAATCGAAGAAACCTGTAGTGATAGTGTCCTATAGCCCTTAAATTTCAAACATCATCGTGCTCCGATTGCGATGCTTGATACTCTAATAATATTTACCGGAACCTGTCATTATTGTGCAAATAGAATTGGTTCAATTAAGATAAATTTTGGCTATTTTCAACCAATTATGTATATTTTCGAAATGGGATTCTAAAATATTTTTTGGAATTGGCAACATATGATGTTTGAAAGTTTGAAAGAATTCTAAATGAAAATCGAATATGATTAATTTATGTTTTTTAGAATAACACCACGTCGCTATATAAGTAAAGAGTTAATGTGTTATAAAATTCAAACTACATAATCCATTATTCTTATATATACACAAACTCAAGCCCCTCGTCAAAGATTATTTTGTTGAGATAATTATTCTAGAAAATTATTATTAAAAACAATTTAGATTTGTAACTCGTTGATTATTTATTTACTTAAACAGTTTTCGAATTGTTTTCTTCAACAATTTATCATAATTTATAAATCTTAATACCATTTTTACTATGTATACATAATGTTAATATGCGTTCGTGTTTTCATCCCATTTTTCTAAACATTTATAAACTTGATGACACGTTATTAGCAATATACAAAAAATTAATGTTAATCGAGTAATTATGCCAAAAGGTGTGCAATAATAATTAACACTATAGTAAGTAACAAATTCATTATTAATCAAAACATTGAGGATTGTTCTGTGTGCGCGACGCAACATTTAGAAATTATTTTGGTTTGTCAAAATTCAAATTCGAATTGTAAATGTGAATTTAATTTACTTGCTTGTTACAATTATTCGTTCTTATAACTCAATTAAATCAAATTTATATTTAACTTTACTATAAACATTCAACAGTTTGTTGTTTATTTCTTGAGTTCTTTCATAATCTTCATCAAATATATGTTTGTACGTACCTACATAAGAAATAATATAAACATTCGAGTATTTTATGAAGTCTTAATGTAAATTTTTTTTTTTTTAAGTTATTATTATTATTTTATCTTCTTAAGACAAGGTAATAACTTGGAAAAGGTCGGTTTTTTTGTTTTATTTTAATTATTGTGTTTTGTAATTTTAATTTGGATACGATCAAAAAAAAAAAAAAAAAAAATTTGAGGGATTGTTTGTTTTACCGATAATTGAGTCATAAAACGATTATGCTCGTAAGATCTGGGAAAAAATTCAGTTTATACCAATATTAAATAATTATATATATTTATTTGGGTAAATATAGGTATATAATTGTTCAGTCTAAACGATTAATGAATTTATTAATTGGTCGTAATAACCACATTACTTTTGTTGTGCAATTTTATGGTTTGGTAAAGAAGTAATTTAACGTGA
The DNA here is from genome assembly GCA_958295665.1 of Tipula vernalis. Lineage (NCBI taxonomy): Eukaryota > Metazoa > Arthropoda > Insecta > Diptera > Tipulidae > Tipula > Tipula vernalis. Next base: position 42,543,144 of record OY282558.1, on the reverse strand, counting down.
AAGTGGCGGTGTTTTTTGAAATGATTACAAGTGGTCGGCAAACTTTTTTTTTTTTTTTTTTTTTTTTCAAATGTATAGCTCAAAACTGGCACACCCAGTTGTCGAAACCGAATGCAAATAATCACAGATTATTGATGATGAGGATATGTTTTAGTCCGATTTCGCATATTTCTATTTTTAAAATGTTGCAACCATCAAATTTTTTTGTCGATAAATTTTTGACAACGTTATGATAGTGCCATTACCATACACAATACATTTGTTAATTTTACCCGATTTATGAGGCCACAACTTTATACTGAAATAAGTTATTATGGAATTGTGTTAGAAGGAAACCATAAAATTACGTAACTTTTATAAAATTATGCGATTTTTATGTGTTGATAATATTTTAACGATGTGATTTTTTCAAAATTAGGTGAAAATTTGTCAAAATTCTTAGATGATGGCATTGCTTTATCGTAAATCTGTCAAAAATAAAATACTTATTGACAAATTATAGACAAAATCGTAAATCTTACAGTATTTGGAAAATAAAGTAAATTATTCAAAAGTATAACGTTGCAAGATTTGTTCATCAACAGAATATTTAGATGATCTGACGAAACTCAGTCAATATATTTACGTTCTTTAATAAATAAAAAGTTAATCTATCCACCAAAAATAATTTGGTTAAGCTCCGTGGTTAATACGTCAGATCCGAGATCGGTCAGTTCTTCCAAGAGGTCTTATTCATCACTCCATTCTACAAAGAGCTACAGTTGCATTTTTATAATAAGCATCATACGCTTTTACACATACATACTGATAAAATAAAATAAAACGACACCACGCTTCAAGCCTCGGGAACCAAAACGGTAGTTGAAGTGTTGGATCATTGTGGCACGATAATAGTAGCAAGTACATTATTGGACTCAGGATCTCTGCGGTATCTCTCAGGATCTATAAATGTTCTTCGGTAAAAATACTTGGTGTTTCTGGAGCACCAGTTGTGATAGTTGCACTATAATTGCGATTAAATACATACGTTAATTCACTTGAATTTCAAATTTTGAACAGTGAATACGAAAATTCCCGCTAAGGTTGCTAAGCCAAATTTTTACCAGTCTCAAAAAATAGATTTGTTATTGGGTGGAGAAATTTGCTGAAATTCAAGCAATTTGACAAATTAAATTAGGTGACAATTTACCATTTACAACTAATAATTTACCATTCTGGGGCAATACCAATAAACCGACGGAAAGAGTTTTCTGTAATTTGGCTGTATCAACACCAGAATCATACCACGTAGAGGAATTGTTAAAAAATTTTTTGGAGCTAGAAAATGTTGAAGAGAATGATCAAACGATTGAATCGGAATGCGAAAACCATTATAAAAACACTTTCAAACAGGATAGCTCTGGAAAATTTGAAGTTAAATGGTCATTCTGAGAAACTAATGTTCAGTTTTGAAAATCAGATGTATTGTCACAGCGAAGATTTTTAAATCTTGAAAGATGATTAGATAAAACTCCAGATTTACATCCACCTATAATTCCGCATTATTATTTACCACGACATTGACTCTTCCACAAATAAAACTAGGGTAGTCTTTGATGGCCCAGCCGAAACTACTAGTGGAATATCGCTCAACGATTTGTTACTAGTTGGACCAGTAGTTCAAAATGAGTTATTCAACAGTCTCAATTTACATTCTGGTGTTATTGCATTAGTGGCAATCTAAGCACATACAAGCTTAAAACTGTTACTTACGGTAAAATGCCTGCACCTTATTTAGCGATCAGATGCTTATTAGAACTGGCAAGGCTGTTCGAAGAAACTCAACTACCAAAACTTCGCGATGATTTATATGTTGATGACTTACTCACAGAGAGTGAAAACAAGAAACAATGTTTGCAGTTTGACGACGATCAATACGTCAAAACACTGGGACTTTATTGATATTCTTCCACAGATATTTTCAGAATTCAAGATAGTTCGGTTTTAGCGTTATCCACAAGAATCACCAAACGAAGCGTGATTGCAGAGGTAGCGGCGATTCTCGATCTGATTGGTTTAGTATCACCTGTAGTTATTATGGGAAAAATGTTCATGAAGAAATTATGGAAATTGAAACTAAAATGGGATGAGAGTTTCCCAATGAGGTATCATACTTATTGGCAAACATTTCAAAAGCAATTGTTGATATTTAATAACATTAATAGCCTGTAGCGGCTCACGCATTGAAATTATATAAATTTATTATTTGTTTATGTAAATTTCATTTTTCACCACTCGACGAGAGTTTCGTTTCGGTAAAGATCCGCGGTTTAATTGTTTTGCTTAGGGTTATCGAATCCCGTTTGTCACGAATTTTTTTTTTGTGTTACATTATGTTTTTTATCTATTTTACAAAATTTGAAGGAGCCCCCCCCCCCCAATACGAAGGTGATATCCTCGACCCATAATTCGGGGGTATCTCGTCGGCCAACACGTGCCACCATTATTTTTTTTCAAACAAAGTATCCATTCCTCTGTATTTGTTTTTGCTATTTCTGTCTTGCAAGGTATCCCTTTGTTTATCTTTCTCTCAGATAGTTCTTCGAAATTATCTTTATAATTCATTATTTTCATTTCACCTTGATTGAAAATTAAATATTTGGTAGTCGGTCGAAAATTTATAGCGTATTTCATACCTATATTAAATATTTGGTGCCTTGATCTCATTACTCGTCGGGAACAAAAAATTCTTTAAGAGAATTTAACACATATAGCTAATACGGACAACGGCGAAGATAATAAATCGGAGGTCAATACACCACAACCCCAACAGATGGAGACTGGGGAACAAGCACCCTTGGAGGTATCAGCCGCAAACAGTACCGTAAAATTACAACCATTTTGGCCGCGAAAAGCAAACTATTGGTTTTTGCTGGCTGAAATTCAGTTTGACCTTCAAGACATAAAATCTGAGAAAGATAAATATTTACATACTCTCTCGTCGTTAGCACCAGAGACTTGTGACAGCATCTCAGATTTCTTGTCAAATCCCCCACACACAGAACACTACTCTCAATTAAAAAAAACTTTATTGGACCGATTAGCGCCGTCATCCGAAAGGCAATTGGAAGCTCTCATTACGGGCCAAGATATTGGTGACCATCGGCCTTCTGACGAGCTACGTCACATTCGTACTCTGGCGGGAAAGAATTTTAATGATCAAACGATAAAATCACTCTGGATTAGGCGAATGCCAGAGATCATTAAAATCGCTTTAATTGCTCAACCAGATTCAATACCCATCGACGCACTGGCAAAAATGGCTGATCGTATGTACGAAGTGATCAACATCGGCCAACAATAACAACCAAGTATATCATAGATAAATCGAAGGCAATCTCGTCCCACGGTGCGCGGTGATCAGGACCCATCGACTAGCCAAAATTCTGGCTCGTTCGAAAACCGAATTGCGCGTCTTGAAGCCAAATTAGATGGTTTATTTCGCGATAGATCAAGAGGACAACGAGAATCGTCTCGCTCACGGTCCAGATCCCGCAACTCCGCCAATTACTCGCGCCGACTCGGCAGATGCTGGTACCACACGAAGTTCGGTCCAGCAGCGAAAAAATGTGTCCCGCCATGCAATTTTAATACGTCACTACCATCGACGTCACAAGTTAATAAAATTGATGGCAACAACGGCGATTCAAAAAACTAACAGAACACACGGGCGGGATCCCAATGACAAATAATCCTCACTCATCTCGGTTATTCGCATTCGACCGAATAAACCGAATTACCTACTTAGTCGACACTGGCGCTGACCTTTCGGTTATTCCAGTTTAAAATTATAAAAGTGAATTCAATATCCTCAAACGGAATTTTAATCTAGTTTTGTCGGCCGCCAATTGCACTAACATCCATACTTACGGCACAAAGTTGCTTCAGTTGGATTTGGGACTAAAACGAACCTTCACGCATGCTTTCTTTTTAGCTGCTGTGAATCGTCCCATCATATGGCGCCGATTTCTTGTGTAAATTTGGACTTTTGGTTGATCTGAAGAATAAACGGCTGGTTGATTCAGCGATAAAGAAGTCAATCAATGCCAACATGGTTAACGTTGACACACCGACCCCGATCCATTATTCAATCACCAACGGCTACGGCACTTTGCTTAAAAAGTTTCCTCAACATACAGCAGAGCCGAATTATAAATTACCAGTCCGACACAATGTGGTCCATCACATTGCCACAGCAGGACATCTGCCTGTATCAAGACCAAGAAGACTAGATCAAGTCCGCCATAAAGCCGCATTTACGGAATTTTAACATATGATGGAATTAGGGATTGACAGGCCATCTGCATCTCCCATATCATGTCCATTACACATGGTTAAGAAAAAGATTTCGATTGGAGACCATGTGGGGATTATCGGCGGTTAAACACGGTGGCTACACCCGATCGTTATCCTATCCCTTACATTCAAAATTTCTCCATGCACTTACATGGATGCACAATTTTCTCGAAAATCGATCTTGTCAGAGCTTCGATCTTATCATTTGATTCCCGTTTCGCCTGAAGACGTTTACAAAATGGCTATAACGACACCCTTTGGCCTCTTCGAATTCACTCGAATGCCATTCGGTCTATGCAATGCCGCCCAAACGTTTCAGCGTTTTATGAACGAAGTCGTTCGAAGCTTAGACTTTGTTTTCGTCTACATTGACGATATTCTTGTGACATCGCAAACTGATGAACAACACAAACTCCACTTGGAACAACTCTTCCAAAGATTAACTGAGTTTGATGTTCACATCAACAGTTTCAAATGCGTTTTTGGCGTATCAACTCTTGATTTCCTTAGCCACAAAATAACCCCTAATGGTATTCTGCCGTCTGAAGAACGAATTAACGCCATTAGGGAATTTCCAGCTCCAAACTCAATTAAGCACATTCAGCGGTTCATCGGTATGGTAAACTACTACCACCGATTTATACCAAAGCTTGCTGAAATCCTCGCACCAGCGTTCATAGCCATTTGGTCGTACTTCTACGTAAACCCAAAACACCCAAGAATTTCTCTTGGACTGACGAATGTGAACAAGCATTCAAGTCACGTAAGGCAGAACTTGCTAAAATAACACTGCTTGCACATCCATTGAGCGATTCGAAACTAAGTTTAATTACTGACGCATCTAACACTGCCGTTGGGGCAGTACTGCAACAGTTCAATAACGAATCTTGGAAGCCATTGGGATTTTTCTCAAGGAAACTTTCGGATGCTGAGAAAAAATATTCCGCATTCGATCGGGAATTACTTGCAATATATCTGGCAGTGAAACACTTCAGATATTTTGTCGAAGGTCGGGACTTTACCATTTTTACCGACCATAAACCTCTGACTAGAGCAATTCAGTCTAAAACTGAACGTAATCCGAGGCAAGCTCGCCATTTGGATTCTATTAGTCAATTTACCACAGACATTCAGCATGTTCACGGACAAGACAATGTTGTTGCAGATACACTCTCTCGCACAACAGACAATGAAACGGCCGCAGTATAAAATAAATAAATTGTATTTTATAAAACATATTTTTCAATCGATCAATAAATGATAAATGTGAACTAAAAAACTCAATGAAAATTGTGTTACAATTAATTTATGTGTACATAAGCCCGACTAATATAAAACTACATGGATTTGCTGATGCCAGTGAAAGGGCTTTAGGTGCAGTAATTTATGTCAGATTTCGAAGTGAAATTTCATATATGGTTAATCTACTGTGCGCTAAATCTAGAGTTGCACCACTTAAAGTAAAAACGTTGCCACGTCTGGAGTTATGTGCGGCACAATTACTGGAGAAATGAATGATGAGATTTAGCAAAGAAATCAACTTTCCCTATGAAAATATCTTTCACTGGAGTGATTCCTCCATTACATTACACCAGATCAAATCACCATTTGCAACTTGGAAAACGTTTCTTGCCACAAGAGTAGCCAACATTCAGCTAAATTCTGACCCTGTGAAATAGCTACGCTACCTGTAAAAACAATTCATAATCCAGCGGATCTGGTATTACGTGGTCTTTTGTCAGATGAACTGATGTCTTCAAATAATTGTCGTAAATCATTGCAGTTAGTTCAACTTAAATTTTTTCCAACTGTTTAATAACGATTTTATATAAAGCACTTACATGTTGGTTCGCAAATGTTACTTGCAGCAGTACAGCAAAATTATTGGCCTTTATCCGGTAGACAATTAGCAAACAGGGTTTCCCGAGAGTGCACCATATATGGATCTAACAGAGCCAACCCAAGCCTGATCTTCTCGCAGAAAGGGTCAATCCAGTGCCACCATTCTTTAAAATTGGAATTAATTACACTGGGCCTCTTTTTGTACACTAGAATATTCGAGGCAAACTTCCATAAAAACGTACTTAGCAATATTAACATCATTTATTAGCGCATTCAAGCGATTTTCCGCCCTAGGAGTTTCTAAGTACGTATGGTCAAACAATGGCACAAATTTCATAGCTACCAACTTGCACTTAATGAATTATAAAGATTTTTATACAGCGCTGAAACTACAGAACGAATTAATACAATGTGTAACGATAGTCAAATAATTTGGAAAATTGCATCACCATAGGAGAACCTCATTTTGGCATAAAGCAACAGTAATGTCAGACAAATTCCATTTGTAACGCATGATGGGAATTTCAAATCTCATATTTGTATGAGGAAATGAATACTTTGATGAAATAGGTTGAAGCAGTACTCAACTATCAAGTGATGACAACATTTAGATTTTAACCCTGGGTTATTTCCTAATTGAACGTCCACTAACGATAACCCTGGAACCAAACAACAAAAGCGAACAAAACATCAATTATTTAAAACATTGGCAACTCGTTCAGCATCTACACGATCAATTCTGGAAAACATGGTCCAACAATTATCTTCAGCAATTACAACATCGATACTACGGGCAAACAAATCAATGATCTTAAAAGAAAGCAGAGTTGTAATTATTAAGGATGATAATCTTCCACCAATTAAATGGAAATTTGGAGAGGTAGTCGAACTTCATCCATGACATGACCGTGTGGTTTGTGTAGCCACAGTAAAAGCTCCAACCGGCAAAACTGAAAATTAGTTTTTTTTTTGTTTTATTGTACGTAAATGATGTTAGACCACAAAATTTAAAATTTTGAAAGGGAACAAAAGGATCTTCTCAATCACATCCTAAGCTCACTGCTCTCGAGATGGCTTGTGCTGCAGTATGGGAAAAACGGTTTGGTAAATATTTTTGACTTTTCTAAACTCCCTAAATAGTCCTCGATCTCCTCCGCCAATATTACCGATAACAGCCACCACAGCGTAACCCTAATCTTTATAACATTCATTAAAACGGATTTAATCATTTTATGATAAAAATCATAAAATATGTAAGTCTGTTTCTATTTCGACAATAATCCTGGAATTACTGGATAATATTTTCCCGATTATTTGTATTAAGTGTCGGATGATCTGTCAAACAAAGCCATTCACAACGCACATCTTTTAGGAATCACCTAGCTGAGTAGCTGCTTTCATTATTTTAATGATAGAACGAGTACACATGTTAAAATTTCCACTTTTTGTGCCTTTTACTTTCTTTTACTCTAGTAAAATAAAGTATAGTAATCATGAAAATTTTGGACCTTGAAATTTTTAGTGATTTATCTGTTTTGAGGTCCCCTGAGTCCGAAAAAGTGGGTTTCGAAATGTTGTCTGTCTGTCTGTCAGTCTGTCAGTCTGTCTGTGTCCTCTCTACAGCCCAGATGGTTTAACCAATCGAACTGAAACTTCAGATTTAAGCTTTTTTGATAAATTGGGAGGTCCCAGTGAATTTTACTCCAAATCGGCTAACCGGAAGTGGCCACTCCCTTGGTCCAGAAAATTTATTTTGCAAATATCTTAAAAAGTATAAGGTTTACAAAAAACTACTATAACCAAAATGTTTCCAAAAATTAAAAACAAATAAAATTAAAAAAAAAAATTAAAAAAAAATTTAAAAATTAAAGAAAAAAAATTTAAAAAATTATAAAAAAAAATTAAAATTTCTCAAAATTCTCTGTTCGTAAAAGAAAGTCGTGTGTTGGCCACACCTCCATTTTTTTGATAGAGTACGGACGTTTCTTACAAAAATGTAAACCTTTTCGAAAATTATTTTGTTTGCTTTTTGAAAACGAATGATAAAATCATTTTATCAAGTAAAATATGAATTTCAACAATAGTTATGAAGAATTTTACTTGGCAACATTGCAGTTGGGTCCAATAACTTGCAAAACCTAGTGGTGAACAGCAAAACAGCCTGTCAAATGAAAAGAAAACTGTTTTTAATGAGCGGGTGTGCTGCCGAGTGTGCCACTAACAGACAAGGTGGTTAAGGCTGGCCACGAAACAACAATCCCATATAATAGTATGAACCTTATCACTGTGGTATAGAGCCAGTATACGATATGGGGTTTAAGACCCCATCTTTTTCCAATAACGCTTTTATAGGAGTAGGCCTCCAACTAAGTTTACTGTCCAAAATACGCTCCAGGTATTTCACTTTATCAGTAAAGGTCGAGGTAATATCATTTAAGGTAAGAGGATGAATTCACAACAGTTGGCCCATTTAAAACGGATTCCAAGCACGTTTTGCGTGCGCTCTCTTAAGGTACAAGGAAACTTACCATAGACACCAATAGCAACGTCAAGCGCATAAGCAACCACCGTAAAGCCTTGACCCTTCAGGTCCTGTAACAGTTCATTAATGACCAAGTTCGAAGAAGGGGGGGGGATAAGACTCCACCGGGTGAGGTGTGCCTACACCTATAATTCTGCTAATGGAAGACCCGCCAGGAAAGATTAACTCATCTAAGAATTTTAAAAAACATTTAGACCTAATTGGTCGCTTAGTACTGGGAATTGGCCATGATTTTAAAAAATGTCAAGATCATACAAAAGTGTTAGCATCCCAAATAAAGATTTATCAGACAAATTAATTAAATAAATAATTAAAAATGATTTATTTACAACGGTGCGGTGAGTTTTGTTATATCATCACACAAATATTTTTAATAATAAATTAAAGTGCACAATGGTTAACGTAAAAAATGCTGATATTGGGATATAAAGTAAAATGTCGCCCAAAGTAGGTCCAAAGTATATTCAGAGTCATGCGACCTTCGGCGCTGAAATATATCTAAGAAATGATTTGGATAGACGTACAGTAAAAATATAAATCAACTGCTTCACATTAAAAAAAGGGCCGACGATAAACCCAGACTTTGAAAGAAGATTGCAGAGCATTTTCCTGTTCTTTTTATTATTTAGTTTTGTTTATAGACCCACAACTTAAACTAGAAACAGAAGAAAAACTGTGCTTAAACCGAAGTGTTTGAATCACGCGTAGTGAATGAGGTGTGGTTTTATTCTTAAGAGCGAAGAACATTTTTTATTGAATTTAAATATTTAGAAATTAAGAAATGAGGGACAACACCATTAATGTAGTCAGACAAGTGCCTCACTAAATATAATTTTATTTTAAGATTAGCGATTATCTTCAGTTAGAAAACGTTAGATATATATCCCAATACAATTGAATGAATATAATTTTGTAAAAGCCTTGGTTGCTTTAAAACGTGAATTTCTAAAATCAAGGTGAACATGTCGCGCAACACTTTATTGACTAGACTTGATGCTGGTAAGTTATTACAACCATATTTTATATGTAATGTCTCGAAAACTTGCCGCCAAATTTTATTGGATTCAATATTTGCATATTTGTCATCATTGCGCACGGATATCTCTTATCTTAAATTAAAATATCTATATATAACTTGTGTTTAGAGTCAAAAAATTATATTTCATAACAATTTAATTTGCATACGAATTATGATACTTCCAAAATATGAAATTATAAAACAATAAAATTATATACACGCGCGTAGGCAGATCGTCTTTACACTCTCCCGCACAAAAATGGTCAATTCATTTATATTGTATTTTATGAGTATAGATTCAATTTTTATAGATTTAGTCACGATTCCACTGTACCAAAAAAAAAAAAAAAAACAATTCTTATCAATTTTGATAAATGATTCTAAGATGATGTTTGATATCTTGGCTCCGCGGCTGACAGATTATGAAACAACATTTTCTCACTGTACCCGTTCGTAACAATAATTTATGCGCTGTCATTTCAATTTGTGGTGCGCTGGACACAAAAAAGCGCTACATCTATCAAGACGAATAAATTTAAAAATCGTCACTTTTATTATAAAAAAGTTGACTGGGTGTTGTAATGTATATGCATGCGCGCGCTTTATACACATATATTTTATAAACGATCTGAATTTATTTTAACTACCCTATTGTGTTTCATCTTATAAGAGTCACAAGACAAATAACAAAAAAAAAAAAAGTTGAAATCGTTTGACTTAAGGAGCCATTTATGGTTTTTTATATTTAATGTTAATCCTTTTCAAGTGTCACTTGCATATTTAAAATGTACACATTATTGTACGAGTAATCTTGTCTTTAGAGAGCGATGATATTTATTAGCATTAATAGATTTAATGTTGAAAAATCACCTTAAATTGTGTATAGCAATGTAGCCGCGCTCGAATACTGATTTATTTATTTTTAGATGCGAAGAATGTGAAGGAGGATGTATCAATTTAAGTATAAAACCAATTGTCTCTCTTAAAACTAGTGGATAACTAATGGTATATCGACCGCGATATATATATATATATATATATATATATATATATATATATATATATATATATATATATATATATGTATATATATATATATATATATATATATATATATATATATATATATATATATATATATATATATATATATATATATATATATATATATATATATATATATATATATATATTGTGATTAATGAATCCAATCTGCATAATGACAAACACAAACCATAAAGTACTGATAAAATACAAATCATATCGCTTTTACGGTACACCTCGTCGTTTGTTTCGCTTCTAAAATCAAAATCAAAAAATAACCGACCGCAAAAGACAAGACTAAGTAAGATACAATGTGGGTGTATTTCCAATTTAATTTCACCAATTCATTTCGTTGTCTTTTCTCAGGAAAAAGTAGATAACATTTTTATTATTATTTTTCAATATTGGTAAATTATTGATTTTCATTAATAAAAAAAATTCTTTTAGTTGCAAAGTATGTGAAAATTAAATATTGTACAAGGAAAGGGATAAGAAGTTTTTCGTTTTTATAACATATTTATCAAATAAATAACACCCACACGTGAAATTGTTATATTTGTAATTTTTGTTGTTGTTGCTATTGTTTTAAATAATTCTTGTATGGTTTGTTATTTTATTTTTTTATGTTTGATATGTTTAACCGAAAATATAAAACACAGGAATAAAATAAGAAACCAAAAAGACATATGTTAATATTTATGTTGCATTAAAATTATATGTACCTATATACAGTTAAAAGAAGAAAAAGATCAAACAATTTTGATTCTTCTTAGTCTCTTATAAACATTTCGGGAATACACAGTTTGGTAAATAATTTAACTAAAAACGTGACAATAAATTGATTATATTGTAGAATTTTAGTTTTGTGATCGCGCACCTTTGCCGCCTAATACATTGGTTCGATTTTGACATTTTAAAATCGAAAGAAACAAATATTTACGATTAAAACCCTTATGATCCTAAATTATCAGTTTGGTCACTGTAGGACCAAATTGCGCAGTCTGATCTAAAAATAACCGAACTTTTAATTTAAATCATAGAACACGTAGCACTATGTATTAAACGTTGGTAGCGTTATAAAGGTACATGTTTCTTCTTTCGAACGCAACTGAATTCATGCTAATCGGTTGACGGGTTACAACACAATTACACACTTTTTAAGAAGAGTAGTTTTTGTTAGTATGTCGTATAAACATAATGGAACAAAGAGCAAATATTAAATTTTGTTTCAAACTCAGTAAAAAATTTGCTGAGACTTACACGAATTGTTAAAAAAAGTTTATGGTGATGATTGTATGAGTCGCACTCAAGTTTACACGTGGTTTACACGATTAAAAAATGCCCGTGACGATTTAAACGATGATCCAAGACCTGGGCGACCAAAAGCATCAAATCATGCTGAGTTAGTGGAAAAAGTACGTGAAATAATCGCTATCGATGCAAATTTCATTGTGAGAATGTTGGCAGCAGAATTAAATTCATCTTACGCTACAATCTACACAATATTAACTGAAGATTTGGGTAATTGGGTAAAAGAAAGGTATGTGCACGTTTTGTTCCACATCAGTTAAATGAAGATCAAAAAGTCGCTCGTGTAGAGCATTGCAAATACATCATTTCAACAGCTGAAAACGATCCAGACATTCTTGATTCGAACATAGCTGGTGATGAAACATAGTGCTTCAAATATGATCCTGAAACTAAGCGACAATCTGCAGAATGGAAGTCGAAAGTCGAGCCAAAATCTAAAAAATTCCGTTTTCAGAAATCAAGAATCAAGACAATGTTGATAACTTTCTGTGATTCCAAGGGTATTGTTCACAAGGAATTTGTTCCAGAAGGTGAAACTGTCAATGGAGAATACTATTTATAAGTTTTACATCGTTTGTGGTTGTGAGTTGTTCGTGTTAGACCCGAATATCCAAAAGGAAAACAGCTGTTTTTATTACATGATAATGCACCACCTCACAAGAATAAAAAAGTCAACGAATTTTTGATGAAAAAACAGATTTGTGTCATCGACCACCCTCCATATTCGCCTGATCTATCACCGTGTGACTATTTTCTATTCCTAAAACTGAAATCTGCAATGAAAGGAGCTTTTTAGGATGACGTTTCAGCCATTCAAGCAGCCGTGACACAGCTGCTAAAGAACATCCGAAAAGCGGAGTTTAAAAAGTCTATGGATAAATTGGTTGATCGTTCCAAACGTTGTATTAAGTTAAATGGATCTTATTTTGAATAAATATTAGCTTTGAAACATAATACCATCCTTGTTTTATTCTATAACTAAAAAGTTCGGTTATTTTTAGATCAAACTTTCATGAACTCGTTTGCTGTATTTAAACCTTATGAATATTTTAATTGCATCGCCAAGGTATAGAGATTCCTAAGTCTTATAGCTCTCAATTCAGACTCTCTTCACACTTCAAAGATTAAAAACTCAAATTCTTATAACCTAAGTTCTCTTTAAGCCTCTATTTTTGTTAATTCTTGTACACAATACCTATAGGATTTCATTGAAAAAATTTCAAATAACCATCGATTGGTTGAATACTTTAGACACTACAGCTGATCATTGGACTGTTGAAGATACATATTTTAACTAAAACAGATAAGAAACATTAAAGAAGTTCTAGAAATGTTTTTTCTCTGTCTGTAATTTAAAGCAACAACCCTACCCAATAAACATGAAGCCGCGGTTAGAAAGGTTCTCTCAGTAAAAATATTTTAGCTAGATTACAATCCCGCTTATAAAAGTATCGGGGTTTTTCGATGATTATGACGATATGCAGTAATAAGGTCGTAAATTTTGTTGCAGCCAATTTTTTCGTTTAGTAAAAGGGTTGTCTCTTTCCTTGTATATTTTTAGTTCTTCTAATCTATTCATTAGTAAGTCGTGTTTTCCATGAGAACTGCACTAGAACTCGATAAATTTTTAATTCCTTTTATTCTATGTAAACAGAAAAAAAATTAAATTCATAAAGTGATAATGTGTAGTGCATTTCACATAAATACACATTTTAAGTTGTTACAGCAATAAATAATGATAATTATAGCTTATTTTTTAGTTACACTGGATAAACCCATGAATTTATCGAGTGTAGTTGCGTGTAATGACGTCAGCAAGAAATTAGAAAATATTGATGAAATAACTGAAGGGGGAAATTTTTAAACTTAAAATATGTAATTATATCAACTACACTACACATTCGCGCTTTAAGAATTTATTTTTTTTCGTTTTACATGGAATAAAAGGAATTTAAAGTTTATCGAGTTCTAGTGCAGTTCTCATGGAAAACGCGGCTGTAGTCGTTTTCATATTCTGTATAATATGTGTGAGTTTGTGTTGACGGCAATGTAATTATGATTTTCTGTCGTCAAGTGTTGGTCATATTTCGAGACGATTTTTGATTTTTGCGATTTCTTTCTATCAGTTTGCCCGATATAGAAATTGTTATGTATTCTTGTAGATTACGTTGTCTTTGGGTATATTTATGTTACGTTGTTTGAGTTGATTCCTTAATTTGTGGTTTGTTTTAAATTCCATCGTGTATCTGTGTTTTTTAAAAACCTTCGTTATATTCTTGTTGATGTTGTTATATTCTATAGTGATGCATTTTTCCATTACATATGAAATTATCGCTTCTATTGCGAGTTATGATTTGAGTTATGTTCACACAATTCGACTAATTTATCGTTTAATAGTAGACCATTTTTTACGTTAGACAAATCTACTCTGTGAAACTATTGCTTTAGCCATTTTGATAATTTTGTAGTTGTTTGTTTGTTTTAGCTGGAATGATTTTCGTCGCAAGATTTGCCAATAATAAAAACTGTGTGTCATCATAAAGTTTTTCCAGTAATTTTTCATAGTTGCCTCGTTTTCTTAGGGTCTTCGGTCAATTTCATGAATCATTTATTGAAGAGTGTATTTTAACTAATATGCCTTTAACGTTGCAATAACAACTTGATACATCGGTTCCAAAATGGACGTAGTATTTGGTGGAAGAAATGTAACTCTTATATTTTCGCACAATTCATCCAAACTAACGGGAACTAACGGGACACTATCTAACACGATCTATAAGTTTTATGTGCGAGATTATTTTGTATATATAAAAGTCCATTACTGCAGGGCAAATATATACATTATATCAATCAGTAAAGAAACTAGCGATAACCCAAGCCTTTCTATTACTTCTCCAAACATCCGGTAAACTAGTTTTGGTGATACCCTTTAAAACTCTCAGGTTCTCTGATTGGTTAAATCAGCAAAGGTTTCAACTTGAAGGTGCTAGCGGCATTACCTACCGCCAAGAAGAAGCGTCAAACGGTATTTTACTGCTTTAAAGCAGGATGCATGTTTTTCTCTTGTGACCAAATATGTAAGTGAAGACATTTTTTTCCAATACAAAACCGTTTCGTCGACGTTAAATATTTGACGGCTTGAATATCTTCCAACTGCAACGATGTTCTTCAACGTTGTGGATGGCTTTCTCACCAACGATAAATCTAAAATATTTAATTACAGCTCCAACATAATTGTTTTCCTATTCCTAATTGGGCTAGGTGATACATTTTTGTTTGCTTTCTACCACTCATAATTAATTCCTAGACACATGTTAACCGATAACTAAATCAATTTATTTTAAATTTAAATATGTACGAAAAAATATATTACCTGACGTACGTCTGGAGGCTAATGACTTCTGCAGAAGCTGCTTGGACGAAGAGGAGGAAGAGACGTTGGTCCACTTCCTTTGCTCGTGTCCATCATTGGCTCTCAGAAGGCACAAACACTTAGGTAAGTTCAGGATGGACTGCCTCCCGGATCTCGAAAACATTAAAGTGCGGGACGTCTTACGCTACATAAGTAGCTCGAAATGGTTCCAATAGGGGTAAAAGGGGATACATCCTGTGGTATCACAATGGACCGTCACCGGTCTAAGTGTGCGTAAGCAGCCACTCCAACCTAACCTAACCTACGTTTCCTAAAACAAGTCGAAATAAAAAATTAAGCAATAAAAAAATAAAACCACCCAAAATTATTTGCTTAGCGTTAAAGGAAGAAGGAGGAACACACAAGTTGAAGAGCTGCATTGCAATTGTGTATGTGTTTATGCATAAAGGAATAAAACGGGAAACAAATCAAAACAGAAGTCCGCTTTATTCTACATCTTCGGAACATATTAAAATCATATACCTTCAGATACCCAAAGCTTTAGCCATTTCAGCATTATTGGTAACAAATTTAGAAGAACAGGCAACTATTATTGACCGCAGACATTAAAACTTCTAAACGAAAAATTAGCCATTAGAAGAAATAAAGATGTTGCCTCGTTAATAAAATTTCTCCCAGATCCAGAGTTGGGAACAAAGAAAATTATGGATGATGCATTTGGGATGAGCTCAAAATCCAAAATGGCCTGTATGTGGTTGGTACGATGGACGCAAACAAAGAAATTGAATTCAGTCAAAAGAAGAGCTGGATGTACATAGTCTATATCTAGAGACTTAAACGAAACTATCGCACTGTGTTTGTAACAAAAACCCTGGCACAAGGGAAAATAAGGTGCCAAGTTTAATCCAAAAATGGAAAAACAACGAAATTTAAAAACGACATATTACACTTTCAACCGGACATTAATCGAGAATGAGAGGAATTTTCTATCAGCTGGTGGGTTTCTAGGAAAAATTAAATCGCTATTGAGCTCCGCCAACTGTATTTCATTTTTTCCGCCGGTAGAATTCCCATTATGCGGGAGAACGGAATCCGCCGATATCGAATTACGGCGAGATTACACGGCGAGATCGTGTAATTAAATCGTATACGTTAAATTTAGTTGTTTTTTATTTTTATGAAAGATCTCGACAAAAAATGAGTAATTGGCAATGCAATTGTACTTTTCGTAATTGAATGCTTTTCTCAAAGACGATGTGGTGAATGTGCATTATAAGCAACCAGAAGTACGAGTTTGATAATAATCTTATCTAGCGAACATTAACGCTTATTTTCTAATAAAGTATCACAACAATCGTTACAACGTGTAATAACGATCGTTAATTTAGATATTCTTGTTGATGTCACATGATAAGTAGAAAATGTCCCAACCATGATAAACTTAAAAGTGTTACCATATTACAACGATGCCAATTATATCGAGATCATGCCTGTTATTCCCAATGGAGGATCTAATAAAGCTTTCTCTATTATTTTAAGAAACCGTCAGGTGTCAGTTGGAATTTAATAACCACATACCCTGCAATTCCATAAAAGCACAGTCATAGAGAATAATTTGTTGTTGAGACGCCAAGTTACGGCAACACTTTTCAGTTGAGACGCCAAGTTACGGCAACACTTTTTTTCGCGTTTGTCGAGAAAAACATTACACCTTCCTAGTACTACATGTAACAATTTCACTGACCCCCCTTTTACTTTTTTAAATAGTAAATCAGTGTTTTGAGCAAAATTCACCAACGATTTAAAAGACTAAAAATTTCATTTTGGGGCAATAATAAAATAGTTTGGAGTAGGATTCCAAGATTTTAATGTGTACGATAGTTACAGCTCCTCAAACCTATCTTTATAGGTAACAAGAACTGAATTTTCCATATGAAATGTCAGCAAATAATCAAGCAATCTAAATGCGCCTTGGAACAATAATTATACAGGCCCCAAAACCTATCTTTAGAGGTATCAAGAATTGCAATCGCAGCCCAATTGCAGATTTTGGATTTTTTTGTCTCAGAATTTGCTGATTTACATACATATTTATATAGTAAGGTTGGTGGTTTGGCGTCTATTGGAGGGGAGGGGGGGGGGGCAAAGTTGAGTAGATTAATCTACCAGCTTCGTAACCTTCCACTAGGGTGCGCATCACGTGAGCTGTGCTGGTCTTGTCATTAGGCAGCTGCGTGATGGGTACAATTGTGTAAGGGGAACCTGTTCACAATTCGCAGGTGTACGTGCTGCCTCCTCGTGGCAACCACTGGTAACTAAGGCCATTTGGCACATTTTTGGCCATTTGGCACAGGCTAAAGTACGGCTCTAAAGGAGAAAACCTTGACAAAAATACTAATCTAAGGTGGAACAGCATATGCCGATGGATAAATGGCTGATAGGTTAGTCAGTCCAAAATATGCGGACTCTGGATACCAGGCACCCTCCAGTTTTATTTAGCCTTCCCATAGTAAAGCTGGGTGACCTACAGGCGATTTGCAATTCCCAGCAACTCGTAAGAGTAAAATCAACAGAATACGGGGAAGTAGTAGGAATATACGGGAGTGGGACCTGGGCTGCAATGCTACCGTCTTTCTAGCGGAACTACATGCTATAAACAACTACATGCAGTAAACATCTAGGAGGAAGAGCAATAAGCCCAGATAGTATGTATCACGTACCGGGAGGCAGTATTGTCAGGTTCATTAAGAACCTGAATATTGACTGGACGGATAATTAAGCAGGGTCCAGTACAATAGATCTTTTAGGTCGCAGTGCGAAGTGGCTGATCGCCCGCATGGCCTTCCAATAATAATAAAAATAATAGTAAGGTTATTTTCAAAAAATCGAACTTTCTATGAAATAAATGAAAATATTGAAGCAACCTAAACGCGCGTTTCCACGACTATTAAATCTCCCAAAACCTATCTTTAGAGGTATCAAGAACCGAAATAAGGGTACAATTGCAGATTTTGGATTTTTTTGCTCCGAGTTTGCTGATTTTAAGGTGCGATTTAAAAAATTCGAATTTTCTATAAAATATAAGGAGATAATCAAGCAATCTAAATGCTCGTTGGCATAACAATTATATAGGTCCCAAAATCTACCATTAGAGGTATCAATAACAGCAATCGGAGCACAATTACAGGTTATGACAAAGACTGTACCAAAATTAACGCAAGATTTGAATTAAATAGAAAATACAGTTTTTAGTCTTTAGATTGTTATTTTTTTATTGAATTTTATTGAAACACGGCAATTGTGGCGATTAATAAAGCCATCAAGGTGAAAAGGTGCTTCATCGCTTAGAATGATTTTGCTCGAAAAATCAGCATCCACTTGTTGATGTTCAATAATCCATTCAACGAACTCTCTTCGCTGTGCATGGTCATTAATTAGGCTTCAGTTTTTGTGTTAATTGAATTTTGTAAGGTTGGAGACATACATAGATCTTTTGTGAGTATACGCTGTAGAGAGCTTCTTGAAATTCGTAATTCTTGTCCACGACGCCGAATTGATGTTCTGCGATGTTCACCAACACTCTCACGGACTGCTTCGATATTGACATTTGAATGGCATATTTTTGCACGAGAAGTCTTTTTGGTCTTAATCACTTCACAGTTGATAAAGTTAAAACACTATTCCGACCATATCTTGTATGAAATTTTCGAACTGTGGCCGCCAAACTTTCATTATTTTTGAGATATTGTTGAAAAATGAAAACTCGTTGTTGTATCATGTAATGCTCCATTTTTACTAACCTTAAACTCTCAGTTGTGAAATTGTTTTTTTTTTCAGGGTTGCCAACAAGTTACTGCAGAAATGGCGGCAAATTCAAATCTTGCGTTAATTTTTGGAAACCCTTTAGTAACGTGATTTTCAAATAAGTCAAACTTTCCGTAATATAAATGGAAATATTGAAGCAACCTAAGTCCGCGTTGGCACAATTACAGCTCCCGAACAGACAAATAATAAACAGACGCCACTTTTAAAATCATTTTTATAGCTCGGCGGGAAAAAAACCTAAGACGATAATTTTCATAATTCCAATTGGATTCTACATGGCATAAGGTTTGGGCCAAGTTATCCGCAGCAAAGCTCCAAATTGAAAGATTTTTTGAGTTTTTTTTAATGAATTGCAGGGTATATAATGTGGTAACTAAATTCATACTAACACTGAGTTACATATAGCCCTTAGCCTCATACCGGGTCGGGTACCGGATTATGTACACAGCAAATTAGGAGCATTATTAAACCAACCCCATTCCTTCTAAAAGAAAAATGAAAAAAGAAAGAACTACTAAGGATTGTGATTGTGACTTCAATAATGTAGAGTTTTGACTAAAATTTAAAATTTAAAATTTGTTGGAATTGGTAGCCCACCCATTGGTAGCCACTTAGTACTTAAATAATTTCCGCGTTGTTTAGCTGATTTTTTTTTTTCCTGAAGTTCTATTGCTCTATTTAAATTGTAAATTCTCCTTTGGGTTGAACACATAGACTGTGATTTGATCATGTCATTTTCTAACTTCGTGAACAAATATTTTTTGTTGTTCCATGAACCGATTATTGGTTCGAATTGAGACACCGATGTGGCTATACTTAGTTCCACTACTATAATCTAAAATTAACATTTGGTCAGCTGTTTAGAGTTTCAATTAGCGTGTCAAAATTAAAATATTTAAATCAAATAATATCGTACAATGTATATAAAAAAACAACTTCCACCCACTGATAATTTGAAATCATTCTCTAAAACTATTTCAATAAATAATTTTATCAATTTATTTCACATATACATACGTATACAATATACATATTATGACACCGCCTAAACTATACACATATAGACAAATTTTATTCGTTATTCAATGTGTTAATAACAATCTACGTTAAATATTATTTTATTAAATTTTTATTTTTTATTATTATTATTTTCCATTTAATTTAAATAAATAAAAATTATAATGATATGTAATTATCATATAAGAAATTGAAATAAGACAAGAATTATACAAGCTATCATATCTACTACCCACCAAATATAAGAAAAATCACTTTGGTAAAAAGAAATGACAACAACAATACAAGAAAAAAATGTTAATAAACAACACTATTGAGTTGTAAGACGTGCATTTATCGACATATAAATAAGAATTAAGTCTACAGTTTAGTACCAATACATTATACAGACAGTTGACGAACATTTTAAAAATTTCTTCTGACCTTATGCAAGACGCACATTTTTCTTCTGTCTAATTATTTTATCATTTTCTGTTCGCTTATCTCGTTTATTGTTATTTCTCTTTGCTCGTTTATAGCCTTAAAAATGAAAAACAACTTTACAAATGAAAAACTTCTTGAAATTTTTCTTCCATAAATTGCAAACCAAAGTTTTTTTTTGTTCAAAATACTACATTGTAATTGATACACAATATAAAAAATAAGCAAATAAAATATACATTTTTATTGTTTATTTATTGGAAATAATGTCAAATCATTTATTTATACAATCAATAATTATTATTGTTGCATGGTTAAAGAGTTCGTGCAACAATAAAACTTGTTGCCCTCCTCATCTAGTATTGTGATTTGTAATTTATATCACTGTCCTACAAAAAAAAAAAAACAGAAAAAATCAGCTGGATTGCTTACCACACAAATTATTTGCATGTGTACAATAAAGTATCTGGGTTATGGCAAATCGACACAGGATATATGCACACGAACCAAAATACTGAACAAATAACATTTTTACAAAACCGCTACTGTATAAATATTGATAAAAGAAAAATATTATTCTTGCACATTTCTTAAGAAAATTGTTTCATTAAATCCTCCATAGGGCACAGCATGAAATAAATAAAATAACAAATTATGTGCGCTCCATATTCATTCATATTTACTTACTTACGGAGTACAAGTTTGTATGTACCAGACATTTTCAATTTTTGTTTTTTTTTGCTCTTCGAGACTGCACTATTCAATTATCCAAAGAAAATAAAAAGTGCAATGTATAACAACAACGAAACGGTTGAAGAGAAAATTGCTATACATAACAAGAATGATCAATTGTTACAGATTTAATTATTATTTTTAATTTATTTACGATGTAATTAATAAAAAAAAAAAAGTCTCGATTTAATTGACATAAATATTTATGTTTAATTATACGCTTAATTTATCACAGTGAAACGCGGTAGCCGCTACTGTCGCGGTCGGTCATAATAAAACTATTAACATGATGATATGTAACCACAATGTTGGCCAAACTGAAACTCAATTTCGGAAATTAACCATTGGTGGTATGCCCACATAGTAGATTCTGTTTTCGTTGGTAGCAAAATTATTACAAAATAACCTCACCGATACACAAAAATGGTTAAAATAAATTGTGAAAGCCTTCAGTTAGGTTGGAATTTTTTTTTGATGAAACCTTTTGCATTGTTTTCTTACTAGGGACCTTTATACCAATTTGAGTTCTCTAAAAAACTATTGGAAATATTCAGAACAGTAAACGACATGTTTATTGATTGATTTTACTAGATAGAGCCAATAGGTTTACAAAAATTATGTGCAGATTCATTGGCCATTAGTGTTTTTAAAACAAGGGAAGTAATCGCGATAGTTCTGTCATAAGACCCTCACGATTCAGTTAATTGGTTGCTATGTTTTGAAAAAATTTTCCCTCAATACCCTTGCCTTCGCCGATTTAATAATTGAGGCTTATTATATGTAAATTAACACATGACTTAGTTACAACTAGGATGAAACTTTATCGGGAAATAAAAAATAATGGATTCTTGGGTTAATAAAGCAAACCTGGAAAATGAAAGAATTTTTACGAGAAATGAAATAAAATACGAAACCGAAACTGCGCGCCACAATGAACTGTTAATGTTCTTCTGTAAAAATCGGGTTAAACCTGAAAAAGTTGTACCCTAGTTATAACTTATAACTAAGTTAAGAGAATTTTTCGGTTAAAAAGTACAGATAATACTGAATGACCCCAACGAAACATCGAACCTAATACCTCAGCGTCCTAACCATGCGGGCTAAGCACTAGACACATTGTTTCCCTGCGATTTATTTTATGTATTCCGTATTTTTCCGTCCGGAAAAACTTAAAAACGCATGAATAAGCCGATTTTTAAAAGTTTGAAATTTACATTTGAGAAACACTTATACCTAAGGGGTTTTCGGGTCGCTTATTATGAATTTGAGGTCAACAAATTGGAAAAATTGCATCAATTGCATATTAAAACACTTTCACGCAGAAAGGGTTCAAAAGTGGGGTTCCTTAAAGTGTTTTCTTCTTTTGCGTTTTCGCCAGAAACTTATGGTTAATTTGCATGTTAAGAAAACATATCAAAATGCAAAGTGCAGCTATGGGAAATGTCCTAGCGACAATGTAAAGGGTCTTTCAAATTGCGCGGTTTTTAAATCCTTAATGAAACACAAATGGCGTTGTGAATTTGCCTGTAGGTTTGTTACACATTTAAGAAATGTCATTTATGCCATTTACCAAAATAGTGTCGTACACTGGACAACAACGTCGGTCTTCATTAATTGGACTCCCAAATCAATCCCGAAATGAATCTCTTAAGTAAACCTTCAGCTTAACCTCTATCTCAATTGCAACATAATTCTAAAGGCAATCACCAAATTAATCACCAACCAAACCCTCAAATCAATCAACAAACCAATACAAAATCAACCATCAAATCAACCCTTAACCTAATTCCAAATAAACTCTTAAATTATTCCCCAACCGAACAACTCACTTAGCCCCAATGCAGGCTAACTAAATCCTAAGTTAACTTCAACTCAACTTAGCCCGAACGAAATTTCAACCCTCTCCTCATCTCATACCATCATTCCAACAAAACCATAATACCATGACCTTCAAACCATTACATCATCCCTTCATACCATCATACCGTTATAAAACATCAACTCAATTTTTGAAGTTTTAGAGATTCCTCTGTAGTAACTTTAGACCTGATTATCTCTCAAAAAGGAGATGAATATTTGAGATATTAACAGTGACCTTTCTTAAGCCTTGTCTTAAGTCAATATTTGTGTAAAGTTTTTTGAAATCGTTCAATGCGTGTGCAATTGTTTAAATATCACAAACATAATGTATAAACACTCACTTTTAAATACAGCACACTTCATTTCAATGGACACTCTATTTAGCGGAATCCTCACTTCAACGGACAAACTTTTAAGTCCCATGCAACTGAAGTTCTCAATGAAAACCTCTCTTAAATAAGCTGACCGTTTAGTACACTTCAAATTGAACCTTTAACATTTCAAATTGAACATTCAGCAAATTATATTTATGGCGAATTAGGATGAAACTTTAGTGAAATTTGACATCCATGATTGAAATGGGATTCTTAAATTATTTTTAGATGAAGTTATGGAATATGGCAACAATTTTATATAAAAGTCATTTTAGAACCTCATTTCCATCGCACATGTCAAATTTCATCATAATCGATAAAGAAATAGCCAAGTTCCATCTTACTTGGCCATATTACCGAACTTTATCCAAAAATCACTTTCGAATCCAATTTCCATGGCAGATGTCAAATTTCACTCAAATTCGTTGAGAAATAGCCAAGTTCCGTCGTAATTAGCCATATTCCAGAACTTCATCTAAAAATCATTTTAGAATCCCATTTCCAACGCACATGTCAAATCTCATCATACCGGTTAGGAATTGCCAAATTCCATCCTACTTGGCCTTAATCCAGAACTTTATCCAAAAATCATTTTAGAATCCCATTTTCAACGCACATGCCATATTTCATCATAATCGGTTGAGAAATAAGCAAGTTCCGTCCTAATTGACCATTTTCCAGAACTTCATCTACAAATCATTTGAGAATCTTATTTCCATTAGAAATACTGGATTTCATCAAAATCGGATTAGATATAGAATAAAAAAAAATCACAAATCCCCAGTTTAATGGACACCGCACTATAACGGACAACTTTTTTGGTCCCATCGATTTCCATTGTAGTGAGGTTCCCTGTATATAGATTGCTCAACTGCTCACTAAACCCTAATCCAACCCCAATTAAACCGCAACTCAACTCTAATTCAATTCACAAACGCAACCCAACTTAACCCTCAACACAACCGCAAACTCTACGCCAAACTCAATCCTCAAACGAGCATATATAAAAAATTTGTCAACAACTCACTATATCCTATCCAATTCCAACTCAAATTCAAACTGGCAATACCCAATTCAATAATCAAACCAGCATTTATATAAAAAATTCGTTAATATTTCTTTATACCAGCTGTGTTGGTTCAATTCGGATGGCAGGTATCTCATCCTCTTGAAGAATAATTTCCTAAAGCTTTTCAAATCTAAAACAGATTGGCGAAAAAATTCCAAATCGGACAAGCCGTTCTCGAGATACCATGGGTACAGACTCAGTGGCTTTCAAAACGTCGAGAAAAATGGTTTTAAACCAACCAAATTTTTCGTCATTTTTGATAGGATTTCAATACTTTGGTTTTTTTAGACCGTATTATCAAAAGAATATATCAAAGAACAACCAGCTGATTTTTCTCAAAAAAATCATCTTTTCTGATGAAGCGCATTTTGAAATTCGTGGAAATGTTAATAAACAAACTTGTCGTATTTGGAGTGAGGAAAATCCACAAATAATTCATGAAAAACCTGTATATCCAAAACGAGTCACTCAGACTCACACAGTGAATAACATGGATCAACAGGATGGCGCTACTCCTCATTTGGCAAATGAAGCAATTGAATTATTGCAAGAAAAATTGAATGGTTGAGTTATTTCAAGAAATGGTGATGTCAATTGGCCACCAAGATCATGCGATTTGGCATCGTTGGACCATTTTCTTTTGGGGTTACGTCAAAAGTCAAGTCAATAAAAATAATTCACAGTCGATTGCTGAACTAAAGGATTAAATTATTTATGTCATTGGTGAGATAGAACCAAAAGTATGTCATTGAACCAACATGTCATCAAAGCAAATTGTGTGTTTTACTAAAGATTTAAAAAAGCCGAGCAATTTTAAAGACCCGTTAGTTTGTTATTTGAGTTATTTGTTTTTTTAGGGATTCAGAGAGGTTGCTCAAATCACTCAGTTCCGTATTCCGTTTCATTCAATACTTTATTCGCTCCACTTCGCTTCGATATACCCAAATAAAATTTTGCAAATTTTGTATGTACTTTTATCAAGTTTTTCTTGCCCAAAGGAGTTATTTGGTGAATCAAGTAGGAAGGCATTATTAACCATTCCAAAAGGTTATACAAAAATTAAAATGTCAAATGCTAATAAAACTTTAATCTAGGGAAACTTATAATGTAAGCTTTACAAACTGTATCAAGTAATAAAAGATATACCCCTCGCAACAGTAGAGCTGGTCCGGTTCTTATGGTGCAGCGTTTATAGCTCACTTGCTTTGCAAGCAAGCAAAATTGTCACGAATTGTGTTGTGACCCGATAATTACAAAATATAAATGCGGACACTTTTGGTTAAGAGATTCAACATTCTAAAAGAGAAAAATTTATTAGTGTTTATTAATGGACTTGCTAATAAAAATATTTAATAGCAAACGTATGATATGCCGTTTGGATTACTTGATATAGTGCTCCGACTATTTGAAGATCTTGCCAATGATTAACGAAACTCAATGTGCGCTTTTCATATATAAACGTACTATACGCTACAGAAACCATTGAAGAGAATTTGACTGTGTCTGGAAAATTTTTTAATTAAAATCTTTAAGGCAAATTTAACATTAAATTAAATTCTATTTCAACTTGAACTCGAACATTGTGAAGACAAAAACTTAGCACATGCCGATTCGCTAAGATCGGGTACCCACCACACCAGTGTTCGCTAACATGTAGAAAACGTTAAATCAGATTATTTCTTCTTTTTCGAACAAGCCCCAGTTTTTTGTTGGACAACTATATCATTATCATATATGCTATTAAAAAGCGTCATACATTTTGTCGGACAATCTTCCCCTTCATTTTAAATATTTTTTTTAAACGATTCTACAAAAAATTACCTGGATATGTATTGATTGATTGATTGATTGATTGATTGTGAGTGTACGGCCAAGCATTATAGCAAGTCTCCCGGGCACACACCGTACACCCGTTTACACACAACAAAACCGACGGATAGGATAGGATTATTAGTTGGGACAGACTCGACCCGGTTACAGACACCAATGCGATCGATAGTTAGTAAATTAACGGCACAAAAGACAACACAATCTAACTACATTTTTAGATGATCATTTCTCTGGAATCCAGGTCCGGATACTCAGGTCTCCCTAAACCTAAATTAAAAATTATTAATGTTGAAATTTCACCCTGTTCGCCTTTCAATAATTTACCTGATAAAATATTTAAGAAAATCTAAAATTACTATGCTAAAATTATAATTATAATTACAATAGAATTCGCTTATAGCAAACACTCAAGGGGCATAATTTTGTTCACTATAGCCGGCTGTTCATTTTAATCAAATATTCGTTTACGTTTATAAACGTAGTTCTTTGTTTGTGTTCGTGCAAATTCAAGGCACACAACTATATGACAAAACCATATGATCATTATAAGCGTTTGTTCGTTATATACATGGTTTGGTATAAACGGATTCTACTGTATTATAAAAAACATCATTATAACAAAATAAAGATTAAATTAAATAAAATAAAGTTGAAATTAAACTTTTATGATTGATTATGAATGTACGACCAAGCATAATAGCAGGATCTCCAGGACTCCCGGGTCCATGCCGTACACCCGTTCACATATAACAAAACCGAAGGATTGGATAGGATTATTAGTTGGGACAGACTCGACCCGGTTACAGACACCATTAGTAAATTATTAGTACAATATATTTAAAAAATTACCTGGATATGTATATATTAATTTTCAAACATCGTTATTTAGACATGTTTACGGTGGTGGACTCGCTTGACGTCCATACTTTTTATCAGATAAATTATTTTTCGCACGTTTTATACATTAATCTTACAATGTATTTGTATTTGAAAAAATAAGTTATTCATAAATTTTCAGTGCAACGTGAAACCTGCGTCTATCGGAACTATTAGAAAGAGAACGCACCACTTATGAGAATTTTGGAAGATAAAAAATTTGGTAGACTATGCATAATTAAGCTACACAAGAATTTATAGAGGTGTATTTATCAACGACATGGTGGTTTGGCGTCTATTGGAGGGGGGGATCAAAGTTGAGTAGATTAATCTACCAGCTCCGTAACCTTCCAGTAGGGTGCGCATCACGTGAGCTGTTCTGGTCTTGTCATTAGGCAGCTGCGTGATGGGTACAATTGTGTAAGGGGTAACCTGTTCACAATTCGCAAGTGTACGTACTGCCTCCTCGTGGCAACCACTGGTAACTAAGGCCACTTGGCACATTTTTGGCCATTTGGCACAGGCTAAAGTACGGCGCTAAAGGAGAAAACCTTGACAAAAAACCCTAATCTAAGGTGGAACAGCATATGCCGAAAGATGAATGGCTGATAGGTTAATCAGCCCAAAATATGCGGACTCTGGATACCAGGCACCCTCCAGTTTTATTTAGCCTTCCTGTAGTAAAGCTGGGTGACCTAAAGGTGATTTGCAATTCCCAGCAACTCGTAAGAGTAAAATCAAACGGAATACGGGGCAGGAGTAGGAATATACGGGAGTGGGACAACCCTCTCGAGGTCCTTGAGCTCCAATGCTACCGTCTTTCTAGCGGAACTACCTGCTGTAGTAAACATCTAGGAGGGAGAGCAATAAGCCCAGATAGTATGTGTCACGTACCGGGAGGCAGTTTTGTCAGGTTCATTAAGAACCTGAATATTGACTGGACGGATAATTAAGCAGGGGCCAGCACAATAGATCTTTTAGGTCGCAGTGCGAAGTGGCTGATCGCCCGCATGGCCCCCCAATAATAATAATAATAATAATCAACGACATCGTTTGCTAACGGGCATCCAGACTATTATTGCTGACATTTTGCTATACACAGTAATATTTGCATTCATTTTCAGTCTTCCAATGTTTCCCATACATTGACGCAAGCAGCACTCTCTTCAGCCAAATGCATATTGAATATTTTAATTTAAATTGTTGAAATTTTAATGTTAATAGTTTTATAATAAATATACAGTGAAAATCCAACTTGGTTAGAGGCGATTGGGGACTATACGTCAGACGTCCCGCAACCGCCAGTGGTGTAGTCGTGAAACAAAAGGGTTTATCAATCAAATATTGAATTTTTTTTCTAAAATATTCATTTTTATAAGTGAGTGGCTTAATTAAAATTCCAGTTAAAAGCACCACTACCACTTTTTATTTTTATTTTTGGTATCTGACAAACTATGATTGTCAACCTCTGAATTATAACTTAATTTTTTAAATACATATGAATTATTTGAAATAACTTAGTTGGAATTTTAAAGATCAAAATATGTGTTCTACTAATTGTGGCTTAACTTCCACAAAAAAATTTACTTAGGAATAAATTAATAAATTTTCAATTACTAAACTTTTTTATTCTAAATTGAATCGAATTTTAATTTTTTCCATACTCAAGCAGAAAATATAATAAAAATTAAAATTTTGTAAATTAAGGAAATTGGGTCCTTCTACATACTTTGCTGAATTTTTCTTAATATTAAAATCAATTTAAACTTTGTTTGTTTATTCTGATTTTTTTTTAAACTACCAACTTTATATTACATGAATAAATGTTGTAACACTCTCATCAATTTTATATTCAAAATTTAGAATTTTATTTATAATGTTGAAATTTTTTGTTTGGCATTATCAACTGATGTATTTATCATTACTTCGTAATTGAAGTTTTGATCCGATTTTTTGAGAAATCTGGGAATCCGGATTTTTTAGCACACTCAAATTTTTTTAGGTGATTTGCGGACTCACCTAAGTCTTTCGCAGTTTATTTTGAAACATAATAGTGATTTATTAAAAATCCATTTTTACATATTCACATTACCATCCGTAGGAAAGGTGTTATTCCCGCAGAACCGGTTTTAGAATCTATGCTATTTAGTCGGTTGCAGGTAATGCCGTAACACAAAAAGGAAAAGCAAATAAGTGAAATTAGATATTGTATGCCTGGTTGTTGTATTCAAAAGGGAAAAGCCGCAATTTGAACAATGAAAAGTCAGAAGCGTGGGCGTAGATTGTAAGGTGTCCCCTGCGAGGTTTATTTCGTCACCCAGACCAACCTCCTATTCAATTTTTTAAACCATAGATATTCCTTCATAATTTATGTAAGAGTTCACAACATTGCGTTCAACAACACAATCATTCAAATTCATTCGGTGTTAATTATTGCTTCTTTTCTGTCTTTTTTTTAACATGCGATTAATGTTCAACGGCTAGACGACTAGTAAACATAGCGATCGCGAATTATTGTCTCGATAATTTTCGGAACTTTATAAGTACATTTAAATCTCGTTCCTCGACAAATTTTATTAATTTAATCAATGGGTGATATGTGGTAAGAATATGTTTTTTTATTAAAGTAACAGACCAACATTTAAACAAATATAAATTAGATTAAAATGTGATCTGACTGCATTGGATTAAGAAATAATTTTTCTTTTAAATTTTTATTTAGTCGATACTAAATTTGAACCAAAAATTTAAAATTATTGAAATCAAAGTCGAAATAAAAGAAAAAATGAAGTTCACCATTTTTATCTCATAAACAAGGTCTTTAGGTATTAATTTTTTCACTAATTATATAGAGGGTATAGGACCGGCCTTCTTCATCAAGATGCCAGGGTGCTTTAATTTTTGAGATTAGAAATTAGTGATAAAATAAATGGACTCATCCATTTTGGTATCAATGGTGAAGACATCACATAGTCATTTTATTAAGCAGAATTATGGTCGGAGTTATTTCAACGCTTACCAAAAACTCAAATATTAAATGTTCGTTTCACATGCTGGGAACCATTCCTATGTCAACATGAATGTAATCTCTAACCACTACTAGTGACGTACCTACCAATTTCGGGCCCGTCCGCAAAATGTTTCTTGTGCCCCTAAAAATACTTCTTCCTATCTATGTATAAACAAGCACACCTTTCATTTTAATTGCGTAACGTCTTGTTTTAATTAAAAACTTATTTCTTCCTTCTCCTTATCCAGCCTCGCATTAATTATTATTTGATTTCGAGAGTAGGATTACACTAAACGAGCACAAATTGTAATCTTTACAAGTTTATATAATATTTCCTATATGAATTTTAAACATGTTAAAATAATTAAGAACCATTCAAGTTCCAAAAATGAAATTTTCAAACGCCTCAACACCCTGTTGGCTGTTAGTGTTTGAAAAAAACTCAACTGATATGCAGTGGAAGATTGTTTCTCTCCCGGTAAAAACCTTTACCATATACCGGTAAACTGTGCGATTTTCCATTTAACGAAAGTTTTTACCGGTAACTTAATTTTAATTTAAGTGTTGCTTAAATTGGTTATTGAATGGAGAAATTTCCAGGAACCAATTAGCATTTTGTATATTGTAAAAGAAACGCGCACTCAAATCTAGGAAAAAAACAAAACGTCATTCATTTCCATGCCCTCAATAAAATGAAAAATCTTGCAATCAACTCAATGAATAAAATATCAGCACTTTCGAAATAATCTCAAAAATTTCGAATTTTCAAAGTATCTTAAATATTCTAGAAAGATCTTTAATGTCGTGTTAGGAAATCGATGAAATATCGAAATTTTCGTAACTCTGCAAGTTCCCATAACTTAAAACTAAGCGCAGAACATTGCCATATAAAATTCAAAAATCTCTACAAATCTCACGATTAGCCCAGACAATTTTATGTGAATCTCGATTGATCTCGAAAATTTCAATACTACTGAGAAATCTGGATATCATTGAATAATTTCAATAAGCCTTCGACAAGAAAGTTCGTAGATTTATCGAATTATTTGTGAATAAACTAAATGTTACTAATATTACTAGCAAAATGATACTATACAAGTAGGGCATCATCCAATACCGGTATACCGGAAACCGAAATACCGGTATACCGGATCTTTATTCAGTACCGATATTCAGCGATCAATACCGGTATTTCGGGATTTACATTTTTATTGATTATTCACTCAAAATTCATTGAATTGTAATTAAAGTCAAAATTCTTATAGGAATAGTATAAAGTCAAATTTTTTATAAACTCTTGAAAATTTATAAACAAAGCAAAGTTCAAGAAGAGTAACGCAATATATTAATTTTTATTTTGTGAGTGTTGGAAGAATCTGACCGTATAGCTCAAAAACAACAAAAATGATGCCTATGAAGTTTATACTATATTTTACTAAAATTGTTTTAGTATGATTTTAGTAAATTCTTCACTTGGGCACACAAGGGGATGAATATTTTACTAAATCAGTACTAAACTCAAAAATAATGCTACTCAAATAATGACATTTAGGGGAATTAAGTAGGTCAGGTTCCATTCAAAGTTATTGTGTACTAGTAAGACGAAAATATAAAATTAGTTGTTTATTTAAAATTTTTTTACTGGCCCAATAACACATTTGCAAAAAATTAGGAAGTTCTATTGGACTTTGTCAACCCTTAGTATTAAAAACAAAAAATCTCAATTTACTGCTAAAGCCGAAATATAAAATTAAATGTTTAATTAAAAAAATTTTACTGGCCCAAAATCACACGATAATTATCGGTTAAGCTATAGGCTTAGCTATATCTATAAAGGACAGCAAAACTTGTTTCCATAACTTGCTGAAAAAAAATAAACATAATAAAATATTTTCTATATTTGCGTGTGTTTTATTGAACAGCCTTTGACGGTTCGGCAGATTTCCGCGGTCAATATATGGCGGAATGCACCATGTTTCAGTTGAATTTTGAATGTTTCAAAATAATAAGAAACATTTTGTTTCACATTTTTGTAAAAGATGGAATTTTTAAAAATAGTAAATTGAGCTTTTTAGTTTTTAATACTAAGGGTAGCAAAGTCCAATAGAACTTCCTAATTTTTGGCATAGATATAGCTGAGCCTATAGCTTAACCGATAGTTATCGTGTGATTTTGGGCCAGTAAAATTTTTTTAATTAAACATTTAATTTTATATTTCGGCCCTTATAGTAAATTGAGGTTTTTAGTTTTTAATACTAAGGGTAGCAAAGTCCAATAGAACTTCCTAATTTGTGGCATAGATATAGCTGAGCCTATAGCTTAACCGATAATTATCGTGTGATTTTAGGCCAGTAAAATTTTTTTAATTAAACATTTAATTTTATATTTCGGCCCTTATAGTAAATTGAGGTTTTTAGTTTTTAATACTAAGGGTAGCAAAGTCCAATAGAACTTCCTAATTTTTGGCATAGATATAGCTGAGCCTATAGCTTAACCGATAGTTATCGTGTGATTTTGGGCCAGTAAAATTTGTTTTAATTAAACATTTAATTTTATATTTCGGCCCTTATAGTAAATTGAGGTTTTTAGTTTTTAATACTAAGGGTAGCAAAGTCCAATAGAACTTCCTAATTTTTGGCATAGATATAGCTGAGCCTATAGCTTAACCGATAGTTATCGTGTGATTTTGGGCCAGTAAAATTTTTTTAATTAAACATTTAATTTTATATTTCGGCCCTTATAGTAAATTGAGGTTTTTAGTTTTTAATACTAAGGGTAGCAAAGTCCAATAGAACTTCCTAATTTGTGGCATAGATATAGCTGAGCCTATAGCTTAACCGATAATTATCGTGTGATTTTAGGCCAGTAAAATTTTTTTAATTAAACATTTAATTTTATATTTCGGCCCTTATAGTAAATTGAGGTTTTTAGTTTTTAATAGAAAGGGTAGCAAAGTCCAATAGAACTTCCTAATTTTTGGCATAGATATAGCTGAGCCTATAGCTTAACCGATAATTATCGTGTGATTTTGGGCCAGTAAAATTTTTTTTAATTAAACATTTAATTTTATATTTCGGCCCTTATAGTAAATTGAGGTTTTTAGTTTTTAATACTAAGGGTAGCAAAGTCCAATAGAACTTCCTAATTTTTGGCATAGATATAGCTGAGCCTATAGCTTAACCGATAGTTATCGTGTGATTTTGGGCCAGTAAAATTTGTTTTAATTAAACATTTAATTTTATATTTCGGCCCTTATAGTAAATTGAGGTTTTTAGTTTTTAATACTAAGGGTAGCAAAGTCCAATAGAACTTCCTAATTTTTGGCATAGATATAGCTGAGCCTATAGCTTAACCGATAGTTATCGTGTGATTTTGGGCCAGTAAAATTTTTTTAATTAAACATTTAATTTTATATTTCGGCCCTTATAGTAAATTGAGGTTTTTAGTTTTTAATACTAAGGGTAGCAAAGTCCAATAGAACTTCCTAATTTGTGGCATAGATATAGCTGAGCCTATAGCTTAACCGATAATTATCGTGTGATTTTAGGCCAGTAAAATTTTTTTAATTAAACATTTAATTTTATATTTCGGCCCTTATAGTAAATTGAGGTTTTTAGTTTTTAATAGTAAGGGTAGCAAAGTCCAATAGAACTTCCTAATTTTTGGCATAGATATAGCTGAGCCTATAGCTTAACCGATAATTATCGTGTGATTTTGGGCCAGTAAAATTTTTTTAATTAAACATTTAATTTTATATTTCGGCCCTTATAGTAAATTGAGGTTTTTAGTTTTTAATAGTAAGGGTAGCAAAGTCCAATAGAACTTCCTAATTTTTGGCATAGATATAGCTGAGCCTATAGCTTAACCGATAGTTATCGTGTGATTTTGGGCCAGTAAAATTTGTTTTAATTAAACATTTAATTTTATATTTCGGCCCTTATAGTAAATTGAGGTTTTTAGTTTTTAATACTAAGGGTAGCAAAGTCCAATAGAACTTCCTAATTTTTGGCATAGATATAGCTGAGCCTATAGCTTAACCGATAGTTATCGTGTGATTTTGGGCCAGTAAAATTTGTTTTAATTAAACATTTTCGGCCCTTATAGTAAATTGAGGTTTTTAGTTTTTAATACTAAGGGTAGCAAAGTCCAATAGAACTTCCTAATTTTTGGCATAGATATAGCTGAGCCTATAGCTTAACCGATAGTTATCGTGTGATTTTGGGCCAGTAAAACTTTTTTAATTAAACATTTAATTTTATATTTCGGCCCTTATAGTAAATTGAGGTTTTTAGTAAGCTTCCAAAATTAAAATTATTACATTTATTTCATTCATGAATTTCTAACTTTTCGTTTTTTACGCAAAATAAAAATAAAAATTAGCTTAACGAAATTTTGATTTTAATGTATTTTTATGCAACGAATAAATTCGTTAAGCAGGGAATTGGTGCAGTTGTTTTTGTAAATTATCAAAATATAATTTGCAAAATTAATTTTAATAATTCCTTTTATTGATGAATTGCCCCTGAATGTATGCATTTGAATAGCTTTTACATTTATTTATATTTAGTAAGAATTAGTAAATACTTCATTCGCGTCAAAAAGGACGTTCCAATAATTTTGCTCCATTAATAAATAAAATTAGAAAAATTGGAAAGTTGTTTCGATGATCACCGATCAAAAATGTTAGTCTAAAATCTTACGTTAAACTGAATTCGGCAAAGAACTATCTGTAATCTTAGAACCAAAAACAAGATGGAATAGCTTACTTTTTATGATGGAGCGGTTTTATAAATTAAAAAATTGCATCTTAAAAGCTCCGATCGAAGTCAAATCAACTATCACCTTTACCGAAACGAGCGTTTCTAGAGTATAGAATTAACGCTTTCTAACTATGATTTTACCAGTCAACTGGCAGTAGAAGTGTTGTGTAAGAGGAATCTCACCCTTCTGTCTGTTGACGCTACCCTGGTATTCATGGTTTAACCTTTGGGAGAAGGACCATTAGCTGACCGAATGAAAACCTTTTTTGTCCAGAGACATAGAAAGACGAACTTATCCTGCCTTTTGCAATATTTGCATAAATGTAAACAAGTCTAAAGCATTTTTGTCTCGGACGTCAATTTTAATCGACTAACTAGAAAAGAAATATAATTGTCCATCTTATTTATAAAGCGGTTTCTTTAACCCCATCTCCAGATAAAGCTTCATACTCAACGTCAGAAAGTGATGTTGATAGTGAAACCCACAAGCGCGAAGGGAAATCTTTATCGATAAGATTGCAAGAAAGGCTTGACGTTGTAATAAACCATGAGGTTAACAAGAAAATTACGCAAAAAGTAAATCGAGATTGATTATGTTTCTATAAGTGTTACATAAACAATACTGGTATTAATACCGGTATCTCGGTTTTGTTGTCAAGTAATACCGAAATACCGGTATTCATATTTTGGACAGAAATTGGATGCCCTATAAACAAGGTATAGCTAAGCTCAACAAAATTCGAATGAGATTGGAACCCTCAAATATAGAATCGTATAATTTCGTAAATCTCGAACAATCGTATTCTTCGAATAGGTTCTAAGAGTAACATGAAAGTTTTAACAATTTCTTCTTCATTTTTATGAAAATCTCAATGGTACTTCGCAAGCTGCTTAGCAGCAAAGCAGATTAGAGTTGGCTCTCTTCAAAACAAATTCAACCGTTTGCAAAAGAAATTTAATCTGTTGTCAATCACATTCAAACTTTTGCAGATCAAATTCAACCTTTTCTAATTAAAACTTGAATTTCAAAAGGCACAATTTCTTATGCAAAATGCTTAATTTGATTTGTAAAGGGTTGAAGTGTATTTGAAGTGTAAAAGGGGTAAATTTTTAGTGGAAAACGGATGTTACAAATAATCAACACAGCAAAACCTAAAATCGTTTGATATTGAAATATGTGTCAGAACCTTTTTAAGATATTTCTACCTATGGAGTCAGATTTTTATCCATGGCATAACTACTCAGACATTCACCTTTGGCAGCCGAGAAGAAATTGTTGGTATCTTATAGCGACAGGAACAACTTCTTCTTTTTCTGAAAATTAGATCACCGCCGTTTCTTAAAATTTTCCTACAAATGTCCCATTTAGAAAATTTGAACCGGTGGTCTAATTTAAGCTTAATCTGATGTAGCATCTATATAATCTTGGCTTTGAGCTAATTGTTGAACGCATCAAAACTCGAGTGGACCACCCAGCAGCTGCGAATACTGAGGGTACCTAGTTACGCAGCTGACCACTATTGTCATCACTTTCTGGAATATTTTGGCATAGTGCACAACTTTCATTATATAGTTTGAAAAAATCCAATTAATTTAAAATAAATATTACGAGTAAAAGAGGCTACCAACTAAGCATGTAGCAGCGTTAACGAACGGTGATGCCATACTATTACGGTTTAGTAACTATTTAGAGAGCTGCTTCTTACCCGTTTTTAGTCGAATTGGAATTTTAATAGTTAAATTGCTTTAACGTGGGACATCCATCGTACAGACAATTATTGCAAAACAAGCCAATTTGTCATGGAATCTTTTTTGGATTTACTAAACTAAGCAGTTAATATACAGAAAACGCAAAAATAGAGCTCAGCAGCTCAAATAGGGGTTATTTGAAATTACTACACGTTTGCCTCTGATTTTTTCAATGTCGATATTGATAAGATGATCGAGCTTTTTACTTTATCATATTATTTAAATAAACCAAATTCTCTTCAATTAATAAAATTGGCCATTTGGCGCCCTTATTAATAAGCGCCCCTGCGCCGCATTGAATAGACGGCGCTTCCGCCACTAATGAAAGTCAGGCATGCTTATTGAATCTGTTGTGATTCTTGAATGCGAGGTAAGAACTAACCTATTTAAAAAAAGTGGACAATTTAGCCAAAAAATCGTCCTCAGCCACACAACATAAAGGTATTTAAACTAGTTGCAGAAGATTTGAGCAAAAAACCGTTTCACTACGTCAAGTGTCGAATGATAATTGAGGTCTTCGGTTGTATTCACCTCCACTTCTACAATTTCTAAATGATTGATCTTTAGGCAATTTTTGGTGGTGGTTTGGCGTCTATTGGAGGGGGGGATCAAAGTTGAGTAGATTAATCTACCAGCTCCGTAACCTTCCAGTAGGGTGCGCATCACGTGAGCTGTTCTGGTCTTGTCATTAAGCAGCTGCGTGATGGGTACAATTGTGTAAAGGGTAACCTGTTCACAATTCGCAAGTGTACGTACTGCCTCCTCGTGGCAACCACTGGTAACTAAGGCCACTTGGCACATCTTTGGCCATTTGGCACAGGCTAAAGTACGGCGCTAAAGGAGAAAACCTTGACAAAAAACCCTAATCTAAGGTGGAACAGCATATGCCGAAAGATGAATGGCTGATAGGTTAATCAGCCCAAAATATGCGGACTCTGGATACCACGCACCCTCCAGTTTTATTTAGCCTTCCTGTAGTAATGCTGGGTGACCTACAGGTGATTTGCAATTCCCAGCAACTCATAAGAGTAAAATCAAACGGAATACGGGGCAGGAGTAGGAATATACGGGAGTGGGACAACCCCCTCGAGGTCCTTGAGCTCCAAT
The DNA here is from genome assembly GCA_958295665.1 of Tipula vernalis. Lineage (NCBI taxonomy): Eukaryota > Metazoa > Arthropoda > Insecta > Diptera > Tipulidae > Tipula > Tipula vernalis. The sequence continues at coordinate 42,505,050 of OY282558.1, read as the reverse complement.
GCTACCGTCTTTCTAGTGGAACTACAAGCTGTAGTAAACATCTAGGAGGGAGAGCAATAAGCCCAGATAGTATGTATCACGTACCGGGAGGCAGTATTGTCAGGTTCATTAAGAACCTGAATATTGACTGGACGGATAATTAAGCAGGGGCCAGCACAATCGATCTTTTAGGTCGCAGTGCGAAGTGGCTGATCGCCCGCATGGCCCCCCCCAATAATAATAATAATAATAATAGGCAATTTTTAAAAACTTACAAGTGTTTACGACTGTTTTTCAATTCATCGATCACAAAAACGAAATTATTTCAGGCGGAGTTCGGGAAAGGAAGGGAACGTGTACAAGATATTTATTTACCACAAAACCACATTAAACAAAAAACTTCTGCCCGGATTAGCCGTCCCCGATAATTGATTCATTATTTTTTACGACAAATCATTAGCACAAGATGTTAAGAATCGGAAGCTGCTTGGAAGAAAAATTTAATTCAAAATTTGATATATTCTGGTTAATTAGTCAATCAATAAATCGAATTCCTCAAATAAATTATATTTTTAAATGGGCAAAACAAATTTTTGGTAAGAACATAGCCTTACACAACTGTTGTTTGTATTGATTATCTTATTACTTAGCTGAAATTGATCAAACCTGCATCATTCAACCAAAAAAATTTTGTATATATCTGGTGGTCTACACAAAACAATTAAATTTCATAACACATTCCACATAATATAAGCCCTCATATATTTACAACAAACATTCAATTTTTGTGAATACTATCAGCGCGCACATTTCTTCATTTATATAAATGACAACCAGAAGAAATAACAATAAACGTCGTCGTAAAATATAAAAGAATGACTAAACGGTGAGTTTGGCTGATGGATAACCTGTGATAACCAAATTGGGATACAAAAAAAAAGACAACTGTTTTTATTCTTCTTCGGATTTTCTTATTACTTATGGCTCTGATAAGATTTGTCGTCGTTATTATTATTTAATTTTATTACATTTATATTGTTATGTCTTGCGTCTTACAATATAGTAAACCATTCGGTATTTTCTTCACATGTTATATAGAATAATACCTTGTTGTCGCATTGTATATATCTCTCTCGCTGTATACATACATAAATGCATGTAACGCGATGTTTGTTGCTTTAAAAAGAATTTCCAATTGTTTGTGTACACTTTGAAGAATTCATTTTATTTTCATTGGAAATTTGTACGCTTCATATATCTAAATAAAATGCAATCTATAAGGAAAAAGTGTCATCCCGCGAGTATGCACAATAAATAGCAATGGGTGGCTATAGTATCACAGTATAATAAAAAAAACTGTTTTTATACCAAAAATGGATGAATTATGCATCTAAATTGATTTAGACAAATTACGAAATTTTTATAGTGGTATAATAAAACAAAATAACAAGATGAACTAAAAAAATAAATTTGAATGCAGTTACCACAAATCAAAAAGAACCAGCAGGTGACTGACATAAAAATATGTTTGCTACATACACGAAAAATACAAATGTACGATCATATAATAAATGAAAATGCTTCCGGAAAAATGAAAAATTTATAAATAAAAATTTCAAAATGTTCTTATTTCTATATATGCAAGACATTAAAAAAGATTTCTAATTTTAAAATTTGTATATATGATAATAATTTTTAGTGACATTTTAAGATTAAAACATAATTTGTTTTAGATCTAGATATGATATAGCGAGATATGGGAGTGGGATGATTTGCTTTATTTATAATTTGATCGTCACAATTTCATGATGTGTTTACAAGATTTATTGAGGAAAATCTATTAAATCTGGGTGCTGTCACTCTATATACGCATGTATGTTTTTAAGATGTTAACTTTATTCCCAAGTTGTTTATATGTAATATACAATTTGATGAGATTGCATGAATTCTTGAAACCAGACGACGTTAAGCTTATATTATGATTAATCCTAAATTATTTGTCGCTATCGCTCTATATAGATATTTACATAGTTGCATCTCCTGAGTAAACAAAACAAAATAAGAACAAATTCGTCTCCACTTGAGATGATCAATCATTGCCCACATCTTCTTATATAATTCACACCAATTTAAAAATTCATGCATAAACTGAATTTAAAAAAAAAAAAAAAATTTAAATCTATTAATCTCAAATTCAAAATGATTAATCGAGCAATAGATTACTCGGTTTAGATTAATTGGCAGCATTTTTTTTTTTTTGGACTAATTGTGTGTTTGAATTCAAAAATATTTAAGATTTGCGGTCAAAATATTGAGATTAGCTGATAATTTATGGAGAGGAATAAACATAAAATGATCCAAATACTCGGAGAGGCAACCGTAAAAAATTACACATTATTTTGACTTTATCTGAAAAGCTAAAAAACGATAAATTGTAAAGTTTAATAATCTATTTAAAACTATTTGCCTTACGTGCCTTCAAGTTAGAGAATTTGTTTTCATAATCATAAGCTTTAGTATGTACGCGAGTTTTTAAAATATAAAAAACTAGAAGGGACACCCTGTATTTACTGGTAAAATATTAATATTAAAGAAATCACTGGCTTCGGAGAACGATATGCATAAAAATATGCTCCTGTGGTTGTTCAATAAATCTTTTGCAATTTTTTTGGTTTTTCCATTTCAGAATTTCATCTAAAAACCAATTTAGAACCGCATTTCCATCACCATTTCTCCAAAGAGGGAAAAACTAAGAAAATGCAAAAAGACTACAATCCAAAAAAAAAAGCTTCACTGGTTCGCTCCAAAATTCTATAATTTGGGTTACACTCCCATTTTCAAAAGCCTGACTTCAAAATCTGGCGTGTGTGTAAATTAACAAAAAAAAAACTCGAAAGAATTGGCACACGCGAGATTCAAAAAATTAAAAGGCGGTAACAAGCATAAAACTCGATATTGTAGGAGTAACAATCCTGTCAAATGTTGAAAATGTTGAAGATATTTGGTTTGAGATTTTGGACCACATTTCACTCAAAACATCATTTAAAATTTCTGCCAACAGTACAGTAAAGGGGATTTGTTCATTGTAATAAAATAAACTTTGTTTTGTGAAACTGGAAAACTGAACTGTGGTAAATTGAAGAAAAATAATTTTTGGATTCTGTCGCATTTGGAATTTTATTATTTGATTTTTCGCTTTTGGGATCTTAAATAATTTGGATTTGGTAACTTTTTGAAAGTTTTTTTGGGGGTTTAGACCCGTTTAATATCATCATATTCCGTTAGAAATTTCCCCGTTTGGGAGGGGGGTTCTATTTAACTGGCCAAAATCTAAAGCATTATCTTAAAATAATTTTAGAAATAAATTTCCATCGCACATGTTGAATTTCATCCAAATCTATTAAGTAGAAACAAAGCTCCAAGTTCCAAATCAATGAAACTGATGATCTTGTTGAAATAATCGAAACTGAAACTGTGGAGAATAGTCTGCTTGCTGGCCATACCTTGACACGATCTGCGATTACATCCCTGCCTCATTTGAAATCAGAAGGGACAAAATAATTTGAGAGCTACTAGAATATGGTCAATTAGGACGGAACTTGGTTTCTACTTAACAGATTTGGATGAAATTCAACGTGTGCGATGGAAATGGAATTATTTTATGGTAATGCTCTGGATTACGGCCAATTATGATGGATGAAACTGGGATATTTCTAAACCGAATATGATGAAATTCAATCGCTAATTTTTTTCATTAGTTTACAAGTCTGCCACGCAGTCGGTTATCTCCGTTTTTGATTGAAGCAGCATTTCCAACTTCACACTTATTAAGTTTAAAGAAGCAGAGATTTATGATGTGTGTTCAAAGCGGAGAATGACGCGCTAATCAGAGATAGATTGGTGTTTGGTATCCGGGAGACAAATTTAAAGGAAAAATGTATACAAGAAGGCAACCCTGCACTACAGGATGTAGTGGATAAATGTCGTATAGAAGAGAGAACGCGAAAGCTAGCTGACGAAATATTAAAACAAGCTGAGGTAGAGGAAATAAAAGGTACCAATAATTATAGATATATACAAAATGATTGTAATCGTAAATTAAATAGTAATTTTAATCATAATTATAGTAACAATAAAAGTAATAATGCAAGGTGTTCAAAATCAGAGCAATGGTGACAAATCCAGGTTTGCACAATCAAGAGACGGGTTTGTTTGTCGAAGATGCGGTGGAAAGCATGAAAAAGGGAAATCCCTTGCATATAACGATACATGCGGTAAGTGTCATGCAAAGCATCACTATACAAAATGCTGTCGAGCAAAAAATGTAAATGTTGTGGACCTTAATTGTCAAAACCTTGATTGTGAAAGCCTTGATTGTCAGAATCTTGATTGTGAAAATGCAAATCATGATACAGAAGTAATTGAAGTGGAAATTGATACTATTGCCGATAAAAGAGGGTGGTTCGAAAAAATTTTTATAAAGAATTTTGAATTAAATTTTAAAATAGACACAGGCTCTGAAGTTAATGTTTTACCTTTAAAAATTTTGAATAATTTGAATGTTAATTATGAAATAGAAAAAGCTAATGTGATCTTGAGGGCTTTCGGGAGATCAAGAATTGTGCCATATGGTATGGTTAAATTGGAAATAAGGCGTGCTAATTTAGAAAGTTTAGAAAATTGTATAGTGATAGATTCAGATGTTACCCCTATAATGGGATTAAAGGCCATAGGAAAATTTGAGTTGATTAAAAATGTTAATGAAATTCAAAAAGGGAAAGAAAAATTTATAAAAGAAAATGAAACGGTATTTACAGGACTAGGTAGATTTCCGGGGAAGTCAAAATTAGTATTGAAGGAATATTCAAATCCAGTGACAGACCTCCCAGAAGAATTCCAATAGCACTACCTGAAAAGGTAAAAGAAGCATTGGCACACAATTAGCACACAATTTAGAACGGACAGGAATAATAGAAAAATTATCTGAACCGACAGAATGGATTAGTAATCTCGTAGTAGTACAAAAACCGAACGGGAGCTTAAGACTTTGCTTAGACCCAAAATTTTTAAACGAGGCATTTCAAAAAATTAGAAGACCTAACTACTAAATTAGCGGATGGCGAGGTGTTTACAGTTTTAGACTTGAAGGATGGGTTCTACCAGATCGAACTGGATAACAACTCGAAAAGTCTTTGCGCTTTTACTACACATTTTGGTTGCTACAACTTTAGGAGATTACCCTTTGGAATAAATATAGCCCCAGAGACGTTTCAAAAATTAAACGAGAAAAATTTCGGAGATATCTCGGGAATTCACTTTTACATAGTTGACTTGTTAGTGACTGGGCGAACGAATTAAATATAAAATTTAATCAAAATAAAGTTCAGTACAGAATACAGCAAGTCAGTTTCTTAGGACATATTTTCAATCGGGACGGTATAAGTGTAGATCCGAGCCGCATACAGGACATAACCAAAATGAATAACCCAACATCTAAAAAGGAATTACAACGATTCCTAGGTATGGTCAACTATCTACGAAGTTTTGTCCCTAACACGGCAGAATTAACGGAACCTATACGACAATTACGAGAATTTAGAAGGATAGAATTTAGCTGGATGGAACAACACGTTCAATGTGTCAAAAAACTAAAAGAGATAATTACAAATACACCTGTTTTACAGACATTTAATATAAATGAAAAGATAATCATACAAACGGATGCAAGTCAAAACGGAATAGGTTGTGTGTTATTGCAAAAGGAAAGCCAGTGGCATACGCATCAAGAAGCCTAACATATACTGAAAAGCAATACGCACAAATAGAGAAGGAGCTTCTCGCAATCATTTTTTCATGCGTGAAATTTCACCACTATATTTTTGGAAGACCAGTGGAAGTTCATTCGGATCACAAACCACTGATGAGCATAATGAAAAACGAAATGCATAAGGTCAATTCTTCTCGTTTACAGAGAATGAATATGAAATTATTAATATATGAGATAAATGTAATATACAGACCAGGTAAAGAGATGCACATAGCCGATCACTTATCTAGGAGCTTGTTACCAATTCAGCTGGTAACAGGAAACGATTGCGACAAAAAGCTGAAATAGCATTTACTTAAATTTTGTTTGTTGAGTAAAACACTTATATGTTTGTGTTGTGTGTGCCGATACAGCACATAGATACTTATATTTTGTAATTAACCATATAAATTAAACGTATATAACGTTAAATCTGGCACTTCCGTTTAGTGAAGTAAATTATAATATATAAACTGGAAATTTTTAATAATAAAGACAGAAGTTATAAAATCAGTAAACATATCGCTTCTCATTCAATTAAACTATTTATTTAGAATTAGTGGACTAGCTCCGACCCACGGTAGGCGCACTAGTTTCTAAATAAACATTGGTCCTTCGAAACAAAAAACAACCAGCGATAAAAAACTAATAAACTAAAAAGCCAAACACCAACCGGCTAATAAGTTAATAAAATATACTTCGAATCCAGCAGAACTAATTAATCCATCGAAATTAAAGTGAAATAACAACCAGGGAAACCCAGTTCATCAGTCACAAAACAACCGGCCGTAATGGATGACCTACTTTGTCAACAAGACATAATTAGGGGGAAAATAGCTCAATTCGAGAGCAATTACAAAAAGGATGGACCAGCTCGCAAGACGAAGAAGTATCTGGAAACGAAGATAGAACAATGGAAAGCTCTATACACAGAATTCGTAAAAACAGACGAATAAATCTACGACAGTGATCCACCAATCGATAAAAGCCATCCATACACCAACCTAAGAGCTACGGTGGCATCAACATATAAAAAACTCATAGATGAAATGCGCGAGCTGTTAAATAATCCGCGACCGCTAACACCGACGCAATCGTACAGCCAGGAATTCATACCGCCAGAGACGAACGAGTCTAACAATCATTTAGAACTAAACATCAAAACGCCGATAGATCAAAGCAGCAACAGTACACTCAACCAAATGCTACGATGACAGGATTTTAAAATGAGGGAATTGTACAGAGAAATAGCAAAGGCCAAAGATGTTTTGGAAGAAAAACAGGGCAAGCAAGCTATGCAAATCGCCATGCAGTACATGCAGCGTGCTATGAATCAAATAATCGATAGACATGAAGAGCTTTGTGTTGAGGCTTCAGACGATGACAATGAGAGGCTAGGATACTTCACAAGAGGGGATTATGAGGCGTTAAGAGAGAAGTACACAAAGATGGCAATTGAAATGAACACTGCGATAGAAGAAACACCAGCTACCAGTGGGATAACATCAGAAATAAAGCTGAAACCGATTGAAATACCCACATTTTATGGAGATTACATGAAATGGAGTAGTTTCTCTGAAATATTCAAACGTCTGATAGATCAAAATCAAACCCTCTCAGATACACATAAAATAAACTATCTGAAAACCCATCTTAATGGAGCAGCAGCTAAGCTAATATGTCATTTGAAATCAACTGCTGACAATTATCAAATGGCCTGGCGTACGTTAAACAATAGATACAACAACAAACGCTTAATTATATCAGCTTACCTAAATACGTTACTAAACCAACCATCAATTAGTACAGAATCATCAGCCGCAATTAGGAATTTGCACGACACAACTAACGAGTGCATACACGCAATCAGAAGTCTAGGAATAAATGTCGAATCCTGGAATTCATTTCTAATCATCAGCTTATCGAAGAAATTGGACAATGAAACACGACGAATATATGAAAGTTCGCTCCAGAACCCAGCGGAATTCCAGAAAACCGAGGAATTTCTGAAGTTTCTTGAACAACGCTTTAAGTCCTCGGAAGTATCGAGTAGCCCTAAAAATCAATCGCAACAACCAAAACCACAAGCAGTAAGACAAACGTTTGCCACAACAACCCTACGCGAGATTTGCATCTATTGTCAGATGAACCATACATTAGACCAATGTACACGGTTTAGGCAGCTGTCAGCAACAGATAAAAACCAAATAGTGCTACTACACCATCTATGTAGAAGATGCCTATCATCAACACATCAAACGTACCATTGCGACCAAGAGATAAGATGCTCGAGCTGTAATGGGATACATCATACTATTTTGCATACGGCAAAGCCCAAAGTACAAACCACGAGCACGTCTGAAGTAAAAAACTTTAAACTAATAACAAACGTAAATCATGAAAAAGAACACGTGTTGTTAGCAACAGCAATGGTCAAATGTGCCAATCATAATGGAAGCCACACTACATTAAGAGTCCTGATAGACCCAGGGTCATAAGTAACTTTCATTACCGAGGAAGCAGTTCAAAGATTGAAGCTTAAGGGGCAGAAAGTATATGCCAAAATAGCTGGAGTCGGTGGTCACAATATTGGGGAGGTAAAGAAAATAGTGAGCCTCAAAATCCAACCGGTCAGAGAATCGGAATTTGAATTACACTGAGATGCTTTAGTATTTCAAAAACTCACGACACTGCTACCAGAACAACGGATACAAACTGAAGGCTGGGAACATCTAAACAACCTAGAGCATGCAGATCCAAATTACAACACACCGGGCTCCATAGACATTTTGCTTGGAGCGGATTATTATCCAAATATCGTATTGGGTGATATAATAAAAGGAAATCCTGAACAACCAATGGCGCAAAAAACCGAATTAGGATGGATCGTGTTCGGAAAATTCATCAGCCCAAGTGTCCAACATCACCACATAAAATCTATGATATCGTACATCGACTTAGAAAGTCAGTTAAAAAGATTTTGGGAGATTGAAGAAGTCCACGTAGAACGAGAACTTACCGATGATGAACAAAAATGCGAAGAGCACTTTCAAAAGAACTACAAAAGATTAGAAAATGGTGCATACCAGGTCGCATTACCATTTAAGAGCGACGATTTCAAATTAGGCGAATCAAAAAAAAAGCCACAGCACGCCTCCTTCAAGTGGAAAAACAACTAAATAAGGACATCCAGATGAAGAATGAATATAAAAGCTTCATTGATGAATACATCCAATTGGATCATATGCAAGAAATACACCAACGTGATGATGCAGGTAGAAACTACTTTCTACCACACCATGCCGTAATCAAAGATGATAGCTCAACAACCAAGCTTAGAGTAGTCTTTGACGCTTCAGCAAAAACATCAAATGGAATATCATTAAATGACCTACTACACACCGGCCCAACAATACAACAAACACTCGTAGAGATATTGCTACGTTGGAGAAAGCATAAGTACGTGTTTAAAGCTGACATCGAAAAGATGTTTAGACAAATAAAAATCCGTCCACACGATCAAAACTACCAGTTGATACTATGGAGAAACGACAAAGGTGCAATCACAACAAACAAGCTGAAAACAGTCACGTACGGAACAGCCTCGGCCACATATCTAGCCACAAGAGTGCTACACCAACTAGCTTAAGATGATGGCGACCAATACCCAGCAGCAAAAAGAGCAGCTACTGAAGATTTTTATGTAGACGTTATATTGTCAGGAGCGAGCACGATCAAAGAAACTATCACAATTCAAGAACAATTAGACAAATGTTTGAGACAAGGAAACTTTAATCTGAGAAAATGGAGTAGCAACAACCAGAAGATACTAGAAAACATAGATACTGAGTATCGAAATAAAAACAACCACACAATCGAAATAGGGGAAACTATTAAAACCCTCGGTATCTTATGGAATCCTACAGAAGATATTTTCCAATTTAAAATCAAACCACTAAATATCGAAGCACCTATAACCAAGAGAAGAGTGCTGTCCGAAACTTCCAAACTTTTTGACCCCATAGGGTGGCTGGCACCGGTTATAGTAGAAGCAAAAATAATTATGCAACAACTATGGCTATTAGGAATTGATTGGGACGCACAACTGCCCACTGAATTAGAAACAAAATGGATTTGCTATGCTACCCAATTGCAGACGTTAGAAAAAGTAAAGTTACAAAGATGGTTAAGTCACAACAGAGACAACACAGGCGAATTACACGGGTTCTGCGATGCATCAGAAAACGCATATGCAGAAGTAGTTTACTACAAATCCAAGATTGCAAACAACCAAGGCAAAGTAGTTTTAGTCACTGCGAAAACAAAGGTTGCACCGTTAAAATCCAAATTAACCATCCCTAGATTGGAATTGTGTGCAGCTGTATTACTGTCAAAATTAGTCAAGAAAACCAAACAAGCATTACAAGAACCGGATATAAAAACATTTGCATGGACCGATTCAATGATAACGTTAGCATGGATTAAAGGGAAACCTAATAGATTTAAAACATTCATAGCGAACAGGATAGTGGAAGTCCAATCCGTATTATCTCCGCTACAATGGGGCTACGTAAAATCCGAACAAAATCCAGCTGATTGTGCATCGAGAGGATTGAACCCTACCAGCTTAATAGATCACTCTCTCTGGTGGAACGGACCAAGCTGGCTCAGAGACTCCTTCGAATATGCCTTACAACCACAAATTGAAGAAACTACAGAGGAATCCATGGACGAAGTATGCGCATTCACTACTACAATCGAAGGTGAGAACGTCATATTGAAGCTGATAGAAAGATGTTCATCGTTCACAAAAGCAATAAGGAGTATCGCTTATGTTCTTAGGTTTATGAAAAGAACAGCTAAATCGTCATCAAGCTTTCTGACAACCAAAGAACTTAACGACAGTTTGAGTTTAGCCTTAAAGGTAATACAAGGGGCGTGCTTAGGAACGTTGGACAAACACTATGGAAAACAAAGCGAATCAAAACTTCTTACCCTTAATCCGAAAATCGGCATCGACGGATTATTGGGTGGGCGGAAGGCTGTCTAACGCCAGAGTGAGTTTCGACATTCAACATCCAATAATTATTCCTCATAAGGGTCATTTCACAACGCTGCTGATAGACTACGCACACAAGATGACGCTGCACGGGAGCAAATCACTCACGCTTGCATTCATTCGCCAGAAGTACTGGATAATAAAAGGTCCACTAGCAGTAAAAACTTTTATCAATAAATGTGTAGTTTGCTACAAACATCAAGCACGGACTATGAACCAACTGATGGGAGATCTTCCAACAGCAAGAGTAACTCCAACCAGACCATTCACTCACACAGGAGTAGATTATGCTGGGCCTTATCAGATCCGATGCGCGCCAGGACGAGGTAACAAAAGCTATAAAGGATATTTAGCGGTGTTCGTCTGTTTTGCAATAAAGGCCGTTCACTTAGAAGTAGTAAACAACTTGTCATCCGAAGCTTTTCTAGCGGCATTTAGACGCTTCACAGCACGTCGAGGTAATTGTTCGGACCTCTACAGCGACTGTGGCTCTAACTTTATAGGGGCGTCAAAACTGATGAGGAACGATCTCAGCGCAGCATTGAAACAACTACCCGAAAAGCTTGCAGAACAGCTTTCAAGGGATGGCACCCGATGGCATTATATACCACCAAGGGCACCGCACATGGGTGGACTATGGGAAGCTGCAGTTAAGTCCGTCAAGTATCATCTACGTAGAATAATTGGAGAACAACTGCTAACATTTGAAGAGATGACAACAATAGTTTGTCAAATAGAAGCATGTCTCAACTCCCGGCCTCTTCTTCCACTGTCATCAGATCCAAATGACTTTACAACTTTAACACCCGGACATTTTCTGATAGGTGAACCACTACGAACGATGCCAGAACCAAGCCATTTAAATCAAAACATCAACCATTTAGCACGATGGAGACTTCTGCAGAAAATAACACAAGAATTTTGGAAGGTCTGGCTAACCGAATACATATTGCTGTTACAGAAGCGAAGCAAATGGAACAAAACGGAACTAAATATAGCGAAAGGAGAGCTAGTACTCATTAAGGATGATGATCTGCCTCCAGGAAAGTGGCCTCTAGGATACACATAGTAGTAACGATGGTTTGGTTAGAACAGTGACAGTAAAGAACACCAACGGAGGATTACTCAAAAGGCCAATTACTAAGATCAGTCGCCTGCCAATTGAGGACAATGAACAATGCGAGAAGATACCCTTGTCAGAAGAAACCCAAACAGACACAGTTGAAGCCAACGATAGTGCAAAACAACAAAAACGAGTGACAAGAGCAAGCACCAAGTCCAAGCTGCTACTTCACACTCTTGCAATAATCTGTGCACTAGGAGTAATAACAGCAGAAACAACTACACGATACAATATATCGAGATTCTCTTTCCATCCCGGGATCTACCTTGATAAAATTGGGCAAGGATGTCTAATCAACGGAGAATGGAGGATCATAACCTACTATAATCTCACTTCCTATTGGGCAGAACTAAACCATTTTGAGAACGCTGCTCGTCAACTAGACAATTTATGTTCGAACAGAACGCTTATACAACCAGTACACACTGATGCGTTTAAGTACTGTGAAGCCATTGTCTCACAGATAAAATCACTCCACGTCGAATTAAATGAGCAAAACGAGGTATTAAACGCTTTAGGCGGAAACAAAATCACCCGTAAAAGAAGGGCGCCTTTCGATTATGTAGGTACGATTGCCAACGAACTATTCGGGGTGCTAGATCAAAGGGATGGAAAAACTTACAAGGAAAGCATAGACAAATTAAATGCCAACCAGCAGCACCACAAGGAATTATTACAAAACCAGATGTCGATATTAGAATCAACTATCAACATTATGAAACACACCCATGAAGAAACTACCCAGAAGTTTAAAGCATATAATCAAATTCTAACAACCATCCTGTTCCATGAAGAATTTACCGATCTAGCTATACACACAATGCTAGAGATGATGAAACTACGAAACTTTCAAACCGCCATAATCAACACCATCACAGAAGTCCATCAAGGCACACTCGATCCCCTGATCCTAACTCCTCACCAACTTCAGGAGCAAGTAAAACAAATCATTCCTAACGTGAAACCAAGTCAGGATATGCCATACCGAAGTGAGAATATAGCCGCCATCTATAAAATAGCCACCGTCAAAACCATAAAAATAGGGGCAACAGTCATATTCGAGATCAAAATTCCATTAGTACAGAGGACTCGATATAACATATACCACTCTATGGCAGTCCCAACGATTCATCAGGAAGACTACATATACATCAAGCCATCTTCTGATTATTTATTGATTGCAATACAGGACAATAAATGTATGCAGCTCTCGTCCGAAGAACTGAATACTTGTACCAACCTCAATGACGAATATCTTTGCGATATACATCAACCACTGAATTCATATCAATCAGATACAAGTAGCTGTGAGATGCAACTTTTCCAGCAGACCAGTGCCGTGCCTGCTAGTTGTGAAATCCACAGAATAAACATTACCTCGTTATGGATTCCGTTACGCCGTCATAACGCCTGGATCTTTGTAATCAAATCCAAGGTTATTTATAATGTGATTTGCGAAAGCGGCAGCGGAACGATTGAAACAAGAACCACCTTCATCCAAGGAGAGGGAATCCTAACACTAGATCCAAACTGTGTGTTGAAGGGAGAAACATTCACATTGGCAGGATACAGAGCATTTAACAGCAAATTGGAACTCTCTTTCACACCACGGTTTAATTTGAGTGATAAAATAATGTTAGATCATACCGTCAGAGTAAATCGAAGTTCACAATTCAACTCATATATCGAAGCCATTGAAGAATCAATCCAAAATCAACAAAGGAATCTAAGGGCATCAACTACCGAAGTGAACATGCATGACGTTCATCACTATACAATTTCTTATGTTATTATAGGAATATTGATGATCGCAGCAGCCATCATATATGTTAAGTACAGAAAAGCAACTCCGGCTGCATCAGCTCCACTTCCAGGCCCGTAGATAATCCTTCGGGCAGCAACAACTAGGCCCCGGGAATATGTTACCAATTCAGCTGGTAACAGGAAACGATTGCGACAAAAAGCTGAAATAACATTTACTTAAATTTTGTTTGTTGAGTAAAACACAAACATATAAATGTGCCGATACAGCACATAGATACTTATATTTTGTAATTAACCATATAGATTAAACGTATATAACGTTAAATCTGATACTTCCGTTTAGTGAAGTAAACTGGAAATTTTTAATAATAAAGACAGAAGTTATAAAATCAGTAAACATATCGCTTCTCATTCAATTAAACTATTTATTTAGAATTAGTGGACTAGCTCCGACCCACGGTAGGCGCACTAGTTTCTAAATAAACAGAACTATTTACTGGGCGAAAATACCGAAGAATTTAAAGAGTATGAAGATGTGATACATACAATAAACATGTCAGATCATAAAAATGGAATTACAAAAACTATAAACAGAGAGCAAGAGAAATATTATACTGGACGGGCATGGATTCGGACATCGAGGATTATATAAGCGAATATAGAACGTGTGAGAAATTTCAGATATCGAATACAAAGGAGCCGTTGATCCCGCATGAAACACCAAATTTACCTTTCGAAAAGATTGCATGTGATATTATGCAGGTAGGAGTTAGTGAATACTTGGTTGTTACAGATTACTACAGCAAGTGGCTTGAAATTATTCCGTTGAAAAACAAACAGTCAACCGAAATCATTGAGAAAATTAAAAATATATTGACCACTCACGGAATTCCAAAAACGATGATCTGTGACAATATGCCGTTTGCATCTAAAGAAATGCAGAAATTTAGTGAAAGTTGGGAAAGTTTGGGAATTTACAAGTGTAGTCGCCTAGTACTAAAATATTTATTCTCCTCGGTACAAATTAAGTACGGCGCCTATGCGTTCAACTTGTACTAATAATATTTATTCCCCTAGATACAAACTAAAAACGGCGACTATGTAAACTGGTAATCATCGTGTGCATCGTACCCTTATTCTTAATGGTTCGTTTAAAATTGGTTATAGTACGTGTGATTTGATTGGTTGTTTTGCGTCAAACGTTTTAAAAAAAGAAAATGTAACAAAGAGACAAAGAAAAAGAGGAATACGAGTTAGTCGCGTCATGCTAAAAGGTTGATTGTTATTCGGGATAAAATATTATTTTTTTGGAGTTCTTATGTTTTAAAAGTAATAAAATTAAGTGTCGAATTATTTATGTGTTTTATTCAAGTGTTATTCTAATAAAAAGCCCCTCACAAGGGACCCCAGATCTAATGGTCAAGCAGAAAAAGCTGTTCAAATTGCAAAGAATTGGGAGGATAATCACGATTTAAATTACTGTTTACTGGAGTATCGAAATCATCATGTGGCTAAATTAGATGCTTCGCCATAACAACTACTCCTTAGTCGTCGAGCTCGAACGAAAATTCCAATAAAAACAGAACTACTTATACCTAGAGTCGAGCTCAACGTAGTAAACAAACTCCAGGAGAACCAGTCAAACGCAAAAAAATATTATGATGATAGAACAAAACAAAGACCAGATTTCGTATTGGGACAGTCAGTAGTGTACAAGAAAAACAAAACGTGGGAGCCAGCCCAAATAAATATGATAGTCCGCGATCTCATGTAATAAAAAATGAAGAAGGTCGAATTATTAGAAGGAATTTTTTTCATTTAAGAAAGTCAAATAGAAGACCTCAATTTAGAAATGAACTGGACGATACAAGAAAGAGTGTACACAGTAATCAGATTCCTAATTTAGGTATAGGACAACGGAATATGGATCAAAGTACATATTCACATATTGACAATGATAGGGTTACAGTCAACGAAGGCAGGGTGACTAGGTCAGGGCGGATAACTCGTCAACCCCGAAGGTTAGATGATTACATTAGATATTAAGTAATTTTGGGTTATTATATTTAAGGGGAAGGTAATAAGGATAATTAATTGATTAATTAAAAAAAAAATGAGTTTGAATTAATTGTATAAATGTGTTGCCCCATGCACAAACAGCAAAACTGCATTTGAAACCGTCAAATCCATTTTTTGACAAAAAGGGGAAACTTACAACATAATAATTATTAGAAAAAATATTAATAGGTAATTTGTAGCTTGTTGTAAGCTTACATAATTCCAAAAGAATTCACAACAGTGGCTGGTTGTTTGGTTGACTATTCAATTTCCCACGGTTTATATCTAGTGGTATTATTAGATGCTCTCTGTGAAGAAAAAATAATAATAGGATTAGAAAGTCAGATTTAAAATGACGTTGGATAAATTTGCTGTGTGCCGGATTTTTATCTAAATTGAATAACGTGGAGGTTCCGACCAGACTAGAGAATGGTAGGTCCAAAAAGAGTCCGATGCCGCGGCAGATAAATAAAAACTAACGGCTGACAGCAAGCGTAAGCGAGCATCCATTTTTATAACTACCTACTATAAGTACCTACTTCGAAAAGGCACCAGATTGAAACCCAAAATTGTTTATTGTAATTGTGTACAGTGCGAATTTGGAACATTACCAAAATAGCGGAAAAATGACGCAGTAATTTAGCAATTTATAACTGCGATTTTATTTTTCAATTTCAGTTTATTTCAACGATAAAAATGAAAAAAATAACAAAGTGAAAGGTAAAAAATGTTAATTGCTATTAATTGTGTAATTAAATTTAAATTAAATTAAAACTTTGTATAGTAAAAAAAAAATTAATTTGAAACGAAGCAGATGATTTTCTGTAGATTCGAAAATCCATCGACATTGGCGAGAGTATATTCTTATTGGGATTCCATATCCACTTGTCTGAATTGTCGCAATTTCACAATACGAAAACGCAGAACTATAAAACCCAGGTCAATCCAATATTGTTGAATTTACTTTTGAGAATGTCACATGCTTTGTAGCATCATTGAACACACGCTAAATACATATTGTAATATACATTTATTTGTAAACATTATATGCAAATATTCTTCCTTTTGTCATGCAAAAAAAAAAAAAATTTAAAACCAATTAATGTCACGATGATAGAAATCAACATTAAAAGTACATAATGTTTATGTATATACAGGTAAAACGTGTCTTAGATACTAAACTCAACGGTTTTAATTGAAAATCAATTTTAATGATTTGAAATGTACGATGGCTGAATTGACAGATGGATAAATTCAAATGCGAGGAGCATATAAGATTAATTTAATGAATTAGTGGGTGAAATCGTGATTTATAATCGTATATTATAGTTTATTGTTTATTATGAGTAGGAGTATTACCTACTTAATAAAAAAAGTTGCAAATTTGTGGGTGGCATGAGGTTGATCACAATTCACAATTATGATATCGATTGTAATTGCAACTTCCAGCTCACATTGTGTGTTTCACTTTCTTATAAACAAGAAAAAAAATTGCCTAAATGTTGATTAAAAACATAAAAAACATTTTTCTGCCAAAACAACATCTCATTCTCAACTATTTTTGAAGAATATTGATTAAATAAAATCGTTCGCTAATTAAATAATAAATAACCGATACGAATTGGTGAAATAACATTGATAATGATTTATTTAACTTCGAATTTGTACAAAAAGGCAAGTCTGCCAAAAATGAATTATAAACGTGAAAGATAAATTATCCGTTTTCCGATAGAAAATTTACCACAATATTTTTATATTATTGCATCACGACCTATTAAATTGGTAACCTATAAATCTAAAACTACCGTCTTTAATCTAAAACAAAAATTGTGACGTGAGCGTGCACGACAAACATTCATGTTCCTCATCAGCTGTTTTCAATGAAAATTTAGATATGGCCTACAAATGAAATCAATATTTAATAAATACCCCTGCGATAATGAACTCTCAATATGCCATATTTTACAACGTACTTATTGGTTTTTAATCAGAAAATTGTATATCAAAAAAGTGTATTGTGATAAGAAATCAGAATGTGATAAAAATTTGACACCTACAATGACGTTATATTTTTGGGGGAAGAGATTTCGCCGGCAGCGATCATATGAAAAGCACGTGCCACACGAATTCAAATTTAAAAATTAGCATGTACAAAAGTTCATACTGTTCAACTACAAAAGTTCAACTATATTCTTAACCAAAACATAATTATCAAGTCTTCTTCTATAGGTTGATTGGATTAAATGCAAATAATTGATCATTTCTTATAATCGTAAATAAAATAATTTTTTTTGCGTTACCTACTACTTACGGTAATTACATTTTAATTATAATAAACACAAATAATACAGAAAAATTTACTCTTTATTATGAATTTGCTTTTTCCACACATGCGATCTGCGGACAAAACGATATACAGTCAACGAAATTTTATTAAAATACTTTTTGTGTTTGATTTTCGCGCGCATAGATTTTTTGATATGAACAAACAGCCACTGTCGAAAGAGGAGTCGGGAGCCTTAAATTCTGAAATCGCACTTCCAACACACAGGGAGCATCATCCACATGGGAGCATCATATTCCAGAACTATACGAGCCCAGGCCCTCCACACAAAAGGTTTATAAGATTTTAGGATGTTAGTCACAGAAATAACTAGGGCAATAATCGGTGCAAAGTTATTTTCTAACTAGATAATTAATATATTAAAAATGAGTTAAATAAAACCATTCTCATACTCGTGCTGTACACAACGATGTGTCCCTATCGCCAGCCATCACCATCTAACACAATTTACACATATTGATAATCTAATGATTGTTAAGTCAGTTAAATAAAGAATTTACAACATATCACTATATTACGCTCAGAAAGAGAAATCACCAGATAAATATGCGGTCTCTTTCTATAATAAACAAATACATTTTTGCTGTATTGCTTTAGCAAACACACAATAATCATTTCATTACACAAAACAAAAATGCTTTAGCAAAACATAAAATTTAATTATTTTATATAGAAAACAACTAAATTTCGTATAACCCACAGAACAACCAAATAAAAGTTTTTGGTTGTTTTCTTTAGCACCTCTAAAACTGCCAAAACAATCAAAACTCTTTTACCAAAGCAATACGTCGTTTACAGCTATTTCCATTTCTTAAACTAATGATAAATTAATAAAAAATAAAAATAAATAATTAAAATACTAAATCAATTTTCAAAAAACACAAATTATTTTTTTGTTCCGATTTCATAATTCTGCCAAAATCAACCAACAATTTTTATTACCAAATCAATACGCCATTTAATAAAATAAAACAAAATGAGACAAATTTTTTTACTCATTTCACGATCACATGTAAAAGAATTCATGTGATGTGAAAATACATGTCAACCGGTACTTGAGCAGTACCGTTATTTATTTTTTAAACGCATTTTGTTCTATTGTTTAACTGTTCAAAATTCCATTCCAAGATTTTCACTATCTCCACTACGATCATTTTCCTTAGTTTAGAGATCAAACAAAATTTTTGTGTTTCTCTTTCTCTTTATTATTAAGTTTTTGGGTAATTACGTGAGCTCCTTCAAAAGCAAAAATTGTGAAAATCTAGTAAATTTTTAACAAAGAATGCTGTAAATCTTAGTACTCTTAATTCATTATTTAATTGAAAAAATGGTTAGTGTCAAAATTGTGGAGATATATTATTAATAAGCTAATGTGCTACATGTCAATAGCTGCAACCGAATTTAATATAGTTTCAGTTCAGTAGCTGTAACCACGTTGCAAAAGTTATTATCGGTCAGAAAATGGATGTTTACTTTAGTCTAGCTAATTAATTTAATTTTTGTAATTCAGGCTACAACCCCGACAAACAATTGTTAACCGCAATAGGATTCACGATTTCAAAACCGTAAAATGTCGGTTGAAAAATGAAAGCGAACAGAAAATATATACACGAAGGCTATCCGATTTTAACAAACATGGAGAAAGCAAATATTAAGCGAACAAAAATAAATTATTTAGAAGAATGTACCTATCGACAAAAGTCGATTCAAATACGAAAACAAAACGTAACCTAAATCATTGATCATTATTCCGACTGGCAAAAAAAATGTAAATGCATTGATCACAGATTTACATAGTTTATTAATGAAAGCTTATTAAAGGCAGTGATTTTCAACAATATTATCCATAAAAAATTCGATTTTTAGTAAAATAAAAATTAGATGAGCACGTACAATTAAACCCCGTTTAAATGGTTATTAATCAATCTCTAAGGTATTCCCAAATACGGTTCATTTAGACGGGCTGAAGCAAGAAGAGTGTGTCAAAAATCTTAGGATATTATTGTCTTACGTCACTTATAAATCAAAACTTAAATATTTAATTAATTCGTACCGTAGACAGTTCTAAGTCCGGTAAAATTACCTTCATTTTACGGTCATCTGGGCTGTAAAATATACTGACAAACAGCGCAACAAACTTCATGGATTTGAGACCGTAAAAAGCCGGTTGAAAAACTAAATCTAAACAAGTATCTACCCGAAAGGTATCCGATTGTAAAATGAACAACAGAATAAAATAACGAACACGCGACTAGACTAACAAAACGTTCACGTACTAAATGATTTGATGGCATGAAATGGTATAATTTACATTGAATCGAGCCAATTATCTAATACAGACACAAAGACAGAAAATTGTTCGTACAAATTTCCGACAATTAGATGGTGTTTTATACGAAAATTTTACATACCTATAAACGGAGAGAGGACTAAAGAATTTTATCTGGTACACACACAAAAAGACAGTTTATTATAAGCTTTTTTATAGATAAATATTCGTGTGGGCATAATACACACCCTAAATGAGGTTTCTCCATGGGTTTTTTGATATTTCATGTAGTGAATAATAATTCGCTATGTCAGTACGTTCTGGCCAGATACTTAATGTAAGTGGCTAGAGCGGAATTTTTTGTTGTTTGGTCGTTAGCTACCTGATGAGTAAACCAACTTTTCAGTACGAAACCAAGTAGATATGTTATGAGGGATTGGCATCTTTATTTTTCTGATTTGCCAAATCGAAAATATTGGGATTGCCAAGAACAAAGCCGAAGAATTTAATTGAGATATTTTACTTGCGAATGTTCGTCAATTGGACGGTGTTTTATCCGAAAACTTCGCTTACATATTAACGGTGAGGGGAGTGCAAAATTTTATCTGATACGTTTCTTTACGGCAAATTTCACAAATAAATGTCCTACAATTGGACGATTTTTTATCCGACAATTTCACTAACATATTATCGGCAAAATGTTACCTGATACACACAAAGGGATGGTTGATTTACGGCAAATTTAATGTTCGACTATTGGACGGTTTTATATCCAACAATTTTACTTACATTTTAAGGGTGAGGGGGACTGCATAACGTTATCTGATACCCACAAAATAACGGTTTATTTACAGAGAATGTCACTTACAAATTGTCGGCAATTTGACTGTAAAGTACCCTACGGTCCTCGTTCAGACATTAGAACCCGCCCAAGGTGTTCCAAAACACGGGTTTTTTACAGTACTTGAGGAAAGTGAAGTCTGCCAAAATACAGTTCGGTCCTCCAGTCCCCCATCAGTTGTTTTTCAGTACTAAATATTGAGATTGTTTGTCGGGAACAATGCCGAAAGAACGGCGAACATAGGTATAGTGAGGCTACACTTCAACAAGCTCTTAGAGAAAGATACAACATACCATGAGCAACATTAATTTTTCGTGGGAGGGAGACCTCTAAAAAATTTGCACCTGGTCCCCCTACTATTTTAACTACAAACGAGGAGGCTGCTATCGCCGAATGACTTGTTATTTGCCAAAAAAAAAAGAAAAAATAATATTCCCTAAACGAAAGGAAAATGTTTTGGATGCTGTTAAGGAGGTTGTTGAGGCCGACGAACGGCCAACCGTGTTAAAAAATAAAGTTTCAGGCAGAGGATGGTTTAAACTATTGCTTGAGCGTAATTATAATATTAAAAAATCTAGGTGTGACCAACACACGACTTTCCTCTACGAATGGCGAATTTTGAGAAATTTAGTTTTTTTTTGTATTTTTTGGAAACATTTTGTATCAAGTAGTTTTTTGTAAACCTTATACTTTTTAAGATATTTGGAAAATAAATTTTCTGGACCAAGGGAGTTTCAACTTCCGGTTAGCCGATTTGGAGAAAATTCACTGGGACGTGAGACTTAAATCGAAAGTTTCAGTTCGATTGGTTCAATCATCTGACAAACCTCTAAAAATCTCAAGGTCCAAAATTTTCATGATTACTATATACATATTTTATTTTACTTACGTAAAAGAAAGTAATAAGAGTTCCAGATTCAGCCACTGCAGCTAGCGCCAAAGTAAGCGCTACTGATATTACAAAAAAGGCTTGATTCTATAACAAATTATCTACAAGAAACTAACAATTTTAAAAATATCGAATTTCCAGACCACGTTTATAACGGAGATGAGCTAAAGGAGCACGTAATATTTCAACCTTACGGTTATGTGCACATTTAGCGCAAGTGATGAAACTATTCCACCAATGGTAATTTACCCGTATAAGAGGATACCAGACGAAATCCGAAAAGCTTTACCTTGTGTAAAGCAAAATAACTTTTCCTGCAGTTTATTTTGTTAATGGTCACAACGGGAGAGAGACAAAATACCGAGAGTCAAAATCCCGAGGGTACAAACTCCGGAGATTTCAAAAAATCCCGAGACTATAAAATTCCGAGGATAGAAAATCCCGAGGATACATAATCCCGATGATGCAAAATCCCGAGGGTACAAAATCCCGAGGATACAAAATCCCGAGGACACTTAATCCCGAAGATATAAAATCCGCAGGGTACAAGCCTATGAAAACTCCAAAATCTAACTGTTGCTTAATGATAATTAGTGATATCTCGCATTTTAAAATCCCGCTTAATTAAAATCGTGACCAAAAAAAATCCCGCTTTTTAAATTCCATTTTTTCATAATGCTGCTTCAAAAACCCCTGTACCTCAAAAATAAAAATCCCGGTTTTGATTTTTATTTTACTTTAAATTAAAATTTTCCTTCACCAGAAGGGGTGGTCCTCGGGATTACGGGATTTTGTACTCTCGGGATATTGTCCACTCGGAATTTTGTACCGTCGAGATTTTGAACCCTCGGGATTATGTATCCTCGGAATTTTGTACCCTCAGAATTTTGTACCTTCGGGATTTTGTTCCTCGGGATTATGTCCATCGGGATTTTGTCCCTCGGAAATATATCACCAACCCGGTAACAACACTTTTATGACTTTAAAAGTTACTGAATTGTGTCTGCTTAGGCATAATCAGAATTGCTTTGTATCCTAATGCCGCTCGGATCGCACCGCTTTGCAATACGCTGCATTCAAACCTCTAAACAGTTTCCGGACCAAAAATGTATTTCAACGGCGAAAAGGGTTTGCCCTGGTGCATTTTTAACTTGAATAAATTTTGCTCCTCTGCTTTTTAACACCCTTTGAAGATTGTATTACACGGCAACTCATAGAAAACGTAACGTCCAATTGAAACATTTCTCGAAAATGAAAATCAGATGAATGATAGTAGCCGAAGTGTCCACTAGATGCTCTGGTCGGAACAGAACTGGTAATAACAAACATCGTTGAACAATGTGAGGTTACCAAAATGCAAGCAGTCGAAAGTGTTATTCAACCACTTCACGTTTTCCTAGAGATTGGCACAACAATTAAATTAACAGGAACCTATATTTAAATTGGCCCGAAACAACAATAAGACGAAACTTTCAGCTGATATCAATCAAAACGATTATCAGCATTCAAAAAATATTTAAAGTCATGAGCAAACCACAATTTCTATTAACAAATTTGCCACATTATTTGAGCGACCGCAACACATGCGACTAATTTACCGCCATCAATAAAATCAACATATTGTTGATCACAATTTTCTCGGTTATATTTTTAATAACTGAATCCGCACCACAATTTAAAAAACAAAAAAATCGCGTTATCATTAATATTAAGTGTAGAACCCGAAGAATTGTGCGTTTTTACGAATTAGTTAATTGATTCGTTTGTGCGATAAGAGATTCACATAAATTAACATCAACAACAATATAATCAAACCATTTCATTCAATTTCTCGGCAAGTGTGGAGGAGGTCTCGTGATAATAATTAAAATAAATAAATTAAATCATGAAATGGGTTCAAATTAAATTTGTGGCGAAAAACATCATGACGAAGTTTAAAAGTATTCTAAATAATTTACATGGCTAGTTATCCTAATGACAATGGCCACAATCAAATCTCCCAAAAGGTTGACAGCGGAAATCTACTGATAGAAAAAATGACATTTAAACTGTCACATTATCCTGCCCCAAATTAACAAACCATCATCCAACCTTGAGTTAATTAGCGCTAAGTATAAAGACTTTAGAAGGTTTGATGGACAATCGCGTAAATGAAAAAAATTTCGAAATGCAGAATTCATTTCATTTTTAATTTTTGGTTACATGTTGCACAAATTCCAATTTCGAATCAGCCATAATACCTAAATATAAATTCATTAGTTTTGACATTCGGAAACATTTCTCGTTACAAAACCTGTTACACCTGACTGAATCAAATAAATTAAAATCGTTGAGGTATCCGATTGATTTTTCATCGAAAAAGTTATGTACCTCGTTTTAGAGCTCAAAACCATAAAATGGTTATTAAACCAAATTTTAATCATCAGCAAATGAAACCATTTTACCATTAAGGATAATCTACCTACTACAAGGAGTGCATGTAAATTATGAAAATAATGGGTCCAAGAAGAGAACCCTGTGCAACTTCATCTAAAATTTGTTCCTTCGTTGGCTTCATTGACTTTAGTGCATTGAAAACGATTGGACAAGTTGGACTCAAACCAGTTTAATGCATAATCGCGAAAACCAGCACAATTTGCCTTACACTCGTCTCATGTGGATTGACATACAAACCCAATACAAAGCATAAAGCAGAATAAATTCTACTACCGTAATTCTATTGGGAAGAAAGAAAAAATGTTATCGATCATCACATTTGCCCGAAAAAATACAAAGTAAAGTACCGTAAGGTCCCATTAAACATTTGTTAAGTACATTATTAAAACAAAAGGATGCTTCATAAATTCTTTTGTCATCATTGAACACTTCAATGACCACTGCTATAAGGTTTTGAATACAACACCTTCCTGTCATCCTTGTGCAAAGGGTGGAGTGCTAAGCGGTTTTGGGGAGTTCTCTATTTTAGTAAGTGTTGTTGGGTGACCAGACATCCTGGTTTCTTCTGTCATGTTCTGATTTTTTATATTTGGGCAAAATATCACTAAAATACATCGACAAATGAATGTGTTCCATTTGCTGTCGAAGGCGAAGAAAATTATCTGGGGTAGCTGTATTATGCAAAACCAGAATTCTTGCCGTTGGGCTAGAGACTGAGAAGATAGGCTAAATTAGCTAAGTATGTATGTAAAAATAAATTTGGCGGATTAACTTCGAGAAAATATTTAGATAATTGGCTTAATAACTCATATGTAAAATATTACTAAAATCCGTTGACAAACATATGTTCCATTTGATACTGGGAATGTAAGAAAGGCTTTGATTGGTTGTTTATGTAAAACCAAATTAAGGAAAGGGCAGAAGCGGGAAGCAGGAAGCGGATTAAGAGAGCCGTTGTATTTGAGTAAGAGAAAGCAACCTACTTCATTTGGGCACATTGATACAGAAGTAACATTGTGTCAACCCGAACAAATATTAGAAAGTTAATTTTGAAAATATTGCGGGAGTTTTCGATCTTCAAATTTAAATATTCTAAACTGATGTAGTGCGACCTTTAATTTGGTATAGCGAACCGCCAAATTATTTGGTTTGGGTCCACGGAACAAAATTTGCTTTCAATAAGGCCTACTCTGAATTTGGGTTGGAGACCTCTGACCAGGACATGGGCCATGGGTCACAAAACTTATTTCATTTTGCCCCAAGTTGTCTCATTCAGCATACGATTTGGTTGCATTTGAGGAGAGATTAGAGGGGTTTATAGATACAACGGTACAAATACTATAAATAAATAAATAAATAAATAAATCTTCAAAATGTACAAAGAAAACCCCAACAAAATTCTGGTTACCAAAGATTTGCCTGAAACGTTTTATTACAAACTAGCATGATAGTATGATGCTTGATAACCACAAAGCTACGTGGGTACGATCAAGAATACACCCGCTGTGCAGCTTTTTCTGTAAGTCGATCAATCATTTAGTTTTGCAGCCAAAGCATTGCAGTCCAAAGTTGGGCTGTGCAGTTTACGCAGTCACATTAAAGAGGATGCAAAAACTGTAAATGTCAATATTTTTTAAAAATTCAATTTTTTTACATAATGACACATGACTTATCAACTTGCAGTCAGGCTGCCGGTCACTTAAAAATGCAGCAGCCATTTTTTGCATTCTACCTGCTTTTCGATTTTTTTGTGCTGCTTAAACTGAGCAGCGGCTGAATTCTTGGCCGCAACCTATTTTATGTATACCTACAATCAATTAACCTTGTAAAGAAACAAGAAGAATCTTAGTCCAAATTCTTTTTCTGCAGTCATTTAACCTTTCTAGTCTCCCTTACTTTTTTCTTCTCTGCCGAGGTTGGAATAGACTTCGGATATTGTGGCTATACTCGTACTATAAAACGCAGTAGTCTTGAATTTAAATTGTAGCCAGATCAATATCTAAGAAAAGAGTATCGATTTCAACGCTTATTGCAAGATCAAAATCTCGCCTTTTGGCCTGAATGTAAAGTTTTAGGACTACAAGATTCATACCATCAGTATTCACTCCAAATACATATCAAAATATACCGCTTCCTATTATTCAGAGGAGCATAAGGTCGCTGGAATAATTAAACTTGGAAAAAATTTAAATTAAGCTTATAGAAATTCGAATTCTGAGTTTCCGCGGTCGGATTCTGAGGTTCTATGGTTTATTCTGCAGATTATTGCATTTAAAAAAAAATGAAACTAGACTCGGAAAAATTATGGAATTCTACTTTTATTCCACTTTATCTGTGAATTATAGCCGGAAACGTCGTACAAATTTTGCTACTTTATTAAAAAAAAATTTCCGGGGTTGATTCCTGCGACCTTATTTCGTGGAGTACATTGGACAGAGTACGCATTGGGCTATGACTTGGTATCAGTAGTTTCAAGACTTTTATACCTTTTAGGGCTTAAACCATATATCAAAGGGAATCTCGAGGATGTTGTGTGAGCAGCGGTTTGACCTTCAAGCGCTTAAGAGGCTTTTAGATGCTTTTATTTTGGCTCCTACATTTTTATCAAATGATATTACTTCAGATTTACACTAAGCGCAATGACGTCTGCAAATTTGAACACTTTGTTTATTTCTTGATTTTGTTTCGTCGACCAACTTAGATAAAACAACCAACTTTAGTTAGACCACCCTATCCGTGGAACCATGTTTCAATGTCCAATAAATCAGTGAACCAATCGGTTACTTTTCATTTCTCATGTTATAAGTGAGTAATAAATTCATGATACAGATTAGATTAATTTTCCAACATTATGTAAGGTCCACGATTCACGCGACTTCATTTAACCGCTATCAATAAAATCAAAATCGTTTTAATTATAATTTCCAAAAAAAAATTTTTTTCTTTCTTTTTTAATAACTGGATTCCTTGCCACAATTAAGCAAAAAAATATGTTATCAGCTTATTATACGATAAGAAATTTACTTAAATAAAGGCGAGCGAGCAAAAAATTAATCAAACACTTTTATTCATTCGTTTACCATTCGTGAAGTGTGGCGCAGGTCTCGAAATCCAAAAACAATTAAGTTAATCCGGGAAGTGTAAATAAATAATATTTGTGAATCGTTTAATATAAAAAAAAGATCAAGATGAAATTTAAGACTTTAATGGTTTGCACAATTTTATGTGCGTCAATCAAGAATAGTTTAAGTTATGCGATTATCAATGATGATCGTTTTGATGGTTCTGGTGATTATGATGATAATGTTGAAATTATTGATAATGCTGTCGATCATACTGATAATTATCAAGTGCATACTACCGATTATCCTGATAAATTCATTGATGATCATAATCATGACATTGAAAATCGTTTTTATAAGGATCATTATGATCTTTATCATAACGACGATCATCATGATATTGATACGGATGATTATTATCGTCATTTGGATTTTGATCATAACGATCTACACGATCGTTGTGATGTTCATAATCAACATGGTCATGACCGTTATGATGATGATGATTACGCTAGGTGAGTTTATTCATAGTGTGCACTGTATTAAATTTTGAATTCTTAAATTATTTTAAATAATTCACAGAACTGAAAATAATTTTCCGGATTGGTCAGATTTTTATTACAAAAAGCGATCTGTCTCTGGCGGCCCACAACCACGTTCAAGAAATATTTTAGTGCGACAAACGCATGGACAACCACATTTGAAGCGTGATCAACTTATTAATAAAAGACGAGTTATGTCTTTTAGAGGTGGACAACCAATTTCTAGGTCAAATTTGAGACCTGTTCACCAAATTAGGGCTAAACGAGCTATGAAAAAGTTATAAATAAAAATATAGTATGCATTAGTAAATGTTATAAAATCAGGTTTTAGCATAATCAGCAGAATTTACTATTAAAAATCTATGTTTACAATTATATTCTCAAATTAAAAGTTTTTTTTGTAAATAAAATTTTAATTTATATCATTTGGAACATAATTGTGGATAAATCAGAGAAATTGTAATTGTTCCACGTGCTAATTTTTGAGAATAAATTGTCTTGTTCAATTCGGGTCGAAACATGATATTTCATAATGACATATGGTACAAAACAAAACAAGGTACAAAAAGACATATTCCAAAACAGGACATTTCAAAACTATCTCTTCAAAACCGATTATGTTGAAATTCGACATGTGTGATAAAAATGGGATGATAAAATTCCTAAATGGCTTTATACCAGAACTTCGTATAAAACTAATTTTAGAACCCAATTTCCGTTACGCATGCCCAATTTTAACATAAAATAGCGCAATTCTGTGAAGTGAATTAAAATGAATATTTATCTATATCCAAAAGTCTAATTGGTCTCATATTCCAAATATCAATGCGCAAACGTATCACCTTGTTATTCATTTATCATTAATTCTCAAGAAGCATCCATTCGTTTCGTCCAATAATTTAGTTGAACATGATGTATTTATGTTTTAGTTCAAATATCAATTTCCCACATTGATTGGTTTTAGCTGAAAGTTCTTGACTTAGTACCCAATGAATTGTTTGTTTTCGGTTCGTTGAACGAGCCTGGTCCTAGTGTGAAGCCGAATATTTACCGGCACCAGGCTGATAGGTATAGCTACGAGTGATACTGTCGATTGATCGTCATTAACGTATTACGAGGTGATATCAGTAAAATAAAGGGAAACAAATTCGACTTATCACCTCCAAACTGATGCTTTTGACACTATTTTATTAAAGAAATCCGAATGCTCTGATCAACTCAGCGAAAGTATCCGGCCACAGAGAGAGAGAGAGAGAGAGAGAGAGAGAGAGAGAGAGAGAGAGAGAGAGAGAGAGAGAGAGAGAGATAGGAATGGAGAATTAAATTTTTTTAAGAAATCAAATAAAACCCATGAAAGTAGAAAGAAAATTAGGGAGTTGTGGGCTCGACGCAGTCCTAAACTCGTTTGGTACAGTGAGTCATGGATGTGTTCATCATCGTTCCTGATCGAATTATCTGTCGAAAAACCATTTTGCATTCCCCTCTCCCGTAAAAAATTTTGGGATCGTTTAAAAATGACAAACTCAAAAAGTCGGAACAAACATGTCTACCAGAAAATTCATAAAGTATTTTTTTTTAATTAACTAAACTATTTCTCAAAATTGCTTACTAATGTAAGTGACTATATACATATGTATGTATATGTAGTTACTAACCAGAAAACAAAAATCAGAAAACTCAGATGACTCTTTTCAACGTATCGAGTGAGATTCCCGATAGTCCTCAATTTCTCAATTTGTTCGTGATGAAGACTTGTAGAACTACCTCCTGATATATTTATGCGCCGATCGCAGTAACTCCACATTTCGGAACACGATGGATTGAGGGTCAGCTAGGCGACCAAGTAACTTCATTGCACAGCTATCAATATAAAATCAAGATTGTCTTAAATATAATTTCCTCAATCATTAATACCACAATTAAAAAAAAAAAAAAATGTTATCAGTGTGGTATGTGCGGAACCCAACGATCCAGAATTATTGTATAAACGAATTGGCTAATTATTATCGTGTTTTTACGATAAGAAATTGGTTAAATAAAGGCGAGCGAGCAAAAAACTTACCAAACACTTTTATTTAACTATTCGTGAAGTGTGGTCTCGACATACACGAGGTGTATTTAAATAATACAAGTGACGTATCGTTTAATAAAAAAAAATATCAAGATGAAATTTAAGACTTTAATAGTTAGCACGGTTTTATGTGCGTTAATCGAAAATAGTTTAAGTTACGCAATTATCGATGATGACCAATTGTATGATTCTGATGATTTTGAAATTGAACTTATTGATCTTGATAATGATAAAAATAATCATGATGATAAGGATCATGGATCGAAGAACTATTATCAGGGAGCATTAACTGATAAATATCGTTATGATCCTGACTCTAATAAAGATCGTCCAGATAATGATCTCTATTTTGAAGAAGCTCATCGAGATAATGATAAGGATCATTATGACAATCATTATCATGATTATCATCGTCATTTGTATAATGCTCGTTATGATCGTTGCGATGGTCATAATCAACTAGATGACGATCATTATAATGTTGGTGGCAGGTAATTTTGAATTCTTTGCAACACAACATGTTTTAAAATGTTTTCTTTTTTTTTTTTTTAATAATTCACAGCGATGAAAGTGATATTCCCGATTTATATGTTCGATCAGGATTTGATTACAAAAAGCGATCTGTCTCTAGGGGCCGACAGCCACGTTCAAATCATGGTAGAGAACCACGTTTGAAACCAGTACGACGTATGGGCGGACAACCAACTTCTAGTCACGATGGTGTTGGAAAAATATCCGGATCACGTTTGACACCAATAAAACAAACCAATAAAAGACGAGTTCTATATTTTAGAGGCGGACAACCAATTTCTGCGCCAATTTTGAGGCCTGGTCAACAAATAAAGCAAAATGCTGTTTTAGCATAAGTAGTAGAATTTACTATTTAAAAAATGTCTCAAAAATTCAAAAGTAAAATTTATGTTTATTCTAAAATTAAAACATTTTGTTAAAGTAATATTTCAAATTTTGTGACATTTCATGTGAATTAATTTTTAGGTTTGAGATCTGATCTCTTAATTCTAAATTCGACCTGCTCGCATTCCCAATGTCCGTGCATAAATATAACATCTCCATCTGACACATATCAATAATCGCAGACTTTTGGCGTAAAAAGAAGAGGAACACAAGAAACGTCTACTGCAAGAGAAAGATATAACTTGACGTCTCTAGAATTAGATTTAAAAATCTGAGTTCTGTTTGGAAGATATTAAATTTCTTGGGCATATTTTAGACTTATTCTAGTAGTTTAAAAAAGAAATTTTAAAGTTGGGCTGCAGACTTCATTCGTGGAACTTCTAAAATATGCCAATTGTGTTCAGAAGTTCGTATCGGACCGGCACCATCGAATTTTTAAAAAATTTGTTCCTATTGAGACATCTGAAAGTTATGTAGAAGTAAGCAGAGTACAACTGGCGATATGGTACATATACCTATTTCATCTCAATACAAGGTTCATGATGTACGATTAAACGTTAATTCTTGACACTTTATTATTTGTTATGTGGTGAGAAAATCTTTGCAAGGCAACCCTAATTTCATTTTAATTCAACTGTATTTGTCGCCTTAATGCCGATTTTCTTAGACGGCGGAAATGTCTGTTTCTTTGAAAATTAAAAATTTAGTACAGTATTCTGTACACTATGTGATGAGATTTATAAAATCAAAAATAGTTATATTACAAGATTTTGTGAAGTTGAACACAAATGTAACCACAACCAAATAAAAATTTTATCAGCATATTAAGTGTTGGACCAACCAATAACTGTGCTAATTAGCTAATTGATCAGAGCGATAAGAAATCTACATAAATGGGGGCGCACAAAAAATTAATTAAATAATTTTATTCAACTTCTCGCGAAGGTGGAATTACATTTAAAATAAAAAAATCAAATTAATTAAACCGTGAAGTGATTTTAATATCTAATATCATTTGAATAAGAAGGCTAATTGTTAATATCAAAATATAATACCATTTAACCGCCAATGTTGATGTTAATGATATTTTTAACGATGGTAACAGTAATAGTGTTGTTGATTGCTCTTACGGGCTTAGAAACTAACGAATAAAAACTTGTTTATACTTACGTATAACTTGTTCTAATAATTTATAAATTTAAGGCGCTAAAATTTTTAATTGTTAATTAAAATTAAAATTTTCAGGTATTTTCGTAAATTTATCAACAATATGGAAAGACTAAGACGGTCAGGAATAGTTTTAAAAAAAGGATGCATTTTTTTTAGCGATAGACAATCAATTTTAATTCATTATGGTGGTGGCCAGTGGCAGGATCAAACTTGGCCACCCGGTCAATATTTTAAAGAAAAATGATCGAGGGAAAAATTTTAAATTACAAACATAATAAATTGGTGTGTATTAGTGTAATAATAGTTTATAATCTATCTTCCAAAAAATATATTTCAAATTTTATTAGTTTATTGGTTCAAATTTAAAAATAAAAATCAATAATCACAGCTCATAATTTAAGAGCAAGTAAATATCAAGATTCGAGAATTAAAATAAAATTTGGTTTTAAAAGTTCAACAATTTATTATTAAAACCTAGAGGCTTACAAAATTCGACATTTAGAATAATCTGAGAATTTAATGTTTCAACTATATGCGAAGAAAATTGTCAACATTCAATACAATTCTTAACTACTAAAAACTTCTACATAATAGTGAAATTGTTAGCTCAAATTATTCACGAAAAGTTTGGGTTTGTTTTATTTATTTATTGTATTTCAAAAAGTGTGCGATGGTAACTGAAATTTCAAAATTCGATGAAACACTTAAAAATTATAGAAAGTGCGGCAAAATGAAAAATTGTTAAAAATACAATTTTGACTCTCGTATATAGGACTATATTTATAATGTAATAACAACAAATTTTGCCGACAGAAAATGTCGAAATTTGTTTTATTAAATTTGCTTCGAATTTCCCATCAAGCAAACAGAATGAAAAAAATTGATATCAGCATATTGAGCTCTGCAGCCACCACCCAAAAACTCTATACCAATTGTGATTAATTTAAAATCATTAATTTAAATCAATTTTATTCAATTTCTCGCCAAGTGCGTGGTAGCTTCGAAATAATTAAAAAAATAATAATAATAAATTAAGCCTTGAAGTGATTTCAAATTAAATGTACCTTGTACCTACAATTTATTTAATTAAGAAGACAGATTGCTAATATAAAAATCCCTTACTATTTGACAACGCCAATGACGATATTGTTATGTGATGTCTCTAATGGAACAGACGTATTTACTGGTTTGGCATTTTACCCACGATGATGGTGATGAATATGATAATTACATGATAAGGGCGAGTAAATTAATTTACAGTTTTACACTTACTTAAAAAATTCGACGGCTAGATAGCATTTTAAATGGTGTCAGGTGTGAAGTTGCTCGGGGGATTTAAGTTGGTACTTGTTGTCAGCTCCATAACTTGCAGCTTTCAAAAGTGCTCGTTTTACCTCCACGTGGTGACCGCTTGTAACTAGATTGCTGATTCTTTGGCATCTAGGCTAAAACACGGCTCTAAAGGAGTCAACCTTAAAAAAATCACTGGGTTGGATTACGGTGTTACTCGTACCGTGGGCTAACAAAGCGGAACCAAAGCACGAAGGAAGCTGGTTCCTCAAGACCAACGTATAATACTAGGAAAAAGGCCTGGAGGGTTCTAGTCAAAATAAATAACATTTCGCCGAAAGACAGGATGGAGAAAGACAAAGCCCCGCTTGCGTGGGCAGAGAAAGTCATCGAACAAAAGTCGGAAGGCCCTTCAGCTGGCCCACAGCTAAAAAGAGTATGATCACTACTCAAGGATCAGCTGCTTATGGCAGTCATGAGGGTGCCTTAGCCATCACCTACCTGCAAGTCCTGTCGGAAAATCCAGGACCTGCTCCGACTTGTCGGGATGGAGGCTGGCACAGGAATAAGGTGAAACGGACTCCGGTGCAAATCAGAGGTTCCTGCTGCTTTATAAGGAGGTAGTGAAGGGACTTGGCGAGGTATGGCCCGGAGCCAGCCTCGCTGTTATTTATAGGAAGAAGATACCCTGTGGACCAAGAGCTAGGATGTAAATCCCTTCGGAACCTAGTGATCCGAAAGTGATACTCCAGTTGTTGCAGGTTGGCAACCCGGATTTGCCAACACACAAGTGGAAAGTTGCCAAGCTCGAAGAGACAAAGGCTGACTATAGGTCAGCTGTTATTATTTTAAACAGGGAGTTACTTACTACATTGGAAAAAATCCAACGGTTTAATTAATTATGGTTTCAGTGCAGTCACACTCAAGGTGTACAATAAGGACGCGGACAAGCCAGAGGCTCCGAAGTCAGCTTCACATACTACCATTGTGCAGTCAAGCAAAAACTCACTCCGCGGACACGGAGATGTCAACGTCAATGGAGTCTTCAAAGGGGCTCTCAGAGGACTTCTCATCCGAGGAGAACTCTGATAAAAAGAGAAGGGAGAAGAAGCGACCGATGTCGTCCTAATCCAGGAACCTTGGGTCACTGAAAACCGGGTACTCAGGCTCAAGACTCCCTATTATAGATTAATGCACGCGAAAAAAGAAGGTAAGGTTCGGTTGTGCATTCAAATTTCAGTAATGGATATGGTATGTAGCAGCGGCCAGCATTGAGGTCGATAAACGAAACCTCTGTCTAATATCAGCTTACCTAGCTTATGATGAAGAGGATATTCCACCAATTATTCTAGGTGGGCTAATCTTGAAGCGCAAGGTTGGGGTCATCCTGGGGATTGATGCAAATTCTCATCACACGATCTGGGGAAGTACGGACACAAATGAACGAGATGAGTTACTCCTTGATTACATTTTATGCACTAACCTTCATATATGTAATATAGACAATAAACCGAATTTTATAACTAAAAATAGACCGGAGGTATTGGATATTACACTTGTCTCAAACTTTTTGACGATTAGTCTGTTAAACTGGAAAGTTTCTGATCATTGTTATCTTCAATTTGAAATGGACTTGGCTTCTCCAAAAAGTCCAATCTATAGAAATAGGAGAAAACCACCTTTAGAAAAATTCTGGGTAATTCACTACCAATTCGGGTGCCAAAACCTCCAAAAACTGCGCAAGAGCTCGATAGCTTAGTGGACGAGCTGTCCGGCGCTTTTAATGGAGCCATACTAGGCTCTAGTCGTATTAGCAGGCCTATGGGTACATCTCGGCCACCCTGGTGTGGTTGTGGTTTCACAAGCACGTGAAAAATGCAAAAGACTCTTCAAAACAGCAAGGAAAACAAAAGCCACTGTAGAAAGAAAGTCCTCAACATTTATAAATATCAAATGAGAAGTGCCAAGAATAGATCTTGGAGACTATACTGTGGAAAAATTCAGGAGTTTTGGGAGATGTCTAAGCTACGCAAATTACTATCAACTGGTTCTTCCATCCCAAGTTATCTTCAACGGTCAGATGGAATATGGAGCACTAATAGTGCGGAATCGCTGGAATTTCTGCTGGAAACTCATTTTCCTGGTTGTTCCGAATCTGTACCTACCAAATCATTAGGTAATAGGACTAGTAGCTTTGTAGTCAAAATTATTAGCAGAAAAAAGATCCTGTGGGCGATAAACAGTTTTGAACCATATATGTCGCCTGGACTCGATGCTATTATCCCTGAGGTTATTCAATAAACTACGGATCTAACCAATTCTCGGTTAGACGTAATTTTCAAAGGCAGCCTAGAACTATAATGATCTGTTTCTTATAGTGGCTTCAAGGTGGTTGCCTATGCGGATGATGTTGCTATTGGTATCCGTGGGAAATATCCCGGTAACCTTAGTGAGCTTATGCAAAATGCCCTGGACATTCTTTCATTATGGGCCAATGGCTGTGGGTTGAATGTGAACCCACACAAAACTGAATTGGTTCTCTTCTCTAGGAAATACAAACTTCCTCATATCGATCCTCCCACTTTAAATGGGTTCAGCTTGACTTTTATAGATGAAGCGAAGTTTCTGGGTCTCTTGTTGGATAGCAAGTTAAATTGGAAACTAATATTCTGGAAAGGGTAAAGAAAGCTACGATAGTGGTATACTCTTGCGAAAATGACATTTGGAAAGGATGGGGGCTAGAGTCCCGCATCGTACATTGGCTTTAGACCCCATTCTTTTGCATGAACAAAACTGACAACCAAAAATTGTTGACGAAAGTTCAGAGAACAATCTCTCTGTAAATCAGTGGTACAAAGGAGACACTGCTATTTTTGATTCCTCTAGATATCTTGAGAAACAGTTGGCGGCTTGTACTGCCATACGACTGAAATCGGCCTTAATGTAAAGACAAAAAATTTCCGACTAGGATCCCATCCAGAGAGCACTGGATGATGGATGCAATTTTGGAACCGGGAGTTTGAAACTTCTTCACTAGTGGGTCAAAACTGGATGGAATAGTCGGGCCCGGGGTGTTCTACGAGGAACTTATGGAAAAATTGCTTTTGTGTATACCAGGGATCGTCAATTTTTTGGACGACATAGTAGTCACGGGCAGAACCACTCCCAAGCAGCACCAAATAACTTTATAGTTTTATAACCCATTTCCGACGTCGGTACAACGCTAAAAATTTCTAGAATTTCACTTATTTGACATTGAACTAACAATTTTTAACTTTTCGTCGGCACGACTACAACGCGACGTTATATGTTACCAGTCGGCAGAGGATTATTTTATATCTACTTGATAACATTTTTTACTATTTTCAACTATTGGCCGACTAATATGTTTTTTATAAAACCGTGTACCGATTATTTAGTTAGTAGTCATAATAAGTGGTATTTAATGACTACCTAGCGACTTTTTTGTCATATTATAAACCAATATCTATCGTAAATATTTTGTTGTTATATGGATGACCACAAGATAAAATTTTTTGCATATGCACCACAATTTGGTCAAATACAATTTCAATGAGAAAGAAGAGGTAAGTTATACAAGTTATTTACCCGAAATCATGCCTATATATGTAGTGGTATTGACGAAACAATAGCGATCATATAAAAAGTGTGGTGCGGTTTGTTGAAATTACAACATATGTTTTCTAGTTATGTATTAGTAACAGTTTATTTATCACTTATTTGTTGTGTAAATAACTTTACAGTCGGATTCTAGAAAATTTGGTAATAAAAATAAATAAATCGTCGGGAGAATGACTAGACCGTCGTGATAGTAACTTTTTTGGAAATAAAATAACAAATTTGTAATTTTTGAGTCGAATTTGTTATAAATTGGTTATTAATCTTACTTATTTAGTGATTTAAATATTTTTTTATACATATTATGAAATTCGCCATTTTTAATTAAAATATATAGACAAAAATTTATATTTTTTGAAAATAAAAGTATGATTTTCAAACTTCCCAAGACTACATATTATTGTAATTACATTATTTTAATGGTAGGGATTATTTTAAAACGGCTTAAATTGATTTTAGAAAATTTTATTCAAAATGAAATAAAAATAATTTCTAAAAGATTAGAAATGTATTTTGAAAAAAAGGAATTTATAAGGCGCATGAGTTTTTAGTTCACTGATAGGTGCACATTTACGATAAAACTTGCTTTGTTTATAAAATTATGTCGTATCTTCCTTCTGCTAAAATATAGCCACAATGTGAAACAAAAAAAAAATGGTTTTACAAACTTAATACTCGTAGTTGTCAATATATCTATTTCCTGACTTGGTATTTTATAGCCAATTGACAAGTCGGATAAAAGTTATTACGACGTCGTTACAACCCAAGATATATTCCCCAATAACGTTGTAGCTTAGTCTTCATACCTTTGTCACAACGTCGGCTAGCCGACCAGTAGTCATTTACCCAACTACGGCACAACGTTATCCCAACCCACTCGTGCTACTTGGGCTGCATAACATCTAACCAATTTAGGTTTAGTTTTTCAACGACTTTCGGAGGCCGGGTTAAATTTACGACGGGACAAATGTCAGTTTCTTCAAGATGAGATTAAATATCTTGGTCACAATGTTTCAAAGAACGGTTTATCGAAGTCGTATGGAGGCAATGGAGGCAATAGCTCATTTTCCAAAGCCGACAAAAATCACAGAAACTTAAGCTTTTTGTGATTTAGTGAATTATTATTCAAAGTTTATACCAAATTTGTCACAAAAGATGTCTTCAATTTATAGGCTCCTAAGAAAAAACGACCATTTTGATTGGAATTTGGAGTGTCAAACTTCTTTTGAGAATATCAGAAGGGAGATTACGAACGAAGTTACTTTGGCCCATTTTAATGCTCAGTATCCAAAAATTTTGAATACACTGATGCATCAAGCTATGGAATTTCAGACGTAATTTCACATAGATTACCAAATGGTGACGAGAGACCAGTGGCATTTTGCAGCCGGACGCTTTCGTGTGATTGAAAAGGAAGCATTAGCAATAGTATTTTCAACATCTAAATTTTACCAGTATTTAATTGGTAACACTTTCATCATAAGGACTAATCATAAGCCTTTATTAGGATTGTTTGGTGAAATGTCGGGATATCCGAGGATGACAGCCAGCAGAATTCAGCGTTGGGCTATACATTTATCAGCGTTCAGATATCAGATGCAATATGTCAAAGGTAAGGACAATGTCGCGGATATGTTTTCATGTCTACCTGTGCCTACAAAAGTCAGTAACGCGGAGGGCAAAAATAATATTAATTTTATCCATGATAGAGGTATTAAAGTCGATCAAATTCTGATTGCGGAGGAAACTGCTAAGGATGTAATTTTGTGTAAAGTTCTGCAAGCTGTCAAGGCGAATAGTTTCAAAAATTTGACGACCGTTGAATTTAAATCATTTTTCATGAGGAAAGGCGAATTAAAACAGGAATCTGAGATATTGATGCGGGGTCATAGGATTGTAATTCTTAGCACCTTGCGCACGCGTATGCTAAAAAGTCTTCACGTTTCGCATTTAGGTATAGTGAATAGCAAATCGATTGCGCGTTCGTATATGTGGTGGCCAGGGATAGACACGGATTTGGAAAATCTGATTAAAGGTTGTCAATCATGTTTGTTCGTCAGACCCGATCCTGCTAAGAGCACACTTAAACCCTGGGCAAATACGGGAAAGGTTTGGTCAAGAATTCATGTCGACTTCGCGGGTCCCAAGGATAATAATTATTATTTTTTAGTTACTGATTATTTTTCCAAATGGATAGAAGTTTTCCAAACAAAGGTCATTACTGCGGAGTTTACGGTAGCAAAGTTGCGAGAGGTTTTTGCGCGTTTTGGGTTACCCGATGTTGTTTCTGATTGTGGAACTCAGTTTACATCTAAGCTTTTTAGGGATTTCGTTGAGTTAAACGGAATAAAATTCATCCCAGTTCCACCGGGGCACCCTGCCTCGAATGGTGCTGCGGAAAATGCGGTAAAAAGTTTTAAAAAAGGGTTGACAACAGCTTTAGATTATGCAATTTGCATAACGAGTCTCAAAATTTGGGGATGGTAGTTCAGCGATATTTACTTGACTATCATGTCTCAAAGCATTGTTCAAGGAACATTAAGACAAGATTCGATTTGATTAACCCATTAAGTACATCAAGTTGTGGAAATACTGAAGATAGTCGGAGTATTGATTCGAGTTTGGCGAAACAAGTACAAAATTATAAAGGAAGGCGCACAGCTAGATTCAAGGTCATGGAGAGTATAGTGGCTAGAGATTACAGAAATCCAAACGAAAAAGGATGGATGGCGGCTAGGGTTTTTAAAGTTTAGGATTCTAGGACATATTTGTGCGAGATTGAAAATGGTGAGAAAGTAAAACGTCATCTAAATCAAATACTTCGTAATAACGGAAGTACAGTATCCGTTCAAAATTCTGATGCATTGATTGGTGAGCCGAGCGGCATTGGTAGTCGTGAGGATGTAAGAATTAAACATTTGTTTAATAATAATGACAAAGTAATTAAAAATAATTTTGGAAATAAAAATTGTAATTCAGTTTCGGACACGATCGAGCGAGAGAATAGTTTCCGCGACGATTCTTTTAATGAATCGAATGATCCGTTTTATGGATTTGATAATGAGTTGTGTGATGAACCAGTTGTTCATTTTCGCCTAATACGTGTTAAGAAACCCCCAAACAGGTTGAATTTGTAAAATTATTTTTAAGTGAGGGGAGTTGTAATGTATATGTATCAGTGGTCTCACTGTATTTTAGTTTTGTCAAGTGGACACTCTGAAAAAGAAAAAGAATTACACAGATCTGTATAGCATAACGAGAACACGAGTTTTATTTAAACTATTAAAAAGTCTATTTGCGTATACTAATCAACAAGTTCTCGGAATAACCACCGTGTGGCGCTCCCATCGTTCCGATTTGAGTTCTGATTTTTTGTTAAGTTGGTACATCTGTTGTTGATATTCCCTCTAAATCTTAGCGTCATAGCTTGACATTTGCAAAAGTTACGTAGTCAAGAGTACATCTATCTCTGTGTGTGTTGGCGATTATTTACAATTTTAGACATGATTTGCGAGGCTGAATCCGATCCCACATTCATCAAAAGGATCATTACTGGAGACGAGACATGGGTTTATGAGTAAGACACGCAATCCAGACATCAGGCAAGTGAATGGCGTTCACCAAAAAAAAAAACACGTCGTTTTCAGTCAAAAAAGAAGGCAATGCTCACGGTTTTCATGGATTACAACGGTGTAGTGCATCATGAATTTTTGCCAGAAGGCCAGACCGTAAACAAAGAGTATTATTTGGGCGTTATGAGACGTTTGCGTGAAGCAATTTGCCGAAAGAGACCAGAATTGTGGGCAGAAAACTCGTGGATTTTGCACCATGATAACGCAACGTCGCACAGTGTCATCATTATTCGTAATTTTTTGACGAAAAATGCAACAAATACCATCCAACAGCCACCGAATTCACCTGATTTGGCTCCCTGTGACTTCTTTCTGTTCAATCGAGTTAAAAAACCATTACGGGGAACGCGTTTCAGCAGCCGAGAGGAAATAATGGAAAAATCGCCAACACACACAGAGTAGATGTACTCTTGACTATGTAACTTTTGCAAATGACAAGCTATGACAAGATTTATAGGGAATATCAACAACAGATGTACGCCCTTAACAAAAAATTAGAACTCAAATCAGAACGATGGGAGAGCCACACGGTGGTTATTCCGAGAACTTGTTGATCAAGGTAGTACATATATATATATGTATATATATATATATATATATATATATATATATATATATATATATATAAATGCAATGCATACATCTCACAGTAAACCTCTCCTTTTGCCTTCCGGACTACTGTACCATTTTTCAAGCTGAATTAACTGCGATTAAGGAAGTCGTGGATTGGTTGAGGTATAAAAACCGATGAACTGGCTCGCCGTGGTACGCACAATGGACCACATTTCAAAAAGCAGAAAGGATATTGAAATATCTCTTGCGTCATGCAAACCGCTTGCTTCAGGAAGAAGCTAGTCTGTTGACGAACGACAGATGGTCAAGTAGCACCTTATGCGTAATAACTCGTTAGGTTTGGCCAAAGTTGGACTTGGTGATTACGGGGCACTGTCTCATATGCAACCGGTACTTAGACCATTTTAATGTGTTTCACAAATAACACGAAGAAGTATAGTAGTATTTACGAACAATTATTCGACACCCCATTGATAAATAGGTTCGTTATTTTTAAATTATATGAAATAAATATTTACTGAAAAATGTAATATAATTTAATCCCCGCAACCCAAGTCCACTCGCTGATGAGAAGGATTGATTTTTCTCATAATCATAGGCTTATCAGTTCGCACCTGAATTAAATTCTTTGAGATTTTACGGAAAATATGAACGTCACATACATTAAGAAATAAAATAGAAACATCTACATTTTAACAGAGAAGCCCTCATTTTGCACGTGAAGTTTGCACTGGCCTTAAATTAACGAGTTGTAACATACAAATCAAAAATAGGTAGTGCTTAAAAATACGTCATAAGTGACAATAGAATACTATAGTTAAGAGTGTTGCTTATCATCTATCACGGATACATTCGTAAATTAAATTTTTGATTGTCGAGTGCAAACACTTACATTTTACTGCATAATTAATATTTGCGCAGTTCACTGAATTGTTGAGTGCACTCAAGTTACGGTTAAATATCTAAATTTAACATGACGGATTTTAATGTATATCTTTTCTCGAGCGGAAAAAAATCGCCCGGCTCAGCAGGCACAATCGGCTATAGTCTTTTTAATAATGACAGAGCTTTAAATTTTGAGTTTTAATGTTTTGCTGCAGCTTTGTTAACGGCTGACGTTATGCATTCTGCAATTGAAATTCATTTTATACTTTTGAATTTGAAGGTCTTTAGTCATTATTGAGTTTAAATTTCCAAAATTCTAACCATTGAGCACAAGAGTCACGTTATAAACAACAAAACGTCGGAGTCAAATGTTTTTGTGTTTAGAGAAATTTCCCAAGTAAAATCCGATTCTACAAAAATGCCCTTAAGCTTGGAGAAGTTGTAGTGCTGTCAGCTTAATGTCCGATTGAAACAAAAATATTTATTCCGCGCCATATGTGATCGCAAGACTACACAAACAATTTAAAAAATAATAATAAAACATAAACATTATGATAATGATTAAGAACTTTGATTAGTTGTTATAGGGTGTATAATATGTTTAATCTCAATTACAAGATAAGTAAGCACATTTGAGGGCACCGCGTCGACCATAAATCAAACACATTGGTTTCACTTTAAGTATTGTTTCAATATTTATGAATTTTGAGTGCTCCAGTAAACATGTTTCGCGTACTGTACATCCAAGTTGGATACTATTTTAGTAATATATTTACTTCCAATTTATTTTATTATCAGTTCTATATTTTATTTAAGACATTAAAGACATAATAAAATCAAAAATAGTAAATCATACGTTACAAACGCGTGTTATAGTGTGGTGTCTAATATGTAATAGCGCGCGCACGGTGCATAAATAAATTTCTTAGGGAATTAATGATATACAGAAGCTCGTTGTGTTTTTAAGTGCTGGAAAATTTTTATGTTCATTTATATGCTTGTGTATACATACGATAAAAGTGTAAAATTTTGTGCGAAAACAAAAAAAAAATGTGTATACATTTAATTGATTGATTTTGTTGTTTATACGCTAAAATTGCCAACAAAAACGAAATGCTATTAATTATAAATTAAGAAAAATAAAATAAAATACAAGGTGGAAAATCTATTAATTAGTGTTTGAATTTATTGGTAATTATTTTAAAAGAGTGGAATTTTAATATTATTTTTAAAGTGAAATATGATGTCTAACATTTTGAGCATCTAAAATAAACAGACCAAAAAACAAAAAAACTTTGTTGATTTGTTTTATATAAAATATAGAAGACTATACTATATAAGAAGAAATATTACAAATAATAATAAAAATAATTTAATTAATGATAACCCTTATCAACTGACATTTTTATTTTTATGAGTCTGTTATTTATATAATCATCGTCGATTTTAGCTGAACTACACATAATAAAGCTGAGAAGAAGTACGCATATTTTTCTTAAATAAATGTTACTTGCGGCGATACTCATACTACACACGGATTTATATTTTGTTTAATGGTAAGCGAATTTTTGAACGAAACTCGACGACAGACAATGTGTATAGATATAAGCAATCAAATCGCGTATTAATAATTTAAATTAAATTTATTTAAAAAATAAATAAAACCTATTTAATATATTTGTTAGTTAGATATACCCATAGGTATATAGTGTTTTCGAGTTTTCGATTTCACACGTTTTACAAAAAAAAAAAAATCTAAATTACCGCTAATAAGAAATGCCAACCAAAAACCGATAATATTAACAATAATATTATATTAAATGTTTATTTTGATAATAAAAAGAAAAACATTTTTTATTCCAATAATT
The DNA here is from genome assembly GCA_958295665.1 of Tipula vernalis. Lineage (NCBI taxonomy): Eukaryota > Metazoa > Arthropoda > Insecta > Diptera > Tipulidae > Tipula > Tipula vernalis. The sequence goes on along the minus strand of OY282558.1, from coordinate 42,460,835 downwards.
CAATGATCCATGACTGCGAACGTTATTGGGTATTTGTTCTTCTTTTTAATTTAATTGAATCAATTTATTTTTTTGGTTAGTTGCGGTGTGGTACACCAAATCGTGTATAGAGACGAATCGATGAGTTTCTTTTTCTTTGTTTTCTTTTATTTTTTTTTAATTTGTATACACATTGAACTTGATCTCTTTTATATTTAATAAACAATAATTTACAAAAAAAAAAATATAAAAAAATTTATAACAATAACAAAACGTCTACTAATCATTTAATCATTAAGGTATTTCTGTAATAAATAAAAATTTAAAATAAAAATTTAAAATAAAAATTGTTTGTATCACTTGAGAAGCACATCTCGAAATTGGCGATTTGCGTTACGAAAATGTACAACCGCGAAAAATTGTTTCTCCAGTCTAAATGCCAATTTCTAATGACAGTAACTTTCAAACAAATATTCGTATTTTATTTTTTTTTTTACTATATCACTATTTACTCATATATTAGACGATTATATGATTTTGATAATTTTAAAAATAGAATTAGTTCCTGGTTATGTATGTTGTACTCTTGTACATAATATATTAGATTTTTAGCAATGCCACAAGTTTTGTTTATTTATTTTTTTTTTTGTTTAAGATTAGCCGGCCAAACAAGTCAATTCTGGATTTTTATTTTTTATTATTTTGATATGTTTGTCAATATATTTATGGTATATGTATATATATAATAATCATCAGATATACCAATAACCTCTGACATACATAAACTATTGAAATTTATTATCAATAACCCAGTTATAAAATTTCACAGAGGATTGCTCCATTGAGTCAAGCGCTCAGGATTCTTTTCAAAGTTTCAAGGAAAATATTCCATAACTTAGTAAGCAACTTTTAAAATATTTGCGAACCAATTTTATTTGGAGACCAAAAAAAAAATGTACATGCTCGATTGACTAGCGAGCAAACTAGTCAAAAAATAAGGCAACTCGATTATTTTAATGTGCATTTATTATTATTGTTTTTATAAATTAACGATTGTACAGTAAAAGTTCGAAAAGTGTTGCTATCAAACGCGTGATAAGTGAATGCAATAAATACTAAATGCTAATTAGAACAAAATATAAGTTGAAATGAAAAGTTGCTTGGTAAAATTGATAGAGCTAAAGATTATCAAGTATTAGTCGTGAGGCGACCGCACATAAGATAATTTTTAAAATTTTTAAATTTGTTTGTCAAATTATTGTTGTACTATTGTTCTCTACTTGTTGAATATCACTGCCATTTACTTATCACAATTTTTTCATTTTTTTAACATTCCAATGCTTAGGACCAAATTCATGAAAATGAGTGAACGTTAGAATTTCTGTAAGTAAAGTAGTCAAAGCGGAAATTTGAAAGCGGCACCTCCCATCCTCTATAAAAAACGAATAAAATAGCTTTTCAAAACAATAACTTTTCTTCGTTAATTCATTATACTCAAAACAATAACATGTACAGACGCCTACACAAAAAGAGTTACGGCATTCAGTTTGTTAAAATCATAGCAGTTCCCCAAAATATATATTTAATTATCAACTGTACATTTCATTTGTTCAAAACTTGAACAGAATTAATTATATAAATGTATATAAGTTAATGTTTTGTACTAAATAGATGATCCTGGATTAGGTTTATAATTAGGTTTATATCGGTGGCGAATTAAGGAAATTCCGGGAGCTAGGCAAGCTTTCTTTTTCAGGCCTCCACGTAGTACTAGGGGAATGAGGATCCTCCCTAAACTTTCGTTTACCGTTCCCTCCCTCCACCGAATAGTTCATGAGAAATTTGTCAGTAAACTACTTCTTATTCGCCTTTAAAGTCTCGCAAGAGAGGCAAACATTGCTACTAGACAAAGGTAGCAAAAATTGTGACAAATGATTTACGAAGGAATTTATCCAGTTAAATTAAGAAAATTCATCTCAATGGTATGTGATTTGCAAAGACTACTTCTACCAGCACAAACGCAACATAAGTTACGGGGTTTTAAAAAATAATTTGCAAACCTTCTTAAATAAGATGAATATGTCTAATTAGGCCTTTCAAAATTTACGTAATTCTATATAAAAACACAAACAAACTCATATTTCAGAGGTTAGTTTCAAAGTTGCAAGATTATCAAGATGCAAAAATTTTCGTTTATTCCTCGGTCCAAAATTCTTTCTTCATTTTAAAGTACAAGAGGTCCTATTACAATATTACCATGGTTCTAAACGAAAGAAACGCCTGTTAAATTCTTGTCACAATATATTTTCAAGTGAGTTGTTTATGTGCTAGTAGTGTTCTACTTTCTACCCATTTCTAAAACAAGCTCTTCACACTCATATATAATATAAGCGCTTTATATATAATTTCAAAATGATTGCTAGGATTTCATTAAAATCTTCTGATTCTTGACCAAATGTACCATACAATACTATTTTCAATTTAAAAAATTCTAAAAAATTTTAATTGGCCGAGAAAAATTATTTAGAACCGAAACAATTTTATTGTCATTTTCTCAGGCAATTAAAAAGTCTTTTTGGATTTTTTTTATTGAAAATAGTATTGTATGATTAATTCGGTGAAGAACCAGATGATTTTAGCGAAAACCTAGCAATAATTTTGGAATTATTTCGAAAAAACTAAATCCGATTTTTCTTTTCATTTTTCAGCGGGTAAAGCGCTTCACTCCAGAAAACACTTTAATTTTATTCATTGAAATAAACGGTCTCTCCTATAATGGTCCAATTCCAATTTCGCAGGCCCCTTAGTTTAACAGAAAAAAAATAATGCTAACCAAGATGTTAAAAAGATTGAAGTAATTGCTTGTGGCTGCATGGTAAACCAGAATAAAATTTCATCACTAATTACTGTTACTGAACACTATTGTTGCTTACAAATTTTAAGGTAAGGGATCGTAATTTTTGTTTTAATTTTTATTCAACAAATATTACCACTGAATACAAACTCATCTGGTAATTTATCTATATTAAATGTTGTTAACTGTCTGAGGAGTATAAGCCATTGGTTAGCTCAATGTTGGTTACTTTATTAATTTAGCTGCCCTAGTTCTAAGAACTTCGTTCATCGAAGCCGTCTTACTGGGTTTGGGTTGATGAGCATTCGACGCAAATCCGAATTTTCATGTTGACTAAAGACGTGTTTCCTAGCATATTTCTTAATTTCTTCACTGAAGAATTCAATTTTTAGATCCTTATGAACCATTCGTACAAAACTTCCTATGAGCCAATACACTTTTCTATATTTGATGTTTAACTCTTCTTTTTTCTGTTCAGCATGCTCTTTCCAATTGAATTTAGCATCAAGGGTCATTTTTAAGTATTTGGCTATGTTTCCATGTGGAATTGGTTGCGAATTCAGTCGAAATAGGAACCAATTAACAATTTTGCTGGTAAAATGTATATACACAGATTTAGTTTCGTTGAGTTGAAGGCGCTATTTCTTCGCCCAACTACTCAAATACTTCGTCAATATTACAGTATCCTTGGTACGTCACGCGTCTAAAGTATTTAGAGTATTGACCCCAGAACAATTGCCTGTGGAACTGCAGGCAATATTGGATGAGTCATGTTTAACGCTATATTTAAATAGGTAACCAGTTGGTACTTCAAAATTAACCCTTCTATGTGGGAGTAATAGGGTGATAGGCTCCGACAAATATTTTGGTATAAATTGGTTGCTTTACGAAACTTAAGGTTTTACTGAGATTATTGGCATTGAAACCTTTTCGGAAGATAATCACGACTAAGTTTAGAAGTTGACCAAGATTACGTCGTTTTTTTAAACGACGCCATAAACCACTACCGTAGCTGCAAAACTAGCCTTATTCCTCATTTAATTTCAAAATTACGTGGAAGAAATAATTAACAAATTTAGTCTTAAGTTAAGCAATTAGATTCGTTAAATACTTCAATTCAGACAAATTAATTCATTGTTACAATTTTCTTAAAAAGAAGAAAAAGACGAATGTCCAGAACTATGTAGAAAAACTAACTTCGCCTTCCAAATGGAAAAAGTGTCACATTTTACACCGTGCAAAACTGAAAAAGTTTAAATCGAGTACCATGGGAACCGAGGGAAGATTGTAATATACAACTAAAATTTATTGGTTATGAAACCGGTACGTGTCTGCAAGAAATTTACGGGCCCTTAAATTCACTGGCCTTAGGCACGTGCTTAGTTTGCCTAGCTCGCAATTAGGCCATAATTGCCTTAATTATAACAAATACGCTGTTATTTCATTAAGCATTCAATTAAGAACTTTAATGAACTGCGACCAAAAAACAGATTTTAAAGTAACTCTTTTTATGAAAGCGATAGCGTACCTAGATAATCACAAATTTTTGAAATTTCGATTTTAAATAGAAGTAAAATAACTCCCGATCCATTATTTGAACTTATTTCATTAAGGGCTCTATTGATATTGAAATCTCGAATTCATTATAACCTCGAAACAGAAAAGTTCATATAAAACAGTTTTTTAAGTTTTTTAATTTTAAAATTATTCTTTGGAGATCCCTACTTTAGGCCAAAAAAATCCAAAAATACAAATGAAAATAAATCAAATTTATAGGCATTTTTAGACTTTTGTAACAATTTCATTAACAGTTTCGGCGAATAGGACTTGTGAGCCTGACCACAAATATATTTTAGACCTCTCACCAAATAGGAATTTTTATCAGAATTAATTAACATAATTAGACTGACATTCAAACAGCGAGAATAGCTTCTTAGTTTAGATGATTTGTTTTTTGCAAACTTTAAAAGCACTTGCAAAACTTTCAAATTGTTTCGAAAATCCAAACATTTGATTAGAGCTAATGAATTTAGAATGATATAGTAAAATTAATACAATTTACAAAAATTAGTAAATAAAAAATAATTTAGCAGAACGCAGCTTTAATTTAGGGACATTTGGGGTATGAGTTCAAACATTACATCTTTGGGGCACAACCATCACTGCTTGTAGAGCTGGGTTTCGATTAAATTTCATTAATCCTTCGTTCTTATCTAATTCCCTCGAACTTAATTTCGAGTTGTCAATAATGTTAGGGAATTTCCCTTGTCTGAAAAGATAATTATAAAGATAAAATTTACTTTTTCAACTAAGTCGAAGTTTCGAGGTTTTTGTTAAGTTTATTCATTAATATTAAATGAATTTTGTTCTTCATACATTTGTCGTTTTTGTCGCTAAGAATTTGCCAATCACTTCTTGCAACAATTTTGAGAAACTTCTTTCCGCTGAAGTCGAAACTTCATAATTCGTTAACTGCCGAACTATACGAGTATTCTTTAGAAAACAAATATATTTTGTTATACTTTAAACGAGTTTTGATTGAAATTAAAATGTCTGAGGGGTCCAATATCTCTGGACCTGCCCCCATTGCGGGATTTGCGGGGTATTTAACAAAAACTCGCAATCCGCTCCAATAGATTCGTCGATTCTATACTAACACAACGAATTAAGCCCACCAAAACATAAAGTGAAACATTTGTGATAAATTTATCACCATAAGAAGCGATACGAGAACATAATGGATTTGGCATAGATGGCCGAAAGGCACATGATCGAGAAAAAAAATTCGAACGAAAAATGATCGAAACTATAAGTCCCAAAAAAATAATCGATGAAAATATCGAATACCGAATGATCGATTTTTGATAAAATTTTATATTTGTACAATCGGAAGCCCGGTTATAAATTTAAAATGTTGTTTGATTTGTTCCTGTGTCGCTAGATCTAAAAACTCCATGCTTGGTTTTATTAAGCGGTGGCCGGAGGATATTAACGACCTCGATACAATTAAGATCCTGTATTATACCTACGTCAGTTCTCAACTTGAATATGCTATCCGAAAGATTGAGAGTTTCCAAAAAAAAGTTTATACGCGGTATATAACGTGACAAGACGGATTATGATCAAGATTTACCTTACCACTTTAACTTGAAAAAATTACCATCATATATCACTGGATCTAAAACTTATCAGATGACAACATTAACAAATAGACGTCGTTTGTTGCAAATATTTTACTTGATCAAGTCGATGCACCATCTATACAGGGATCAATTTAAATAAAGGTACCGAGTAGGAATTGCAGAGATCACGAGTTCCTTCATCTGAATAAAAACAGAACAAACTATGGTGAATATGAACCGGTTAATATGATGTCAAAGAGTTTTAATAAAATCGACCATCCGTTCGTCTTTTGCTTAAGCAAAGATAGCTTTAAACGTTGGTTGAAGCAACATTATGCTCCGACCTGTAAATATTTTTATGTCAATTATGAACTCACAGCACGAAACAGAGCCTACAAGGCACTGATTTTCGTATAGAGCTTAAGGCAATATTTAGTATTATACTTTCCTCTTTGGTCTAACATATTTCAAAAACTACGAAAGGGGCCTTACCTTTATATTCCAATTTAAAATCGTCATCTATAGCACAGAAATAGCTAAAGAAAATATTAAATTTTAAACCAGCAACAATATTGGTTCTGGGTTGAAAGCCATAAGTGGTCTTAGCTCTCAGTGAAATGTTTTTTTCTCCGGAACACTTCGCCCATCCTCTGCTTATAAGCAGATTAGCGTCGTATACCTAACATTTTTTACTTCCCGCTATCTACACACTAATAAAAAATAGAGTGCAAGGCAAAAGTTTCACATAACTCGACGTTCGCTATGAATATAATTTGTAGTAATGAAGTGTTTTGAACGGGCGAAGCTCAATAAAATTAAAAAATCCAGAATTCCAATTAAGCGAAAAATATTTTCACTGATAATTACTTAATTATTTTATAAAAATTTTGAAAAATAATGAAATTTTTTTTTATAAAAATATAAAATAATAAATTGAATCAGAACAATCACTATACTATTATGAGTCATATTCTTATTATATTGAATATTTTTGATCTTTGACAGCAATTTGATATTGCGAGAAAATAATCTATCATGCAAAGTGTTTTAAAAGTATAAACAGAGCCTCTAGACAAGGTCTTTCTTAATCTTTGAACAGTATGCATGAAGTTACGGGATGGTCAGTTATTAAGTTATTTGAAAAATTCACCATGATGCGGTATACAACGATTACGAAAATAAATATTTAAGACGTTATATAAAAAGCCTATCAAGTGAAACTATTCAACCGAGAACTTATTCTTTATTATTTAAGTATACGCAAAGAATATCAAGCAATCTGTATAAATTCTTTTAAAGCGAATTTCTAACCTTATTCTTTGCATGTTTCGGAACAGTTAAAATTGTATTGAATTGGGCATAGGTTTACTTTCTTCGGAAATAGAGAGTACAATTAGGCATACATACAATTCTTCCGATATTTAAATCACCGAGAATAATTTATTGAAACGAGAAGAAACGGACAATGTTTAATTACAAAAACCAGTGTTCACTAGTTGAGTACATCAAAACTCACTTTTTAATTTTTTTTAATGTTTTTTTTTATGCCGACAGATCCCAGGGTGTTAAGATTAAAGATATTATGAGCCAGCCTAAAATCTGAAACGATGGTGTTCCGCAAGGTTCGGTATTGGGTCCGTTGCTGTTTTGGATACATTTGAATTCAATTTTTTATAGTCGTCGTTTGACTTTAATTCCCAATTGATTGCTTTCGCAAATGACCTAGTGTTCATGTACAATCAACCTGAACCTAACATTGTTGCTCAACATATGCAATCAAGAAAAGGAGAACTGGTGCTCCGCACATACAATGTTCTTTATCACGCTTGTAACTCCTACCAAATTGTTAGTACCGATGGCTGTGTTAAAATTGAATTCGTTGAATCTTTTAAGTACTTAGAAGTAACTGTGGATAATACTATGCTTTGGAGACACCATACAGATGGCCTTCGCAAGTATCACATAATAATCATTAGGAAATTTTACTCACTACGTAGAGCATGCCCGACTGCAGTTTTAAGAAACATATACTTCGCATTATTGCGCAGAAGCATATTGTTAGGATAATTATTAATGCACAGAGGACTTCTGCTTGTCCTGTTTAGTAGCAATCATAACTGGATTTTAAACATCCACAGATTGTTTGTTTGATGAATAAATAAAATTCCGGTTACTTAATCCTCTGTTTCTAAAATTAAAAGATCAAATAAAAAAATTATCAAATCCGTAAAATAAATTATCAACGCAGAAAGGTTATCATTAGAGATAGAAAAGTATGCAGTTTTTTTCTACATAAAATTTTTTCAAATACTTAATTTACAAAAATTAAATATGCGCTAATAACAGGCGTAAGCTTATGGCTTTTAATGAAATATCAAAAAACGCAATCTCTCAATCATTTTCACACCAATTAAAATTAATTAATATTTGCCAATATAAGTCACTACAAAAACATTTGGAATGTCGCAATAAAATAGAAACAGCCGAAGAACTGCACAGGATAGACTCATATCCTAAAATGAAAAATTGCGAAATTATGCAAATATCGGGTTTAAATGTCTACTAAGAAATATACAGATTCTACTATGAAATAGGCAGTGACTGTAATAATTAGTGAATAATTTAATCATATTATTCTCAAGTACATTTCGCGACAATACAATTTGACTTAACTTTATTTTTGTTTAAATTATTTTCAATGCTTTCCGCAATTTGCATACTTGCCACCGGAGTTGAATTCCATTCGAAAATTCGATATTGAAATTGATCAACCTCAACTGTCTCAAAACAACATTTCAAGATTTCTTTGTGAGTAACGTGGACTACAAAATTTTAACTGAATATTTGAGGTACTCGCAAACTGATCAAACTCAGCCGAACCAAAAGAACTTAACTTATTGGTTATTCGAATTTTTAAAAATTCGCGAAATTATTTCGATATTTTTACTAGACGTTTTTCCGTTCAGTTATTCCGACAACAAATAACCAGAATACACATCAATTATAGCAATTAAGAGACGACGAGCGTACTCAAACAAATCCATTGACACCAAGTCAAATTGATACTTCGGGGCTTCCTCCTGAACAACAGTTTCTTTTTGATGTTACACAAGCATTTCCAGGAAAACTTCCAAGAAAATGCGCCCTGATTGCCTATCAAAAATCCTTCGTTTGTTTGCAGCAAACAGGTGACTGTTCTCACATCCAATCGCTTGACCAAACCAAACTCAATATAACTTTCAAGACCTAGCAACGGCTCATATTCGTTATCCACAACACAAAAGTGAGCAGTCCAGCCCCACCAATTTTGGTTATCAATTTCAACGCAACACAATTGATGTCTGCCCCAGTATGGATTTTAAAATTAAACTTCATTTTTAATTCGATATGCCTTGGTTGGTATTTGCATTCAGAAAAAAATGATTTTTATTTAAAAAATGTCCTAACCCATCATCAAGATGCAAAACTAAAATACCTTGATCTCGGCTCCAATCCAAATTATGCTGATCATTACCAGATTTAACTGATTGTCCATTGTCATTTTCTCTTTTCTTTTCCTTTATTATTTGCTTGCAGAATTTTCGGAAAAATCCTTTTGGACCACACACGTAACACCATTTGTCTTACCTGCAAATATTTTGCCTTTGTAACATCAACAACCAATGTTGATCAACGTTGCGATCCAATAAACTTTTATTAGCGTATGTTGCTTCGAATATCTTACTTGTTTCTATAACACGGTTAAATGGCTCATCTTTGCCATCTAATAATCAAGCAATCTAGTTGCTTTGTGAACGCTCACGATACCACTGATGAGTTTAAATATGATTTTTTTCATCATTAGATTTCCGCTGCCAACATGTTGAGAGACCTGAATGCGTTAAATGATTTTATTTAAATCTAACAATATCGATAAACTCAAAACCACAAAGTACATAAACACAAATGTTTAAACTATAGCGTATCACATTTACGAGTATATGAAACAATTTAATTGAATTTAATCGAAATAGATTTGATATCACTCTAACCTCAAAATTCATTACTCAAGAAATCATTTAACTTAAAAAATTAAATTCCAAAATAAAACATTTAAACAAATGGAATTCTCTAAAATTATGTTTTAAAAGAGACGAATTTATTGACGTCAAGAAGAGTTTAATTGTTTCTTTAATTATTAAAATGTGTTGGTCTAATACGTTATTTGTAAAGGGGAAGTCCTTAAATGGTGTCACGGGTTTTCCTAAATTGTCACCCGCTTTCCCATAATAACAAAACAGCAACACAAAATCAGAACTAACGTGATTTATTTTTTGTGACCAGTATATGGTTCAGGAAAATTTTAATTTAAAAACGTGAATTTTTCAATTCTTTTTTAACTATGATCATTTTTGGACGAGATGTTAAACCGAGCTGTAAAGATTCAAAATGCCACTTAGATCCACGAAGAACGTAATTTCTAAGTGGCGAAGTCCCTCTACAAAGTGATTTAGTGTAATGAAAGTCGGATTGGCTACATAAAACTGGTTTTCAAAATCTCGGTTTCAAAGAGCTGGTTTTCAAAATCTTGCTTTGGAAAAAAATATTTTTCTCAAAACCAATTGGCTTGTGCATACAAGAAATCCCTTTTATATAAAGGAAGGGTTAAAATTATGACCAAAATAATATTCTTCTCGGAACACCTACCAGTTTAAAGTTCTTGGCTGAGCTGAATGCTGGCTCATGACCCTAAACCTTCTTTTATGTGCCAACTGTTTACAATTCATGGTAATATTTTTCATGAGATCGTACCATTGGTGTATTGCTTAATGAGTTCAAAAGGTAAATCGGCATATTTCGAACTATTTTATGAAATTTGTATAAACGGGCTTGCAAATAGAAAATTCATTTAAATCCAAATCTAATTATTACAGATTTCGAAAAACCTAGCGTATCAGTTTGTAAAGAATTTTTTCCGGATGCCGTCTGTTTGTTCCATTTCGGGCAAATAATCTGCTGAGGAAACTTCTGTTTCTTACGCAGAACTAAAAAAAATTTCAGAAATAGGGGTTTACAGGAGTACAACCCCTGAGTAAATTTTTACTTTTTCCACTATAACGAATTTATATTGGGTGAGTATTGTAATGACGAAAAAAATTTTGTTCACATTTCTGATGAAATCATCAGGTTTCGGACTCCAAGACATCGATTAGAAAAAGGTCGTGTTATACCTTTTTATTATTTTTGGTTTGCCTCCATTTCTCATAAATATTGATAGTTTCGGTCGAGATTTTGTACAAGCTTTTGTATAAATTTGGAAATATTCCAACAGTAGTTCCTTAGGTGTCTTTAAGATAAAATGAACAAGTTACCGTATATGGAATTTAAAGTTCTAAATTTACCTAAAACACTTCACTGGTGTCAAATAATATTGTCTAGTGGGGTGATTGTTTTATTTATGTAGAAGTTGGACACTGCTTACCTAGATTTTCGTGAAATATGCAAGTGGTAGAAATGGAAAATTCCAAAATGCATTTTAGACATATTATTTTGTGGGAGTTTAAGCTTGAGAACAACGCTAGGGGGGCAACAGTTGTGAGAAATTGGTTCACTAAATTACATTCCTGACGTATGACGCTTTAAGATAAACCAAGGCCGATTAGCCGAGAAGCTCAATATATCTCAACCAACGAGTGCGTCACCTTGAGAATCTAGCACACACTGTCACTGAAAACAACAAGGGGAACAGAATGTCGATTGCCGTTAATAATCTCCCATGACAAATAAATCAGCTTTTCTTGCCAATATTATTACTGGGGATGAAAAGTGGATAACATATGAAAATGTTGTCAGGAAAAGACAGTGGCTGTACAGGCACAGGCCCCCGTCACCTAATCCTAAACTAGTGTTCACGGCAGGAAAACTTTATTGCCTGCATGGTGGGATCGCCATGGTATTATTCACTTTGAACTGATGAATTGCAATGAAACAGTTACAGCAGAAGTTTATGTTGAACAGCTGCAACAAATGCAGGAAAAACTTATTGAGAAGCGTCCAGCATTCATTAATCGATGACAAGTACTGCTACTTCATGACAATGGTAGGCCTCACACTGGTAGGATCACGCAGGAAAAATTATTGGAGCTTGGTTGGTTCTCTTTACCTCACCCGTCCTATTCAGCAGACAGCTCCAACCGATTACCCTCTATTTCAGCCGCTTAAAAATTCCCTTAACGGAAAAACGTTTACAAAGGACAAGAAGGTACTTCAGTACATCCAATCATTTATCATGGCAAAGCCTAGAATATTCTACGCGGAGGTAATTGACAAGTTGCCCTATAGATGGCAACAAGTTATAAATAATAATGATGATTCTAGACTTGATTAGTTTTCGAATTTATCATTTCTGTGGTGAAATAGAGTATTTATGAATCAACGCAATAGTAAGCTTTCGACATACCAAAAGTTCTTAAAACTTTTAAAATTAACTTTCATAAATTTTTAACGAAACAAAAACCTTTTTAAATTATGGATCCCTGAATTAATTTCGCGCGGATTTAATTCAGTTTTTTTAAAATTTGATATCGCAGATTTAATTCTTATTGAAAATGAATACATTTTACCACACAAAATTTTCGGCGGAATTTTAATTCCACGAATTGAACAAATAATTTTGATTCCTCAAATCATTCTCAGAAGCAAACAAAGCCAAAATTATCGTTCCCTAAAATTTTGAAGAGGTTTTTATATGTTTAATGCTACTTTGAAGTGTCAACGATGTTACTACAAGGCTGAAGTCTCAATGGTAGTCTTCAAAATTTGTATCTTCAGTTTGTTGTTTTTAGCGGTTTTGGCGTCCGCTTAACGTTTTGGAGTCGACATGAACTTTTTTCTAAAATTTCATGTTACAAACATAAAACTAAGAGACCTATGTCTGAAAAGTTAATTTTCTAAGCGTAATACATAAAGGCTTATGTAAGCCCCGGTGTCCATGCTATGAAAATTATTTTCACTCAAAGTAAGTCGATGTTACTCGGGTAAATTAGTTTTAAAGGAAGTTTTTGAGACCAATCTTCATGTTGAACCCCTTCTTGATCTTGGCACTTCGTGTTTCGTAGGTTAGATACTCCACTAGGGTATAATGCGGAAATATTTGTTGCACTCATTCGCAATCGATCAAAATACGGTTTTTATAACAGATTGCCATTAATAAATTAACTCGTGCGAGGATGTTAATTTTCTTAGAATTATAAAAAAATTAAAATTTTTCTCATGCATCATAAAACTATTAATTAGTATTTAAAATAAATAAAAATAAACAAAGTTTTGGGAAAAATACTGAAAGGCGAACAACAAACATGATTTTTCGTTAAAACTTAGAGGTTGAGGAAAAATTTTATTTGCACAATATAGAATAGGCGATATTATATTACTTGCAGGTTAATATTTTTGCGGTTATTGACCTAAACACATTTTATTAGTTGCCGGGTGGTCCTGTAATTATACATGGTCGACGGCATCACACCATCGATATTGTCATAGTTTTTAGTCACAAATCTACATGAGAGATTACTTGATTTTTATGACTCATTTATTGTTTTGATCGAATTTAAACATCAAATCACTATCAGAAATCCGCACCATTCAAAAACAATGTGATCTTATTTTTTATACAAATATAGTTCGGAATTTGATGTATCACATTTTTTATATTTAAGTTTATGCAAAACATTTTAATCGCCAAATTTAGTTAGCTCAACAAAGGATATGACAAGAATTGGAAACATATAAAATAATGTTATAGGCTTAAGAAACCGAATGTAGACATAAATAATAAATGCGATCATGTGAACTTACAATGATGATTACACAAATCGTTCTGTCCCCAAAAAATAAAACCAAAATAGACGAGAAAAAAAAATACAAACATTTATCACAATTAACACTTAAAAAAATTGCAAAATAAAAAAAAATCATGTCAATTGTAAATGATCAAAATTATCAGTTTTAAAGTAATCGTTCTAGTAACCAGAAAAGAATCTCGCGAATTAACCTATACTGACCGACATATAGTAAAGCACACGGCCATTGCCGCACTTTATACTATATGTACAAAAATAATAATCACAAAATTTTATCACACACCACATTAAAATACAAAACAACTTTGAACTTTCACCGACTGAAATCTCTAAGTTTTTTGTTTTTTTTTTTTTTGTTTTTTGCTTCAGAGTTTATAGTCTAATAAAAGTTGCAGTCATCAAATCTGTGGGTGATAATATTATAAATGAATATATGTATACATATGTGTAAGAAATGAATAAATCGCGAATAACAAAAAAATAAGACAACACAATTTTTTTTTTTTGTTTGTTTTTAATTGATAAGTACGCTCACTTTTTTTTGCGCGTTTGGATTTCATTAATAATATGTTCTACAATTAATCTGAATAATAATCATCAATATAACACCGTTGTGCGATATCTCTCTTTCTAAAATAAAGTTTTATTTCCGGAATAAGACAATTCACACATTCAGACATCATATGGTGAGCGGTTGTACCTTAGAACCGAGGTCGAAATTTCAATTCCAACCATAAGTTATGTTATGCTTTAGATTAGCGTGCCACGAATGATCTTTGAAGCATTCTAAGGCAATCTTTACCATATAGGTGACGAATAATAGATTATTAAACAGCGAACGGCGACGATATTTTTTCGGAATAAAAGAGAATTAAAACAGAAAAGAATCCTTGTTGCACGTACTCTGCATGAAAATGTTAAGGTTTTGTACCGAGACCAGCGAGAAGATTATTGATTGATTGAGAGTGTACGACTAAGCCTAAGGCAAGTTTCCCCGCAGGGCTGCGAAGTCGGTAAAATAATTCTTAAAAATTGACTATCCGACTCCGACTCCAACTTCTACATGCAATCAAAATATTAAAAAAATTCATAATACTGTTCGTATTCAAATTCTTTCATCATAAGAACATAATTTTTCAAAAAAGAAAAAATGTCGACCTTAAATGGTACTATTATATGGAATTATTTACGAATTTGTTCTTAAAATTATTATGACCTCAGGAATATTAAGACTCGTACTTCTGTTGAGTTTTTCCACTTTTTTCAAGCCATCAAAAAATTAAATCTTGAATTTTTGTAACCCGAAGTCGTTTCGATTTTTCATGGTCATCTAGAAATTTTTCGAATAAATGTGTTTCAATAGAATTTTCTTGGTTATTAATAGATGAAGACGACGGCTGGTCACTCTGACTGTGACTTGTGCGCCGGTTTGCCTCTATTTTGTTGATCAATAGTTAACAATACTCTAACCTTGGGGTCGACATAAATTCCAGAACAATTTCTCTATGTGTTAAACGATGATTTTATTTCTGTTGCGAGGCTATTTGAGATTTTTGGGCGAGGCGTAAATATACGGATTGGAGTCCTTTTGTAACCAAGGATAAGGTGCATTTTAAGAAAGTAAGAAAAATACAAAGGGTTGGCTACCTTATCTAGAAAAAAATTACAGAAAGCTAAAATCCAGAAACATAATTATGAAAGTGCGGCTCAATTTAAAACTAAGATGAGATACGAAGATGTTCACGATCCAAATTAGGTACTAACAATTTTAGTAATGATGAATGTTTTTATGATCGGAAATTTGGAGATAAAGCTAACAAGCACGTTTCAGTAATTCCACCAAATATTTGTAAGTCAATCTCGGAAAATTCCGAATTTAATTAGTTGGTTTTTGGTTTACGCCGGAATTTGTATTGGCCTTTTATAGTTGCCGACGTATCGCTACCAATAATTGGAGCCGATTTTCTAAGGAATACTGGTCTAATTGTGGATCTACAAAGGCGACCTATAATTGATTCGTTAACTCTTTATCCTCCATTTATGCTGTCTCCAAGTCAAAGGAACGTTCCTTGCCCAACATTAATAAGTCAGGCCTCACTGCTTGGGTTTTTAAATTTCACAGTATAACCTTTAGTTTAAAACTGTTAAACATAAAGTTACGCACACGTTAGATGAAACCCGGCGTCTTATCCTAAAAAAATTGAACACAGCTAAGGTAGAGTTCGAAGTCTTGGTTAAACAGGCCGTTGATTACGCTGTTGTTAAGAAGAAGGATGGCACTTGACGAGCATCTGGCGATTAGAGAGCTTTAAATAATATAACAATACCCAATAGATATCCTATTCTCTATTTAATGGATTTCGCTTACCAATTGGATGGATGTGCAGATTTACCTTCTTTAGATCTGGTTAGGGCTTTCCGTCAGATTCCTGTCGAACCGTCGGGTGTTCCTAAAACTGCAATCACCACTCATTTCGGCCTTTTTGAGTTCACGAGAATGACTTATGGCCTGCGAAAGGCACTGTCGTTCCAAAGGATCTGAATATCGGTCTATTTTTGACGTGGGATTGGTAAGTATATTTTGAGCTCGGTGTCTTTAGTATGTAAAGTTAGTTTTTCATTATTTTTGTTGCTCTTAGGGAAAAGTTTGAATATTACCAAATTTAAATAATAATTGGACGTGTACGTGGAAAACCATTCTGAAAAAGTTACGTATTAGTCTCTAGTGAATTGAACGAACCATTTTATCTTGAATTTCCATCATTTAGTTTTATTGGGAGTATTAAATTTAGACAAACAGTATCTATACTGACAACATTGTGACACTTATGTCAAATCGATTTCGCAAACTACATAAATAACTGACCTACAAAAGCCACATTATGATGGACTCATGTTGCCTCTTCCAATCAAACTATTTTCACACGACATACGACCTAAATATACCGCAAAATAAAACAAAGTGTGTTGTAAAATTAGTATAACATAGTTGATGATGAAAATGTTGATTAAAAACGTCATTTTGTTTTTTCCTTTTTCAATTTAATTCACATCAATAAAATTTCATTTTCCCGTCAATTTAACATGATTTTCCGAAATAAATTTTGTCGACGATTTGAACACAGTGTGAGGTGACAATGACGTAATGAAAATGTGTTTATGAATAAGACACGCCAGCACCAAACCTTTCCCCAACATTCTAATTATATGATACTCCTACGTAGTTCTTCCTTCTCTATAATTTAATTTTCTTATTTTTTTTTTTGTTTTCTATTTTAGATGAAAAGTTAAACAACCAAATAAATCAACCTAACGATTTATAAAAAAAAATGAAACAAGGCGAAGATTGAGATTAAATAAATAGCTTAAGACTATTTAGAGACGTAAGCTTTGAAAACTATCAATTTAACCAAGTTTAAATAATTTATTCAATGATGACTGGAGCTATGAATCAAGTGCTGGCGGAACAACGATCCGTCGAGTGTTGGCCGCCAGTAGAAAAACAAAATCTAACCGATGAATTTATTTTGCCAGTAGAAATGACATTTCACGATGGCCATGTAGTGGCGATTGTGGTTTATTCTATTTTATTTGTACTCTCTTCTATTGGCAACATAACAGTACTGATATTTTTGGTAAAGCGGCGAAGGAAAACACCGTCCAGGATAGATGCCATGTTAATGCATTTAGCAATTGCCGATTTACTAGTAAGTATAGAATTTTATTATCTACGTCAAATAATCTAATTCGTGTGTTTACAGTCAAGTGTAATTAGAAATTGTATTTGGCATGCAAAGTTTAAATTATTGTAAAAAACTATATAAGCAACCCAAAAACAAAACAATAAAATGTTTAATCAATTCTTCCATCAAGAAATCAATAAATAACCTCACCAATTGAAAATGTTATGTCTTAACGAACAAAAAAAAAATTCAAAACTTCAAGATCACAAAACATACTCAATCGTGATTTGAGCGAAGGAGATGCGCGGGACACAGACAATAACCTTTAAAACACTTTTTGAACAACAACCTATGTAAACAAATTTAATAAGACGCAAAATAATAAAAAAAATTGGCGACAACAAATGAAAATGAATCGCGTAATTTCTCACAGGCCATAACCTTCGCGTCGTTATTTATGTCGCGCTCTATCCATCGACAATTTTCCCTCAGTTTATCAAATTTTAATGATCTTGAAACGCGCACAATGAATACAAATACAAAACAAAATAAGCGAAATTACAATTTATTATTTATAATTGTTATCCTTTTGCAACGTGTCTTATCTAAATCTTATTTTCATTTTTTGTTGTTGTAGGTAACAATTTTATTAATGCCATTAGAAATTGGATGGCATGCAACAGTTTCTTGGTATGCTGGAGATTTAATGTGTCGCATTATGTCTTATTTTCGAACATTTGGACTGTACTTATCCAGTTTCATACTCGTTTGTATATCAATCGACAGATATATAGCAGTATTACGACCGCTTAATAGCTACGGAATGGATACTCGCAGCCGACTGATGATAATGACTGCTTGGTTTGCGGCCATGATATGCAGTATACCACAAGCCATAATATTTCATGTCGATACTCATCCAAATGTCACAACATATGAACAGTGTGTAACATTTAATTTTTTCAAGGATCACAATCATCAAATAATGTACACAATAGCTACACAAGTGCTCATGTATGTAATCCCACTATTTGTTATCATATTCTCATATGGATCAATTTATATCGAAATCTTTGAGAAAACAAAAATTTCAAATTGTGAACGGCTGCGAAGATCGAGTGTTCAATTTTTAGGGCGGGCTAAACAGCGCACTCTCAAAATGACCATAACTATTGTAATAGCGTTCGTGGTCTGCTGGACTCCGTATCACGTAATAACCACATGGTATATGTTTGATCATGATAAAGCAAAGGATGTAGATCAAAAAGTTCAACATGCGCTGTTCCTATTCGCATGTACGAATTCAGTTGTGAATCCCGTTGTATACGGGGTGTACAATATTAGGCGGAGAACTACTCCAAAACATGTAAGTCATATTATTGCTTTTATATTAACCCTGTGCGAAATATAAACCGCGAAAAAATCGCTACATAAAATTGATAAGTAATTGTACAATTTTTTTTTCTCAAGCTGCATTCCCAATCCAAAGAACTTGAAGGGTTAATATAACATTGAATTTTATAACATCCACGTTTATCTATAATAACTCATCACAGTTTTCTATTTTCAATTTTTAGATGAGCCTCATGCATAGTTCAACGAAACGCAGCCAAGAATTTGTAAAAAGCGATTCAAGGCGAACAATGATCAGTGAAGTAAAAGAAATTATCTGAGAATACTGCGACGTTATTTAAGATGTACAAAAAAGTAATTTTACGTGAATTAGTGTTTAATATTAGTGTTAAGGTGTAACTATTTTTTTTAAGCTATATATACATTGAAAAAATAAATTTATATAGAAATAATTATGCAAAATAAATGTTGACTGTATTTTTTATAGAAAATTTATTTGACTCGCATTGTTTTAATTGGAAGATGTACAATGGCGACAGTAAATTGAAATTTAAGTGGTCAACTAGCACTTTATAAAAATTGTATTTTTGTTTCAAACAAACCACCAGATTAGGAAGATTTAACGATTTCGAACGACACCATATAGATCTTTCTAACTAAGTGATCAGGAATTTCATTGTAGTTTATCGACGTTTGATGTACAAGTGAATAGCACCAAGGCTATGCCTATATCGAAATCCGCGTCGTCTTGCTTTTGTAGTGTTTTGTCTCCGTCAACGGTATGATTTGCCAGGAAATTACCCTTTTCCCGTCGCTGCCACGAGGCGACATAAAATACTTTAGTGATTAAAATATTAAAATCTTATCGAAGGTTAACGTCAGATTCCTAATCATGAAGAGAAATGTTAAACAGTTTAAAAACTTTAAAATCTCTTGTCATAAACATATTGGTTGGTTCGCAAGAACAACTGGTATAAATGGTACAAATTGGTACAAATAGTGGGTCATACTGAAAAAGAATGGCAAAATTGTAAGTGTGAAATTTAACAGAACAATGAAATTTGCATATTTAGACAATTTTAAGTTTCTTATTCATGCTAATTAAAACAGACCAACTAACATTATCAGAAAATGTTTATTAAACAACCACTGAAAGTGAATGCTCGACTTCAATGTATTCAATTCTTTAGAAAATTCTTTCTTAGATTTTATTATTTTTTGGTAATTTATTATAAAGCGCCGGAGCAACACCTTCGAAAACTCCTCGTTTTAAATTTTGGAATTTCATGGTTGTCGTGATTTTATGGCATTTAATAAAGGATATTTTGGCATTTTAAAAAACCAGAAAAATAGGTATTTGTTTGCAGAATCCAAATATGCCCCCACATTTTTCAACTTTTGGCGTTTTTTTTTCTTAGAACGGCAGAATGATGAAATTGGAATTTCAAAAGATCGGATGTTTAAGGTAAGAACGCTTATAAATATGCTTAGTAAACATTTTTGTCAGGGGGGATTTTTCACAAGGATCTTTTAATTGACGAATCCTAGCGGTAAGCCAGTGTGAGATTCGAGTATAAAAATTGGATCATATGTATAGATCGAGTGGATACTGTTACGCTTTCGACATTTATTGTGGAAAACCAGCAGATGAATCAGGGTTAAGGACGCCCATATGTTCGTGAAAATAAATATTTTTTCTTTGAAATTTTTGTTTTATTTATGTTCTTTACTTGTTATCACGTTTTAGTTGTTAATAACTTTTGGGCTTTGATTAATGGATTCAAATTCTCATAAAAAGCACGACCACAACATCAAATGCCTTATTGGAACCGAAATTCAATAAGCAGATCGAATTAAATACAGTTTCCTAATTGAACTAATTAAAGTTTAAGAGGATTGATGTGATTATTCTAGTTACATGTAGGTGAATGATACTTAATATTATCATTACTTGAAAAACCGCCTCTTAAGCTAAAGACCTCTGCTTTGGTTTTATTGCTGATAATCATATCATGATACGAAAGCCAGTTTCTCAATAAAACTAGATCTTGATCCATAGGTGGTATAATATTTGCATCATAAAAAAAGGCCATGTCGTCTGCGAAGGCACAACTCCGTCGTTAAAATTCTGATAAAAGAGTGAATTAAGGTATGTAGTTAATAATATTGAATTATTTAATTCATTCCTAATTTTAGTTATCATCCCAATTCCCATATAGTCGTGTCATTTCATGTGATGTTGTAACTATAGTCGTATCACGTCACTTGAAAATTGCTATTCTTAAAGGCGAACCAAGTGACACGACTGCAACTTGAAATATATTAGGCATATTAGAAATAAAATCTTTTCATAACAAGAATCTTATTATTTTAAACAATAAAATATTAAAACCAGTGCACAAAATTATTCAAAAAAACAATATTTTAAAATAAAATATTTGCATCTTTCCATTTTGTGGTATTCACCTATCACTTGGAAAAATCAAGTGCATTCTGTCGTTTAAAGTGACTTTAGTCGTAACAAACGACTAAGAGAATCGCAAAATTGATGTGATGTGACTATAGTCATGAAAAATGACGTGATTCGAATATGAGAATTGGGGTGTATACCACCTAACACCAGATGCCATATTGCTCTTTCTTTTTGTTTTAATAATTGCATTGGAGGACGTCTGTGGCCCATTCTGTAAAGTGCATCAAGTGCTGAATAAAAGTTTAGACTTTACCTTATTATTAGAATCTAACTAGACAAGCCGGAAAAATCAAACAATAACTAAAATATATTAACAGTCTCAATCAGAGTTTCGCCCTGCCTCAAAATGTGGTGAATATCTGAACGAAAACCAATAAGGTCGCAGGAATTGAATTAAACTATATTCATAAAAAGTGGAATTAAACTCGTAAAAAAAAAATAGTTTCTGAGTTTAGTTCCATAATTATATTACCACATTAATACAATATTAATTCCTGCGACCTTATTTCGTTGCCGGAATCTCAGAACCTTTTTAAATAGCGCTGAACTGTTTGAATTGAAAGAGTTGCCTAATAAAAACGAATAATAAATTTATTTTGTTTTTATCGAATTTATTGAAAAAGGAAGGTCCAACCGAAAAGGAAATGCAGGATAAAGTTTAGTAGGAAATCCAGAGGTAATGGTTTAATAAATGTCCATACACAAACATATAATATATAAGTTTTCTTTTTAATAATTTTCATTTTCTTCTCTATTTATAATTAAGTTTGCCTTTGTATTTTTATTTTATTTGGATTTTTCATTTTTTGTTTAGTTTGCTATTAAAATTTACAGGACTAAATTTTAATTTGACTTATTATTTAATAATTTTTTTTTCTGTTCTGTGTCTTGTTTCCATTTAATCCATTTAATCATTTTTTTATTACATGTTTCACTTAGAAAATTTTTCTTTATTTACTTGTTCTTATTAAATTTAATTATTATAAGTAATTAATAAATTTATAATAAATTCTTTTTTTTAGTTTTTATTATTTTTTTATATAAATAATAAAAGTAATTATAATTTATATAATAGTAATCTAATATTTTCACTTTAATTTTTTCTTTTTTTTTTTTTTATAATGAATATATATATTTTTTTTAATAAAGATAATTTTTGGTTGAATTGATTTTTTTACTAGTTTAAAATAATAAAATTTTCAATTTAATAACACAAGTTTTTTAATATAATTATATTACATGCATAAATTTTTTAAATACAATATAAGAAATATATAAAGAGAAATTGCCGAATTTTTATGCAAAAATGGGATTTTATAATAAAAATGCTTTGAAATGCTTAAATATTATTTACAAATTAAATTTATTTATTGTGTTATTAAACCGAAAAATTAAATTATTTTGATTTTTATATACAGTATGATTCTAAAATCAGTATTCAAAACAAGAGCTTATATTTTTTTTTAAACATTTTTTAATAGTTTAACCATTTTAAATATTATAAAAAATCCTCTTACTTGCACTCGAGTGCCGCCATAGAGGCGACATGCATGGGTTGCCGTAATTTACAAAATTTAATTGTATTTCAAATCAAATTTATTTATTTTCTCAAAAAATGTTTCGAGTTGGCGGTATTTACATACCAAAACCCTTTCGAGTGCAAAGGGTTAAAAATGTTAATATCTATAGTTGTGTGTACTGATTTTACAATCACCCGATATACAAGGAAAAATCTCCTATTTCAAAGTGTGTAAATGAGTTTGAAGGTTGGGGACAATGTCTAATTACATAAAAGTTAAAAATAGAACTATGTAGTCCCGAAACCTTTTTTTAATCTATTTAAACTATTAATTTGCAACTAGAAGTTTTAACTATTTTTGCTTGAATAACTTATTACTTTTTTTTATTTATTTAGTTTAGTGGAAGCGGCCATTTATTTTGTTTATTCATTTTTTGTGTTTTTTTTTTCGTTTTTTTTTTTTTTGAATTATAAGCAAATTTTCAGATTTTATTATATACTTTTGTTTAATATTAGCTCACTCATAATTTTAAATTTATAATCTCAAGTTTTTATTTTTAATTTTACAACCTTAAACTTTTTTGCGTAGAATAAATTTTACAAGAGTAATACCATAAAAATTGAGGAAGAAAACTAAAATTATGGTCTAAAATTAATTTCCTTTAAATTTGGGTTCCAAATATATTGAAATAATAACCTAAAACTGTACACCCAAAACTGAAAACCCAGATAAGAATCCGAGTTTATACCGTATATTGTAATCGTTTATAAATTTTTAGAATAAATTATGGAGAAAGAAATTCAACTTAACCCAATTTTGTATTTATTTATTAAATTGGAAGGTGATCAAAACAAACAATGAATGGAACAAAATATGTCACGGTTAGCCTTAGTCTCAACTCAATTGAGGGGAGATATTCGTGAATTCGATTCGAAGGGATTCGACTCTTCAGAGTATAAGATTTTATTAGATTTAAATAAGAAACTAACGAATCTGATTTAATTCAAATAGCAATCCAACGCTTCGAATTCACAGATACCCGCCCCGTTTCGGAATGGAATTATTTTTATCGTTGCATTTTAGAGCGTGAACATCGCTGAAACATTGTTACGACGAACAATTGTAGTCTTTCTTTGGTATTTTTACAACAACAATGCTATACAATTTCATTCCGGGATGAATAATTTCATTCCACCTAGAAATAGGAATAGAAAAATTCTATTCTTCACCTAGATGTAGTGCTCACCGCTAGATTAAATATATTTAGTTTTATGAATTGGTATTAAATAAACAATTCTCAATTTTTCGATAAATCAGAATTTTAAATTTTGGTAATTATCATTTGGAATTATTTTATTTTATTCAATAATTTGTTATCGCTATTTTATATTTGTTAAAATTCTATATAATAATTATAATTTTAGAGCTTCGTGCCAACTGTTGAAAGTAAAAAAAAATTATTGTTGGCTCTTACTTTGGACAAAATTTCATTCCTAGGACGTTAACTATTTACCTACTTTGATTTCTATAAATATTCATGTAGTTTATTTTCTAGCTGCAATTCAACCTACCAATTTATTTTCAGTCAACCTCATCAGGCTACAGCGACTAAAATCCTAATTAGACCGTTGATTACTTTCTATTTATAGAAAGCAATCATGCGGTCGTAATATTAGCGAATTATACGCAATACATATTAAACTTTTAATAATTTCAATTTAATTTAATTTACGAATACTTAGTATTAGCGAATCACTTATTGAGCCTGTAGCCTGATGAGATTGACTGAAAATAAATTTTTTGTAATTCTCCTTTAGATCGAAACTGAAGTTGCAAAGCTCTTGATAATTTCGCTCTTCGTAAAAAATAATTATTTGGAGAACCAAATATTCTGTCAAACGTTACATTATAAAAGCGTTTAAATAAATAAAAATATTTTTGCAGTTATGATTGCGTTTTAAAGTATTGATTGTTTTAATATGGAAACTATTGAAATTTATGACATTGATGGTAAACATGTATGTGGTGATCTGATTATTATTTTATTCGTTCTATTCTTTCCGTGGAATGAATAAAAGAAAATACTCTCAAATTGATTTGAAATTAAGGTTACCCAAGACATGCTTTGTTGAAACATTCACCCCAATTCCCATAGTCGTATCATGTCATTTTTCGTGACTGTAGTCACATCACATCAATTTTCCTATTCTCTTCACCCCAATTCTCATAGTCGTGTCATTTCGCCGACGTGACTTAACTCACGTTGCGTCGCATGAAAATTGATATTCTTGAAATCGCTTCAAGTAACACTACTGTAACTAAAAAATATCGGTCAAATTACAAATAAAATCGTTTTAGAACAAAAACTATTAATTTAAACAAGGGAACAAAATTATGAAATTCAAAACATTAAAAACAAATATTAGGACTAAAATTTTACCCTTTCATTGTATAGTAGTCGCCTGTCATCCACAAAAGTCGTTGGTTACGTCTAAAGTCACTTTAAACGATAGTTGTCACTTGAAATCATCACGCCATTTTTCATGACTGTAGACATGTCACATCAATTTTCCTATCCTCTTAGTCGTTTGTTACATCTAAAATCACATTATTCGACAGATATCACTAGAATTTTGTAAGTGATAGGCGACTACAACAAAATAGAAGGGCGAAATTTTAGTCCTAGTATTTTTTGTAAATGTTTTTAACTGTGTAATTTTCTTCACTTGTTAAATAAGGTGTTCTACTTTTTTGTTCTAAAACAATTTTATTTGTAATTTGGCCATGTCGGCCAAATATAGTCACAGTTGTGTCAATTGAACCGACTTCAAGAATATCAACTTTTATGCGACGCGACGTGACTTAAGTTACGTCGTCTGAAATGACAGCACTATGGGAATTGGGGTGTTAGACATTTGTCGTATCACGTCACTTCAATCGACTTGAAGAATGCTAATTTAGAACCGAAGTGACAAGACAATTTTGATGCCACTTTTATCTTTGTGTCTGTCAATCGTATAAGCGAATAAGGATGCAAGAATATCAATTTTCATGCGATGTGACGAAGAAAATCTCGTCGCCTATTGGGGATTGGGTGAAAGTTAACTAGGAAGTTTAGTTATAGAATTTATGATGTGTCATAGTAATTAGTATTAACGTCCAAATAAAAAAAAATTAATAATTCTAATTTTAAAAACCTAAGTACATGTAAAATAAATGAAGAAGATTTTCGTTTTTTGAATTTAACAGTTAGATTATTGAGTTAAAACATTTTCAGTTTATTTAACCTTTCAAAGAGATACAGAGCATTCACAATGAAAAAAGCTTTTTACTTTTGACTTACAGGTTTATATGAATTTCCAAGACAACGCGCAAAAATTGTTCTTTGTTGTGTTGGAAATTCATACAAACCTGTAAGTAAAGGTAAAAAGTTTTTGTATTGTGAATGCTCTGATACTTACAAAAAGAAAATAATATTTACACCCCAATTGTTATAGTCTTGTAATTTCAAGTGACGTGACTAGAGTCGTGCCACGTCGCGCCAAAATTGGTATTGTTGAAGTCGATCAAGCGACATTTTTTTTAAATTATGTACAAATTATTAACAATATTTATATATCAACACATACTAAAAACATTTATACATGAAAAATAATTATTTATAAAAAAAATAGTAATAAACTACCTTTTACGTTCCATTTTAACCCTTCTAGTCACTTGTAAAATTCATGTGACAAGATTGTCATTTGAAGTGACATTTGTCGTTCCAAGTGACTTGAGGCGTAAGAAAGACTTCGACAATAGGAATATTGATGCGACGTGACTTTAGCGGAAACGGATTATCCTAGATTTAGAAATAGTTGTGAATCACAAAAATACTGGCATAAACATATTTTATTTACGATATGGGACAAATAGTAAAGCTTGTCAACAATCAGACAAAACGAAAATTTATTTATAATAACCACAAGAAATTTTGCATAACATGGATACAATTTAAGATAAAACATAATGAAGAACTAGTGAACTAAAACAAGAACAAATTAAAGAGACACACTAGTCCAACGTCCATATACCAAAAAATGATTCTTCGGGGCAACGAAATAAGGTCGTTGGCATTAATATCGTGCAAAATGATATTACAAAAAATTTGCTAGTTTAATTCCAAAGGAAAAGTGGAATTAAGCTCGGGAAAATAATTGAAACTAAACTTGGAAATGCAAATTCTGAGGTTTCGTGGTCGAATTCTGAGGTCATGCGGCTTATTCTGTGGTTAATTGTTTCTAACCAATATTAAATTTCTCCTTCACCAGAATGTCACAGGATCATGAACATTTAAGCCATCAGAACATTATAGGTTTCCGAGCTTAAATCCAGAAACTATTCCAGTTGTTCTGCGAATTAAAGCCAGAATCTCTATAAACATTTTGCTAGTTTATTTTCATTTTTTTACAACTTTAATCCCTGCTACTTTATTTCGTGGAACCGATTCCTCAAATTCGCATTAGCGATTCTTCAAAGCCGCAGTAGACAAACCGACGATTTTCAAACATTTAGGAATATATAGGGTGGATAATTTGGGAGAATTGGTTAGTTAATTTTGTCCAATCCAGAGAGAGCTTAATAGTTAGTGTTTAGTATATCACTCATTGGTAAAAATGATAAAAGTTGGAGCTATACATATAATTAAACGAGCTAACTCCTAATCTATATACCGAAAATAAAAAAGACCTATTTCGAATCTTATTTGGTTTGCATTTTAGGATTTTAGCATCAAATTAATGATGAATTTGATTTAAAACGAAAACCAAGAGAAATTTAATATCTCCAAATATTTTAACGTGTATTTTAAACCTTGGTTAGAATTTTTCGAAGCCGCTTGGTTGGGTAAAGCGAATAAAGAAAGCTCAATTTTGATTTGGAAAAAAATATATAAGTAATTGATTACAAAACTTATTCATCAATTTGGACAATTTTTCAACGAATTAACTTATTAAATAAAGTGATATGTGATAAAAAATTATTTCACTGTAAACGCTTTGCTTGGACTAATTTTTGAATAAAATCTTGCTTTCTAAGCATAAATTTTTTTTTCTAAGCGTTTAGTTAAACCTTGCATGAATATGAGCACAAGTTTATTAAAGTAATACTTTGGAGTATTGTCCTGCCGCTCACTCAGGGTTTAGAGCAGTTTCAGAATTTTCACAAATTCCAAAAATATGCGTTTTAATAATTCATGTACTTAAAGAATTCCTCGAACGATGACACGGAATGCCAAACATTTTAGGTAAATGCAATATTTTGTTGTCTAAAAATTATTGTACAGCAGTGCAATTATAAGATTTTGTAATGCGATATTATAAATCGCTACTCAATTTTTACAGACCTACTTATTAGGTACTCTTGTACCGATCATCTACGCATATATTTTTAAAATTTATAAATATTAGTTTTTTTTTTTTGGTTACTCAGACTGATTATAATAAATAGTAAGTGAAATATTCATGTCAATTGTTTGTTATACAAAATTATTATTACATTTATAATAATATTATTTTAATTTACGAATATATAATTTTTTTATTTTATTTTATAAATATATTTTTTTATTTTATGTTTTTTTCTTTTTTAATTTCTTATTTATGGAAGTCCATCATTTTGATCCTTCGTTTTTCTTATTATAAAATTTTGTCATTTTATCTGTATTTGAGTATTGATTAAATCTTAAGAGGAAATTAATTATTGCGGCGCCGAAATTATGTTCGTTTAAAATAATTTCGAATTTAATTTTTCTGGATTTCTATTTTATTTTAAATGAGAAAATCGAAGGCCACGACTTGTTACTTCGTTTCAAGAATAGTATGTATGTATATCAATTTTAGCTGCCAACTTTGTATACCCATACTTTTCTTGCAACGATTCACAAAATATATAGTTGTTGTTTTAATTTTTATAATTTAATATTTTAATTTTAATGTCCATTTTTTTGTTTTACTTATAATTTAACTGTGTACATATTATTTTATATATTAAATCGGATTTTTTGTTTAAATATTCGATGATTAATTTTTTTTTTTTTTTTTTTTCATTTACACGAATATCGTGTAAATTAAAAATAAATTTAAATAAAAATAAAAAATATTTAAGTAAAATAAATATATAAATAAAAATTTAAACAAACCTGGCATCTTATTTATTTATGTGATGTATACTTTGCGCTTAGCTTTAAATGCTTCATCACGATTCAAGTCTCATCGTCGCAATGGTTCACCACGACTCATTTTAATTTTTTTTTTTAGTTAAAATGTACAATGGAATTATTTATTATGCTTAGTGTCTATGTTAGGATGAATGTGTGATTCGAGATCAGAGGGATCAACGTTGTCATTTCATTATTATTGTCCCATCATAATTTTTTTCTTTTAAAAATATTTACAAAATTATAATCACTTGTTTTGAAATTAATTTTAAATAAATAAAATAAAATAGTTTTAATAAAAATATATATATGTGTATATAACTTAAAATGTGTGTGTGTGTTTGTGTAACATAATTATCATTTTTTCTTAATAACAAATAAAAACTTAATTTTATTCTAATCTCAGGTCGAACGTGTAAACTGTAAAATTTTCTCCATTTCTATTTGCACATTTTTCAATTCGTTCAAATGATTTAAAAATTGGCCGCTCAATGGTTGCAGCTGTTTAACCACTTGATCAGAATTCTTTTCTTTTAAAATTTTATTGGCAGTCTTTAATTCTACATCTTGACTTTTTAATTCTTTTTCTAAACTTTCGATACGATTTTTTAATAAAGCTACTTCACATTTTAATTCATCGGCAATTTCGTCGGATTTTGAATTTTCTAATTCTTGGAATTTTGTTTTCAGTCGTTGATTCTCTTCTTTGTACGAATGCAATTGTCGTTTCCATTCGTCTACATTTGCGGTTGATTCCTGTAATTTTAAGAGGGGAAAAAATAATTTTCCAAAACTTTTATTTAATATGATTAAAGTTAATACAATTTTTACCTGTAGGGCACTAGTCAATCTGATGTTATTATTTTTCAATGTTGCCAATTCAATCTCCCATTTTTTGGCGTTTGCCGAACTAGAAATTAAAAAAATTATATTAAATCAAACTGAGAATAATTTCGATTTCCATGGCAAAGATTCATAGTTACTATACATACCTCTGTGCTAAAGCTAATTTTAAACGTTCATTTTCATATTTCAATTGTTGTTCCGCAGATAGAGAACTATCAACAGCTCCTGATGGAACAACTCCACCGGGTGGTGGAATATTTTTAACAACATTTGTCACCGTATTTTGAACATTAGGCAAACCGATATTAGGCGGTGCCGAGATTCCGACACTAGTTAAATCAATACCACCAATGCTACCACTCCTACCACCATCACCTCCTCCACCACCGCCTCCACCACCAACCGAATTCGAATTGTTTATTGTGACAACATTTTTATGAGATGGTGATTCCATTTTAATCGCTTGTGGTACATGAAATGAATAAGAATCCTGTGAATTTGTTGGTGGCTCAATTTTTGCTTCATTTTGTGCATCATTACTATCATTTTGTGTTACTATTGATGATTTTGTTATTACAGGTGATGTATTTGCCGATGTAATTGGTGTATTTACAGAACTTCCTGCAGTAGTTTATCCAGAAAACATCAATAAACCAATAATTCATTTTAGATTATATATACACTTACCGTTCGCTGCTGTTTTAGCTAGAGCATTTTTCGTAGCCTCTTTCACCTCTTGAAATTTTTCTACAAACTACAAAAAAAAATATGTACAGATTAGATATTTTAAATAAATAATTAGGTAATTGTTATTGACATTAATAAATAATAACCAAATTAACGTACTTTTGCTAATTCTGCTTCAGAAGAAAAACCTAAACCATATACTGTATTTGCACGGACATCACTCCATTGTCCAAATTTTTGTGATGTTTGGGTAAACGTCATATTTGGTGTTATGGTTGAATTTATAACCGCCTTGCTTCCTTCAACGCTTATTATTCGATATAAATTACGTGATGAATCATAAAAGAAACTAACCGATACGGCCTTTGTACTCGCTGTAATCCATGTTCGTTTAGTTTTTGGATCAATATGAAAAACATGTGCGTTGCAACTAAATATCGGTTGTTCCCTGAAATATGAAGAAAACAAGATTTGATTAGACTTTTGAGAACTACTTATAAATGTTTATTTTCACAATAAAATAATTTATTGTAATACAAAATGTGGTTTTTAAATCCATAAAGTAAAATAGATGATTTGTTGAAACGCTTACGCAATTTTTGTTACAAAGAATCACGTGTTTTGTTAATTGGAAATTCTTCAATCAAGATTATGTAATAATACCATATTTTTATTTAAAATTAATAAATCGAAAATTTAATTATTTCCTAAGCGGCTTACATATTTATTTTTTTCCGCCAGATCTACAAACAGAGCTCAATTAATTTTATTTTAAATTATAATCAAAGTCCTTGGTGGGACATTTATATTCCAAAAAACACATCAACTAATATTCCTATTAAAAAAAATTGATTTTAATTCTGGAGGTTGTGAAGATTTCAGAGGTAGACCACAACAAAAATGGGCGAACACCGGCAATAGGCGGGCTCCCAGTAACCATTGCCCCAGACTATAGGTATTTTAGTGATACGCTTTACTTCGCTATGCAGTAATTAATTTTATTTCATTGGGTGCATTCAGGTCTTCCAACAAGTTGGTAAAGGAAATCTTTTTTGTCTTTTTACTTTGCCATTGACTTTGAAAAACTTGATTTTCTGATTCACTGATCAGTTTGAGGTACATCTTAGCTATTCAGTTGTATTGGTGCTGGTGGACATGTGACTTTTCGCTTTGTAAAGGTTAGCATAACTTTAATTTGCCATTTTTCATCCATACTTGAATACTGTTCATTTTCTCTTGCAAAACTACTGTGGCGTTGTTGGGGTCTTCACGTTATGAGAGTACTGCCATGCCGTCGCAACATTGATAGCTACTTGATTGCTGTAGGTTTATCTGCAGTGTATAGCAGATATAATATAGGGCCAAGCAGACTGCCCTGTGATACTCCAGATTTAATTGGGCGGGCATTTGTATACGCTTGTTTTATAATAAAGTATCTGTTCAGTAGATACGATGTTAATCGAGGGGTTTTTGAATTACTTTATCTATTCTGTGTACTTGTTCTATTGTTTAGTGGTCTGATCTAAATCCAAATTGATGGACTGGAATCAGTTTCTTCTCCAGCAAAGTTATGCTTTAGACGCTTTAGTAGTAATTTTTCAAATAATTTAGCATAATTCTTCTGGGTCCTTGCTTGATTTTGGTATTAATATTACTTGTGAAACTTACTGTTTTGGTGAACATCCAGTTTTGAGTATTGCGTTGAATAATTAGGTTAGAAATCGAATGCTCATTTCTGGCAACTCTTACAAAATTTTTCCAGTTATAATATCCTATTCTGGTGTCGTTTGTTTCTTGATTTATTTTTTACCGTCCTACTTTACCGCCTGGAAAAGCCAGGCCAAGATCCGTCTTTTGAAAAACCACCTGCACATTGCATTGCATCATGCCAACCTGTAGTGCTGACAGATTCTGCACTCTCAACAGGGGGTTCATACATAGATGTGTTCATCTTCATCACCGATCGTAATCAGATGATGAAAAATCCTTTTTGCATCTCGCCCCTATAGGGATTCGAACCCGGTACCTCCCGATCCAACCGCCGCAGCTTTAACACTGCGCCGTTTGCTCGGTTAGTCTATCTGTATTATTATTCTTATCTGTATTATTATTCTTGCTTCTAAGATAGAAAACTTTGTGATAGTACGATCCATTTGCAATTTTGATTACAAGTAGTTTTGAATGTTATTTATTCGTATCTTCGTCCCTAGTTTCTGATGGATGTGGTTGAAATAGCCTATCAAAATGGCCTGCAAATATTTCAGCCGTTTCGTTTATGTAATTATCTGCTTTAGTTACGTTTATTTCCCGCTAGTCGATATTACTGCCAGTGCTGGCTCAACTTTCTTTTCTCCTTAGTCATTTACTTGACAACATTTGAACATTCTTCATTCTTTTCTTTCTCATTTTGTAGTGGTGTGGATTTCCACGCAGCTGACAATATATTCATTACAACGTTCCGCTGGTTGATTTAAATCATTCTCTGCCTTTAATAATAATAATAATAATGTTTTAGTCAATGCATAAGCCACGGCTTTTGTATATCTTACACATTTACAACAGTATAGAACAACTTAAAATTAACAAACATTTTAAAATAATAAACATATCTGTGGCCACAAGTCATAATGTCATAAGTCGAGTTCTGCCCTTTTACGTTTTCAAATTCGAAATCTCCGTAATTGATTTCACATCATATACATTTTTTGTAATAATTCCGTCAACTGCAAGCAACCATTACGGTTTCTTTGAATCTTACATAAAACATTGATGATATGAAATTGAAAATGTAATAGGACATAGGACATAACTCGACTTTTGACATTATGAGTTGTGGCCACAGATATATACAATAATGTAGATAATTAAATACAACATGTACAAGAACTTATGGAACTTATATTTTAACTTGATATTTGTGTTTAGTTCGTCTGTCACCTTATATCTGAAGTAGTAATTACTTGTGATTCCTTTGGTAGGTTCACTGGTTGATACATGCTGATTATTTTTTTTTGAATTGATTTTAATATTTCTTGGCCTTTCGATATCACCTGTATTTCACACACAGCTTTAACCACTGCGCCGTTTGGTCGGTAAAATGTTGTCTAATTTTCTAGCTAATTTTCTGCTCAAGGATTTTGGTTTTATTTTAATACTATTATGTACATCTAGTACATAGATGAAATTCGCAACCCCCATGTTTCATTTCACGACAAAAATCTTTGCTCCTGGTATATTTTGGACGATATTATCAACAAAAAAAAAACAGTATAAGTATTACGTTTTGAGTCTAGAAAATGGAGTTTTACTGAACAAGTACGCAGAAGCGGGAGCCTAATAAAATGCCTGAACGGACGAGATGCATATAGTACTTTTTCTAGAACCAAAACCATTTAGATCCGCTGCCTTTTAAAGTTGTGTACAACGACTAAAATAAAAAATACTTGATGTAGTGTGCTTTATTTTTGCAGTAAGACATAAGTAACTTATGTCGTCGAGTTGTAAAAGGTTTTAGTCGTAAAAGACAAAAAGGTGAGAAATAAGAGGAACATCAACAACGAATGAAAGTAAAATATTGGATCTATTGATTGTTGCTAGCAATTCCCTATAATCGTGTATTCCTGTTGAATACCAAGAAGAAATTGGCAAAAAAAAATTGCCAATAAGTTCATAGAGTTACGCCTAGCTTACAGAATGATAAGTAATCAAAAAGGTCAGCAACCAGCAATCGAAATTCCAAGAAATTTAAAGCAATATCCTTACTTATACTTCTACGGTCTCCGGACTTGCATACTAAAATATTCTATTCTAGACTTCTTTTCCCCAATCTTAATATCCAAATGATATACCTACATATTCCAAACTCTAAATCCTGATTCATGCTCTAAACTCTAACTTCTGTTTCAAAATATATATCTTCAAATTTAAAATTTTGAAGCAAATTCCTACTACTCACATTTCAAACGGATTCGAAAGCAATTGAATTTAACAACTGATATCCAAAGAATTAAAGCTTTATTTGCCTTTGTATATATTAGAGAATCTGTTTCTGAGTTAATATAAATATGAATGGCCCATATGACCAAACTTACTTCCGAAAGTCCGTAATGGAATAAATAAATCTTAATCCTGAATATACCTTTCAATGACGACTTCGCCATATTGCGGTCTACATTAAAACTAAAGATGTACACGGAAACCAACAAAAAAATTTTGACATCTATTTAAATCCCTCGCCCTATTCAATATTCCATATCTAATCAAAAAGGATATTATTTCCGAATTAATTATTCATAATCCAATAAATAAAAAAGTAAAATTCCTACAGTGTGAAACCCATTTATATTATTACATTTGTGTCTCCTCTCCATGGTGTGCGTAGCGAGTTGGAAGAGAGTTTAAAGACCCCACAACAATTGATTTGTGCATTTTGTTGTTGTTTTTTGGTATAATCAAAATATTTATAGTCGTCGGAACAATTTATTTTTATTAATAAAATAAAATAAAATTTATATTTCCATAATTTAAATTCATAATCATTTAACATTTTTGTTTTGTAGACTGTAGTTTGGTATTATGGATACATAAAAATAAGGAGCGGCTTATTAATTATCGCTCATTTAGGAAGATAAAAAAAAAATTAACTCGAATTCAGCATTCAGCAAGGTAAAAAATCCACCCCTTTTTTGACATCGAGAGCAAAATATTTTATTTGCAACATTTTTTTTTGTTAATTTAAATTGAATTGGTGAAACCTTATTAAACTATCGAATAACCGTAACGAATTAATTAATTTATGCTAATCTTTAATTACCCCATTCCGTTATATCCAGGTGTCATTAATCTCTTCCTTGAAAATTTACACACAAGAAATTTCCTTCACAAAATTTATTTTTTCACTTTACACTTAGGCACACACACACACGCACGGAATCGTGTGTTATTATTTTTCAAGCCTTTTTTTTAATCAATTTTCACTTTAATTAAACACATTTTTATTATTAATAATAACACTGGTTGTTTAATTCACGTTTATTAGCTTATAAATTGATTGTAAACCGGAAAATAAACACAGATTTTCACTATTTTACAAGAGCAGAACAAAAAACGACGTGAAGCACTTGTCGTCAATATGGCGACTACCATACAAAATATGAAGGTTTTTGGTTTCATTTGTTATTTTTGTATTGTTTGCTGAATAACAACAACAATAGAACTAACAATTTTTAATGGATTTTATTTTGATATTTCTGTTATCTGCGATTAGATAAGAGGATTTAGATGCAATTGATTGTTATGTTAATATACATTTTGAATCGATATTAGGTAATTAAACTTAATTTCTTATCATCATTTAATCTAAATATTTGAATTTAATTGTTACGTCCATGAAAAAAGATTAGTTCGATGATTCATCTTAGGAGATAATAGAATTTTATAGCAAAAGTTTTTTATAGCATTAAAACGTTACATCATTTAAAAACAAAACATTTCAAATCTGTAATTAATTAATTACAGCATGTTAATTACGACATTTATATACAAATAAAATTTAAACAAATTTTTTATAGTTTACCCAAGAAACAAACTTTATTTTAATAAAACCGAAGAAACAAACTAAATTTTTATAGCAACAATTAAATGTCATAGTTCTGTAACCGATGAACAGGTGCCGCTATTAACTTTTAGAATTATTCTGTTTGCCGATAAAATTACAATCATCGCTAATTAAGTGCACGTTAAGCAAATGCACTTTATACTCCTTAATGTAGTTAGTACGATAGACATCATTCACGTTACTATCAACGCAATATTTGCATTCATATAGAAATTTACCGGCATGTTTCGTAGTCGACATGATGTGTTTGCGTAAATTTTCCTGGAAAATAATTTGTACGTTTCATTGGAACAGTGATTACGAAATTAATTACGATGCTATTACTTACAATAATGTTGCACGAGTACTCACAGTGTGGACACTTAAATGGTTTCTCACCTGTGTGCACTAGTATATGACGCTTTAAATGTACTGGTACCTTGAATTTCATGTCACAATGTGGGCAGTCATATTTCAAGTCAGCTCTACTATGAGCGGTTTTCATGTGCCTGAAAATAAAGCAAATTACATAAATTACATAAGCGAGACTAATACAATTTCGATTTTATCACCAATCGTGATCATTAATTTGAAATGTTTTGTTGCTAAAAATTTTGAACTTCTCAAATTTACTAAGAACTAAGCGAATTTGCCTACACAAAGATCTTACAGGTGACACGTTAACAATTCTTGGAACTAAAACTAGAATTTGGAAATTCTAAAACTAGAAAATTTAGGAATTTAATTCAGAAATACAGAAAAATGGGAATTTAGAAATTGGAGGAAACTTTCAAGCAACTAAGGCTCGCAAATTGCAACGCCAATTAATCCACAACAGAGGATTTATCCACTGTACGGTCATACGATAAATCCTTGGTTTTAGATTATTCTTCGTTCGAACTTACTTTTGGGCTCAAGGTCTGATTGGACTGACTGTATATTGTTGAATATGAAGCTGGAATTACACTTACTGTCAACGTAGGAATTAGATAACTGAATATTTAGTACTAACTTCAACAGGAACGTGCAAGCCCCTAATAGCTAGGGTGCCCAGACGTCCTGGTTTCTCCGGTCATGTTCTGGATTTTCAAACTTCTGCAGGCGTCCGTGAACATGTTTTACTTTGTTCTGATTTCTAGATAATATTGACGTGGGAACCAGAAATAATTAATAATTTCAATACTTTTATCGAAGAACATGAAAAATGGTCGGAATATTTCAGAGAGCCACAAACTATTGAACTTTGTTCTGAACTTTAAAAATGTGACAATACGTTTTTGCCCCTTTGAACATAAAGCGGAAGTGAGCGAACATTACCTTTATAACGACCCAGTAGAGCAAAGAAACGAATCAATTTCAGTTATGTACTGCGTAAACTTTTTATATTCACTCCAATTAATGAGTTAGTATACCTGACGTAAATATTTTATTTAGAAAACCAAACTCATGGTCTGAAAAATTTCTTGAGCATTATTGATGGGGCTTAAGAAATTCTTCAGGGCGTGATTTAATCTATTTTAGATTAGGAACTATGTATTGATAGGGTGGTCTTGGTGTCTGGTGAAGGGGGGAACAAGCTGCATAGTAAATACCAGCTCCGTAACCTTCAGCAGGGTGAGCTCCGGCAGGCTGTTCTGGTCATGTTTTAGGCAGTCCTGCCTGGGGCTCGCGATCGCTTGAAGGGTAACCTAATCGTGGTTCGCAAGTGTACGTACTACCTCCCCGTGGTGACCACCGGTAACTGTTGTTTTGTTTACCAGAACAACAGGCTAAAGTACGACGCTAAAGGAAGAAATAACCTTGATAAAAAAACCCAAATCCAAGGTGCGACACGTGCGCCGAGGGA
Source organism: Tipula vernalis (assembly GCA_958295665.1). Taxonomy (NCBI): domain Eukaryota; kingdom Metazoa; phylum Arthropoda; class Insecta; order Diptera; family Tipulidae; genus Tipula; species Tipula vernalis. The sequence continues at coordinate 42,422,836 of OY282558.1, read as the reverse complement.
TGAATGATCATGGGTTAGTTGGTCTCTAGCACGGAACTCCGGATACCTGGCGACCCCCGGTTGCAATTTAGCCTTACCACAGTAAGAGGCGCTGCTGTGGTGGACCTTCCTTCCTCAAACAAGATCTAATGTATGGACAGAAATAAAATAAAAAACTATGAGGGCGGTGCTCTTCTAAACGCACCAGTCTCGTTAGATGACAAGGACCTACAAGGCCCTGCTACCGAAATAACTTTTTCAGATAACGAGAGCAACTGCTCTAGCATGGACACCGTGGTTGGCTCACCGACTCATGGCACTCATTTGCCAGTACAAGTTGAGACCCAATAAACATCAACAACAACAGAGGTTAGAGAGAATCTCGCGGGCCTTGAGCTTGAAAACAAAAAAAGGACACGCCTCAGCGATGCCGCAAGGAAGCGCCTGGCCCACTTAAAACAGCCAGGTGTCCATCACGATGTCGCCGTTGAACAGTGCCGAACAAAAATAAAGGACAGAGACCCAAATGATCCTAATAGAACCAATAAGCGGAGCCGGTCCAACGGATCTACCCCTAAAGGTCAAACACCAAAACGGGAGAGGAGGTCCAGCCCCTCACCAGAGGGAACGGGAGTCGTCCCCCAGGTTGTGGCGAGTGTGGATCGTAGAGATACGACCGTACCCAGCTACAGCGAAACAGTCAAATCTATCAGGTTGGAAATCATCGACCAAGGCTTCCCGGATGTCAAGCTGGGTATCGCCCAGATCTTGCAAATTCAGGATGCCATCATGGAAACGGTGACAGATTTACCGCTAGACGGAGTCAGCCCCAACTTCCTGGGCTGCCGTACTAGGAACGGATGGCTAACTGTCAACTGTGCGGACGAGGACACGGCGACGTGGCTTACAGCCGTCATACCCAAATTAAAACTATGGGAGGGGGCAACCATCAAAGTGGTCAAGGAAGACGAGCTTCCTCGCCCCAAGATCTTCTTCGTATACTTGCCACGTTGCGGCAAGGAGACGGATGAAAAGATACTTCGCCGATTGGCAATTCAAAATAAAGAATTGAGAGGAGCGGACTGGAGGGTTGTGGCGAGGAAGGAGCGGGAGGGCCACCTCCTCCAGGTGACCATGTCCGTTTCTCACAAAACAACGGAGATCCTCAAAAGCTCCAACTACAGAGTAAATTGGATGTTCGGCGCCGTACACTTTCGCCCTAAGAAGGAAAAAACTAGGGATGGGTATACCACAAGGGGGGTCGAGCGGAGGGGATCGGAACCACCAAAGATGGCAGCGGCGAAAGACGTGGTACGCGCTAGAGATACCTCAGAGCATCGCGGGACAAATAGGCCTAGCACATCAGGTGTGGTAAGGCCAAGACCGAGCCAAGGTAAAAAGGGGAAAAGCCACGGCTTAAGCCCAAGGGGCAGGGTGGCACAATCACACCCTAAAAAGGGAGAACATGGCTTTTCAGAGCCCAAGGATAAGGTATAGTAAGGTGGTGCATGGTTCAACACACCACACATCCTTGAGATTTGTGCAGATAAATCTCCATAGATCCAAGGCGGCCACTTGTAATCTAAGCCGCCTTTTCTTAACAAAGAACTGGGACATAGCGCTCATTCAGGATCCGTGGGCCCACAATGAAAAAATCAAAGGTTTGCCAAGTAAAACAGGTAAGCTAATTTACAACACGGAAGAGGATAGGCCGAGGACAGCAATTCTCTGTCGCTCGACACTTAACATATTCTCCATTAATGAATTTATTTCCAGGAACATAACAGCGATCTCGATAGAGACGCTTCTACCCAAAGGAGGCCGAAGCACGCTCAACTGTGCCTCGGAATATTTTCCCGGGGACGAAAACGACCCACCTCCAGAACCGGTACAGAGATTCGTTAATTATTGCACGACTCATCACCAAAAATTCATCATCGGGTGCGATGCAAATTCACACCACACAGTCTGGGGAAGCAGCGACACCAACATCAGAGGTGAGCAACTTTTTGAATTTTGTTTAACAAATAATATTATCATTAATAATAAAGGGAACGACGCGACCTTTGTGAATGCAGTCAGGAAGGAGGTGCTGGATCTTACCCTGTCTGACATGGGTACCTCTGGTACAATTCTGGATTGGCATGTATCAAAGGAAGCATCCTTCTCGGATCACATGTATATCAGGTTTGATATTAAAACCCCTTCAAAAAACGAGTCGGTGGTAAGAATACCAAAACGTACTAATTGGCCAGTCTACAATGAAAGACTTTGTGATAAATTAACCGGTCTACAGACCAATATCAACTTTATTGAGGATCTTGATAGAGTTTCAAGCAATGTAACCGAGGCAATCATTGATGCCTACCACTCAAGTTCACCCCTGGTTCGTATCAGGGGGACAAGGGACGTTCCTTGGTGGAACCATACCCTGGAAACCAAAAGACGTGAGGTTCGAAAACTCTTCAACAGGGCTAAAAGGATAAACGATTGGACAACCTATCGAATGTCTCTTACCCAGTATAATTCTTACGAAAAGCAAGAGGTCGAGCTGGAGAGACTTTTGTGGGAAAATAGATAGGCTGCCTGCGGCTTGTCGACTCCAGAAGGCACTCTTCTTGGACCACAGAAATCCGTTGGGATCCGTAAGGAAATCGAATGGAGAGACAACCACATCCAGGGAGGAAACTCTCGAATGCCTGGTGAGAGGCCACTTCCCAGAGTGTACGATCCTTGAAGGCCAGGTAGACCTCGATGCAGACAGCGTGCATCCCTACTTGGTTCCAAGGGAAGCTTACAGGCTTTCAAAAGATATATTCACTCCCGGAAAAATAAGATGGGCCGTTAACTCCTTTGGTCCCTTTAAATCGCCGGGAGGGGATTTTATATATCCTGCATTCTTACAGCAAGGCCTAGAAATTTTGTTGCCTTATTTAATTAGACTCCTTAGAGCCAGCTACAGCTTGCAATATGTCCCAAGAAGCTGGAGGGAGGTGCGGGTGATTTTTATCCCGAAAACTGGAAGAAGATCTGCAGAGGACGTCAGGTCTTATAGACCCATTAGCCTCACATCATTTATTCTGAAAACCATGGAGAAGATACTGGGCCTACATATTAGATCCAATGCCCTCCTAAGGCATCCCTTAGACCCCAGCCAACATGCATATCAGACTGGGAGATCGACAGAAACAGCGCTTCACGAGCTGACAACAAACATCGAAGATACACTTCGGAATAAAGAGGTCTTGTTATGCTCCTTCATTGATATTCAAGGGGCTTTTGACAATACCAGGTTCGAAATGATTCAAGAACAAGCACAGGCAAGGGGAATAGACTCCTCCACCATAGGGTGGATAATTAATATGCTTAGGAACAGGAGGATAACGGCCTCCTTCGGTAATAAAACCATCACGATTGCGGCTACTAGGGGCTGTCCCCAGGGGGAGTTCTCTCACCCCTTTTGTGGCTACTCGTGATGGATGAACTACCTAGAAGATTAAGAAACTCTCACTTCTCGAATATCACCTATGCGGACGATTTTGTCTTAATGGTCGGGGGGAAATTCGAGAGTACAATAGCGGAACGTATGCAATATGCCCTCGAGTTGGTAAGCGACTGGTGTATTGAGACGGGCCTTAGAGTAAACCCCTAAACCCCCAAAAAATTATTTGCACTTTCTTTACAAATCGGAGGAAAACAATTTTCCCACCTCTGTCTCTAAATGGGGAAATTCTCCAGATGGCGACAGAGGTTAAGTACCTGGGAGTGATACTTGATCAGAAACTGACATGGAACCCGTTTCTAAAATATATCACAAACAAGGCAAATAGGGCGCATTTCTCTTGCCAAAGGATGATTGGCAAAACGTGGGGTCTGAATCCCCAAATGGCGCTTTGGTTATACTCAACCATCGTAAGACCAATAATCTCTTATGCGGCGTTTGTGTGGTGGCCTAAGACAGAGCAAAGTGGTACCTGCTCTATATTGGATAGGATTCAGAGATTAGTTTGTTTAAGTGTAACGGGAGCAATGAAAACCTGCCCTACAGCTGCTCTTGAGAAGCTACTAGGGCTCTCACCACTACACTTGTACCTTAAAAAAGTAGCTGGTTCAAGAGCAGTCAATCTAAAAATAACGTCTCAAATTAAAACCATTAAACCAGGACATAATAGTATCCTACAGAAATTGGATTTGAACGAGGAAATAATTCAACTATCAGACGTGATGGTTAAAACTATTGACTGCCGGAGGAATTTCACGATAGAGATACCCGACAGAGAACAAGCGGGGAGTATCATCTCCTCCTTACCCCGTCACGCCTCCATATGGAACACCGACGGTTCGAAATCAGGGGTGGGCACAGGTGCGGGTATAATCGGGCCGGGTCTCGAACTCTGTATCCCATTGGGTAAAACCCCCACAGCTTTCCAAGCAGAGATTTTTGCGATCGAGGTATGTGTGCTTCGATGTCTCACAAAAAATATAGGAAAACCGAGATTTACGTGATCTCGGACAGCCAGGCGGCATTGCTTGCCATAGGAGCATCTGTCTTCTACTCAAAGATTATCTGGAGTTGCTATCGCAACCTTCTAGAACTCAGCAAGGAGAATATAGTAACCCTTTTGTGGTCCCCTGGCCATTCTGATATACAGGGAAACGAGGCGGCAGACCGCTGTGCAAAGGAGGCAGCGGAGTGCTCTTTCCTTGGCCCCGAGCCTAGTATTGGTTACTCCAAGAACCATCTGGCAAATGGCATAAGGAATTGGGAACTGAGACAAATGAAGATATACTGGGAGTCCTCCACTGGAATGAGACAGACCAAGAAACTACTAAGCTATGATATTAGACGTCTAGATCAGGCAACCAAGATGGACAGACAGTCTTTGAAGTCCCTCATTTGGTATTTAACAGGACATGGCCCTTTTAATGGACATCTGGAGAAAATCGGAAAGTCCTCTACAGACCGTTGTAGATTCTGCAACCTGGAAAGGGAAACATCCGAACATCTACTATTTACGTGTGATGCTATAATCCATAAAAGACCTAAATTCCTCCATGCATACACAATACAGTGGCCTAACGCCGGCCCGTTGGATATGCATGAGATGGTTGCGTTTATCAAGGACTTGAACCTCCACTTTATCTAAAACCATCTGGGGATGCACAATAGACCTTAATGGTCGCGGTGCACAGGGTTAGTAATAGCTCACCCCACTATAAAAAATAAAAAATAAAATAAAAATAAAAAATCCCTGGAGCGCTCCATATCGGAGGGGGCTGGAAAAGATTGATTCACGTTGTAAATGTCAATATGATAAAAGTGTTGGCTCCGTGCATGCCTAATGATGAGCTTTTGATGGAGTGCCACATTGAAGTGGAAAACATGGTGAACTCCAGAGCATTGCCCTATATACCAATTGAGGTAGGAGAATTAGAGGCTCTGGCTCCCAACCATTTTCTCCTGAGATCATCTTCCGGAGTTAAGCTGATCAGTAAGCTTAGTGAGGGGGTCATGGTGCTGCATATCCAATGGTTTCTCAACATATCTGGAGAAGATGGTACAAGAGGTAGCTTTTAACAAGAAGAAAGAATTGGTTCGGATAGGTAAGAAATCTAGAAGTGGGGAATATCGTCGTGGTAGTATAGATTAAAATAGTCCGAGAGGGATTTGGCCAAATGGAATAAAGAGGAAACAATTCGGGGTGCCGATGACCAAGTACGATAAGCGATCGTTCTCACCGAGAATGGGGATTATAGGGGATCAACTCGAAACGTAATATTTTAAACGCGATATATTAAAACGCGATATGACGAAACGAGATAAAGTACAAAAAGCGGTATTTCAAAACGCGATATGGTACAAAATGCAATATGGTACGAAACGCGATATTTTAAAATTATTAATCTTCCTTATTTTACATATAAATTTTCCTTCACCTTTATGATGAAATTAAACATGTACGATGGAATTAGGATATGCTTTTTGAAATATCGGGTTTTGAAAATATCGCATTTTTTACTATATCCCGTTTTGTACCGTATCGCGTTTTGAAATATCGCGTTTTAAAATAGGGCGTTTCAAATGGGACCCGGATTATAGAATGCCAACAACGAAACTTGCAATGATCTACCTTGCAGTGCTCGACGTGAAGCCTAGGACTAAGGATGTTGGTGAATTGGACCAAGCCAATTGGTGTGCAATTTGCTGTTTATTTTGATAAATCTTGAATTATTTGTAAATTAAATTTTATTACGAGCAGACTTTTATTCTTTCTTTAGCGACTAAGCTGAGCCAAATTTAAGCTTCTTTCAAATGGTTGAAAATTCTCGATAATTTTACAAATTGGTTATACGGAAGCAGCTCCCAAAAGGTTAAGAGAATGGTTACACTCTTTCAATTGCCTAATCAATTACCACACTAATTTATGGTCTCACATATCCGGTAGGAATGAAAAAAAATGATTAAAGTTGCACATAATGTTGCATTGCAACATTTTTGTATCGATTAGAACTTGTTATTTGCTTTCTACTTTAGGAGCTAACTTAGTTAGAAAAGTGTCTTCTCTTAACGTGAGTGACGATTGGGGGTTTTCAGGGGAATGTCAACAAACTTCATATGTATCTTGGTTGACAGATTTCAGAAGAGATTTTTTTACTTTTAGTGTAATTTGGACTTTCCTCGCAACAACATGTCTTAAAGTTAGATGTGTAAAATGTATACCAATAACCTTTTGTTAAGGAGGTGTATTACTTAAATATTACATAGACAGTAAAGAAATTGTAGGAAACCCGCCAAAACTAAGCGAAAAATTTAAATTTTACAATATTGATATCAATCGCGCACAGTAATAAATTTCCTTTTTAAGAAGCTGCATTTTTTTTTTGTTGTTGATAAAAAATTCCAAATAAGATCGAGAGTAATGCGAGCGTTACATATTTTCTCGTGATCAATATTTCTTCTTCTTAGACCAGTTGGGTTAAAATGTTTTTTTTTTAAATTTTCAGTTGTGCGATAATTTTTTTTTTCTTTTGGTTTCTTCTTTTGCTCCATTGAGAAGACATTGCGCGATCAAAATCCAATCCAAATTCAAGAATTAAAGTTGAAAAAAAAAATATCTGTTTATAAGACACAAACTTAACAAAAACAGTAAATAAAAACGAATAAATTTATCGAATCGAATCCGTTGAACGCAAAAAATAATTGTAATAAGACAACAACAAATGTTTTACAAAAAATAAATCGTCCGCGATTTTCGCAAATTTTAACTAAAAAAATTATTGTAATTATTTTTCAATATCGATTTTGGTTGATCTTTTCAAATGATCGTCCTCGTACACAGCAAACAAAACAAAAACAAATAAAAAAAATAAAAAATCGAAAAACAAACAGCGAAACCACAAAGATTACACAAAAACGACCGACATTATGGAAAATCTTTTCGAGATCGCTGCTTCTTCTTTTAGGACGTTATATCGATCGCCGCGCATCGCAATTTCGAAAATAATTTTCTCTTCCGTGCGCGATCAGCGTTACAACATTTTTGGAATGCACTCCAATTAAGCTTTTGTCTTCATTTTTTTTTATTTCTGTTACATGGCTCTCAGTCTTATTTAAATTTGATTTTTATTTATTTGTTTGTTTTAAATACACATTTTTTACTTACTTATTTATATATCTTTGTTTGTTTGTGTATTTTGGTGATCTTTAATAAACGATCGAATTTTTTTTTTTTTTTTTTTGCTCATTTGCTGTGCGCGGTCAGTTGGATGTTGTAATAAGAATTTAATATGTATGTACATATATCTATATGTACAGAGAAAAAACAACGGCGTGGCCAATCTCAACTAGGAATATGTTAAAATGTTGCGCGTATCATTGTATACAGAATTGAAAATCGTGATGTAAAAAAAAAACAAATAATAATAATATTTATATATACAGAACAATAAATGTGTAATACAATTAAAATGCATTATTATTAATTCAGTATTATTGCCATTGGTCGAATACGCGACCGCTTTAATAATAATATACAGGAACTTCATTTATGGTAAATTATTATTTTGAAATTAGGAAGCTGTAAAATTCTGTAATAAAATGTGGGTAGAAAACAAGCGTTTCTTATCGGCTGTAACTATAAATTAAACTTTTATATAGCTTTTATTATACCTATAGAGGTAGGGCAAGCAGTAAAAACAATAAACTTCCTATAAAATGAAATTGCCAGGTAATTGACTAAATAAGCAATCATCATTGATTGAGATTATGAAGTTAAAACATCGACTTTTTGATTACAGATTTTGTTTATATTACAACCTTTTCGCTACCATATTCTGCCTTATCTAGCTGCGGACACCAACTCGTTTTGGAGTCCATTTGATTTATGGAAAATTAAAAAATTTAAGTAGAATTAAAAATAGAAACACAAATAAAAGGGCATCAAAGATGTTTCAAATTATCCTAGCTATTTACTTTTAAAAAGTCTGCTCTAGGATTATCAGATTGAGAAAATGAAAATATACAGCCTGAAATTTGGGAAGCAACTTGGAAAATTGAATAAAACAAACCACTACGAATTTGATGGTCAATTTTTGACAATCGTTCGTCTAAGCTTACCAAATTTTAAAATTGTATTTTGATTTCACATTTTTTGAACAATATTCTTAAATTTTATTAATACACATTGTGTTATCATAAAATCCTTATGCTTCATTAACTCTGCTCATTTCAAACTCTGAAATTTGATATCAATATAATTCTATAATTTTTTAGAGAGTTAAACCAAAAATTGTGAACTTGTTATTTCACCAACAGTGATAACACATGGAACCAGAGCAAAAGTTAATATAATTTAAATATTATTAGCGTTGTTGGGTCAGGTAGCGTTGTTGGATCATACTACACACGCAAGCTCTGGATAATGGTACACCGATCAAGTAGCTGCAAAATATCTGACGGAAACGGAATGTGCTTGAAAGAGCAAGAATTGGTGAGCCCTAAAACCAATAGTTAAAAGGGTAAAATGTCAACTAAAATGGGCTATTCACTTAAGGCACCTTCAGCGTATTTATTTATTGGTTGGTCACCTTTGACTATTTTGCAAAAAAGGCGAATATTATGCGATTACACTATGCGATTTCCATACAATATTTGTTGTACTAATTTTGCTCCTTAGGAATTGTAAAGTGCAAACGTCAGAAAATCATATTGCATATGAAATTGCAGTGGACCACATTTTCATAAAATGCGTATGCAACATTTTTGGTAAGAAAACCTAACCATTCGGTTCGGATATGTATGCTTTTAGGGTGTAATAAACACCGCTGTACTAAATAGCAACGTTGCATTGTAAACCCACCTAGTGGAATTAGAGTACATGATAGTACTGTCAAAAGGATTAATAAAGCATTCTCTATTGTAACGCTCGAGTAGCAAGACGTATGTATATACTGTGTTTCATTTGTATAAGCGTGTATCAACATAACCATTAGCAAATGTATTAATCACCCCGATAATACACATCATTCTGGCGACGAAGAAAAGTTTTGGAGTGTGTATATACAAATTACGACGAGTATGATGAATGGAGAAATGCCATTGAACGCAAGAAACATGGACCAATTTCAACTAACGGAGGACTTTGTGGTGTTTAAAGAACGACTAGAATTAGTATTTGCGGTCAAAGAGATGGAGCGAAGCGGAGAAGAAAAAAATACATCTGCTTACGTCCCTATCGATCGCTATGTACAAATTGTTGCGGAATATGTGTTCGCCGAAGCCACCAAGCGACAAAACGTATCAAGATTTGTTGGAAATGTTGATAAAACAGTTTGCTGGAAGAACAGTTTTATTCAAAGAACGTCGGAGATTTTATGAGACGCAACAGGAAGTTGGCTAAAATTTGCTACAATATTTTAATAAAATTCAAGCATTAGCTGTTAGTTGCGAGTTCGGGGTAAATCTGGACAGCATTTTAAGCGACAAATTTGTCTGCGGAGTGCGTAAGTGTAGTGTATTTGAGCGATTATGTGAAGAGAATCCGGCACAAAAAAGTGAACACTATGTTAAAAATGCAATGGCAAAAGAAGCAGCAGTGGCAGCTAGTGAAGAGACCGTTCATAATATTTAAGGGAAGAGCAATATGTCGCGGTAAGCGAAAATGCAAAACGTGGGTAGTCAAGGTTGTACAGCATGTGGTAGGCAAGGTCATGATGTTGATAGATGTAAATACAACAAGTACCGATGTAACAAATGCAAACGTATAGGGCATTTAGCAAAGGTTTGTAAAAAAAACCAAATCAAAGCCATGGAAAATTTGCAAGACGAAATCACATGATGGAAACATGTGACGAAACAGAGCAGCATAGTAATGGACAATCAATTCAGCAAGTGAAGGGTGGAGAGGATCTGTCGTTATTTTCCCTGGATATAGCAGCTTCTATATAGAAAACGTGAATCATCCACTGCCAAGGATAGATTGTTTATTCACAGCGCTACAAGGCGGAAAAAAAATCACAAAAATAGATCTGTCACAACCATATTTGCAGTTGCCGCTATCCGAAAATACAAGTAAAATATTAGCGTGGTCAACGCACAAAGGCACTTTGTTCCTAATAGGTTACCTTTCGGGTGCAAGCCCAATTCATCCGAAGTTGCGAGGGTACAGTAGCTTTTGTAGTTGACATTGTGGTAACAGGGCGTGACGAGACAGATCATTTAAGAAATTTGCGTGTAGTGTTGGGTAAACTGCAGAATGCAGGATTTACGGCAAATGTACGTAAATGTGATTTTTTTCAAAATAGTGTGAGTTACCTTGGTTTTGTTATAGATTCGGAAGGGTTACATAAAGACAGAGCTAAAGAACAGGCAATTGTAGCGATGCCAAATCCCACGAATGGTACCCAAGTCAAAGCATTGTGTGGGGCGGTAAATTATTATGCAAGGTTTTTTCCAAATTTAGCATCGGTTTTAAAACCACTGTATGATCTTACGAGTGGAAAAACAATTAAATTTGTTTGGAATGATAGATGTGAAGCAGCAATGAATCAAGTAAAAAATGTTATAACTTCTGATATAGTGCTAGCACATTTTGATCAAGATCTACCGGTAATGATAACTACAGATTCTTCGGAATATGGTATTGGTGCTTGTTTAGCGCATGTCACAAATTCTGGTGAAAAACCAGTAGCTTTCGCGTCTAGGTCATTATCAAAAAGTGAAAAAAATTATTCGATGATTGATCGGGAGGCCTTTGCAGTATACTTTGGTGTAAAAAAATTTGAGCAATATGTCATGGGACGCAAATTCTTGATTCGAACCGATCATAAACCATTAGAAACGATATTTGGTGGTAACAGGAGATGTATTCCAAGCATGGCGGCAAGTAGGTTGCAAAGATGGGCCGTTTATCTGTCGAGTTTCGAGTATGATATGAAGTACCTGGTGGGTAAAGATAACGGATGTGCTGATGCCTTATCGCGGTTGCCATATGAAGTAGTGAAACCTGAAGAAAGTGAGATTAGCGATAATGAATTTTCATATTTAAATTTTGTTACTATTGAATTTAATAGACCGATTAAGAGTAGCATTACAATCGGAGAAAGATTTAGTATTACGTAAAGTCATAGGATATGTGCGCGAAGGGTGGCCAAAAAAAATAATAGATGAAGAGATTAAAAGTTTTTTTGTACGGAAAGATGAAATAACTTTAGAGAAGGGTGTGTTAATGTGGGGTTTTAGAGTAATAATACCTAAAGCATTTAGACGTGTGCTGTTGAACGAAATTCATTCATCACACCAGGAAATTGTCAAACTAGATCATTTTTCTGGTGGCCAAAAATCGATAAGGATATTGAGGAAATAGTAAAAAATTGCGACATACTAGTTAAGTTTAAACTTAAGAAGGAAGAAGTGATATGTATGCTTTTAGGGCGTACTAAACACCGCTGTACTAAATAGCAACGTTGCATTGTAAACCCACCTAGTGGAATTAGAGTACCTGATAGTACTGTCAAAAGGATTAATAAAACATTCTCTGTTGTAACGCTCGAGTAGCAAGACGTATGTATATACTGTGTTTCATTTGTATAATCGTGTATCAACATAACCATTAGCAAGTGTATTAATCACCCCCATAATACACATCAAATATTTTCAATAAAATTTTAAAATTCGAGGGCATTAGTCTGGTAAATTCATTAAATAATATTGTGACTTCATGCCTTAGTTCATTGAAAAAGTCTTATCGACTTTCCTTTGGGGTTTGCTTTTATTTTTTGGTAGATTAACCAAAAGTACCCAAATTTTGAGATTTGTCGTAACTCATTATTTTCTGGTTGAAAAAGGGTGTGATACCGGTGGAGCTTTGAAATTAAAAATTAAACAAATTTTAATTATTTACGCAATTTGGGGTCTCGGATCCGATTCAAAGTGGTGGCGATACGAAATTTGTTTGACAAAATATCCAAATAATTAACCCGTACATTATGGTTTCAATGAAGGTCAAATGTCCTATACACCCCCATTTTTTTCGACAAATACATTTATTGCGTGTCGCATATCGACGATATTCTTGCTTATGCAAACTATTGCGTATTGTCTGAGGTTTTTCGCGTTGATAAACTTTGGCAGCGATCATTGGAGCACTAAGCTTTCGATTCTGGTTTATTTCCTTTTCTAATAGATGTATTTGCACGTTTGTTCAGCTTTCGGTTGCGACTACGCCCAGCAACCATCTCTACACTCAAAAAAATAATTTCTGTTTTTTTACAAATTATTTTGCGTAAACCAAAAATTGTAGATCTTACAACATTTTTGTAAAGTTTACAGCTACTTTGTAACATGATCCATTGTAAAGTCAACATCGCATTTGTTAATCGAACAAATTTCAATTCGTAACTACGTATTTCATGTTAATAGAGATTTACAATATAGATTTGTAACAATAACCACCGAAAAACTGTAACATTATTATAAAATTGTGATATAAACTATTTGCAAAATATTTTGTTAAAGAATCTACAATTAATAATAGTAAAATTTATAAGTTTTGTGTGGCCCATACATGATTTGCTTTATGAACGGGATAAGGATCTGCACTGAATTCGCTGTTTGTGTGCATAATCCTTTCATTTATTTTCGAGTTTCCGAACTTACATAAAACTTTTATTATTTAAAGCCATACTTAGAGTTTTGTAATATATGTATACATTTTCTATATACCTACATATACAATGGACTCAAGAATCCAAGCAAATTTAAATAATAGATAAAAACCGTCGCTCTACTAATTCTTTACTTATATGTACCTGCGGCTATTATATTCTTGCCTCATTAAAAACATAAATCTTTCAAACGGTACATCATTTATGTTATTAATGAATCTGCGGAACATGTTCTGTGCCATTGCCCAGCCATTTTCCAGCAAAGACTGCAACATCTAGGAGGGAGAACAATGAGCCCGGATAGTATGTATCTTGTACCGGCCACTAGTATTGTCAGATTCATTAAGAGCCTGAATATTGACTGGACGGATAATTAAGTAGGGTCCAGCACAATAGATCTTTTAGGTCGCGGTGCGAGGTGGCTTATCGCCCACATGGCCCTCCGGTTAATAATAATAATAAATGAATCTTTAAACAGCCTATTTAAAAATTATCATTTTCATCGTTCAGAGTTTTGGAATGAAGTTCGGTAGTAAAATTGTTGTTAAAGTTTTTTTGTGACGCACACGGGTTGTAATACACAGAAACATGTACATAAGTAAACAATTTTGCATAACGCACCGGCAACTAATCGGCACGCAATGTGTTATTTTTAGATTTGTCCATATCAAGTAAATTTAATTCCGTATGTGTAATTCACAAATTTAATTTGATACGTTTTGTTTATTGAGGGATTCTTGAACTTGAAACATCGCAAGCATGCTGTTTCAGTGCAAGCGCACTCAGTGTCCAAATTTTTTTATTTTTTGTTTTTGTTTTTGGGTAAACCAGGAAATTTGCAGAAGGAAAAAAATCGAAAATATTTTATTAGTCTTAGAACACTCATAAAAGTTTTTTGTTATTTTTAAACTAGTAAAAAATGATAACAAAATTAAACATATTTGTATATACCTACATTTCAACAAAACCATAATAGAATATAAAAACATAAAAAAATATCGGTAATTAGAAAACAGAAAAATTTCAAGAGATATGTGTGCGAGATCTTCGATCTCAAAACAATATGTATCACAAAAATTGGGAAAATCCTTTGATCCTCCCTATATTAAGTATTATAGCATTAATGGTTAAAGATAAAGTAGAGTAATAAAAGAATAAAACAAATTTAGGACAAAATATGGTAATACTCATAGATATATAAGAAAATAGACAATAAAATAATACTCATAGATATATAAGAAAATTTAAAAAAATAATAATAATCATAGTAAATAGGAAAAAAATGTTAAATAATTATTGGTGGAAACGATGGAAGAGGGGTATTTTATGAATTGATTGGCTGATCGACAGAAAATAAATATCAGTATTCAGTATTTCCCCTTCGTAAAATTTTATTTTGGAAAATGAAAACCGTTGGAAAGAAAAATGACGAGGATAGATCAGTAATCAGTATCTGATACACCTAATCCACACTGACTCTCATGAGTCCGGTATCATTATTCGTATTTTCTCCCTTTACCTATAATTTAACCGGTTTTATAGGTAAAGAGGGAAAAAACGAAGAATGATACCGGACTCATAAGAGACCCAGTGTGGATTAGGTGATAGGAAGTCAAAAACTAAAATTTATAAAAGTTTATATAGTTAAGTGGTGTCAGAGATAAGAAAGTTTATATAGTTAAGTAGTGTCAGAGATTCTTATCTCTGGTGGTGTGAACCTAAGAATTGTGTTAATCGTATTGGGAAGCTGTTACGAAACAGTTTTGTCAAATTTTGTTGCACTTAGAGCACATCTGTTTAATTAAATTACTGTTGGATTTGTAAAAAAGTTACAAACCTATACAAAGTTCTCACTCATGCTATTTTAAAGCAGACTTTACTTACTTACAACCGTATATAACTTTTTAAATGGGTTGACAATCCAATAATATTATTGCTCCATAGAAGGAGGAAACATGCGTGATTGAAATTGTTTAATTCATTAAATATAATATGCAATTTAATCTATACATATTTACAAATTCAATTGTAACGAAAACTGAAGTGATTCGTTAACTTTACAATTGGAAACGTAAATTTAACGGTAATGTTTCGTAAAATTTACAAAATTTTGTGGAACATTTAAATAATACAAATACATTTGTAATTTGTACAAGGAAATTATTAAATTTTACAATTTATTTCGTAAATATTTCAGATTTGTTCCGTAAAATTGTATCGTGTCCGTACGAATGTATAGCGTTTCATAAATTTATTGCAGTTTCAACTTTCAAACAGTGCGCGGTTTAAAAAAGTAATGGAAAAAATAAAATTAAATTATAGTGAGCTAGTTAAAAATTGTTTAATACATATAAATCTGGATCATTTACACCAAAGTATAAAAGGTGAGTCATATATATACATATACATATATAATATGTACATAGCAATACATATATTGTAACCATCATAATTTTTCACATTTTCTACAATGGCCACAATATTGAGCACATTGCATCGATTAATTTGATTGTGTTGTGCATTTTTACTGTATGTATTGTAGTTACACGGCGTGTTCGGCGTACCAAAAACAACACCCGATGAGAGGTCCATAAGTACAGCACAAAGTAAAAATTAATAAAAAAATAAAAAAAAAACATTCAGTACAATCTTTTTTCTATCTATAGAAAACATAGAACAGGAAGAGTACTTGAGTTTAAAAACGGAGCTTAGAAATTTAAGAAGTCCATGGAGCTTAGTGACAGAATGGACAAAATCATCCAAATTAAGGATTGCGGAATGCATGAGCAATGTGGACCAATCGATCATTAATATATTTAATGAATGGCCCATATTAAAACATGCATTTATGCCGGATCTGGTGCTATATAAATATATTAATTTATTAATAAATTATTTATAATTAATTGTATTTATTCCAAAGGTAGAAATAGATTTTTTAACGCTATACCCCAGCGCTAAAAATATATATACAAAATGGGACTTCTTCTTAAATAATGTTCCTCTTTTATAAAAAAGTCATACCAAACAGAAAGAAAATATTATAAGTTTAACAGAGCTGCTCAATAAAAAAGATGAAATTAGCTCAGGTAAGCAGTAATAACCTTTATATGTTCTAATTTTATTTGCAAACCATTAGCATTATTTTATGTTGTATTTCATTGTAATGTTAAAACAAAACAAAAAACTTTAATTCCAGATGCCTACAATTTACAAATATGTACTCTATTTGCTATCGAGTTTGCTACCGCCTTCAGTGAAAAACAAATCTCAAAGTAAGGATACTATTAAATATGGAAAATCATCTGTGAAAGACAGTCAAACATGGTTCGTAAAGATAATTTCAAGTGTATCTGACATCCCAAAAGAATTGCGAGAAATAACATCGATGTGTAAGGAAGAAAATGCTAAATTTCAACCTCTTTTGTTGGCTATCGGGCAGAAGTGGGATTTAAAGGAATTTATAATATTAATTGACGGCCACAAATACTTATGTGGTAGTTTGCTGGAGGCACTTGATAAATTATTTAAAATATATCAAGTATTCAAACTAGAATACCCGACACCCTGCTTTAATATTTGGTTATTTATTCAACTGTATTTTTACGAGATAGAGACACCATATGATGTTGAAGTACCTTGCGTAAATACCTTGATAAATGATTTAAATAATAGGTAATAATTGAATATATATTTTTTACTTCAACTTTTATAAACATTTTTATTTTTATTTTATTTATATTTATATTTTAGTTTTGTATATGTGTGTACGAGTATGTTGTTGTGTGTTGTGTTTATATATAATAATATTAATAATTTTAATTTTTGTATTTCCAGATATCGCCTCAACCAAGGACAAGAATAAAATATTAATTTTTTAAAATAATCTTTTATTATATAATTTTATAAGTTAAATCAGGAAATATAATTCTTGAAATTAATTTTGTTTTAATAGCTAATAATAATAAAATATATTTTCAATATTTTTTATATAACAAAAATTAATCATTTTTTAATAATTTAATTTTACATTTTTTGAATTTAAAAAAAAAAACATATCTTATAATATTAAGTCAAGAAAATTAATAAAAAAAAAAGAAATATTAATCTCGAAATTTAATTTTTTTAATAATAATAAAAATTAAATATTTTTGAATATTTTTTAATAAATGTTATATGTATTTGAATTTAAAAAATATCGTTTTCAATCAATTTTCGCCTTACCCATATTTATGTCTAGAAGGCATACATACATATATTATAAGTATGTATATATATATATATATATATATATATATATATATATATATATATATATATATATATATATATATATATATATATATATATATATTCATTACAAAAAAAATCGTAAATTTTTCTCTGACTTTACATACCCATCTCGTGTATTTTACAATTAGCTTTGTTAACTTCTCCAGCGATTTCACGATTGTTCTTGTTACATCAACGAATAATATTTGTAAAATTATGATTACTTGTTGTATATTTTACATATAATTTTGATAATTGAACGAACCCATGTTGTAAATTTGTCAATTATCATTGTTTAATTCGAATGGCAATTTTGTAAATTTTACATTTAATTTCGACAATTTTACGTACTAGAATTGTAAATTTACCAATTAAATTTGCTAAATCAACGAAACGTCTCGTAAATTGAATAAATGAATTTCGAAATTTAACGAATAAGTTTCGTTTATTTCGCTATTATCGTTGTTAAATTTTACAAGAAAAATTGTTATGTTTACTAAGCGCATGGTTCTACTCCACAAACCATTTTGTAAAAAACATTATTTTATTTTGCACATTAATTTGTAAATATCACAAAGGCTGTAGTAATTTTTACTATAAGTTTTGTAATACGTTTTACAAGCCACGAAATTTCTTTACGAAGTATCTGTGGAAATTTGGGAATGATAAAGTGTTGTTAAAATAACAATTTTAAATTTGTTGTCTTTGCGAACCGAAGCGTTGGCTGAAAACGAACGCTTTTTTTTGTAAAATTAACCGTATTTTTTTGTTTATATCTCCGATTATTTTTTTCAGTGTAGCGATTTGGTTTTTTGGGAGTTCTGGATGAGACATTGAATCGAAGATCGCGAGCGATTAGTTATTTTGGAAATTTCCTACAGACTTTTACCGTCACTCTCCAATTTAATAACACATTTTTTAATTTCTACACTATTTTTGGTACGAGTATCACACATTTTTAATTAACTGAACAATATTTCGTTTGCCATGAAAAAAGTACGACTAATTAACTTTCCGAAGTGTACGGACAATTATTTGAGATCGTTTTAGGATGTTTAAATAGTAGATCATGTCAAATGTAAAAGTATAATAATTTGAATGATTTGTAATTGTTTTTGTATCAATGTTTCTTTAACCGAGGGGTGT
This sequence comes from Tipula vernalis, assembly GCA_958295665.1. Classification (NCBI taxonomy): domain Eukaryota; kingdom Metazoa; phylum Arthropoda; class Insecta; order Diptera; family Tipulidae; genus Tipula; species Tipula vernalis. Next base: position 42,404,275 of record OY282558.1, on the reverse strand, counting down.
ACGGACAATTTTTTGAGACAGTGTATGTATGAAACGCTTTTCCATTTGGCGATATGTTATATCGGTACCGACAATCGGATGTTTATTTATCGATGATAAATCGCAACGATCATGATCCCCTGTTGTATCAGTCCGTTAATTGTTTGACATTCCTAAAGAAATTTTCCTTTAATTATAGGATATAGCCAGAACTCCCTCATAATAAATCGTTTTTCGTTCAAATTTTTGTAATTTTTTATCGGTACAATGGAAAACGCTCTAACCATGCGGGCCAAATTTTTGTCCTGTGAACCATTTTGGTTACGTTATATTGGTAATCCAGGTTCAATTTTTATTTCGAGTTGAGAATAATTCAACTTAAGCTTCTTGGTGTACATTTTTTCACGAGAAATATACCCTGTGCATAGCTTCAGATAAAATGACATTTAATTTGTTTGTACTTATGCACCATTTTAGAAGAGCACAATAAGGATCAAAATGATATCGCTGAAAGGAATTGTACCGTTGAGCTGTGTTGTTATCTTGGACGAAGACATGTTGTAACTATGTGGACCTCCTTCCTCCTCCTCCTCACGTTTTTTATACACTGTCACTTATCAAGAATGGGCTCGGGTGTTGCGCAGGAATTTTAACTAACAGCAAGACACCTTTATTTAAATAATTCTAGAAATTTTCGCATTATTAGGCCATTTATCTTGAAGCAAAGGCAATTCTCGATTCGTCTGCTCTTTGATTTTTTTTGCCTGTTCAAGGGTTGGAAAATTTTATTTTGTAAGAAGTTACTGTAATTCCACAAATAGTAATATTTACCCGGAAAATCCTGGTACTCCTCTAGTATTTCATAAAAAAAAAAAAAAAAAACGATATGTAGCAGGAGGAGGAGCGGCAAGAACAGCCAAATACCCCTAAACAAAAATATTTTGTTTCGTTTCTGGTTGATTTGGTAATTGTGCTTGGAATGTTTAGCAAGTCGCGACGATACAAATGGTATACAGCACGGTGTCCCTGAACAAGTTTAAATGGGCCAAAAAACCACTATCGATTTCCCTTCGGCCATTGAATGTTTCACCTTCGAGAAGTTCAAAAACGCAAAAATCAGCCAAATTCCCGGATCCGTTTTCAAAAAAACACAATTTTAAAATTTTTTGCGCCAAAAATGAGAAAATTCGAAAAACATTTTTTTTTGAATTTTCAATTTTTCTCCATATGGCTCTTTTTTTGCAAGAATGCGAACCAAAACTTCTAGGAATAGAAAAAAACCACTCAGCTTGAACTAAATTTCAATAAAAATCAAGTTTTTTTCGTGATCGATGTTGGAATGAATGCCTTCAATTATATGTAAAACGCCATCTACTGGAATACTAATAAGTGTTTGCCTTTTGGAAATATTAAAAAATCATATGATAAGCTTGTAAAAAATGAATCTTTATTCACAAATCGATGAAACTTCATTATGAAATCTATTACAAAAATGACCATTGAATAGAAAAATATATCGATGGTGAGGAAAGATGTATATCGAAATCAAATGACGAAATTTATTTGAAGTTTTTTTGTTTGAATTACCCAAAAATTGGAAAAAAATCATTCTTCAAACATGACGGGAGTTATATTCCCGTACAGCTCTCAGTAGTTTAGTATTATAATCTGGATGTGTGCGATTTACTTTGTAATTCACCCATGTATTTTTGAAGTCGTGATGAACGGACTCCATCGCTTGTTCGCTATAGTAACCGAGTCCACAATCCATTTTGCGGCAAAAATATGGCACGTGAAAAAAAACGGCATGAACTTTCGGAGTGGTTGAGATTCCCAGGTCTAGATAACTTGTTTTGAATTGCGAAACATAAACCTCAAATTTTTCGTCAAGAAAAGTAGAAAAACACGAATTCACGACATTTGAAAAGTCACTAAAACATTTGACATACTTCAAACAATGGATGGTACATTTTGCCCGAGGAATATCTATTCTGTTTAACAAAGTTTTGCAGGCATTTCCAGCAAAAGCGGAAGCCCCATGTACGAAATCTTTGGACACATTGCAGGACTTGGCCCATTCTTCGGCATCGTGCTGCAATTCTTTCAGCATGTGGTTATACAGGGTGTTTACAACTCCCAACATCAGATGAAGTTCAGGTGGAGGGATTATTTCGATGATCAGCATGTCTGGGTTTCCTGTAAATATAGGCTCGTGGATGTTACTGTAATTCTGTAATTTCCGCACAAATTTAAATTGTCTTTCGATGCGGTACACCACTTACACGGAAAATGGCAAGAATGCGCCATAACACCAGTCATGATATTGGCTAGTTTCAGATCCGTAGCAATGATTGTGTTAATGCATTGCAAATTCAGACAAGACCAGAGAGTACGAACATTATGTAGTTTTCTTGCGTATCAGAAATAATTCCAAGAATGATCAATTTCCTCACACCCGAATCCTTAAATTTCCTGGCTTGTACTCCGTCTTGATATTGCTGTCTCGCTTTCTTGGTATCCGAATTACGATTAGCTTCATCAAATTTGAATTGAATAGATTAACAAATTTTCAAAAATCCGCCACCACCGTCAAAACCGAATTTAAAATCCACTTCCTGCAATGCTCTTTTTTCTTTAATATAGTCAACCAATCCTGGCACATCATTGCAATACACAAAACATTCATATCTTTTTATCGCCCGGGAATTTTTGGTATTCACCACTTCGCAAAATCGAGACTCGAAAAGGAATCAAGACGATGATTTAACAAAAACAAGTCCTATCTTAAGTTGGGTTGGAATATTTTCCTCTTCCCAGCACCAGCTAGCAACACAGCAGTCAGCGAATTTGTTTTTCTTGTCGACAGACCTGAATCTGTACTGAATTTTAAAATATCGGTTGCTGCGAGTGATTGCGTTCCCGAACTGCTGGCAACATTGTTTGTATTCACTAACACTGGTAGTTGTTTCCCTCTTTTCTGTGATAAACACAACTGTCCTTGTTTTGTTGAGTTTTTTGGCGCAACTAAAATGTCTTTCAATATTGACGATGTCAATTGTTTCTTTTCTTTTAACGATAAATTATTTTTAATTAGGTCGGTCAGAGTTGAAACGCATTTTGAAGAAGTGCAGAAATTCTTGGTATCCAGTTCTCCTCCCAATTTCTAACATTTCCTATGAACCACTTTATTTTTCATCATTTTCCCGAGAATCATGTTCCATGGTTGAGCTCGCACAAGTTTACACAAATTGCACTCACAAAGTATGTTATCCTGAGATCTGGTTCCACATGGAAGTGGCGGGAAATCCGAATAGTCCGGCAAAGACAACATGGGTTGATCTCCGAAACCTTATTTACTGGATTTGTAAAGAACGATTTTGCAAGTACTACAAACAGCGGATGGATATCGACTATCGTCAACATTAATATTTACCACATTTTTTATTCTACTCTTCAATATGCCTACAATATTCCACATCTTGTCCTTTTTCTTTAAATAGAACAAACAGATTACGGATCGGTTCTCTTCATAAGTTCGCGCATGGTCTTTTGACTTTCGCGGCATTTTGAATTTTTTCACACAAGCAACAAATTAATGTGCACCACACAAAGAATATAGCTCGGACGACACTCCGTACCTGAACTTTATTAGTAAACGATTCGCAGCTAATGTTTTATTTTGAAATTGACTGGTCGACTACTGCCTGACACCCCCTCTAGGTTCCTGTGTATTTTTGAAACAATGATTTGAAAATACGCGCTTGTAGGTGCGATTTCAAATGTACTTTCAACTTTGGAGAAAACTTCAAAGGAATTAGGGACACGTAGATTAAGGGATTCCAAAGAAAAAAAACGGATTTTTCGAATTTTCCCATTTTTGGCGCCAAAAATCTTAAAATTATGTTTTTTTTTTAAACGGCTTCGGGGATTTGGCTGATTTTTGCGTTTTTGAACTTCTCGAAGGTGAAACATTCAATGGCCGAAGGGAAATCGAGAGTGGTTGTTTGGCCCATTTAAACTTGGTTCAGGGACACCGTGACAATTCATCGCAAAAAATTACTTCGGATACGACTGTCCGGTGGTGATGGTCATCGAAAATTGTATTACATACAATTTAGTACATACATTTATAAAATTATATCATTAATTTTTCATATGCCAATCAAAATGTGTGTGTATGTGTACCCGGAAAAAGTTAAACATTGGGATAAAATTTGAAAATAGAAGACGCCTTACCGTAGATACCTACCTCCATGGTAGAATTTGAATAGAGCTAGATTATCTGTCACGGTAGTTCAGATTATCTATCTATAAATTTGCGTTTGAGAATCAAAAATAATAATTTAAATGAAATTTCCATCTGATTCAGTCGAAGTTTGTTTAACATTTTTTACAAACTGCTCAGAATACAAGTACCGTTGTAATAATTTTTCTGAGAGAATAGAAACATTTTCGGATAAGCTTTAACATTTTATTGATTATGTTTGAATTTACTTGCGATTCCACTCACTTTGATGTGTGCAATAACCTACTCATACTGTTGTAAAATTTCCGATATTTTTAAAGTTGGTACTGTTACCGGTAATATTACCAAGTAACACGGGTAAAATAGGTAACACACTTTTTATTCAATATTTTAATTCCAATTTGTACCAAAGAATACTAGTAATATTTTGACGTCTATGTCTTGTAACGACGGCTCTTGGCACTGTGTTACAATTGAGGGTTGAAAAAAAAAAAAAAAAAAAAAAAAAAAAAAAAAAAACGAGAAAAAACGTTATAAATGATAACACAATTTTTTTGGTCAGTTCTGCCGAGAAAATTGAATTGAATTTATCTAATTAGTTTATCTGAGTGAAAATAAAAGTAAAAGAAAAAAGCCAAACAAATCTTTGAACCAAAAGATGAGTGATTAGCTGATTACTAATAAGTTAAAGTTATTAATTAGAGATTAATTAGTACTCGTAGATAATAAAATGTAGTTTACAAAACTAATTTTATTGAATGCTAATTTAGTTAAGTTTTTCATGAAAAGATAGAACATTCATGAAGTGATTTACCGAAGCTATAGTACTGTTTCGTACGATAAACGGTTCTTGTTCTTGATGGTCTCAAGTCTTTTTATTTTTGAAAGACACTTGAAGAATGATGATAAATATACATTCGTTTTATTTAATAAATTAAAGTGTATCTATAAATGACAGTTATTGTAAGTAATAATTAAAGTTACAAATTAAAAACAGAAATTATACAAATCTAGAACATGTGAATTAAAACGGTTCTAAGGTCATGAAAAAGTGGCTCTATAAAATAAAAAAAAAAAAAAAAAAAATCTGTTTAAAATATATCTGAATGAATAAAACAATAAGTTAATAATTTACAAAAACAAACTACTTAAGAATCATAAAAATAATTCCACGTGAAATAATTAGTGCTACGAAGTGAATAGACATCACTACCTACAAAATAAGTTAATTTAATTAAAACTACAAAACATAAACTAACAGTTAATAATAATTAAGTACAGTGAAAAACTAAAATTAATTCGACTACTTATAATAATTCAAATTATGGTGTGATAACAACAACAAGTTAAAACAATAAATAAATAAAATTACCAATATATTGGTACAGGGTTACGGTCGACGAAATCACCAGTCAACATCACATCATCAATCAACAATCAGCCCAACAGATAAGATTTTGATTATATTTTGTTTTATTATTATTATTCTTATCATTATTATTATTTGATTAAGAAATAGTAATTAATACTTTGCTATAAGTAATTCTATTTTTTTTTTTTTGTTTCAATAATTTTTTTTAGATTTAAGTGGGTTCAGGTTTTTTTTTTATGCGCATACTTAGGTTAGACTATCCTCTTATATATATATTTTATTTTTTTTAAGTTTAACTTCATTTTTCCATTTATATATATTTCCATTTGTATATTTTGATTGAAATATTATTTGAGTTGTCACTACATGAATGTTTCGCGTTGTGTTTTTTTCATTTTTTTTTTGCTCATTACACTACAGCTAGTGGTCCGATTTGTTTCGCAATTGTTGAATTTCAGATGAATTAAGTGACAATTGGTGGGGATGAGACATGAGTATTTGAAGTAAGTATGTATGTCCTGCTTGTATTCCGTTTTCCTTTCCAGTAGAATTTAATCAGAAAAGTGGTCTTAGCAATGCATTTACATATCTTCGACAACACCCACCCCTATCCCTGAGTCTTAGCCGGCAGAATATGACCACGTCGAAGCTCTATGTAAGTGATTAATTTATTCAGTAACGAATGGCATGTAATTGAACTTGAGTTTCACTCACAACACGTTCATGCCGATTAGATTTGTTACAGATGGCGCCCAATTTGTAGTATAGCTGTACTAGTTTAATTTATCTCACATTTTGTTTTATCACAATCGCAACTGGCATCTTCATTAGAATTGAATCCATTGTTAGTATTTTGTGATTTTCCAAAATTTTCATTTCAGTACATCAAAAATATTTTAGTTAATTTTCGCTAATCCATCGTACTATGTGATTTGACCGAACGCATTGATTCTGGTCTTTAACTATTGATTTTGATGTCAGCATTATCCAAGTCAGATCAGATGTAAGATGGATGGTTCAAGTTGCATTTTCGTATCGTCTTCTACTGAATAGCAGTGTTGATTGCGATGTTGGTTAATATAATGCAACATGACACCAGTGTATGAGTAAACATGTATCCCGCTGATACATCCAACCCAGATTTAATATTGGGTTGTAGAATTATCGTGTTTAAACGGTGCATTTTCTCAATTTCATAACATAATTTCATTAGCAGGCAGGATAGACTTCTGCAAATTGCTTCCAGTAACTTATGTCTCATCCCCAGATATTATAACATATTAAAAAACGTTTTTCTTTATTTTTTTTTTATTATTATTGGCGACAGTTTATTCATTATTTGGTGGAAGTTAAAACATTTTTTTTTTTTTTTTTTTATATTTTTGTGTTATCATTATTAGCTACATTGTTTACTGTAACAATGAATCTCGAACATTTGGAGCTGGATGAATTTGAACTCGAATGTAACATTCGTGATGTCCAAGCGCCAAGCCTTGCTGAAAAATTGGAATGTGTAAAAACAAGAATAGACTTAGAAAACCTTCATCCAGTTTTAATACCCAATCGGCCGCATAAGCCCGCACAGAAAAATCCAAAGCGTGAAGTGGAAAGAATATCTTTGAAATTACACTTTATATATATTGATCTGCAAGGGGCAATTAAAGATGGTGATAAGGACACGTTACGTGTGCTTAATTCTCGTCTACTACATTTAAAAGGAAGATTGGTTCGCTTGAAATATTCAAAATCCGTCCGCGATCAGGTCACGGAAACCTTAAATAAAGTCAAGCAATTAGTTACATTTATAGTCAGCAATCTTGACAAACAGCCAGCACAGCTCAATGAGAGTCTTCATGAACTGGACCAAATTAAACCTAATGATGTCGAGGAACACGTTGAGCTAGACGATCTAAGTGAGTCAGATGGATCGTCCAGTGTGAAGCATACCATCAGGCAGTATAGTTCTGAAACTAATCCAACAAAATATGCTTCAACCAATGCCGCTACGACTTCAAAAGCAATACCACTAGTAGTTAATAACAGTTCTCCATTAAAACCCGATGAACATCAAGGCTCAGACGTTGACCAACTAGGTCCTGGTAACCCCTCTCTTAACCTGCCACAATTCCCTTCGTTGTTAGATCTTCCTATTAACTATAATAACAATAAAACATCACACAGATCACTTTCTAAATGGGACATTACTTATAATGGTTCTCCGAACGGTATTCATGTTAAGCGATTTCTAACGAGAGTAGAACATTTGGCTAGATCTGAAAATGTTAATTCCGAAAGACTAGTTGCAGACCTTCATTATATTTTAAAGGGAAATGCTAATGAATGGTACTGGACGTTTATAGAACGTAATCCTAATATAACTTGGGAGAGACTAAAAACCGAAATAAAGAAATGTTTTAGAGGGTTGCGCACGGATGATGACATTCGAACACAAATGGAGTCACGAAGACAAAAATTTCGAGAAAATTTTCATGATTTCTATCAAGATCTGATTTCGATGACTCTCCAATTGGAAGTACCTCTCTCTGAATCAGAAATTATTCGTATAATTCGGCGAAATATGCGGGCCGGATTGCAAGACCGATTGACTGATGTCAATATAGGTAACGTCGATGAACTTTTCAGGAAGTGCGTCGCGTACGAAGATACCTGGAATAGAACAGGCTTCGTGCCCGAATTATTGTGTCAACCACGTAAAGTGATCAATTCGTTGGAAAATACAGAACAGGTTGGGGATCCTACGTTAAGAGCCGATTTGAGTACATTACCATCCACATCCCAAGCAATGTCCAACGATCCTCAGCAAAGTTCGGCTAATGTGGCCGTTTTGACTAACTCAAACCACGCTCCTAACCGCAATGTTCGCCAGAATTATCATTTAACCCATCACCAACCATTCAGTGGTTATTCTAATGAGAACAGACGTCCAGACTTCACGATTACCTGTGCTGGTTGTGGTATGAAAGGTTATCGACAAGATAGGTGTTTCAGGTGTAATCCGCCTTCGGGAAACTGGAGAGCGGGGGTGCGAGATACGAATATTTCAACCCCCCAGAACAACAATCGTGTGGAAGCAGCCTCCAATACCGACCCCGAATTAAACAACCGTCAATTTTAACTCTTACTCCGCACTTTGCCAACATGTCCACTCAAACTTTAAATGTAGCAAACTCTCCGAGGAGTTCCCATATAACACAATTGGGGCGGTCTAAGCAATATTGGAGACATCGTAGACAGTGTAAACGAAATATCACAGAGTCATTAATTTCTTCCCCAGGAGATGGTCGTCCTTATGCCCAGTTACAAATTTTGGGTAAAACTTATGTTGGTTTGTTAGATAGCGGTGCTAACATTTCATTGTTAGGCAAAGGTAGCGAACAGTTTATAGACCATCCGTTAATTAAGTTTCACTTATTTCCATCGTCAATTAGAACAGCTAATGGTCAAAGGGAATCTATACTCGGGTTCATTAAGATACCGGTCTCTTTTGCTGGTAAAACCAACGTAGTAACTTTACATTTAGCACCTAATCTGTCCCAAGAATTGTACTTGGGAATTGATTTCTTTCGGTTATTCGATATCACAATTTCATTTCCTTCATCATCAATAGAATTTTCTTCGTACAATTTTCAAAATAATCATTTGATACATTCAACACAAACTTCCGAACTGACAAGTGATACGCAAATTAGGAACCTGAAACACGTTTTATCTAAGGAACAGCAAGAAACACTAAATGAGGTGATTCGAGAATTTCCTTCATCGGTTATTTTAGGTCTCGGGCGGACTCATTTAGCGACCCATACGATAGACGTTGGTAACGCTAAACCCATCAAACAGCGGCATTACGCAGTTTCACCCGCCGTTCAAGCCGAAATATACGCTGAACTCGATCGAATGTTATCCTTGGGCGTAATAGAAGAGAGTTGCAGTTCGTGGTGTTCTCCTGTCACTCGAGTGCGCAAGCCAAACGGCAAAGTAAGGCTGTGTCTTGATGCACGGAAGGTAAACCAGGTCACGGTGAAAGATGCATACCCCCTGCCACTCATCGATGGATTGCTGGGGCGTCTTAACAATACTAGATTTATTTCAAGTCTGGACCTGAAAGACGCCTTCTGGCAAATCCCGCTCGATGAGGGTTCGCGCGATAAAACTGCGTTCACCGTGCCTGGGCGACCGTTGTATCAATTCACGGTCATGCCGTTTGGTTTATGCAACTCGCCTCAGACTATGTGCAGATTAATGCACCGAGTGATACCCCACGAGCTGCAGCATCGCATCTTCGTATACTTAGATGACTTATTAGTCACAAGTGAAACGTTTGAAGATCATATCCAGTTGCTTAAGTTAGTGGCCAGTTTTCTGAGAGAGGCAAATTTAACTATTAACATAGAGAAAAGTAAATTCCTCTTAAAAGAGATCAATTATTTAGGGCACATTGTAGCCGATGGAGTCCTTAAAGTTGACCCGGAAAAGGTGTCAGCTATAACCAACTATAATCGTCCAAAAACCACTAAACAAGTACGTCAGTTCCTTGGTGTTACCGGCTGGTATAGACGATTCATTCCTCAGTACGCCGAAGTGGCAGAACCTATTACCAGACTTCTTAGGAAAAATAAAAAATTTAAATGGACGGATGAAGCAGAGCAAGCCTTTTGCAAACTAAAATCCGCCTTGTCTTCGTCACCAGTGTTATGCAATCCCGATTTTAATAAGCATTTCTTTATTGAATGTGATGCTTCAAAAGTTTGTGTAGGAAGTGTAATTTATCAAAAATCATCTAATGGCGATGATCGTCCAATTGCCTTCTTCTCAAAGAAGCTTAATGGAGCGCAACGCAATTACAGCGTTACGGAATTAGAGTGTCTGGCGGCGGTGTTGAGCGTCATGAAATTCCGTCAATACGTGGAGGGGTTACCTTTCACGATCACTACTGACCACGCTAGTTTGAAGTGGTTAATGGAGCAAAAAGACCTTTCTGGACGTCTTGCACGTTGGAGCTTAAAGCTCCAGGGATTCGATTTTCTAATTAAGTACAAGAAGGGGCGTGAAAATTTAGTTCCTGATGCTCTTTCGAGAAATACCTTTGATCTTTCCAACGAAAATGGTACCTTATGTGAGTTATTTGATGTTACAGTCACTGACAAGTTTGATGATGATCCAGAATACCTTGATTTGGTTAAAGTTTTAATAGATAACCCTTTACACTGTAAGAATATGAAATTAGATGGCAATCGAATTTACTATAAACCCACTCATTCGCCGAAATATCAAACCTTTTCAGATGTGCCAATTTGGAAGTTATATGTTGCTCAATCTAAAGTTTTAGAAGTCATTGAACGTGCTCATTGTACGCCCAATGCGGCACACTTTGGTTTTAAGAAAACATTAGAAATAATACAACGTTATTATTATTGGCCAGGAATGATCAAAGACGTTTATGATTTTATTATGCGATGTGACTTGTGCAAAGAATGCAAACCTTACAACTCTATATCTCGAACACCAATGGGAAATTTTTATGAAGTTAAACGGCAATTTCAGAAAATTTTTATCGATTTTCTTGGTCCCTACCCTCGTTCGAAAGATGGTAACTGTTATGTTTTTATAGCTGTAGATCAATTTTCGAAATTTGTGCTCTTGGAGCCTATGCGTGAAGCTACTTCTAAAAATGTCTGCAAATTTTTACAAAATCGGCTGTTTAGTGTTTTTTCTGTTCCAGAGACTATAGTGAGCGACAATGCTAAACAATTTACGTCTAAGGAATTTTTAGGCCTTCTGTTTAAAAACGGAGTGCAGCATAAATTGACACCAAAGTACCATCCACAAGCCAACGCTAGTGAACGAGTAAATCGATCGGTGTTATCCGCTATTAGAACCTACGCCCATGATAACCACCGAGACTGGGATAAACATTTACATTCTGTTGGTGCCGCTCTTCGAAATGTGGTACATGAGAGCACTTCATTCTCACCACATTTTCTTACATTTGGCCAAAACTACATTAATCACGGGTCTCAATATAATATTCTTAGACAACTTCACTCGCTAGAGGATCGTGATATTGAGTTAACCGTTATGGAAAGATTAACTTTGGTGCAGCAAGACGTGATAAATAATTTACGAAAGGCATATCAGCAGAATAGTAGGCGATATAATCTAAGATCTCGTCCGCATTCCTACCAGGTAGGACAAGTAGTCTTTGTTAAAAATTATGTACAAAGCAATGCTGCTAATAAGGTCTCTGCTAAATTGTGTCCAAAATTTAAAAAGGCCATTATCCATAAATGCATCGGTAACGTTGCATTCGAACTTCGCGATTTATATAACAAATCATTAGGAATTTACCATGCAAATGATTTGCGCCCTTAATAATTTTCCTTGGTTTTCCTATCACATTCTAATCTGGCCCGGCTAATTGAGACAATCTCATGGGTTTGGGTCGTCCCCACGATTTGTAACGACGGCTCTTGGCACTGTGTTACAATTGAGGGTTGAAAAAAAAAAAAAAAAAAAAAAAAAAAAAAACGAGAAAAAACGTTATAAATGATAACACAATTTTTTTGGTCAGTTCTGCCGAGAAAATTGAATTGAATTTATCTAATTAGTTTATCTGAGTGAAAATAAAAGTAAAAGAAAAAAGCCAAACAAATCTTTGAACCAAAAGATGAGTGATTAGCTGATTACTAATAAGTTAAAGTTATTAATTAGAGATTAATTAGTACTCGTAGATAATAAAATGTAGTTTACAAAACTAATTTTATTGAATGCTAATTTAGTTAAGTTTTTCATGAAAAGATAGAACATTCATGAAGTGATTTACCGAAGCTATAGTACTGTTTCGTACGATAAACGGTTCTTGTTCTTGATGGTCTCAAGTCTTTTTATTTTTGAAAGACACTTGAAGAATGATGATAAATATACATTCGTTTTATTTAATAAATTAAAGTGTATCTATAAATGACAGTTATTGTAAGTAATAATTAAAGTTACAAATTAAAAACAGAAATTATACAAATCTAGAACATGTGAATTAAAACGGTTCTAAGGTCATGAAAAAGTGGCTCTATAAAATAAAAAAAAAAAAAAAAAAAATCTGTTTAAAATATATCTGAATGAATAAAACAATAAGTTAATAATTTACAAAAACAAACTACTTAAGAATCATAAAAATAATTCCACGTGAAATAATTAGTGCTACGAAGTGAATAGACATCACTACCTACAAAATAAGTTAATTTAATTAAAACTACAAAACATAAACTAACAGTTAATAATAATTAAGTACAGTGAAAAACTAAAATTAATTCGACTACTTATAATAATTCAAATTATGGTGTGATAACAACAACAAGTTAAAACAATAAATAAATAAAATTACCAATATATTGGTACAGGGTTACGGTCGACGAAATCACCAGTCAACATCACATCATCAATCAACAATCAGCCCAACAGATAAGATTTTGATTATATTTTGTTTTATTATTATTATTCTTATCATTATTATTATTTGATTAAGAAATAGTAATTAATACTTTGCTATAAGTAATTCTATTTTTTTTTTTTTGTTTCAATAATTTTTTTTAGATTTAAGTGGGTTCAGGTTTTTTTTTTATGCGCATACTTAGGTTAGACTATCCTCTTATATATATATTTTATTTTTTTTAAGTTTAACTTCATTTTTCCATTTATATATATTTCCATTTGTATATTTTGATTGAAATATTATTTGAGTTGTCACTACATGAATGTTTCGCGTTGTGTTTTTTTCATTTTTTTTTTGCTCATTACACTACAGCTAGTGGTCCGATTTGTTTCGCAATTGTTGAATTTCAGATGAATTAAGTGACAATTGGTGGGGATGAGACATGAGTATTTGAAGTAAGTATGTATGTCCTGCTTGTATTCCGTTTTCCTTTCCAGTAGAATTTAATCAGAAAAGTGGTCTTAGCAATGCATTTACATATCTTCGACAACACCCACCCCTATCCCTGAGTCTTAGCCGGCAGAATATGACCACGTCGAAGCTCTATGTAAGTGATTAATTTATTCAGTAACGAATGGCATGTAATTGAACTTGAGTTTCACTCACAACACGTTCATGCCGATTAGATTTGTTACAGTCTTGACAAAAGTAAGTAGTGAGATTTTTAAATAAAACACAAACGGCTTATTATCTTTCAAATATATTTTATACTTATGCCAACGTTTTTTCCAGTGTTCGAAACAGTTGTTAAAGTCTATTGAACGTTAAAGTGTCAAAACGATGTCCTCGGAGCGGTCTCTTGAGTTTCAGGAATAGCTAGAAGTCAAGCGGAGCTAAATCAGGCGAAGGGTAGTTGCGAAACTATATAGTTCGAATTTTTGGCCAAATAGTCACGTCCAACCAATGCAGTGAGAGACGGCGCATTATCATGATGCAAAAACCAAGACTTTTCTGCCGAAAATTTTCGTGATGTCAACAAGATCTCTAATTGTCAATCGACGATTTTTGAGCACCAAATCCTTGACTTCCTTGATGTGGTGTTCATCGATAGACGTTTAAGGCGACGACCTTGGCGTTCTTCGATGTCTACCGACGGACACCACGTCAAGGAAGTCAAAAATTGTCGATTGACTATTAGAGATCTGGTTGACTTCACGAAAATTTTGGGCAGGAAACTCTTGGTTTTTGCATTATGATAATGCGCCGTCTCAGTAAATAATAAATTTTACATAAATATGAGTTTATGATCAATTCAACTCTTTATTCAATGTATGGTTCATCCGCGCCGACGCATTTATCATCCTCAGCCTCAACAACATCCATAACCGAATTATTCTTACTTTCCTCCAAGTCATCCTCTTCTTTAAGCGAATATGATTACGCAGCCTTGTCCATTAATAATATTTTGTACTTGATTCAGCAGGAATAACTTCATATTCGTTACCCACACTTCCTACGTTCGATCTCGACAAGTTTAAGTTGTGCAAAATGTACGTTAGTTTTTCTGCACGATCAAAAGTGAATGGATCACAGATCTCGATGTAGGCATGCTCAAAATATCAACCGCCAAGCACTTAAAGATGAAGTAGAACGCACTACCGCCGACTAAATTTCATCAGAGAGCTTCCTCACTTGCAACCACAAACGATCGTGAAAAAAGTTCGCTTCGAACATTGTAATGCGCCAAAGACTCATATATTTTGTTGACCTTCTATTTTTTGTCTTTATATTTTGTGTGAAGTTCTACGACATTAAAAATAAATTCAATCGCTTCAAGTTTCTGTGATTCAGAAAACCTCTTTCCTCGAATAGCTGGTTCAAGCAAATTTGAGAATACTTATAAATTCTTCGTATTTGGCGCATTTATTTTGTTCAAAAGTTTGTTTTATATTAACAAAACAGTACACCACTTTAGACAAAACAACAAATTCGCAAAATAAGATGGCCATTTAGCAATTGGAGGTAGTACACAGTGAACAATTTCGAATAAGAGATCGTAGATGCATTCATAACTGACTTTACTTTGTCTTCGATAGCCAGCGCCTTCAGGGCATACCTGATGTAGCATGAATGTAGATCGAATGTAGCATGAAAAATGTGCGAGTTTTTTTATTTCCGAAACCATCCGTACGACTGACTGAAAATTTCAAACTGTATCGACAATGAGCAAGTTAAGTTCATAGCCGATGCACCCATACTCGGTAATATAGGGCTTGCTTTTGTTAACCATTTTTCGGGACGCTTTATTGTGCGTTCCATTATCAGTAATAATTACAAATATTACAATAAATTTATAAATCTCGACGTCTTTTAACACCACTTCAACTTTCTCGAAAAGTAACTTTAAAAGCCAAATGTCGATTTTCCTTAGTGAGTAGATTTATAGAAAAAGGCAGGAGTCCCTGCGGATGTTCGACCAAGCATCGGTCTGCAACGTCAGAAGCGCTGGCAATTTTTGGTAAGACTCACCCATCGACGCGATGGTACGCAAGGCCTAACAATTGATTGGAAAGTTGGTATCTCGAAGGAAGTTTATAGAACCTCGCAATTTCTTCAACAAATCAATACAAGCCGACTTTGTGGTTGAGCCTAGTGGAGCTTCAGAAACGAAAATGGTTCGAGTAATAGCTCATCGACCATCTGCTGCTACTATGGTCTCATGTTGTCAACGAAATTTCAGCACACTAGAGGTTTTCATCGACTAAGACGATGCAGCCACTTTTCTAGTTGAAATAGTGATTGGTGTTTACCAGACACAGCGATGGATCATATTCAAGGTCAGATTCCAGCTCTATTACGTATTTGCCAAATGAATATGTCCATGAAACAGGAAAAAGGTGTAGATTATTATATTTTACAGCAAAAATTTGGTGTAGTAGGTTAATAATACATAAGGGAGTATAATGCAGTGGTGTCACAACTCTTTTAGCATTTAAACTAGTTGACTTGTTCGGAAAAAAACATTTTTAATTTATGTTACCGATATTACTTCGGTACACTACTTTGGGTAATATTACATAAAATTACCTATTTTACCGAAAATATTACCGTTTACATCACTACCTACTAAAATAGTCAATCAATTTCGAATCATTTGCTATTATACGTATAAGCTTGTAAATTAAACTTCAAAGTAAGTTCGAGTTTTCTTTACCAATATGATCAATAACAAAAAACTGATTGACCACCATTGGACAAAAATTAGACTAAAATTTGAATTATTTACCAGATTGAGATGGAACAAATATATTTAGTATAAGTTAGCTTATTGTAAGTTTTTTAATTGAAGTAAAATATTTACCTATTTAAATACTCCTTCATCTTCCCACGATAATCACATCCAGCCACCTCACATGCAAAATTTTTCTCCTCAGAATGAACTGCCATATGATTCTTGACTTCTGACTCAGTTCGGGCCGAAAATATACAATCGGCAATTGGACAATAATGACGTTTAGTAACGCATCGATCTCGATGTATATGTAAATGTTGTTTTAAATATTGTCTGTAACAAAATGAATAAAAAAATCACATAAATTATAAAAAATATATACAACTCAGAAGCAAGTAAATAAAATAAGCCAGCAATAATAAAATAAAGTAAGAAGTCAAATTGATGAAGTTAAAAATGTAATAAAAACTATAGAAACTTGTCTCTTGATTGTGATTAATTAGCATATTTAATTGTTAAATTTTATGTATAGACATACAATATGCCATTTTCATGAATTGAATCTAAGTGTTATGTACAATAAATATACAACTGAAATGAAAAAATGGTTTTTCAAGTTTTCATTGCGATAAAGAATTTAGTAAGTGTGACGAAATTTCGAGACTGAGAAAAGTCCATATAGTCAATAACTTTTTCCAATCATTTAAACCCTAATATACTCAACACAATAAATAAACAAGAAATAATAATTTATAGAGTTTTTGTGTTTTTTTTGTACCCACTACGCCGCCAACACAATTAATTTTTGGCCATTAAAAAGAGTCAATTACAATAATTCAATAGTTTTGGACAACAAAAATGTGCAACAAAATGAAAACTGGTTGACAAAAGCTTCCCATTTCAATCCTACATTTTAATTAAAATCGATTTTAAAAATTTATAAGATTGGTCAGTGTGTTTACCACACAACTAAATGAATGTGTTTTTTCCTCTAATGAAGGACAACATCCTGTAAAGTTATTAAAATTTTTTGGTTTTGATGATCATCATGAGGTGATCTTTTCTGTTCGATCGTACTTTTTTTTTTCTTACACAAACTTTAAAAATAAATAAATATTTGACATTTTCATCCAAAAAATAACACAAAAATTTAATTTATCGCTTTTTTATTTTGAGAATCAAACTAAAAGTAAAAAAAAAAAAAAAAAAATCCTCGTGCACGAAATCTTTATTTATTGTGACAGCAAAGGCACCCAAAAAATTTTTTATATTTTTGCATGGCGAGATTTTTAACATTTTGATTTCTCGTGCATTCGTCTCGTTTAATGGAAGTTGTTTTCTTTTTTTTTTTGGTAAGAAGTCTTTGTCTTTCTCTCATCTCTCACCTTGTTTTCTTAATTTTGTTTTTCTTATTTCAAATTATTGATTTGATCTTTTATTTTATTTAAAAAAAGAAAACAAATTAAAATTTAACACACACACATATATGCTATATAAACATTCAAATGAATGAACAAATGTTACGGAAAGTTGTTACCAATAAATAATCGTTTGTGGGTTTGATCGATGATCAAAAACACTTTGATCTATACAGTTTTAATAATATTTTAAGGTTAATTAGAAAAGATTTATTTCTTCCGATCGCTAACGCTAAGATTAAGACTAATACCGGGTATAACAT
Organism: Tipula vernalis; assembly: GCA_958295665.1. NCBI lineage: Eukaryota > Metazoa > Arthropoda > Insecta > Diptera > Tipulidae > Tipula > Tipula vernalis. The sequence continues at coordinate 42,386,318 of OY282558.1, read as the reverse complement.
GAATTTACATATGTGTCATACTCAAATTATCTATTTGGCGCCCATTATGGGGATTAAAACAAAACATGAGATTATAGTTGTAAGATCTTTGAATGTTCAGTTCAGCTCATGGTTTGATCAATTCATTTGACCTGCCCTTATCAGTCATAATTCTGATTTACTCTCTCATAATTGTAGTTAAGTACATTTCGACTAAGATTTAAGATTTTTTGTTTAAAATAAGGCAGAAAAGGATGCTTTGCAAGAAATCGTGGTGAAATAATATTGCAACACGATTTTTAAATTGCACTACGGTTCAATATCCACTTCTACTCCAGTTCCACATTATTCTTAGAAAATATTATTAAAATTGATTTAATTTCATTCAAAAAGCCCCAATTTTATATTTTTACGAACTGCTTTTAGCTTGCCTGCAAAACATGAAATTACGAATGTGAAGTTTTCGACAAATAACAAAAGCTTTATATGTATTAGTACGCGATTACTCACAGAGTTTTCCGATGGACATGATGCATATGAAAAGTTAGCTAGAGACATACTACATAAATAAAGTACTATTAGTTTAAAAAAATTATTCGTTTTATGGTTTGCGGAGTGCTTAGTGTTAACATTTTAATTAACATATTATTGTAATATTTTAATTAGTGGAGCGAATTTTAATTTTTGATATAAAACAGTATGGCCGGATTAACATACTGTTGATCTGTCGTTAAAACAGAAAATGTTTTCATGTCGTCGTGTATTTCCCAATTATTATTCGGCTTTTTAATTATGGCTGTGTAGTGTTTCAAAATTTGGCTATAATTTAGGATTGCTGTTAAACTGAAATCTTCCATATCCAACTTAATTTTTGCTTGAATTTCATTAATTTTTATATTATAATTAATATTATTGAAAGATTGCACGTCTGCTATAGCAATCCCATAATCACTAATTATTTTATAGACAGTTAAGTTACCACCACATCCAGAGCAAGTTAAGGTTCCAAATGAGATTGAACTTTCAACATTGCGAAGTGTGTTTTCGTTGACCGTAGGTAGCAACTGTAAGAATTTCTAATTCGAACCAGGTCTTCTACAATACATTTTTGATAGACTGATGTGGGTTGCGGTATCAATTTATCTATTAAGTATGTAATTTGACATTCTGCATCTAGTATTTTGGTATTGAGTTTATTCCTTCGAACACATCGAATAATTTGTTCGTGCGTGTGTCATACGTTTCAAGGTGGAGGTTTTTCGATGAAATAATTTTAGAAATAAACGTAAAGAAACCTGAAATTATTTCGTTAAATTTAATTTTTAAAATTTCATTGTCGATACCCATGCAGACAAAAATTTGGGTAAGAGAATCAAACCCACATGTGTTGACCACCGATATATTTTCTTCACCGTAAATTTTAGAAAAACCGTTTTTTAATACAGGCACTCTTTCAACGTTAAAGCCTTTGATTTTCCCGTCATTTTTCGGAACAGCTTCAAAAAATTTCTGATTTTTATATCTGTTTAGCACGTTCCTACCGATATGTTTTGGTGAATTATCTAAACGTCTAATCTTTTTTCTCCACTGCTCTTCGGTGCTCATATTATCTGAATTACCTTTACAATTAGTAGTTTTCGGGGTTGTTACTAACGGTTCGGGCATTTTTATGGATTTAATTTTTTGTTCGCATCTATATTTTAAAATATTTACAACGCGACCTGTTTTCATTCGTTTGTTTAGTAAATAATGGTTTTTTACTGCACTAAACCAATTTTCTACTACAGCGTTAAATATATTGCCGCTGAGACCAAACAGATTCGAAAAAAAATTGGCCCATAATATTACGTACGAAAAATATTTTTTAATTAAAAATTGTACGAAGTCATCACAGAAAAATTTATTTACTTTTGCGCCGCGCTCTGTTTGGATTTTTGTTTTCACTTCTTCGTAAATTGCCCAGTATTTTAAATAAAAGGGGTTTGTGTAGTACTTTCTGGCCAAATGGTGATGCTGTGATTGATCTGTTCTTCCGACTTAGAACCTTCGAAATCAGCATAATGATCATCATACAATTTACCTAATTTGTCAATGAACATTTTGTATGCTAATTTACTACTTTTAGTAATTTTAGGTGAGCACATGATACAGCAAAATTGTCTGAATAACTCGTCTACACAACTTATAGACTTGGCGCAAAGCATAGCGCAGAAAAAGTCTAAGAGTAAGTTTCGGTGGTCAGCAACTATATTAGGCAGCTTTTTTTTAGTTTGGACTGTAATAATATTAATAAAATGTGAACAGCAAATAAATATAGGTATAACTGCTCTTTTTAATAGCGACTGATTTTGTATCAAATTAAAATGATACTGAATATATTCAGTCATACTCATTAAATTAAAGGTATTATTTATTGCGTTTATTAGAGCCCACGACCAATCAACGACAAAATAATGATCTTTTAATGGTTTAACATTGATTTCAATTTCTTTCCTTACGTCCAACAAAAATTTACTTAAAGTCCAAGCATCATGTTGGCACGATATAAATTCGGCGATTGGAATAATATTACAGTTAACTTTTATAACACAAGCGTAATATAATATTCTTTTGTAGATATGTTCTTTATGGCAGGTCGGTATCTTAACAATGCCTCCGGTTGCATCAAAATGAATTGCTTTAATTGTTTCTTGTTTTAAAAGAGAAATTTGCTCATTTCGCAATAGCACCACTTGTAGGGGTTCTGTTACAGAATATATAAACCGATTTGTTTTAGTCTGTAAACAACATTGATAATAAATATCCCCCAAATCGCAATCTCGCACAAGATCATCTCTTTTATAAAATTCTGATTTTATTTTTCTTAAAACTGCTGGTGTGGTCATGTCCTGAGTATTACCCTTTTGATACAGTTCCAGATTAGTTGAATTTACCAAATCCAAATATGTGTTGTGTGCACTCTTGTTTTCTGAAATTAATTTCATTTTCTGTCGCCGTAATCCGCGATATTGCCTAAATACCTTTTCGGAAGAATGAATAATTTCGCCTTCGTTGCCTCTGGTGTAAACTCGCATTTCATTATTTTTGAATGCTTCAAATTTATATTTTTGCTTGTGCAAAATGTCTTTACACGACCCATACACTACAATTTTTTTATGTTTTTTAGAAAGCACATGCATAGTTTGAAAAGTGATACCACCCGGATTTTGATGTTCCTTTAAAATGCGATGAATTAATTCTCTTATTTCGCATTTGGTGAGGAATTCCAGAGGCTCGTTAAAATGAACCGAAAATTTCAAATTCCAGTTAAAAATTGAATTTTTTAAAACCTTTACATTGGGGTGTATTGGAATTAATGGTAAGTGTTCATTATTATTTATACTATGCCCAACCACCGATATTTTTTTGATAGAGTATGTCTCTAGCTAATTCCTCATATCCGTCATGTCCATCGGAAAACTCTGTGAGTTGGCCAATCTTCGGAACAGTTAGCAAATAATTTCAATTTTTTTTTGTTGTAATTTTCAATTTTCGAGTGCAATAACAAAAGGGTTAACCCCATCGTATGCCCAACCACCGATGTTTTTTTGATAGGGTATATCTCTAGGTAACTCCTCATATGCGTCATGTCCATCGGAAAACTCTGTGAGTTGGCCAATATTCGGAACAGTTAGCAAATAATTTCAATTTTTTTTGTTGTAATTTTCAATTTTCGAGTGCAATAACAAAAGGGTTAACCCCATCGTATGCCCAACCACCGATGTTTTTTTGATAGGGTATATCTCTAGGTAACTCCTCATATGCGTCATGTTCATCGGAAAACTCTGTGAGTTGGCCAATCTTCGGAACAGTTAACAAACAATTTAACATTTTTTTTGTTGTAATTTTCAATTTTCGAGTGCAATAACAAAAGGGTTAACCCCATCGTATGCCCAATCACCGACGTATTTTTGATAGAGTATGTAGCTAGCTAACTCCGCATATGCATCCTGTCCATCGGAAAACTCTGTGAGTTGGCCAATCTTCGGAACAGTTAGCAAATAATTTCAATTTTTTTTTGTTGTAATTTTCAATTTTCGAGTCCAATAACAAAAGGGTTAACCCCATCGTATGCCCAACCACCGATGTTTTTTTGATAGGGTATATCTCTAGCTAACTCCTCATATGCGTCATGTCCATCGGAAAACTCTGTGAGTTGGCCAATCGTCGGAACAGTTAACAAACCATTTAACATTTTTTTTTGTTGTAATCTTCAATTTTCGAGTGCAATAACAAAAAGGTTACCCCCATCGAATGCCCAACCACCGATGTTTTTTTGATAGGGTATATCTCTAGGTAACTCCTCATATGCGTCATGTCCATCGGAAAACTCTGTGAGTTGGCCAATCTTCGGAACAGTTTGCAAATAATTTCAATTTTTTTTTTGTTGTAATTTTCAATTTTCGAGTGCAATAACAAAAGGGTTAACCCCATCGTATGCCCAACCACCGATGTTTTTTTGATAGGGTATATCTCTAGCTAACTCCTCATATGCGTCATGTCCATCGGAAAACTCTGTGAGTTGGCCAATCTTCGGAACAGTTAACAAACCATTTAAAAATTTGTTTTTGTTGTAATTTTCAATTTTCGAGTGCAATAACAAAAAGGTTACCCCTATCGTATGCCCAACCACCGATGTTTTTTTGATAGGGATATCTCTAGCTAACTCCTCATATGCGTCATGTCCATCGGAAAATTCTGTGAGTTGGCCAATCTTCGGAACAGTTAGCAAATAATTTCAATTTTTTTTTGTTGTAATTTTCAATTTTCGAGTGCAATAACAAAAGGGTTAACCCCATCGTATGCCCAACCACCGATGTTTTTTTGATAGGGTATATCTCTAGCTAGCTCCTCATATGCGTCATGTCCATCGGAAAACTCTGTGAGTTGGCCAATCTTCGGAACAGTTAACAAACCATTTAACATTTTTTTTTGTTGTAATCTTCAATTTTCGAGTGCAATAACAAAAAGGTTACCCCCATCGTATGCCCAACCACCGATGTTTTTTTGATAGGGTATATCTCTAGGTAACTCCTCATATGCGTCATGTCCATCGGAAAACTCTGTGAGTTGGCCAATCTTCGGAACAGTTAGCAAATAATTTCAATTTTTTTTTTTGTTGTAATTTTCAATTTTCGAGTGCAATAACAAAAGGGTTAACCCCATCGTATGCCCAACCACCGATGTTTTTTTGATAGGGTATATCTCTAGCTAACTCCTCATATGCGTCATATCCATCGGAAAACTCTGTGAGTTGGCCAATCTTCGGAACAGTTAATAAACTATTTCCAGTTTTTGTTGTTGTAATTTTCAATTGCACCAAAGGGAACTCATTTATTATAAATAGATAGTGTTAAATTTATTATTTTTATTTGACATTTTCATGTACATAATCCAATTTTTATTTTATAATTTACTGGTTCAAGACAATCTACTGATGGTTATTTTATATTTTTTGCGTTTGAAATGGTATCTCTTTATAGAATTTTCTTACATTGCTTTCGCCGACTGTTTCACCAATACTTATATCTTTTTGTTAATTTAACAAATTTCATATACATATATATTTTGTTATTTTTGTCGGAAACTTCACAACCGTATGAAATTAGGGTTTTCTGTGGAAATATGTGGAACATATAGATTTGAACTACTGGCAAAGAGAATACACATCATGACATCATATTTGTGTATCTTGAAAAACTTTGTTATTGTTTTGTAATTTGTGTATCTTTTAATAACATGCCAAAGAGAAGAACGGCTAACATTGGTCGTCGAAGTCAGTCAAATGTTCGCAGAGCTACCTCACGAGCTAATCGCACCAACGACCAGCGAGCGACAGATAATGATAATAGTCGTATCGGTATGTCTGAATTACGTTTGAGACAACAGCGAGCGCGACAAAATGAACATGAGCGATCGCGCCGACGTATCGCTCCTGTAAATCTGGAACGAGCAGCGTACCGTTACAATCCGGAAATCGATTACAGTGATGAAAAATCAGTAAAAATTGGAGAAATGTCAGTCGTTTGTCGGTACTGTAAGGCATTAAAATACAGCGGCGAATCTTCTGGGTTGTGTTGTGCCAGTGGAAAAGTGAAATTGCCACAATTGGTTCCACCACCAGATCCATTACGATCATTAATCTCTGGAACGAGTAGTGAATCTACACATTTTTTGACCAATATTCAAAAATATAATAATTGTTTTCAAATGACGTCCTTTGGTGCAACGCATATTGTGCAGGGGAATTTTATGCCCACTTTCAAGGTAATTGTTACAACATAATCCTTATCTTTCATTCAACATTTAACATATTCAAAAAAAAAAAACAGATCCAGGGACAAATATATCACTTACTTGGAGCACTGTTGCCAGTACCAGGTGCGGACTATCAATTTTTACAAATTTATTTCATGGGAAATTCAGATGCAGAAGTTGATCAGCGTTGTGCTCACAATCCAACGACAAAGCGAGATATTGTGAAACGATTGCAAACGTTTCTTCATCAGAACAATGAATTAATTAAAACTTTCAAAATGGCGTTAGATCGAATGCCATCTGACAGCCATAATATTGTCATACGGGCTGATAAAACGCCTGCGGGTGAGCACGCAAGGAGATTTAATTCGCCTACAATTGATGAAGTGGCTGTTGTTATTGTCGGAGAAAATTTGCAATCTAGAGATATTGTGCTTCATCGTCGAGATAATAAATTAAAACGTGTATCCGAAACGCACAGGACTTACGACGCGCTACAATACCCATTAATTTTTTGGCAAGGTGAAGATGGATACCACTTCAACATTAAAATGGTTAATCATGAAACAGGTAATTGTGTTATGTCCGAAAGAATATAACAACCCGGATATAACAATTGACATTGATTTTAATACATCTAATCGTACCTCCATTATGATTGCAGGCGTTGAAACCAATAAAAAAGTTAGTGCTATGAATTTTTATTCATACAGACTCATGATCCGGGAAGGTGAAATGAATCACATTCTGATGTATCGCCGTCTTTTCCATCAGTTCGCGGTTGACATGTATGTCAAAATTGAAACTGAACGATTGACATACATCCGCTTAAACCAACAGCAACTCCGATCTGAAGAATACATTCATCTCCGCGATGCTATCAATGCTGACAGAGATGCAAACAACGTCGGAAGAATGACAATTTTGCCGGCAACTTACATTGGAAGCCCGCGCCATATGCACGAGTACGCGCAAGATGCAATGTCGTATGTTAGACAGTATGGCCGACCAGACCTATTCATTACATTTACCTGTAATCCCCAATGGATTGAAATTAAGAAGGAACTATTACCAGGTCAAACACCAGTCGATAGGCATGACATCATCGCCAGAGTTTTTAAACAAAAATTGAAATCTCTCATGGATTTTATTATAAAGCAACGTGTGTATGGCGAAGTCCGTTGCTGGATGTATTCCGTTGAATGGCAAAAGCGTGGTCTACCTCATGCGCACATTTTGATATGGTTAGTTGATAAAATCAGGCCAGATGAAATCGATTATATTATTTCAGCTGAAATCCCCGATGAAACTGTTGATCCAAAATTGCATGCAGTAGTAACTAAAAACATGATCCATGGGCCTTGCGGTGTTTTCAATACCACTTCTCCCTGTATATCGACGGTAAATGTTCCAAAAGATACCCGAGAGACTTGCATGCTGATACCATCACAGGTAATGACGGATACCCATTGTATCGTAGACGATCAGTTGAAGATAATGGACGATTTGTTGTTGTGAAGGCTAAAGGACAACATTTATATGTAGACAATCGTTGGATTGTCCCATACTCACCAATATTGTCTAAAGCTTTTGACGCTCACATCAATGTAGAATACTGCAATTCCGTCAAATCAATCAAGTACATATGTTCCTTTATATATTCCGTCCGCAGGACAGTCCTAATTAGCAAAACAAATACATACATATATTGTATAAAATGAAAACAAAATATTCATTGTACGAATATATCTATTCCATTTTACAATGGAATTATAATATGAATTAGTAAGAGAAAGTTTATGTTAGTTATAAATAGTAAAATAATCTTTTTTGTTTTTGTTCGAAAGAGAAAACCAAATAAAAAATATATGTTTATCCTATTTCGTTTGCCATCACCAAATAATTCTGAAATATTTTAAGATTTCTAGTTCATATACAAAAGAGGTGCATATAAGATGTTCCTCTTGATGTGTATTCTCTTTGCTACTGGTTAATAGTTTTCGTATTGCAAAGGCAAGAAACTTTGCCAAAAATTGGATTTGCCTTTACAATCGCTGTACACAAATGAAACAAAAGTGATAATGAATTCACTTCATTTTAGGCAGTCAATATTAAACTGAACATACGTTATTTTCTAGGAACTATCTTAGAATCTCTACTATTTGATGAAATTGATGAATGGCTTAAGATACAATCCGAACACAAATACGTATACATACTACTAAAGCTTACTTTGAAAGAAAAATTTAAGATTTGAAACGGGCTCATGACATTCAATATCTCCTCCATTACTAAAACGCTGAAGCATAGAAAATGGACGAATTTTTATTAACAATTATTTCGCGAATAATAATTTTGGATTTACAAAAAACTCTTTATGGTTGATTCCTAGGTCGGTTGAGTAGGGTTTACCAAGCGTACAAATCACATTTCTTTGCAAAGAGATTTAATTTTAAATATATTTTTTAATCTATGATGTCTTTTGGTGGAAAGCGCTACTAGCTTATAGCCTCTCTTTTTAATTTATTTTTTTCAAAAGTTCAGTAATCATGAACATTTTGGAGTTTGAAATTTTTGAAAATATTCGTGTTCTCTCTAACATTCTTTATCACACTGTTAATAATTACAAATTTTATTAATTAAAAGGAGTTTCAAAAAGTTCCTATTTGGTGATATTTTTATTTACAAAGACTACCTAGTTTCGAGCAAACCATGCTCATCGTCAAGAGCAAGATTTACTCGCAACTAGACGTTGAAATAAGTATTATACTACAAAATAGAAAGATTTTAAAACCTACTTTGATTTTGATAAAATTTGAAATTAAATTACGCATATTCAAGCTTTTTTCATAAATTGGTAGCATGATTCCATATGTATTTAGCAAATACCTCAAACACATCTGCCCCTTCGCAAAAGAAAGTTGTATGTTTTGTGTTTAAAGCTTTTTACAATAACCACATGTCAAAATCATTGAAATAAGGGTTTCAAACCCCGCCAAAAAAATATTGGGTTCGGGATCAGGTTGGAGTTCAAGAAAAAATAAATAAAATAAAATATTTCATAACAAATTTACTTTTAATTGAATTCATTATGACGTTAAAATGAACCCGAACCCGAATTTTGATTTGGTTCATGTTCACAAAAGTATAAAAAAAATCCCCACGCCAGACCAGGTTTAGGTTCGAGTTCGGTTCGAAACCTTGTATTAAATAGATATTTCGAAACCTTATTTTTTGCGAGGTAAACGGAATTTCACAAATGTTGCAGAACTTCTTCATCAAATAATTTATTAATAGTTTAATTCAGTTGTACGATGATAAAAACTGGATCGAAAGTGTATAACTTTTTAAAAATTACTTCATTTGCATCTTCTACAATCAGCAAATATTTAGTAACCGTTACTGTTAATTTAGTTTCTTTTCTATAACTCCTAATTGCCTCTTAATGGCTCTCACCTCTGACCAACCTCATTAAGGGGTTCCTTAATTAGAGAATTTATTCGAATATTTCTGTCTGCATTGATAGCATATGTTACCTTTACGATATGACGAGGCCGAAACGAAGGTGAACAAGCACTATTTCGACGAATTGGTGAAGTTGTTTTCCTCCTTATTACTGCATTTATTGCATATTTTATCCAAAAATTCCGCATATTTTGAAAAAAAATTTTGGACCTTGAGATTTTTAGAGATTTATTTGTTTTGAGGTCCCCTGAGTCCGAAAAAGTGGGTTTCGAAATGGTGTCTGTCTGTCTGTATGTCTGTCTGTCAGTCTGTCTGTCTGTCAGTCTGTCAGTCTGTCAGTCTGTCAGTCTGTCAGTCTGTCAGTCTGTCAGTCTGTCAGTCTGTCAGTCTGTCAGTCTGTCTGTGCCCTCCCTACAGCCCAGATGGTTTAACCAATCGAACTGAAACTTCAGATTTAAGCTTTTTTGATAAATTGGGAGGTCCCTGTGAATTTTACTCTAAATCGGCTAACCGGAAGTGGCCACTCCCTTGGTCCAGAAAATTTATTTTGCAAATATCTTAAAAAATATAAGGTTAACAAAAAACTACTCAAACAAAATGTTTCCAAAAATTAAAAACAAATAAAAATAAAAAATAAAAAATTTAAAAAAAAAAATTAAAAAAAAAAATTACATTTCTCAAAATTCTCTATTCGTAAAAGAAAGTCGTGTGTTGGCCACATCTCCATTTTTTTTGTTGTGACATTTCGTCAAAAATAAATATAACCGATATCATAACCGATAAGACAAAATTAAAGGAAATTAAATTGAATCAATTTCCCTCTTCAAATAATTTATTTTGTAGGTTTCCAAACATTAAATTCGTTAGTTTCATTTCAGTCCCTTTCGTTTTCGCCTATATACCTGGGCTTACACTCAAATTTGTCTAGACATCTCTCAAACGAGAAATAGGTTTGCAGAAAAATCAAGCATAGATTTCCTATCATTGTGATTACCTATCATTGCCCATCAAAGCCTAAACTAAACATTATATTTAGGTTAGGGCAGTTTTGTGAAAGTCGAAAATTTAACCCATTGGCCAACTGGACTACTTTAGTGATTTCAGAACCAAGATATTTTTTTTTTAATTTTATTGAAACGAATGACGTTGGGCATTTAAGTCCTTACGTGATTATTTCTTACTTAGATTTTCAGAGATACCATAATACTACCTTACACTTAGAAGCTTTTATAATTTTTTTCTGTTACAAGCGCCATCATGCTACTTGCACGAAAGTATTTAACAACCGAAATTATTCACCGTATACCAGTAACGCCTGAAAATATTTGTACAATTTTGTTTGCATTTTCCATTGAAATTAAACCGAAAATAAATTTCGTGCGAATAGCACGGCAAAGGCCTAGGGCAAAGTTTTTATGACATAGATAACTTTTATCAAAAGGCAATACTGAATACAAGAAGGTAGTTAGACTTGCGGATAGTTTTGTAAAGTTAAACGATATCTCGGTTAGACATTGTATATCTTGTAAAATCGGAAGAATTTATTACGAGAATTCAAAATAACTGTTAAATAATTTTCAAATCTCTTTTAGATTATGACATTGAAGGAACGTAAATCTTGTGACCCGCAGGTTACATCAAACATGTTTGCTGATTTAGCAAGTTAGCTTGTTTGCTGAGTCTAGAGCTTTTAATGTGTTCGTTTGTTGGAAATATTTTACTTGACCAAATCGATGCAGACTGTATACTGGAATCAATTAAATTAAAGCCACCGAGTAGCAACATTATGCTCCGACCTAAAATATTTTTATGTCAGTTTTAATTGTTTTTTATTCTTTATTTTATTGTTATCTCGTTATCATTGTATCTTATGTTAATGTACTCAAATCAAAATTGTAGACTTTTCTCAAATAAAATAAATAAATAGTATCGATAGCACGAATATTTCTATGGGTTACTCAATTACTCATTATTTCTTACTTAGATTTTCGTACATCCGCATTATTTTCTGTTAATGACCATTAAAATTTCTTATAATTTTTTTCTGCTTCAGGGCAAAGTTCCTTAAAATATTTAGAACTCATATCAAGGGGCAAAATTATATATACCATATGACGGTAGTTAGATTTGTGGACAGAGTGTAAACATTATCTGGGCTAGGTGCATCTTGTAAAATCGAAAACTTATTCTTTGATGTGACAAAAGAATCCGTTTGTCACAAAAAACTACCATGTTTCTTACAATATGATAACGAATTTGGATTTGCACAGTTATCCTTATGATTCCCTGCCTTTAGTAATAAGAAAAACATTTAGAGACCTCTCTGTTTAACACGCAACTGACTAAAAATATCTAAATACTCCCGCGGCAAATGTTTCGGAAATATTTTTCAAATTTTCCGAATTTTTGACTGTGTGAAGTATAATAGCCGATTTAGACGTACCAACATTTTTTCCCCAACAAAAAATGAAGATATTAGTATATTACGATTTTTGTTTGTAAGACAAGAACAAAAATATAATCAAACAAAATTTTGTTGGATTTTTTGTTTTCTTTTTTTCCAATAATGTTACTATAAAAACAAATTTGACTATAAAATATAGTATACTCGATCCGAGTATATTTTATAGTAACAAATAACAACAAACATAGCGCTTTATTTTATTTTTTAAAAATTTTAGTAATAAAATAAAATTTACGTTCGAAAATTTTTCATTTTACGTGGAAAATCCATAATTTTGCCAAATAAACTAGTATCGCCGCCGTATTTATCAAAAATTATATCATCGATTTTATACTGCCAAAAAATTATGGTATGACGAGATTTTTGTTGTATACTTTCCTCTTTTCATCACGTGTACAATTTTTTGTATTGCATGTAGCTCTCAGTGCCAACAAAAAAAATGATTGAAAAAAATGTTGGTACGTCTAAATCGGCTATAAAAAGTTGAATTCCCAATACTTCGATAAAGCCCCCCTATGTCACTATGAAAAATTGACTGAGCTGACTTGAAGTTAGAATAAGACAAAAAAATAATCCATCAGAGAAACAAAGACAAGGTATTGTGTTATAGTTTTTTTATAGCAAATTTTATGGATACATTTTGACCGCAAGCAAAAACATAACCAAGAATTATTAAAAAAAATTAAGAATTAGTGTTAATTCGAGTATTTTTACGATTCAAAATAATCTAAAAATTTAATTATTATTAATACTCATATCAGAATTATTTTATTCAAATTATTTCCGTCATAAAATACAAAATAAAAAATTCTTTCCCATAAAAATGCCAAACAATTAAAATTATCAGTGTGTGCGAGAAATATTCTTCATCGGTACACAATATTTATGAACATGTATTAGTTGGACTGCCATAAAATGTTCTCGATTTGATACTTTTTTTTAATTTGGATCTCAGTGCACTAACACAGATACTTTGACTGACTCCGTTGTGTGTCTCGTTCACACAACCACCGATTTTATATTTTTATATCAAGTTAATTTTACTGACAAACTTTGAGAACTTTTTATAGGAGTGTCACTAACACACGTACATAAAATTTGTATATGATGACAAATAATTCTCACACACACTAATAATTTTAATATAATGACGATTTTATGGTAGAGATTTTTTAAATTTTTTATTCTGTGACGGAAATTGTTCGAAAAAATGAAATTCTGATATGAGTATTAATAATATTTAATTTTTTAGATAGTTTAGAGACGAATAAAAAATCGAATAATACTAAATACATAATTTTTTTAGCAATTATTGGTTATGTTTTGGTTTGTCAAATTTACCCTTAAAACTTTTGCTATAAAAAAATAAAAATAAAACACACCTTGTGTCTGTCTATTATATGGTGTTTGATTTTTATTTTCTCTTTTTGGCGTATTTTACTATTCAGTAAAATTTTCCCATGGAATAGCACCTTTAAGCCGATATTCCATAATGAAAAATTTACTGACTGCTGGAAAAAATCAAAGAAGACAAAAAAAAATGTTACATTAGAGTCATATATTATAGAGATGTATATCCGCCATTACCCACTTTTACTAAGGAAAATTTTGGACTCATTTTTTTAACCTTCATTTGAAAATACGGGAGGTTTATAGTGGTTTTATCAAGTTTTGATCGATACAGTGGCTTTGATGTCGAAACATGACAGTGTACAAAATTAATATGGTTTTTTGACATTTTACAAATGTCATATTTGTCATTGGAGAATGAGGTAATAAGTTTATATATTTTTTTTTTAATTATTATTTCATAAGTCTGTTTTATTTATTTTTATTTAATTTTTTAATTTTTAGAAATCAAAATACGAACATAAGAAGTATAAAAGTAAAAAGTTGTATTAATGAATTAATTTTTTTAAACAACATTTTAATTTCTTAATACTTTTAGGTTAGGTAATTAGAACAAAGAAGTAGACGAGAAGTAGAACTTAAAAATAGTTCCAGTAGCCCTAAATCTTTAAGGATTGAAATTACTAACATGCGGCCACAGCCAAATCAAACCCAAAATTAATTATGTTATATGCTCGAAAGTGGGGTAGGTAATTGAAAATATGATAATTCAAGTTTTGTTTGAAAAATTCACGATGAAAATTGAAGGGACAACGGAAGATCAAGCAAGAAAAGCTTTACAAATACTCGTATTGGCATCACGGTAAACATAAACTTAATTAAGACTTTAGTTTTCGAAAATCTGAATTCATCTTTAATTACAGCGCATCAAATTCAGTCGCCCAGGCGAATGTCCAATTCTTCAGGATTATGGTCTTCTTGAATTTGAAATGAAAGATCCTAGAGTTTATTCATCCGTACTAACGTTGTTACTAAATTTAGTACACGACAAAGATGATTCCAAAATTAGGCGATTCACTCCAAACGACCAACTCGTTCAAACTGTTAAAGAAACTTATGTACGACTGTATTTTGGAACGGAAAATTTTAAAAATTTCGATCCCATTACCGCATCCGTATTTGATTTTATTTATCAAGTATCACAATCACCAGATAAAGTAACAGAAGAAATATTATATGAAATTTTACAAAAGATCGAGAAAAAATCGGTTGAATGGTTGACCGAGGACGAGAATAATAATAATGTTGGCGACGAGATTTTGAAGCTTTTGCTGACACAGACCATTTACTTGATTGGATTCCATGTATTCCAAGAAGGAAATGATATTTTTACATATGGATGTGTACCTACAGCAATACAAAATACCGATATGAGTTGCACAGGGGTCGCGAAAAAAAAATGTTAGACGCATCGAAAGGCATTAAACGCATTAAAGCGATTAACGCATTAAAGCGATTATCGAATCATGGAAGAGAACCAAATGAGGTATAGTAATTTCTTGGCTGTGCCGGTAAAATATTCGTCGCTAAAAATGTTTTTTTTTAAAACTAAATTTTAGAAGGAAGTAATTCAGAGTGCCAAAGCTGATGACCGGATTGGCCGAAGCAATAAATTAATTATTCGAAAAAGTTCTTCTATATTCGGACGATATTATATTCCAAAAATGTGTGACGCCTATTTTTGAAATCTTTGTATCCAGGACGGAATCAAGACAGTTGTTTGTTGGCTGCGGTTACTGCAATTTTTCGTTTTATGTTCGTGTCCGCAGATTACTGTGAACAAAATATGACGTCCTTAATTACGATGCTGTGTGAGAGTAAAATTCAAAAAGTCAAAATAAACATAATGATTGGCATTATCGATCTCAGGTTCGCTTCCCGAATATCGTTGGAGTGTGAACGGCACAAATTTATTCAATTTTATATGATAAGGATAATGAAGTACGACTCATTGCCGTAAAAATGTTGTCACATTTAATTATACAAGGTGAAGGAGCAAATATCTGGGGTGCGATTATGTAAGCATTACGAGTTTCGAGTTTCTCGAAATTACGACAAAACGCTTACAAAGAATCTCTTTTCTTTTCTTTAACAAAAATCTTTTTAATCATTAGGATTTGTCTGTCGTATTTAAAAAGGTGTTCGAGCAAAACAACAATAACAAGTCGCAATTACGAGAACTCGTAGTTATACATAAATCGTGTTTTGTCTCAATTTCGAGAAACTCGAAACTCGTAATGTTCACATAATCGCACTCATGTACGTATCTATTACAATATTTCACGTGCAATCGATTTGGGTTCAATATTGTTTTTTAATCAAATTAATAATTATATATTGTGCAATTATAAAAAAAATATTTTATATATTTTTTCCTGTTTGAGATTTGTATTTTACATAATTTATTAATTATTATTATTCACCTCTATTATAATTGGCGAGTCGATCGACAATCGTTTTTCATATTGTTAATATCAAATGAGAAAACGAAAACACAACAGAGAGTCGTGTTGATTATCGATCGACTCAATCATAATAGAGGTGATTATTAAATTATATACATATTATCAATATTGATTTAATATCAAAATAATAAAAAAAAATTATCCTTCGCAATACAATCTTTTAATCTCAAAAATAGTTCCATTTCCACCATGCTATTCCACCTTATCTTAGAATAAAATGTTAAGGAGGGCTATCGTACGTGTTGCTCTTTTACGTATTTTTGAATTAAGGAGTTTTTTATTGGAGACTTTTTGAAAATTTCAACAATCCGACGAACCAAATTATTTTAAATGGGATCTCATATGATATTCCCTGGCATTTACTAATGATTCTATGACGTTATTTTCGTGTGATCCACATCATATTTACAATTGGATTCGAAGTCAGTTTCTTGATTAATCTGCCCATCTTAGTCAATTTGTTTATAAATAATACCTAATCGAATTACTTTTTTGAAACCAAATCAATATTTTTTAGAAATTATCCAAAATAATTAAAAATCGATTCTCGGGAAATCATGCGAATCACTCTCTTGTAAACAGGTTGAGGGGCAGAAAATTTGAAGAGCCAAACAGTTATTTCTGAGAACTTTATTATTAATGGTTCATATATATTACACATTATTATCAAATTTCTTTAAATTTTAATATAATAAAATTTGATAAAAAAATAAAACATTAAATATAATAGCTATAAAAAAAAACTACTGTAAATCACAATAACAATAATTAAACTGTCAATATAATGACAATAACAGTGTTCCTCTTTGACAGAATTATTGCACTGTTAAAAATATTTTCAAAATTGAAAAAAACGTGGCTAAATTCAATATGTCAAAAAAATACGGGAGGATAAAAAAACGTTTAGTCCACGCAATGGCGGATATATATACTTTATAATATATGTTAGAGTGACAAAGAAAAACAATTTTTTTATTTTTTATTTTATAGCAAAATTGTATGGATAAATTTTGGCAGCAAACAAAAACATAACCAACAAATATGAACAAAATTATGCGTTATTCTTAATTCGTATATTTTCACCTCTCAAAATTATCTAAAAAATTAAATATTATTTTCACCCATATCAGAATTATTTTTTTTCATTTATTTTCCGCCACAGAATAAAATATAAAATATATCTTTACCATAAAAATGACGTACTATGAAAATTAATATTGTGTGCGAGAACATAAAATTTATGTAGATGTGTTAGACGGTTACAATAAAAAGTACTCCATTTGATACTTTTTGTCAATAATTATAGCATCACACTAACACACAGCCCCAACTTTTTTGTAATAAAAATCTTTACTGACGAAGTCGGGTGTCCCATTCATACAACCACCGATTTTATATTTTTATCTCAATATATTTTTGCTGATAAACATTTTTTCACAATGGAATACCGGCTTTAACAACTCTTAAAAATTGTGTATTATAATACAGACTAGCGGGCCTTTGGTTTCCATGAGCTGGAATCTATTGTTTGTAACTAAGGCTTTGACAATTAAAAATTTTCATTTAAGCAAAAAAAAAAAAATTTCTTTTAATTAAAATTTTTTTAAATTAATTTCATTAAACCCTAATTCAGGCAGAATAATTAATTTTTGTTAATTTGATTGCGCTTTATTGCACTATTTTTTTCTTTCAATATTACAAAAATTAATTGTGAACTCAATTCCGAACGTATACCCGTGTAAGCACAAAGAGTGCAACGTCAATTCAATTCCACCAACATTTTTCTTTCTTAGTACAGGGATAAATAATCGAGGATACCTATCTATACGATTATGTAAATTATAGTTATGAAAATACTTTCATCAAAAACTCGTAGTTAAACGTTACCCCCGTTTGGCACCAAAAACCACCATATTTATTACAAAATGATGGCATATTCAAAATTGTTGCCTTTCAAAGAAACGTTTTTCCCAATTCAATAAAAAATTGATCAAAATTTTTCAAATGTTATTTAAAATTGGGGCTCGTATTCTCGGGTATCGAGTACTCGGATATTTTCCGAAATTTTTAACTACCCGAATACCCGGGTAGGTTGCTTCGGGTATTGCGAAAAAATTCATGAGCACCCTACAAACTTTCCGTTATTTATCTCCAATAAATATAATATATCAGAGCCCACTAAATCAGCCGTTAGAAAAATGATTTTGCCAAAGCACGTAGAAACGCGGGAGTCATGCTTATTGATCGATAACAATTATGTGTGAAAGATAATATGGGCCAAATGTTCATCACGGCTTCGGGCTTCGACGGCATATATCAAGCCAATTGTCCAATGTTATTTTCCACCAATATGCCTTGGTTGCTGGCTTAAGCCTGATTTCCATTATGAAACTTTTACTGACAGTACTTTTTACTGAGTAAAAACGTAAACATCGAAAATTTCATTGAATTGACACAGATCATTCTTTGTTTTTAATTTTTTTTTTTGAAAAATTGCATTGAAAAATTCAAATATTTTTCCAGTACTGACAAAATATACTTCGCTTCATATATTTTTGAGTAAATTTTGTCAGTATACTATAAAAAATGTCAGTATACTATAATAATTTTGTCAGTACTGTGAAACTGAAAAAGTGTTTTTTTTTCTCTCACACAGCACGCGAATATATATTTTTATTTCATTTTTTTTATACTGTCAGTAAATATTTCATAATGGAAATCAGGCTTTATTGGCATAGACCTTACTTTTGACATAACCCCAAAGAAACAAGTCCAAGATGTCAAATCGCATGATCTCTTCTCGTATCATCCAATTCTGGTCATAAAAAGTTAGTTATCATGGTACGATAGCGTAGTGCTACAGACTAAGTTTCTTGGAATTTATGCACGATATTCAAAATTATATGCTCAGTTGGTCCATTATTAACACCAAAAAAGTCATGTAATGCGCTATATGCATTTTTTTTGAACGTCCATTTTAATAATATGCTTCGATAATTTTAACAAGTTGTGCCACCGTGTATGTAACATGACTAAAATTGTTAATGACAGGTATCAAAACGGAATAATTTTTTTTTTGTTTAACATTTAGATTTTATTCACCATTCTCATAGTAAAATACCCATTGGCCCACCCTTTAGATTGCAAGACACGGTGGACTAAAATATGAATTAGACGCCGAGAAAATTAACGACAAGTATCTAGAAATATTAAAGGGAATCTCATTTATTCTCGAACCATTACAAGAACTGCCGAAGGCAAAACAAATTAAATCGTTTCAATAAAGAAATGTTAAAACATATTTTGTCTAATTTTTTCAGGTAAAATACGAAAGTTATAACCGAATTGGTTCAATTTTTGAATGGTTTATTTAACAATTCTTTGAATATGTCATAGTTTACAAAAAACTGCATAAAACAATATATAGATGTTTATTAATGTCCTAATTTTTATATCCCACCCAAATATGCAAACTAGTACAATACATATACTACATTCTAATACAAACAAACAAATACAAAAAATTAAATTCTACAATCACAAAAATGTCAGATTTTATTTTAATTATAACTTTTTCCATTATTAAATTTATTTATAAATTTTTTATTTTATTTTAAACGTATTTCACTGCAGAAGTATGGAATAAAATATTAATGAATTTTATTTTGTACAAAACAAAAAATAAAAAATAAATATTATTGATTTTTTCAAAAAAAAAAATTAAATTAAAAATAAAAATAAATAAAATACAAAAAATAATCATAAATTTTGATTTCAAGACAGAACAAGCAAGAAACGTTATATACAAACTTTTTAGTACGAAACTTTCTTAATTTTAATGACAACTTATTTAATTAAATTAAATTAAGAAGAGAGATGAAAAAATTGTGCTTAATAAATCTTATAATTGTATATATGTATAACCAAAATAAATATATAATATAAGGATTATATAAATTAATTTGATTAATTATGACGGGTTTATCGTGTGGAATCGTGTGTGGCATATCGCGTATCGTTTGCAAAGACACCCGTCCAATTTACGAAGGTATGTTAAATACTTCCTTGACAGTGGTTTACACAACTTTTAAAACAGGTGATTCCCGACTTGCGTTTAACTATCTGTTAATTTAGTGGCTAAATCTTGTGTTAATCTCACCTTTTATTAGAGACTAATCTCAGATATTTTTCTTTAAATTTGTCAAAATAGATAATCGGCTTAGTTTGGACCGATCTAATCAATGATCTCCTGTAAAAACATATCCGGTTGGTTAGTAGTTGTCACTTCACAGAAAAGCTACTGAACAAAAAATTTTGTATTTATATGTCGGTACCGTCGTCGTTGTTGCTTCTGTGTGATAATATTTATCCTCATCTTAAATAAAAATTATTTAACATAAACATATATAACATGAAAAAAAAAAATTGCCTCTAAGCTATTACATATATGAATATTTTCATATAGAAAAAATTGTACGTGACATAACGTAATTGCTTGGTAATAAAATGTTTTTTTTTTGAACTTAAACTTTCCAGTTTCCACTAAATATTACTTTGCTCTCTTCTGGTTCTGTTCACTACATACATTTTCTTTTCTATCTCTAAACAGGGTTTTATAAATGTTTTCAAGTTAAATGAATCATGATTTTTCATATTTTTTCTGTGTGTCGTCTGTTTATGTATACAGATATTAGGGTTTTCTGGTCATCCCAAATCATCATCATAATCAAAGTATGATCATGAAAGATACCCGAAAAAAGAGGACACGACCAAGTAAAGTTTTGATTTTGTTTATAATGTGGATAAACGAAGGTTGACATATTCCAAAAGCATGTAAAAAGGAGGGTACTCACCTCCTCATAAGTGTTGTACATAATTTAATTATAAATATGTATTTGAGATAGGAAACATCGTAAAATGCATAAACATAACTCAAGACCACCATAGACAGATACATAAAAAATCTAGCTCAGACTTCTTTTATAATAAATGTGCTCTTCTTAAAAATAAAAAATAAAATAAATTGATTTGTTTGGTACACTATACTACACTATATACAATGTTTTTTTGGCAAAAGAAAAATCTCAAATAAATTTTCATAATTTTCTTATTTTGCAACAACAATCCGCACACAAAATAGATAATAATAACAATAATAATAACGACAAAATGAAAAGAAAAATCCATAACGATCAAGCATGGCAAAAAAAAAAGAAAACAGCACTAAAAACCATTTGTGTTGATTTTTCATTTTTTTTTTTACTGGAAAATTTATTTAACTTTTTCGTCGTCGTCATAACGTTTTTTGGTTTGGCATTTTTTTTTTTAACTTCGTCTTATTATTTTGCTTTTTGCATGAAATGAAAATGTCATGGAAAATCCAGATCCAAAAAGACATAGAGTACTACTATTATACATTATATAAAGCATAGAACGAAAGAAAATTGAGAAAAATTATGATAATTGCACAACTCTGGTTTGGCTCGTTTTTTTATTTTTCGTTTGTGTTTGATTTAGATTTATCATTTTCGTCAGCCATTTTGTTTGAATCAAATCTATTCACTTCACATTATGGCGTCGGAGGAGTGTAAAATAAAATTTTATATATGGATAGCTGTTAGTTGCACATTGTCCTGCCGTCTTCATCTCACTGAGCAATTAATAAAGATGCTGTTTATACAGCATTATTCTATGATATGATATGTTCTTAAAGATTACAACAACAATGATGAAATCTTTCCTTTTTATTTTTAACCGATTTTAGTTTTTCATCGTTTTCGTCTCTAATCTCGATACAACAATCTTTGTGTTAGCAGAAAAAATTATTATATTCGTGTGATATTTTTATATTCTATTGTATGTTTCGTAAAAAAAAAAAAAACATCTCGCCAAATAAATAAAACCTGCACACGAAACCCTGTGCCCACCTCATTCTAATGGCTTTTAACTCTCTCTCTATACTAACATTTCTGGTGTGCTCGGTGGAAATGAAATAAAAAATGTTGTTGTCATCATCATAATGTATATGAAAGAAAAGTAGAAATGTTTTATAGTCTTGGACACAAATCACTATCAGAAAATTTATATTTTCCTTTCTTGTTTTCTTTTTTTTTTTTTTTTGGTTACAACTTATACTATCTTTTGTTCATAATTTACGAGTAAGCTTCTCGATATATTTTGAAAAATATAAATTTTCACTACAGTCTAAAAACGAATGGAACACAGAAAAAAAAATTAATGTCACAGAGATCAGAAAATCTATATTTCTAATTTTCTTCTTCTCTCCGGAACACAAAATTATCGCAAAGAAAAATGCACATTGCTGTGTTTGGTGCTTATCCTTCTTCTTCATCTCGCCTTTGTCTGTGTGTGTGTGTGTGTATGTTTTGTTCATTCTCGCCCTGATATGTAGTAAATTTTAATGGCTTTTTCCATTTTTTTTTTCTTCTGGTGTTTGGTTTGTGTATTTTTTTATCTGTGTGAAAGATGATGATGAAAAGAAAAGCGGTAAAAATCAATGATGGAAATAGAAATAAATTAAATTATAACCATCACACACAGCACAGCATAAAGCACAACATACATAAATACAAACACACAAAAAAAAAAAAATGTTTGGCTAATTCGCCTCTAATAAATAATTAAAAAGTCTCAATTGTGTTATTAAAAATTTAAGAAAATTTAAGTGGCATGAAAATGGATGTTATATATGTTATGGATGGAGTATATATTTTTGTGCTAAAGAAAATTATGGCATGGCACCAAGAAATAAATTCACAAAGATTCATGTGGCCAAATAAATCCATCAACATTTTTTTTTATTGCATGATATTTTCACTTAGTTTGTTGAAAAAATAAAAAAATCTTGTTTATCATAATGAAAGTAGAACGTACTTAAATTAGACCCTTGCGCTTTATGTACAACTCAACATAATAAAATAAACGGCAGAAACTCAAAAAGTTTGAAGTATTTATTTAAAAAATCGAATTGGAAACCGTACATTTTGATTAGATATCTTATTCCGAACTACTCCTGCTAAAAGTTCAAAATCTGTTATTTTGATAGCACTGCTTTATTTAGAAATAAGTTTGCAATCAAATAAGTTGTAGCAATAAAATAAATCGGCCTGAAGCACACAGAAGTTTAGAACACCTTTCTTGAGTTGAGGTTATCGTACCACCAGATTATCTTTTTGAAGAATGTTTCGTAATTCTTCTATAACGTGAACTATTGGTCGAATAATTTTATATCTAGCTAAAGAGTGTAACAGGGGACTCGCTGACTAAAGCGAAATTAAACCTTGGAAATATTTTGCTAGAAAAATACCTAGCATTGGGCCAACATTGCCATATAGTACATTTGACGATTTTGGTTTCACCGCCGTATTGTTTCCAAAAAAATCGAATTTCATTACACATTTTTTCGAAATTATTTTAATTAATTTCATCCGGAATTTGAAAGGAGAACGAGCTTTTAGTAAAGATCGGATAACTGATAAGAATGGCTGAAAATTATATCAACAGAATAATTATTTTACTACAATCAAAAAATTCGTGTAAAATCTAGAGTTGATGTTCTGTTTTCGAATGATTAAAATAAATTTTCTACGTTTTTGCAAATAAGATATAAAAAATTTCAAATCAAACACATAAATCGTCTTCACGGAATTTCAATTTTAATTCGAAACCTTTTAGACACTAAAATTTAACAAAATACGCGGCCAGGTTATTATTTCGAGGAATTCAATTTTTAAAATTTTCCATGATGTTCAAAAATTTGAAATTTAAAATTTGAAAATAAAGTATTGAGTATTCAGAAATTACTTTGAGGCTTATATATAAAAGAGAACCATTTTGAGATTTTGAAGTTTAAATCAATGTAAATAATCATCGGATAATGAACTGTGTATGTCAATATAAAGTTTAATCTTCGCAATTGCAGGACTCGATTTTGGGGCTGTTGAAGGACGTCAACTAAATTGAGCTACATTGCACTCGATTGGCAGTGATTGCATATTTACGTCATGGACCATTATGGTATTTTGACTAGCGCTAATTAAAAACTTACGGTTTTCACTATTTTAACAATTTTTTTATATAATTTGGTGAAAAACCGACTTTTAACTCGACCTTTAATTAAGTGAAAATTGAAAATTTCAATTTTACTCACCAAATTATCCAAATATTAATTGTTTTATGCCCCAGCAGTAACAATAAACAATATTCAATATAAATTTCAGAGACCCAGCATTTTCCTTCGGTTTTTTTTTTGTTTCTGTAAATCTTTTGCTTGCAAAAATCAATAATAAATGCGTGAAATGGTTATCCTTGACTGCAAAATACCGGTAATTATCATACAATACGGCACTTTTATAACACAGATACATAGAATGCGGAATTTATAACATAGAATGCGGTTCACAAAATGCGCCAAACATGTTGCTTGACACAGTTGTACAACACGATTTTACTAGAACACAGTAACATTTCCTCACTTGACGCGCTACGGATGGGATTTCAGATCTGCATTATGAATTTTATATTTGTGCTCTTCTCGTATAGGTTCGAGCTGTTCGAAATTTTTAGCGTAAAGAAGATATTTCTTATAAAAATATCTGAACCTGTGTAGCATGTAGCTTACCAGTTATGATATCAAATCCTGTGAGAATACCTCAACGATTGGTACAGTTGAAAAAACGATGGCTTTCATAAACTCAAACAAATTTTTAATAATTTCGCCGTTGATCAATTTACAATTTTGTGGAAAATTAGAAATGTCGTTTTATGTGTAGCATCGACATGTTTTCATGGAGCAAGTGCTTTATGAACGAAATCGGGTGAAAACATTTTCAACTTTCGCTAAATCTTATTCAAGCGCTGCATGATAGCGTGAAGCAGTTGAAATTTAACATAGTATGCTTACTGCTTAGCCCTAAAATGTCGCAAATTTGATTTGGGTTACTATTTTGATAAGTAAGCCGTTAAGCGAACGATTTCGTCGAACACGTCTTGGCGGTTGCCCAAGAATAGAGTAAAAATACTTTAATATCATTTTTACGTCGTAATTGAAAGTATGTTTGAGCTTGAGCCTTTCATGTTTGTGCTTTTCATCGGTAATTTGGTATGGAACCTTACGCTGTTCTATGTAAGTTGAGTTACTTCACTTTTAGTTGCAGTACGTTAAACTTATTTGAATATGACATGGTTTTCAAGAATTTTCAAGAGGTTTTGAGGTAACCAGATTAGTTGAGTCTTATCAACACTTCAGAAAGTTCGGGTTTTACCAAAATTAATTCATGTGTTTTTTTCGGTTGCAGTGCTCAAGGGCAGCGGAAAAGTTGTATTTTGTACAAACAACCATGCGTAGACTAATTTTAGCAGACACTGACCTTCAAAATTTCACCTAAACATTTTTATTAGGGAATTTTGTAAAATCGAGAACTCATACTGCGAAGGTCGTAGGAACCTGTTTGGGTATAAATATACTGTTATACGGTCGGAAAGTTTACGAAGAGCTTGAGTACTACGTGCCACATCAAACACCATCGTATTGCCACACAAGCAAATCAACGCGAATAATTTTCAATAATCTTGCCATTAACATCGAAAAATATTTACACTGAAATTATCTGGAACATTATATAACACAAAATCAGTTCTGGAACAATTTCGGACATTGTGGTTATTAACAAACAGCCCTCATGCTTGTGGAGTTTTTTCGAAAACGCAACAAGCTGAATTTTGAACGTTCCATTTAAAAATTAACGATTTCTTAATTACTGGAAAGCTCTGTGACCATCAGGCTAATGATGATTCTCAGTGATACCAGGCCAATGCAAATAATTCTGGCAACTAAAAAAAAAAATTGGGGTTTCATACTTAAAATAAGGACTAAATACAAAGTCATTGTTGAACATTGCTTTCCAAACCGGTGATAACCTCAATGACCATCAGTCCAGGATGATTTTCTATTGGACTAGGCCATTGCCAATAATCCTGGCCTATTTAAAAAAATCTATTTTGCGGCTTTCTTACTTAAAATTAGGATTGAATAGAAAGTCGCTGTTGAACGTTGAATTGAACATATACCGCTTTTCTAAACGGTGATAACCTCAACGACCACCGGCTTAGTAATGATTTTCTATTGGATAATTCCATTGCCAATACTCCTGGAAAATTCAAATTAAAAAGTTTGGGGTTTTCAATGCGGTACAATGGGGTACAATATTTTTCTGACATTCAATTTACATTTATTCATTTAATAATTATTAACTTACCAGTTTTTTGAAAATGAATATAAAAAAGTAAAAGAATTAAGTGTAAATGACAAAATACTACGTATTAAATTATTTAAAACTATCAATTTACGCAAAGCTGTCGAAAAGCGTGGGGTATCGAAATCAACAGTCGGAAACAAGGAAGCTCGTGAGTCGGAATATTTACAACGATTCGAAATGGAAAATGTGAAATGTAACGAAAACGGCCAAAATCGAACTTTAGTAATGTAAACACCACTACGGACGAACGGTTCATGCAGAATGAGGCAGCGAATGCTCAAATATCCGGCCGTTTGATTAAAGAAGCGAAACACTTTACTAGACCGGCATTTAATCCGTTAGTCATCGAAAAATAGAGAAAACAAAGAACAATCAAATATTAAAAAAATTGAGGATTTTCCAGTTTCATGGCGGTCTAATAAATCAGTGTGGACTGCTTATCAAATTTTTGAAGTAAGGATTCATGAAGTCGAAATTTTAATGAACAAAGTAAATAGAAAATTTAATTTTCTGTCGACAGTTATTAGCCAGCAGCTACAGACGTAAAGAGGCTAACCAATACGGAGCTAAAATGTTTGCAGACACGAATGTTTTCAAGAATTAAACCCCTTGATCAAGAAGATCAAGCATTCTTTTTTTTTAATGGACAAGATTATTGGCAAATAGAAAATCATCACTAGACAGATGGTCATTTTGGTTATCACCGTTTAGGAAAGCTATATGTGTTCTATATTCAATGTTCAACAATGGCTTTCTATTCAAACCTAATTTTAAGTATGATCACTAAACTTTTTTTTAATAGCCAGGTCATTGGCAATGGTCTTGAGACTGATGGTCTCAAGATCTTTCCAGTAATTTGGAAATGGAACAATCAACTTGTTGAATGCCGAACCAATACGTTTTCGGAACGTTTTCATAATAATCTTAATTGAAAGTTTTGAGCCGTTTGGGCAGACCTAATTTTGTTAGGAATTCAATAAACGTAGATATCAAACAAAGCTATAACCAAAAGGGAAAGATCTGCACTTCATAAAATTTACATCGAACAAAATTTTTCGACATATTTTTGATGATCTTTAACAAGAAATCATATCGAAATAAACACAAATCTAAATGTATTTGGTTTTACTTTTTCGGGTTTTAGAATTTTTCCGATTTTATGGGTTTGAATTTTTTGTTATTCGTTTCAAACAAAAAAAAGAAATCGATTTTTTTTTTTTTTTTTTTTTTTTTTTAACTGAGCTTTCGAATGCTCTTGGTGGTCTTGGCGAATGTGGTGGTGGGGATTCATCGGCTCCGCAACCTATCACAGCACCCCCTTTCTGTCCACCGTGCTGGTCATGTGTTAGGCGGAGGTAGGGGGTGGGTGGTCACGGATGGATGTATATTACATACCCAGGAGTGACTCGCAAGTGCATGTACGACCTCCACGTGGTGACTACTGGTAACCAGGAATTTTCCTGGGCTAATTGTACAGCGCTGAAGGAGTAAACCTTAAACAAATCGCCAAGTCACGGTGGAACAGCATATGCCAAGGAATGAATGGTTAGTGGGTAAACTAATCTCTAATATGCGGACTCTGAATACCAGGCGACCTCCAGTTTTAATCAGCATTACCCTCGTATACGGATCTCTGCGAAGGTGGACCGTTTAACTCTCCGGAACTCGTGGGAACAGATGAATAAAAACAATTTAAAAGAAAAAGAGACAGGCACTCTCAAAAAGCCAATAACTCAAACCTTAAAGGTGAAGTCACCAACGTAGAAACAAGAAGAGTTTTGAAGGCTGTGGTGCCGGGTACCAGCGGAAGCCGAGGGCCTGCTGTAGTAAAAGGGAGCTCGGACCGTAATGGGCAAGCTACCTTCACAGTAGGTTCTTCGGTAAACGCGGCCTTGGCACTTATGCCGGAGACTGGTGCGAAAGTTATCCCTGAGGCTAAGCGACGGTACAGGAACCGACGCGCGGCGCGGAGGATTTTGGATAGGCTGGTGGCCACCCCGGAGGGGCTGCTAACGCAGGAACAAAGGGAATCTCTGGCATGGGCAAGGGTTACCTTCTTAGTCAACAATTCGGGGAGGGTACCGGCGGAGTCGAAAAGACGACAGCGGTCCCAAGACGAAGTGGAGGCTGGCGAGAATAAGCGACCGAGAGGGAGCCCAGGGTGATGCTGGGGCGCACGGGGCAAGACTGTTCAGTGACATCCTTAAGGAGCATCAAGAAGCAGTCAAGAAGATGGGAGTATCACTCTTGATAAATGGAGGCTAGTGTACAACGCAATAAACTCCGTTTTCCTAACGGTCCTCGGAGAAAATCCGGGGCCACCTCCATCTTGTAGGGATGCAGGATGGCATCAGGGGCGCGTTAAGCTAACGGTGTGCGCAGCTCAAAGATCGGCAGACCTCTATCGTCTGGCCGTAGCTAGAGTAGGAGAAGTGTGGCAAGGCGCGAAGCTGGCAGTGGTTGGCAGGGACGAGATCCCGAGCAGACCAAGGGCGCGCGTCTGGCTGCCAATCGAGCCATCCTGTCCGGATGAAATTATGCGTATAATTCGGGCAAGTAACGTGGATCTTTCGACGGATAATTGGAAGATCGTGAAACAAGAGGAGGCGAAGGGAGGATCTAGGTTGTCCATTTTAGTGGTAAACAAGGAGTCCCTAGCCCCTCTAGCTAAAACTAAGGGGGTAATCGACTTCGGTTTCGGGTCGATTACCCTTATGGTGTTTAAAAAGGATGAGGCCGAAGCAGTGGTGGAAGACCTACCAGGGAAAGAGCAGGGAGAGGGTGGTGGCACACAGGACGTTGGGAGCTCTGTGATGGAGCGATTGATGGCCATGGGTAGTCGCCTATCCCTGGACTCGAACGAGGAGGATCGGGTCGAGTCGATGGAGGAGGAGGGTGGCATAAAGACCCAGCACCTAGCACCGGAAGTGAGCGTCAGGAGTGATGATGTCCCCCTGGGACCGGGAGATTAAACCCTGCCGCGTTATTGGAGGGAATATGATGGAAGGTAAGTTGATCGGTGCATGCTGAGCACGGTTCAGATTAATCTTCGCCATTCTAAGGCTGCCTCGGCAGCCTTGATCCTCAGACTGACCAAATTGGATGAGGACATAATCCTAGTTCAAGAACCCTGGATTAGTAAAAACAAGATCTGTGGCCTCGGTTTAAAAGGAGATACAATTATATAGTCTTCTAAGTTCGCTAAGATCAGATCTTGCATTCTAGCTAAAAATAACTTGAGTATTTTTCTTCTTCCACAATATAGTAGTGGAGACGTAACGGCAGTCGGCCTGGAGACGGGAGGCTGCTTACTATGGCTGGTTTCAGCCTACATGGACCGAGAGAAGGAGGTTCCGCCGGATAACCTTGGGGAACTGATACTCGAAGCGGAACGGGAAAAGATCGGAGTATTACTGGGTTGTGATGCAAATGCGCACCATACAATCTGGGGTAGCACCGACATCAATGAAAGGGGTGAGTACTTATTTGATTACTTATTGGGTACTAACCTTGCAGTGTGTAATCTGGGGCAAGAGCCCACTTTTATTATTAGTAACAGGCAGGAGGTACTGGACGTTACCTTTGCTTTGGACTTCATTACACATATGGTCAAAAAATGGCGGGTTGCGAAGGAGCACTCCTTCTCGGACCATCGGTACGTGACGTTTAGTATTGACATTCACCCTGTTACCCGGAAATCCTTCAGGAATCCTAGAACGACTAACTGGAACAAATACGGGGAAGTGTTAGTAGGACTCTTACCGACCGATGCTCCGAGGCAACCAGCCACAAAGAAGGAGCTGGATTTACTGGTGGAGGAAATCACAAGCGCCTGTAACTTGTCCTTGGACACTGCGTGCCCCAGGAGAATACCTAAAGGGAAGCAGAAACCGGTATGGTGGTCCCGGGAGCTGGGAATCTTGGGTTCAGGGTGTAGGAAAGCATTCAATAGAGCAAAGGGCTCTAGGGAAGCTCAGGACTGGGACTCCTATAAGGAGCACCTTAAAAAGTATAAAAAGGAATTAAGGAGGGAGCGGAAGAGGTCTTGGAGACTATTCTGTGAAAAAATGGAAGGTGTTTCGGAGACTTCGCGCATCAGGAAAATCTTATCTAAGAGTCCAACGAGCCCTAGTTACTTAATCAAACCTGATGGGCTGTGGACAACGTCTACTGGAGAATCACTGGCGCTTCTGTTGGATACACATTTCCCAGGTAGTGTGGATGTGTCGACGGAGCTTTGCTGGGGAGGGGGAAAGAGTATCGTCGGGGTGCCCGGAGAAAATCGTGTGCAAGAACCGGATCCTATGGGCACTAAACGGCTTTAAACCCTTTAAATCGGCTGGCCCGGACGGTATCATCCCAGCAGAGCTGCAAAAACACTCGTCGATCATTCACCCATGGCTGGAGGTGATCTTCAGGGGGTGTCTAAAACTGAATTATATTCATAGGAAATGGACGGAGGTTAGGGTGATTTTCATCCCAAAAACGGGAAAGAATTCACTGGCCTACCCAAAGGACCTAAGACCGATAACTCTATCATCCTTTCTGTTGAAAACATTGGAAAGATTGATCGACGTGTACATACGTGCAAAAATAAAACCCAGTAAGTGGTCGAATTCTCAACATGCGTACTGAAAAGGGAGATCTGTGGACACGGCTTTGCATTCCCTGGTGCGAACAATTGAGAAATCAATCCACTCGAAAGAGTACTGTATGGTAGCGTTCCTCGACATAGAGGGCGCCTTTAACAATGTCAGGACGGAGGCAGTTCGGGAAGGACTGTCTTTCTTACGTGTGAACGACCCCTTAGGAAGATTAATAAATCAGATGCTAGAAGGCAGGATTATTAATGCGGATATGGAGGAAACCACCATTAGGAGGCGGGTAGTTAGAGGAACTCCGCAGGGCGGTGTCCTATCACCTCTTCTCTGGAACATAGTTATCACTGGATTACTTTTGGAACTGGAGAGGGAGGGAATAGGAGTGATAGTGTATGCAGATGACGTGGCGATCGCGATCTCGGGTAAGTACCTAAGCACGATTAAGGAGGTCATGCAACATGCGCTCGTAATCATTATAAAATGGGCCAGCAAATGTGGGCTGGGTATAAATCCATTCAAAACAGAGCTGGTACTCTTCACCAAGAAATATAAAATTCCGGTAGTCGCCCCTCCTACCTTAAATGGCACGGCACTGGCCTTTACTGATAAGGCAAGATTTCTGGGCATAATCTTGGACAGTAGGCTAAATTGGATGCCCAATATTTTAGAGAGGGTAAAGAAGTCTACCATGGCTCTGTACTCATGTAGGAACGCCGTCGGAAGGAGATGGGGTCTAAAACCAGAGCTGGTACACTGGCTTTTCACTGCTGTAGTCAGACAGATTCTGATGTACGGGGTGAGTGTGTGGTGGCCATCACTGGACAAGAAAACTTATAAGAATAAGATAAAGAAGGTGCAGAGAACGGCCTGCTTGCTTATCAGCGGGGTACTGAGGACAACCCCTACACGTGCTCTGGAGGCTATGTTCTACCTTCTTCCTGTCGACATCTTTGGTAAGCAGAGAGCGGCAACTACGGCTGCAGGACTCTCTGCCGTGGGTGAGTGGAAATGTCTTCAGAAGGGCCACTCAACGATTGGCAGGTCGCTAAAGGCAGATGTGGTGAATAGTGACTACACAACACCGGTTGTTTGCTTTGAAATGGGTTTCCGGACTCTTCTCCCCTCAAGGGAATCATGGGGGAACAGGTCAATAGCAGAAACTGGTTGTATACAATTTTACACTGACGGCTCCAAGCTAGACGGCAAAGTCGGAGCAGGAGTCTTTTGTGACAAATTAAATGTGAATTTATCCGTTCGTCTTCCTGATCACTGCAGTGTGTACCAGGCGGAGGTGGTAGCGATTGAGGAAGCGCTGACTTGGTTGAGGCATAATGTCATATCCACAAGGGATATAACAATATATGTGGACAGTCAGGCGGCAATCAAGTCGCTGGAGTCAGTTTCTCTGACATCCGTGGTGGCATTGAGGTGCCGCTCATCTCTTAACGAGATGAGTGAGCAGTTCAATATCCAGATAGTCTGGGTCCCCAGTCACTCGGACGTACGGGGGAACTGCAGGGCGGACGAACTAGCAAGGCAAGGTACAACTCTTCAATTGAAACCGAAAACATGCAATGTAGCGCGGCAAGTCTGGCCGAAACTGGACTTGGAGCGCTCCAAGACGCTACTATCCCTACGCAGACCTGACTTAGGTATATTCGTGGGGGTACTCACGGGACACTGCCTCATTGGGGAGCATGCGAGGAGGCTTGGGTCAATGGCAAATGACTTCTGTAGAAGCTGCGTGAATGAGGAGGAGGAAGAGACTCTGAGTCACTTCCTCTGCTCATGCCCGGCGCTAGCTTACAGGAGGCACAAATATCTGGGCAAGTATAGTTTGGACGGCCTTATGGATCTCAAGAACTGCAATGTGCGAGATATCTTACGCTACATAAGTAGCTCAAATTGGTTCCAGTGAAGGTGGAAGAGGAGTAGGATCCCTCGGTATCACAACGGACCGTCATCGGTCTAAGTGTGCGTTTTGGCAGCCGCTCTAACCTAACCTAACCTTCGAATGCTCTTAATTTCTAAATTAATGAAATGAATGTTTCTGAATCATTATCAAAATCAAAATTCGCTGAACTTTCAAAGTTATTTAAGCTTTCTAAAAATTTTGGATTGTACGTAGTTTTAAAAAAGTTTCGTTTCTAAATATATTTTAAATCGGATAATTCAAACTGGATTAATTCAAAATATCAAATTATGATTATGTTTAGGCGAATACCAAAATTAGAATTTATAAGACCGTTCTCCCAAGTTAGATTTGTTCAAATTTTACAGGCATAAGTAAACGCAACAAAACTCCATGTTTAACAACAACAATTAAACCCCTACAACGAATTTAAGTTTGTGAATGACATTTTTTCATATTTAATTTAATTTTTAATGTACCACAAAGATGAAATGAAATTTGAAAACTAAATAATCCAACATTATAAAGGTACATAGCTTATTGTTGTAGCATAAAGAATCGAGAAAAAAGTCATTGCTTCTAGATACATAACAGTATAACTATAGCTCTTCTGCTGATGACAACTAAAGATATGGGTCTTCAAAATTCAATCGAATTTGTTTTAAGCATAAATATGTACATATGTATATATGTAATATAAAATTACAAATTCAAAAGAAAATTATTTTATCTGCAATTTTCTCATTTTTATTCCTCCATTTTTATATTCGTTTTTGGAAAAATAAAAATTTAAATCTTTCTGATAAATTTTAACATTCCATGGCAAAAAAAAAAAAACCAACCAAGAAATATAAGCAAAGTGTTTTTTTTATTCAACTGTAATTTATTTTTCTCTCATCTCTTAATTATACTTATACATATATGTATGTATTATAAAAAAAAAAGAAAAACAATTTTTCACTACTTTTCCATTTTTTATTTTATTTTTGTAGTTTGTTGGCAATTTTCATTATTTACATTCTAAAAATTTAATGCTTTTCGTTTTGCAATTAAAAAAAAAAAAATCCAAAAGTACTAAAGTACTAGTGTAGTTTGTTTATTTAGAGGAGAAAAATTCTTACTAAAACCACGAAAAAATAAATCTTTTAAGGAAGAATTACTACAAAATAAAAAGAAAATTGGATTGTATCATGCAAGAATTTTCTGCTGCTTCAATTGTTAGTATTCCCTTAAATACACAACAAAATGTAGTCATGTTCATGTCTATCTCTCGTTCGTACACAAATACAAGAAACGTTTACGTACGAATATATCTAGTTATGTGCCATACGTAATCATCATCATCACCATCATCATCAGAACCAACCAATCAAAAATGTTGAATCTCAAAATGTTTTTTTTTTTGTTTTGGTTGGATTTTCTATTACAAATCTAATTTGTCTTTTGTACAAAACATAGTTATGTACATTATGTATTTCGAAAAGTATTTTTGCGCCTTGACTTTTCTCTCATCTACAGATATTTGTAGCTTGTCGTATGAGACTTTTCTCCGTACATGATATACGAATCGTATATACCAAACATATATACAACATTATATAAATGTATGTTCATCTAGTCTCGCCAAACAAAAATTATATTTTAAATAAAAAAAAATTATGAAAAATTGCAATTTTCATTTTTTTTTTATTTTATAAATTTAATGTATGTATATATGTATGTATGTATGTATGTACTACGTTTTTGCCCATTTCTGACAAAAAAGATGAAAAATAAAATGCAAACAGAAGATAATATAATATTTTTCCTGTGTGTCACAAACTAAGTAGCCTATAGAGATGATGGGATGACCAGAAACTAAATAAAAAAAAAAGTTAAAAATGAAAAACTTCTATGAAATTATTATGTTGTATGAGGAAAATAACTCTAAACGAGAGGAAAAACTATATACCATAGTACACTAAAAAGCATGAAGAAAAATTGTCTCTGAAATAAAATTATGTCTGATATCAAGTCAACGATGACCATCCAGAATTAAAAATACGTTTACCATTTTTTTCCACTGTTCTGTTTTACTACAAATTTTTTTTTTTTTTTTTTTTTTGCCACCTATCACATACCCACCATAGTTTTGTTTTGTGTGCTGCTCTCTGTGCAACAACACAACTATTTATAAGCTCGGACTATACACTGAATTCAGACGTGAAAATTGGTCATCTTAAAGAAAGAAATTGAATTTTAACCTCCCGAAAAAAAAGCACCACTAAGACCTCCACATCTTATCAGAATTCATATCAACGTGGTTAAATAAAGCTAAAAAAAAAACTACACACAGTGTAAAGTGTCGACAAGTTAAAAGATTATGACCTCATCTTATTATTTTCTTGTTCTTTTTATGTTTGTGTTTTTTTTTTTTTAGTTTTTTATTTTGCTTTA
Source organism: Tipula vernalis (assembly GCA_958295665.1). NCBI lineage: Eukaryota > Metazoa > Arthropoda > Insecta > Diptera > Tipulidae > Tipula > Tipula vernalis. The sequence goes on along the minus strand of OY282558.1, from coordinate 42,351,012 downwards.
AAAAGGAAAACAAGAATGTGTGTAATGTCACACGTAAAGTGGAAAAATAACATTTAACAGCAAAACGAAAAAAAAAGGAAATAATAATTTTCTTTTGTTTTTACTTTTGTTGTGTAGATGTTGGTTCGAAAAAACAACATAGAATTTCTAAGTACATACAACATATATGCTGTATACACCAAACGTTTATTTTTAAAAGTCAATTTGTTGTGTACTGTGATACTACTGTGGGATTGGTTTAGGTTTATTTGCCTTTTAATAGTTTAATACATTTGTATGGTTATAGATATTGAATCGGTTCGAAAAAAAAAACGGAATGTTATAGGTGGCCGTTTTGTAAGATAATTTATAATATTATCTAATAGGTGTTTGGCTGAGTTTGATTTGAATTTAGAGAATTCTCTGAAACTTATTTATGGTATTATATTGTATGGGTGTCCAATCCTTCCATCTTTTTTTACCGTACGCAATCTTTTTAAATCCTTTCTTTAAAATGAACAAGGATTTTGGACATACTTGTAAACGTAAATATAAACTGATCCGGATCAGATCAAACGTCAAGAAATGCGGCTAATATCGATGTAGACAAATATTTTTTTGTGTAAAAATTCTCCTCTGTCATTGGAAATAAGATGTAATTAGTTTCCTAAAAATTTAGACTGTTTAATAGACGAACGGCGATTGATTGGAATTGTGGGTCACATTACGGTAATTTTACGATACGACGGAGTAAGTGGAATAGATTAACATCGTAAAGCTGGAATTCACTGTAAACTTACGATTGTTCAATTTCAATCAAAGATCAATTTCAATACCCTATATTTACGTGAGTGATCAAAACTAAAGAATTAAAATAGTCATTTTAGCCTTAACTAGTACCAAATCAACTTGTGCAGATTAGAAATTGTGATTATTATTTAAAAAAAAGAAAAGTGAAGTTATTATTTGTGAATAGGCTCATCCAGTCAAGTTATATAATTCAAATACGTGTATGCCGGAATTTCTTTCAAAGTGAACTTTGCAATGCACTAGATTTTACGTTGAACAGCTTCTGCTATACATACCATAATAAAGTTTTTCGGTTTTTATATACGATGGATATTCAAGTACACCGATACCTCACTTTGCGTCGTGGATATGTTCTAAAAAAACACGACGCAAAGTGAAATGACGCAAAGTGAAACGACGCAAAGTGAATTGTACTATAGGAAGCCATATAAATACGGAAGATATCTTCCAGCAAAAGTTTTTTTTGCGTGTTTTGGTATAAAGATGCAGAATTGATAACAGAAATGAAAAAGCTTCATTAATTCACATAAAAACACAAGAAATTCAAATAAAAAACATTTAAATAAAAATTCTGAGCCCAACGAGTCTACAGATGACTTGGTAGCATGGTTCTCTATTACAAACTATTTATCTAATGTTTGCTGAACAGCTTTGTTCTTTAAATCAACATAAAGCTCCTTTTAACAATTTATATCATCAGCTACTGCCAGAGCACCCTGTATTTTATAGAGCCATAATCAAAAAATCTGAGCTTTTATAAGGGAATTAGAAACGAGGAAAAAACGAAACTTTTCATAGTAAAACACACAAAACATATGGGAAATCATTTTTTTTCCTAAGACAAGTTTTTAAATGAAAACGTTACAAATTCTTAATTATGATTTCTGAAATACTATCAACAATGTTTGAATTTCAACATATATGAATATCGTTTAAGTAAATCGTTTTCATTTTCTTGTAATAATTGATTTATTTAAACCAAAATATTAAAAAAAAATCATAATAACAGCATTCTGGTCAAATTGAAATAAAAGCTTATTGCGATTCGTTTGGTCATTAAGTCAATATACATTACATAGATGGCAGTGATGGCCGTACAAATTTGGAAAAATCGTAACAAAAATTACCACCTGGGGAAATTAAAATTCAAAAATTGTAGGAAAAGCAAAACAAATTCACAAAATATAGAAACGTGTGATAATTTTGCGATTAATGCTGTGTGCCTCAGAAGACTTTTCAAACTAAACTTTTCAAATTTTGAAGCTTTCGCTATTTCCTCATAGATGCTTGGTTAAAAGGCACTTTACGAGGTTACTTTTCGACGACTTTTCAATTTGTATGACATACAGTTTTAAATACGTAGTAAGTAAATGTAATTGAATGACAAAAATAAATTAAATAAAAATAAATTACTAAAATAACTTTAAAATTAACTTTTTTTTAAATAGGGACTCAAGAAGAAATCGAAAGGTTCATAAAGGCCGGAAAAGATTAGAACATGTGTTTAATGGAAGCTTTTCGATGACCAATCCAATTGGGAGTAAGGTAAATTAATTAATTAATTTATATAATTAGCTATTTAAATAAGTCTTTATTCATTTTATTTACAGAAAAGTTGGAGAGGAGGTTCAAATCACCACAGAAGACTGTCGAAAATTAAAAAAAAAATGGAGCAACCTAATGATTATATTCACTTCGCTTCACTTAATTACGCCCACCTATTATATTGATTTCAAATGTCAATAACTTCCACGTTTCCGCAATTAGAATATTATTTTTTACATGCATTTGAGAGTATATTGTTGCTTTTTGGAATAACTGTAAAACAGATAACAACTATAAAACCGTCACCTCTGTTTTATTCGCTATTCGTAATCTAGCCAAAAAACGTGCAATTTAAACGCGTCATTTGATTGCGACCATTAGTGAATAGTTGGACCTTATGAAATGGTAAAAAAACTTTGTTAATTAATCTTGATTTATTATTTTTAATTAAATTTATCAATCCAACAATAGGATTTTAGGAAAATGTGTAAAGACAAGACACTTTCAGAGGGCAAAACAGCAAAGATCGAAGTTTTGAAGGAAGAAGGATTCTCAAATAGACAAATAGCGGAAAAAAATTCTAGAGGGAAAGCCGTTATTGCATCCTTTATCAATAATATAGAAAACTATGGTAAAAATAGAAAAGGACGCTTTGCGGAGACTACAACGCCCACGGATAAACGGGCGATTAATCGATAAGCTTCAATTTCATGCTTTTCAGCATATCATCATCTTAAATTGCAAAACTCCAACAAAAAACCTCCATTAAATGCATCACGCGCAAAGCAAACCAATTGGAATTGGCCAAAAACCACATGTCATGGAAGCAAGAATGGCACCGGGTTGCATTTTCGGACGAAAAAAAAATGAATTTGGATGGTTCTGACGGGAATCAGTTTCATTTGCATGAGTTCGAAAATACAAAATTCGTGCTATTAAATTTATCATTGATAAATTTGAAGAAACGATCAAGATCGAACGAGTTCAAGATCAAAGAAGCAGAATTTATTATTGTAGTGGTCGTTCAAGTGAAAATATTGCAGCTGTTAGAACAAGTATTGCTGAAGAGCCAAGGACATCAATTAGTCGTCGTTCACAGCAATTAAGCCTCAAACCAACAACTTTAGTAGAGTAAATTGGAAGATATTGATGTGCAGAATATGTGGTTTCAGCAGGATGGTATGCAACATGCCACACAGCAATGGAATTAATCGATCCTTTGAAAGAGAAGTTTAATAATCGAATAATTTTTCGAAGAGCAGACGTGAATTGGCAACCAAGCAGTGGCAAAACTAGGTACCCGCAGCACCCGCAGCCGTGGGAGGGCCCATGGTTATTGGGGCCCACGAGATTTATCAAGCATTTGAATATTAGTTCAAAAAAGTGGGATATTTCTAGGAAATTTTTAAGAAAAGGCGCTGGCCCAGCTTTTAGAGGCTTTTAGAGGCTTAATTGGTGATTCGGTGTTTCGAAATAGTCAGGTTATTCGATATTTTCGAGATTATTCGAGTATGTTTGAGATTGTCGGGTGTATTTGATAGTTCGATGTTACTCGAGAATCTTTGAGCCTATTCGAAGAATAGGTTTGTTAGATATTTACAAAATTATCCGATAATATTTGAGAATTCATTCTTATTGTATATCGTTTTGTTGAGCTAAGCCTTAATTTGCTTATTAGCATTTTGCATAGCGGTAAATATAAGTAACGTTAAATTACTTTGCAAATAATTCGATATTTACACGAATTTTTCGTGGTTTTCTAGACTTTTACAGGCTTTTCGACATTATTCATTAATATCCAGATTTTTCGATATTATTGAAATTGTTCTAGATTAATCGAGATTATGTAGAGATTTTTCGAATTTTTCTAGGTTAATCGAGATTGTATCATTTCTAGGATTATTCGAAATTTTTAAAGATTTTCAAATTGTTTCGAATTTTGTATGACAATGTTCTGCGCTTAGCTTTGAGTTGTGGAAACTTGCAAAGTTACACATATATTTAGTTAATTTCCTAGATTATTCGAAATTATTCAAAAATGCCCATGTTATTTACATTTTACATGGCGGTGATTAACGCGTGTAGGATTTCCGTTGGTTTTACTTACGGATAATTCGATATTTGAGAACTTTCTACAAAATTCAAAATACTTTGAAAATTCGATATTTTTGAGATTATTTCGAAATTCTTGCTATTTTTCATATTATAATCGAAATTTGTGATGCTTTGTCGATATATTTAGAAATAGTGATACGAGTATCATTGAGTTGATTGCAAGAAATTTCGTTTGTTTGAATCCATTGAACACTAAAAGCTTCACTTGTTCATAGGTACAAGAAGGATTTTTAGGGGCCCAAAAAAAATTTTGCGGGGGGACCCGAACTTTGTAGTAACGCCATTTAACTTCTTGTTATGGGGTTTCTTGAGGAGTAGAGTTTACACGGATAATCCTCAAACTCTTCAACACCTCAAAGACAACATCATCGAGCAATTGAACTATCATTATGCGAAAAGTTACTCAAATGTTGGTTAAAGATTGTCAATCAGCCTGCCCGTCTAGCAGAAGAGGTCACTTGAACGACATGCTTTTTCATTATTAACCGGAACCAATGTACTTTAATTGCCAGTAAACATAAATAAAGATTTCACACAATTTACGTCTTTTATTTAAAATTTGAAAAGATACCTCAAATTTGAACACCCTTTATATATATATACTCGTATATATATCTTATTTTGAATTACATACATTTAATAAACGACTCGGCTTATTTTTTATTAGACGTCATTTATTTAAACGAGACTTTGAAAAGTTTAGTTGGCTATAAGCAGAGCACCCTGTATTTTATAGAGCCATAATCAAAAAATCTGAGCTTTTATAAGGGAATTAGAAACGAGGAAAAAACGAAACTTTTCATAGTAAAACACACAAAACATATGGGAAATCACTTTTTTTCCTAAGACAAATTTTTAAATGAAAACGTTACAAATTCTTAATTATGATTTCTGAAATACTTTTATAAATGTTTGAATTTCAACATATATGAATATCGTTTAAGTAAATCGTTTTCATTTTCTTGTAATAATTGATTTATTTAAACTAAAATATAAAAAAAATTTCATAACAACAGCATTCTGGTCAAATTAAAATAAAAGCTTACTACGATTCGTTTGGTAATTAAGTCAATTTACATTACATAGATGGCAGTGATGGCCGTAAAAATTTGAAAAAATCGTATCAAAAATTACCACCTGGGGAAATTTCAAGTTCAAAAATTGTAGGAAAAGCAAAACAAATTTACAAAATATAGGAACGTGTGATCATTTTTCGATTAAATAATTTTTTTTCGTATTTTGCTTTTACCATTTTAGACATCTTACGTACACTAGTAAAACTAAAGATAAATTTAGCAAGTATTATTTTAGTTTGTCAGAGCCAACTTTGATGTATTTTTCAAAATGAAAGTTCGAAAAAATATATTTTAGAAATAATTTAATTTTAATATTTCTGCAATTAATATTTACTTAATACCAATATGGCCTTCTTGTAAATTGTTCTTAAAGATCTGTAGAAAACTTTTATGTAAACATTTTATAATATTTTTGCTTTTTTCATTGAAAAACTTGAAGCTAAAAAACACCATTTTTACTATGGATTCCTATGGAAATCAGTGAAAAGTTATACCACTAAAAAAGCTTCTAAAAAATACGTCATTAAGATTATGGCTCTATACTCTAGAAGGCTCTGCTACTGCTCGTGAAACTTATCACTTCGTTCATTGTCAGGATCATTTGGTTTTAAAATCTCGATAGCTTCATGAATTAAACTCATGGTTCTGAAAAGCTGTTTTTATGTTAAATTTCTTTCTTCTGGTAATTCTAGCGGGCTGTCTTCTTCGTTAGCAAACTGTAAATCTAGTTGCATTAATCCTTCGTTATTCAGTTCACGGTTATGTGAAGTTAGTAATTCTTTTAGGTCTAACTAATCCATTCGCTCAAAATTAGAATTTCTAGCTAAGTTAACAACATCTTGAACTATATTGCGTTCATCATTAACTTGTAAAGAATTGCCTCTTATGCTTATTACCTCTTAAGATGGTTTAACCTCCTTCTACGAATCTGAAATAATTTCTATAGCATTCAGACAGTTTGTCTTGTCCATCAGTGACACTTAAAAGCAGCTTAAATGTTCGCCGTAGGTAATAACTTTTAAAAGTGGATATTACTCCGTGATCGATGGGCTATATTACAGACTTGCTGTTTGGTGGCAAAATTATAAAATTTGACATTGTCAAATAATTCATCATCATAGACGGAAAACATTAAAATAGACGGGGGCATTATCTAGTAAAACCAAAGTTTTGGAGTCCAAGTTCTCCTGCTACAGTTGTTATACTACCGCCGACTTATTGCGACGTACCGCCGACTTATTGCGACATTTACCAATTACTGAGGAAAGTTATGTTGAGGCTTGGGATAAGTTACTCAAACGTTTCGATCGTAAAAAAAATATTATCGAGGACTACATTGAACTATTTATGAATCAATCAAATGTACATCAGTCGTCGTCTAAAACCTTGAGGTCGTTATGCGATATCAGTGATCAAATATTAAGGGGCATTCGATCATTGGGTAATGAGTGGGAAGGTCGCGATCCTTGGTTATTATATATTCTGTTAAGGAAGTTGGATCCAGAAACACACCAGTTATGGGCAATCCATTCCACCGATAATGTAAAACCAACAATTTATGATCTGTTACAATTCTTGAATCGAAGATGTGATGCACTGGAATGTACCGCAAGTAAACGGCAGCATATAGTAAATAATAAACAATCGAGCACGAAGATTCATGCTGCTACAAATGAGAACATATCATTTAATTCTTGTCCAATGTGCAAAGGTAATCATTCATTATATCGATGTTTTAAGTTCAAAGATTTAAGACCACCAGTAAGGAGACAATTCGTATTAAACAATAAATTGTGTGGAATTTGCTTACGTTCCGGTCACTATTCAAATGACTGTAAATCCGACCGAAAATGTTTGATGTGCGCAGAAAAACACAGCACATTACTACATATTAGTGACAATTCCAATAATAACCATACCTTAGTTTCTGTTAAACCAACGAATACGTCAATCATTGATGATAATAGTACGAAACTCAATCAGCTTTCATCAATTAATACTACTACTGTTTCATGTGCATCCAATAAAACAAATGAATAACTCGAAGAATTATCAAAATTGAAGAACGTAACTTATTATAATAATACAGAACCAGCAGCAATTTATAAATCCAATTCTTCATAAGCAATTTGTTCAACTACAGCTTATACCTGCGAATATTGGTCATCTCAAGCACTATTGTCCACAGTGCAGCTGAATATCATTGATGAAAATAATATCATTCAAAGGGCTAGAGCTTTGCTGGATAGTGGATCGCAATCAACATTAATAACGGAGTCATTGGCACAGCGGCTTAAATTACGAAGATTTCCGACGTCCTTTATGGTTAGTGGACTAGCGGCAAAACCAGCTGCTTCAGCTCGAGGGTACGTGAAACTAAAGGTGACATCAATTCATTCCAACGAGAAGGTATTAAATGTAGACGTATTAATCTTGCCAAGATTAACAACGCAAATCCCAACCAGTGAAATAAATAAAACGAGATGGGAAGTAGTCAGAGATTTAAAACTAGCTGATCCTAATTTTGCAACACCAGGACACATTGACTTGATATTGGAAAACGATGTGTTTCTGGATGTACTGTTACCCGAAAAATTTGTTATTCAACCGAAGATAATAGCGCAACATACGATATTCGGTTGGGTTATTGGTGGAAAGTTGATAACAAAAGAACCGACTGAAAATTTGCTTGCATTTCACATAACGACAACAACAAATCAGGATGAACTACATCTTCTAGAAAAATTTTGGCGAATTGAAGAGGTTTGTACTGAAAGACAACCTAAATTAGAAGATACAAAGTGTGAAGAATATTTTAAGGCTACGACCCAGAGGGACGAGGATGGCCGATTTTCGGTTCGATTGCCTTTCAAAGAAGCAACTAAGGTACTAGGATTATCCTTGGTGAGTGCTGAGCGACGATGGTTATCTATGGAACGAAAATTTGTGCGAAGAAAGGAACTAGCACTTCAGTATCGTCAATTTATGTACGAGTATTTAACCCTAGGGCATATGGAACGTATTCCTAGTGGTGACCTAAATTTTGATAAGCCACATTTCTATTTGCCTCATCACGCAGTGTGCAAGGATTCGAGCACTACCACGAAACTGCGTGTAGTTTTCGATGGGTCGTGCAAGTCGTCGTCTAGTGTATCAATCAACGAGATTCTACTACCTGGTCCAACCCTTCAAGATGATCTCACCTGCATACTATTACGTTTTCGTATCCATTCCATTGCTATATCGGCGGATATCGAAAAAATGAATCGCCAGGTGAAAGTTGAAAATAAAGATCGTGACTTTCAGCGAATTGTTTGGCGTGACGATCCAAATACGCCACTTCAACATTATAGGTTGAATACGGTAACTTATAGAATTACTAGTGCTCCATTTCTAGCAATTCGCGCGATACTTGAGTTAGCAAATATTCATGAATCAACTCATCCAAACGCTGCTTCAATCATAAGGAAGGATTTTTACGTTGATGACAAGTTGATTGGGTGTGAAGATCATGCAACAGCACTAGTAATTTACCACCAAATATCGACATTGTTGCACGAAGGTGGTTTCAATATTCGAAAATGGATATCGAACAGTCGAGAGTTAATATCAAATATAGTATAGCCGCCGATCAACGTGGTACAGAAGAATCACTTTCTCTCGATAACGATACAGCATATTATAAAACATTAGGATTACACTGGAATCCAACCCGAGATGTTTTCCGTTATAAGTTTAATCAAACGGAGCATGTAAAACTAACTAAACGAAGTTTACTTTCCGAAGCATCCAGGGTATTTGATCCTCTGGGACTTCTAACACCAATTACCATCCAATTCAAGATCCTATTTCAAGAGGTTTGGAAAAGGAAGATTGACTGGGATGAAGAGCTTCCTAAAGGCATAGCTGATATTTGGCAAGATATCAAATCATCATTAAAATTATTAGAAATTATCGAAGTCGGTCGATGTATTAAAATATCACAATTTAGTACGATGGAGATGCATGTCTTTTGTGATTCCTCACAACAAGCATACGGACAGGCATACAAGCTGCCTATTTGAGAACGAAAAATTTAACTGGCGATGTTGTTGTAAATTAATAGAAGCAAAAAGCCGAGTTGCACCAATGGAAACGGTTACACTACCACGCCTTGAATTGTGCGCAGCAGTTTTGGGAGCCAAACTTTTCAAGTACTTACAACAAGCACTTGGACTATCATACGATAATGTGTATGCTTGGACCGATTCTCAAGCAGTATTGGCTTGGTTATCCGATCATCCAAGTAGATGGAAGAACTTTATGGCGAACCGTACATCATATATTCGAAAAATATTACCAGAAGCCCATTGGAACCAGGTAGAGTCGAAGCTAAATCCTGCCGATCTTACTTCAAGAGGCTTGAACCCGCAACAATTAGCAAATAACGAGCAATGGTGGTCAGGACCAGCATACTTAAAACTAGAAAGGTCATCTTGGCCAGTTGTTTCCAACAAAACGAACATTAATCTTCCCGAACAACGCAAGGTGAAAATATTGTCAAATTATGGAACGTGCGAATCGAATCATGTCAAGGTGGCTACAAATATTTGTCAACATCTTTTTAACCACTATTCATCTTTACAAAAGATTTACCGAGTTTTAAGTTATGTCTGTCGGTATCATACCAATACAATTCGTAAAAAACTTAACATCAAGGTTTCAGAAAGAAATGGAAGTTGCTGAAAATATATGTACTAGATGGGCACAGTCTGATGCATTCAAAACCGAACTCAATGCATTACAGCAACGAAGAAATATTAATCGAAACAGCAAATTATTAATGTTGACACCGTTCATTGATAAAAATCAAATTATACGAGTTTGCGGTCGTCTGTCGATGTCAGATTGTGAGTACGATATAAAATACCCTGTAATTTTACCGAGGAATTATATTTATTCATGGAATGTTATTAAGAATCTATGAGGCTCATTTACATGTTGGTGCAAACACATTAATTTCAATCATTCGTCAAAGGTATTGGATTGTTGGTTGCAGGAACATGGTCCGACAACATATATTGAAATGTATAACATGTTTCAAGCTTCGGAAACACAAAAATGAGCAAATTATGGGTCAGCTACCCCAATATAGAGTAACGACAGGTAGACCTTTTCTGCATACGGGAGTAGATTATGCAGGACCAATATGGATTCATGATCGGTCTGGTCGTGGTCCTTTTAAACCAATAAAATGTTACGTGGCGTTGTTTATATGTACCAGAGTGAAGACAATTCAGATCGAGGTAGTATCAAAATTAACAACCGAGGCTTTTATAATGGCGTTACATCGATTCATTGCTAAAAGAGGCAGGCCGGTAGAACTATTATCGGACAACGGTAGCAATTTTGTGGGTGTAAAAAAGGAGATGAATGTGTTGTTTGAATTATTCAAGTCACAAAGTCGTTTTGATCTAATCTCAAAACTGTTATCTCCCCAAAAAATTAATTTCAAATTTATTTCAGCCAGATTGCCACATTTTGGAGGGTTATGGGAGTGAAATATAAAATCCTATAAACAATTATTGTTAAGATCGATTGGCACAGCATCCCTGACATTCGAGGAATTATGTACAGTGAGCTCACAAATTGAGGCAATTTTAAATTCCAGGCCTATATGTCCATTATCTGAGGACGTTAACAGCTACGATGTTCTGACGCCTGACCATTTTTTGATTGGGGCTCCGTTGAACGTAATACCAGAGCCACATTTGGAAGAAGTTCCAATTAATCGTTTAACCAGATATCAAAACTTACAATTATGGGTCGCAATGTTTTGGAAAAGGTGGTCAAAGGATTACCTCACTACGTTACAACAAAAACCAAAATGGCAGTCATCAAAACCAAATTTAAAAGAAAATCAACTGGTTTTAATCAAAGGAAGACAATTTACCAAAGGCAACCTGGTTAATAGGCCGTATAATCCAGGTTTTCCCAGGATGTGATGGAAACATACGAGTAGCAACGGTAAAGACACCTCATGGCAAAATTCAAAGGAGTATTGTCAAATTAGTCCCTCTTCCAATCGATCAAAATGATGTGTTATAGAAGATAAGTTAATTCTAAATCGGTATAGTCATAAATAATAGTTGAATAAGTAGAAATTGAAAAAAAAAAAAAAATAAAAATGTTTGTCGAATAAGCTTTTCGCTTTCGTCTGAATTACCATTTTGCTTAATGGAATTCTCAGCGCAACCTGGTTTTGAATCCAAATTATAAGCAACGATTCCATTTTGATCATCAATCCACTCCTTGCACTAGTCCTTGTCTTAGCATCTAAGAATGCTGCCGATTTTGCAGCTTCCTGTATTTTAGTTCCATCTCGATCTTGGATAGTTCTGACAGTTGTTGCAGCCAGACCAAGAGCTTCAGCTACCTCTACAGCTTTCTCTCCCTTTTCAAAACGCCGTAGAATATGTAATTTTATTTCGATTAGTTTTTCTTTGCTTTTTGGTAATTTTACCTTTAGATACGTTTTTTCCACTCATGAAGAATGAGAAGAATGTTACACAGGCCGTAAAATATGATAATTAAAAACCCAAAAACAAGACTTTTCAGTACACCGCTTTAAGCGGTAAGTAAACCCTTTATTAAAACTGATGCTATAACTACTGAAATATTACGTAAAATTAATATTTTTTTTTAATTTTCAGTTTTAACTATAGACCTTTTTTAATTTTTAATTTAATATATTTATTTATTTAAAAATCTAATTTTTCGCCAATATTTCGATGTTGTACATCATCCATCTTCAAGTTGAATCATTCCGAACGGCCTTGAAAATGATGTAGAACATCGAAATATTGGCGAAAAAATAGATTTTTAAATAAATAAATATATTAAATTAAAAATTAAAGAAAGACCTAAAAACTTATAACAATAAGTAAAATTAATAAAATACGTACGTGAAAACAACACTTAAAACAAATCACTATGCCATAATAATGAATTAAGAAATGACATTTAATGAAAAGGGAATCCCCGAAAAACGACTAAAATAAAAAAATACCAACTTCGAAAAAATAAAAACTCATAAATAAAGGAACCCCCAAAAAAGTACAAACTCAAAACCAAAAAAACCATACGCGTTCGAAAATACAACAACGCAGATCGAAATTTTGTTCTAATGTAGCAGTGACGCAACTCCGAAAAAACGCAAAGTGAGGTTTTGGTGTAATATGTTAATTAATTGGTTGGTAAGTATATTGTAATTTTATTTTTGTAACTTTTATGAGAATTTGTTTCCCCTAATTGCCGGATTTCAAGTGTTCCACCATTAAAATTATATCATTGTCATGATGCAATAATTTAACAAGAATTTATTTTAAAGAATATGTCTTACAACATCCATTTTTAATAACGAATATTAAAACAAATTTTATTTTGTATTTGAGGGAATTACCGCGGAATATTTAAGAAACTGCTAAACCAACAATTTACAAATAAGGGAATATATGGTAGGAGCAAAAATTCTAAGCCAGATTAATTCGAGAGAGAACCACACCTGATTTTTATAAAGTTCACCGGAATAAATCGAAAAGGACTTACAAATATGTGAAGTATTAAAGGTTACGTCGAACTCTCACAAGAACGACACAAGTTTTAGAAGTGATCTAACTATATTTGAAGCAAAGAAGTATTTTACATAAATTAACTGGGCAGCTGCAATATTTTTTTCCGATTCTAAACTGAATCTTACCACAATGCCTAAAAATAAAAACAAAATAGAGAATGAAAAAGCACCTTTCGATTTTTTCTAAAAATCTTTTTAACAAGACCTTTAATTTACAAAATTTTATTTATTTCAAATTAATGCGATTGAAAATGGGGAACCATTTGCCAAACCCAATGTTAATCGACTGAACGCTACACGAGAAATCGTAACCATTTACTTACAATGTTCCGAATGAGTCAAACAATATATGTTCCAATCAAGATTAATCACTTAACGTGAATTTGAATTAATTCGGCTTAACTGTAAAATCGGACCGATCTAAAATTAAAATTAAACTAAACATCAAAAAGACCTATAAATTGTTATTAAGACAAAAATCTAAATAACAATTTGCTGAATGACCACCTAAAAGTCATCTAAAAGATCAATTCAAATATGTACATATATCACCACCAACATACAATGTCAAATCTACAAAAAAAAAAAAAAAATTCAAAATAACAAAAAATCTATTTTAAATATCACAAATCAGCAGTTAACCGTAAATCAACCAAAAAGCACAATAATAAACTAATGATCACCGGCATTTTGATCATCATCATCTTCAAAATATGTAGATATTTATTACATAAGACATTTTGATATTTCAAACAAAATATATTATATAGCCGCCAATACTCCCCGCACCACAATAAACACGTATATCCATCGATATCCATCCAACAACAAAAACTGACCGAGTTCTAAATAATTTTTATCATTCACATAAATTAGAAAATTTAACAAAAAATGTCAAAAAACAATCATAATTTATTAATATTATTATTAAAATTTTATATTTTATTAGTTTTTAATCAACTAATAATAATAATAACAACAACACTATCGTCTTAAGATCTTTTTCATTCAATTTTGGATTTATTGTGTCGGCATTGAAGAAGATCTCTGCTCAAAAATTATAATAAAATAAAAAAAAAAAAACGATTTTTTCTAAATTCAATCAAAAATTAGATATTTTTGAATATTTAATTTTCCAACCAACCACAATCGAATGATCGAACGAGAACGGTTAAGGAAATATCATTGATCTTTTTTCTTGACATTTTTTTTTTGGTTTTTTTTTTGGTTTCGAAAAAGTCGATTTCATCGATCACGATCATAAAAATATCAAACTGATGATGATGCGCTTACTTCTTGCTTGAGCTACATACAAATTTTATTAAATCGATCGCGTCTAACTGTATTGAACATTTTTTATTTTTTATTTTGATCAAACACATTCAAATTCAAATTACACTATTAATTGTGAGTGATAAATTAACAAGAAGACAAAAAATACAAATCTTTACAGAAATAAAAACTCGATTAAAATATTTTGCAATAAAAAAAATTAAGGTATGGTAAAAAATCGTACGTCCGAATCTTTAATCACACAAATTCTTATTTTTAATGATCATCAAACGAACGCCGATCAACCGCGTCAATCAGAAAATAATATTTTATTGATAACAAATTAAATTAAATTAAAAGACGTCAAAAAAAAAAAAAGACGAACACAGAAAAATCTTAAAGTTATAATAATAATAATAATAATAATAAAGAAAATAATAGGTTTTAATTTCGAAACGACTCTCGATCACACACAAAACACGAGAAAAAAAAAAAAAAAAGAAATTTATCCGGTCGATCAAGTTGAATGATACGCATTCAACTTTTTTCGATAATCCTGTTTGAATATCATCGCACCGAGTTAAATACGATTTTTGTGTGTTAATCAGTTTAAAATTTAATTACTTTGCTGCTTTTATTTATTTATTTTTTATTTTTTGGGCAGATGGATACATTTTAAACCGATGCGCTCGATCGTTAAAATATTGATTTTTTAATTTTTATTTATTTATATATCGTTAGGTTTTATTAGCAGCTAATTATGGAGTTTAATTTTTTGTGAAGGTCTCATTTTTTTTTATGTCAATTTTTTTTTTCTTTTTCATTGGAAACCATTACCAATGCTAACGATCGCGATTAATTCGTAAAACACAGATCGTATCAAGAGCAATTTACCGGCGTGCGCGCGTTAATTTATTTTATGTATATCTCACATTGCGGATAATGAGAAAATTGGATGCTTTGTGTAAGTTCACAAAGAATTTTTGATTGTAATTTTAAAAGTTTAATAAATTGATCAAATTCCTTGTTGTCAAAATTTTTATTAGTTTAGTCTCAAGGGGTGGTTTTATCATAGAATTTGATCCCAGGAAAATTTAAAATGTTATACTTTTCATCCCATCCAAGTTTTTTTATTAAAATAAACCTAAAAACTGCTTGAATAAAATATTTGTAAATCCGAATTAGATTACAGGTTTAATACTTTGGCAAACATTTTGTGACTAGCCTAGTTATGACACAAATCTTAGTGTCTTACGCTCATGAAATGAATATTAAATAATTTGATATTTTAATGAGCGGCTCTCAGGAGCAACAAGTGCCAGCCAATGTATCATATCGAGCAGTTCTTGACATTATTTTTGAAAAACTACACTGAAAGAAATAAACTTGCTTATAGTAAAAAACGCATTTCTTAATACAAGTATTATACAAAATTTAAATATAAATCAGTTTTTGCTTCAATCAATCGTGAAAACTATTGAATTAAATGTATTTTTCTTAAATTATGATTTTGTAACATTTGTTAAATCAAGAATACGATGTTTAAATCAAGCAATTCAATGATTTATTAATACAATCAAAAACTGACTAAATTCAAGAAAAACATTTTTCAAATTTCTCACTTTTAAAAAAATTTCGAAAACTTTAGAAATAATGTGGATAATAACTCATATAAAGAAAGCTTTGGATTAAATAATGAATTTTATTTTTTGGAATGCACACTCATCATTCAAGATAATTTTAGTAATTGAATGAAGCGAAACTGTCGCTGAAAATGACACAATACTTTATTGAATTAAAAAATTGCTAATATTCAGCAAGTCTTTTTAATATTATTGCTGTTTTGGAATTTGAATTCATTCTAAACTCGTGGACATCTACCTATACTTGGATATCTGTACCACAGAAAGTATAAAGAAAAACACAATTTGTCTTTTCCCTAGAAAAGAAAATATGTATTTCATCTAAATATTGCTTTCATCAGTTCAACACATTTTCAAGCAACAATGTAAATTTACTCGTAGAGTTACCAAAATATGAATTTTTTCTACAATTAGGTAAAGGATATACTAAAATATGAGATGATGGATCAAAATCGCAGAATTCAGATTTCAGCATGTATCTATTTCTTGTACTTAAAAAGAAATTGCACTCAATCCACCATAAACTAAGGTTTTCATTATCATCTTTTTGCATGTACCATAATATTTGTCGGTGACCCATGAAATGATGAAAAAATAATTGAGCCTTTAGAGATCATGTTGCTCTTAATAAATTTAAACGAAAAACAAACAAAGTCAGCTTTTAGTTCTGGGTTGAATGTCCCAAAAGCAATGAACAACTAATGAGTAGCTCAAAGTGGATTGTGTAAGTGGGATCGGTATTGGTGTACTAATCAAATTTGTTGGCAATTAGTAAATAAATAAATAAATAAATAAATTGCTTTTATATGTACATAGAATATGTAGAAAATGTTGTAGAAAGAAACCAATTTATAAAAAATATTCTGTTTTTTTTTTAAATTAAAATGATGGTTATAAATTAATTTGATCATAAATCGATTAATATTATAAAACCAGAGAAGTTTCGTTCAATGTGCCGAATTTTAGGCATTTGAATGTTACATTAAAAGAACAGCTGTTAGTTAGCTGTTTAGTTAATGTGCCATTCAAGTACCTAAAATGAATGTATCTCAAGTGAAAACATATAATGGGTTTCATGAAAATTTTCAGGGGTACGGTGATGAAAATTAAGGAAATTTTCTTCATTTTTGTGGATTGACTATAGGAGTGATAAAAACAACAATTTTCCTAGTGAAGGTTTGACATGTTATATCAAGCGATTTTTCTCGAATTTTGTTCGCTTTTCTTTGGCGAGGAACAGCTGATATAATGAATCTAAGGATTAATATAGTTATGCAATAGTCACATTATAACATTCAGTTCGAAGTTTAAACAAATAATTTCAATAATTTCATTGTTACATGATACTTAAGAGAAAACCTATCTAAATTATAGCAACCTTATTAAAAATAATTTTAAATAATTTGGTTAATTCAGCAAGGCTTGCTAAAATATAGCTAGAATTGTCTTGGTTCTGAAAGAGTTTCTAAATATTATTAAGTTTTTTTTTAACATTAAGCAATCCTTGATTATTTTTTGCGTGCGTATAGCATCATACTAAATATTATAAAATGCTTGCTTAGTTTTAGTAACCTTATTTTAAATACTTTATTTAATTAAGCAAGCCTAGCAAAAACATAGCGAAATTTCTCTTATTTAAAAACGTTCTTTCTCAATTTTATTATTGTCTATATAATATTAAACAAGGCTTGCTTATTTTACGAATGTTAATTTTTATTTTTTCAACAAAACGCAATGATTTTTTTCCAAAATCATTTTAGTTTACTTGACAACGTTGTGAAATTATGAGCATAAAGTGAAATTTTAGTACAATAATAATAAGGCATAAATTAATTAAAAATAAAGTTAAAAATTACAAAAAGTGAAAAATAAACTAATTTTACGTAGGTACAAATTATAAATTGCTCCGTTCTTATATATTCTATCTAGAACATTTACTGAGACCACATTGAAATATTTTTTGCGAAACAAATGTCTATTGAAGATAATACAGATGATCGAAACGTAAATATTGTATTACTGTTTAACTCATCAACAAATGAAGAGGAAAATCAATCTTACTTAAACTATGGTAACAAATTAATCATTTTTATTAAAACTTGGCGTTCAGACAAATCAACTACATTCAATTTAATCCATTTTTTTCTTTATCTTCAATAATTTTCTGACTTAGAGAATAGTTCGTTTAATGCTTACCACACGCTTGATTCTGGTAACGGTCAACCCAACGAATTGCATTACTTATTAGGCAAATGGAGACTGGAATCAACTTGCGATAATTTTCAAAATAATTCTAGCTTCTAAGTTATAGTGTGTTCTTTACTAACTTTTCAAATTCTTTTAGAATCAAATTTCGATAACAATATGGATTTAAAGATTTTAACTGAATCAGATTTGGATGCTTTGTTTCCTGACGCAACAGATCTTAGCAAAAAACTAGGCTTCGACCAAAAATTGGGGAATGGAAATGTGAGATTAATAATAATTTATTTAATAACAATATTGCATTTCCGTTTCTTTGCCTTTGATTTTTAGGGGTTCCCTTTACAGTCTTATACATTGAGTAACAGCAATAGCACGTTATCTATGGATACACAGATGAACTCTTTCATTCCTAGTTCCAGCGCATCTTTAGCGTCATATCAAAGCAAAATAAATTCTGCCTTTCACTTTGTAAATTTTAAACCTTCAATTCATTTAATTTATATAGGAATTCAAAACTGTCCTAAATACAGAGCGAGGTAAAAAATTTACTGATGCTTATATCAAAAACGGTTCTCTAGACGGTATCGTCGGACGACGATACCAGAAGGGAAGAAAATATGACTGCTGCCCAGTTGGAACAAATCAGTCTTGAAATAGAAAAATACTTTCCTGGCGAAGATAAGGCAAATATCTTCTAAATTATTTAATTGTTAATTGTATTTTATATGCAAGGAAATGTTTTTATTTTATATATTTTAATAACATTATTTCAATAACAACTTTGAAACTTAGCAGATATTTAATAAACTCTTCAAACTTAGAATAAATTTATGCATGCATTTAATTTTGTAAGGGTAGGCACTTTTTTATATGGGAGGAAAGGCCGGCCGGGAAACTCTACAACAAATTCCGAAATAGCTGGTGCAAACTGAAAAAAATTGGGTTTTTTAAAATAAAGTTAAATTTTCATCGATAAAATTTACGCCAGGATACAGAACAATTGATCAATCAGATACAAAATATGATTTGAGCTTTGATAGTACCGTAAAATTTATCTCTGTTATTTTTTAAATCATTTAGAGAAAAATCAAATTGAAATAGAGCCAGAGTTCGAAGAAAACAAGAAATGGCTTTCTTACATGCAGTCACCGTGAGAAACAGTTGAGCTTAAATGGAAAGACACTGCCAAAGGACGTCACAAGGTATTACATGAACTAAATAACTTAAAAGCGGCAGAGATTCTTGACAATTGGCCACTATTAAAATCATCTAATGGCTTTCGATTGGTAAATATTTTCATATATAAATATTGTTGCAGATACATATAAAAAAGGGCTTTTTGCCAATATATTAAAGCAAACCCGATAAAAAAGTTTCACGAATTTTCTAGTTTGTTTTAACTTTAAACAAAACATTTCTTGATACAATTTTTATTATGTATGTATGTATGTATGTATAAATTTGAAATTCGAAAGATTAACATAGTACAATTGTCCTGACTTATAACCGTATTATATTTCAATAAGTACTTTTCAACATAAAAAAAATTATCAATTTGGGCACTTATTGCTGTAAAAATTATATTTAATTTCAGATTGACATTGATTTTGAAATAATTTACCCAGCCTCAACATTTGCTTTATTTGAGAAGTGGGATTCATTTATTTAAAAAAAATTCTTCAGTTTTATTTAAAAAAGTCAAAAACAAAACTGTAATTCAGGAATTGAAATCTTTGAAAAAAAGACCAAGTTAACTTAATTATTTAACCAAGTATTTTTTTTTTTCATTTACTTTTCTTTAATCACACAAATCAAATTTTAATAACTACTAGTAACAAATTCAATGTTTTTATTTTATTTACATACTACACCAACTATCAGTTGATCCAGTTTCTTCATTACATTCTCAAACCATCGGCAATAGTTCCTGGTAAGCTCAAAACAACTGCTTGGAAACCTTCAATTCAAAATTCTATCAAATCGTTTGCTATAGAAGTTGGCTCGATAATAGAACTACAAAAAATTATTGAAGATAAAAAGCAGCATTATCTCAATTACGGTATTACGCTTCAACCACTAATCGCAGTTATACCTCACGGAAATCATTACCAGTATTCGATTGTGTTTGATAACATTTATTTTAAATTTGATAGCTTCCTAAAATGCATAAAATAATGCAAAATATCCAATCGAATGCCAAAAAGTTTGGAATTTCATACAAGTTTATTTTTACAAGATTAATTTAGATTCGATGGTTCCAGAACTAAAAAGCTTACTCTCGGAAATTGAAAAAACCGAATAGTTTCCATTATTTATTAATAATCAACAAATTATTTCTTAAAGTTTCGGGTTATTTCAAATTTTAAAAAAAATATTTGCATTACATTTTGTTTTATAATTATTTTGTCCTATTTTTGCTGTATTATTTACATATTTTAGTAAACATTTGAATTAAAATTAATACATTAAACTTTATACACAAAACATTAAAAATTTATTAAATATATTCATATTTTAACTATATTTTTTAAAATAATTTGTTTTCTTAGCTTACATTTTTTTCTAAATTTTAAATCAAAATCTAACGCTTCGAATTCTCAAGGGAACTTAAACAAAAAAAATAAAAATATTATTTTAATAAAAATTATATTATTTACTAATCTATGAGTTTATACGATAATTAATGAGCTGTAAAACATAATCATATATGAATATATTTTTTAATTTAAGTTAATAATTTTAATTAAAGCCAAATAAATTATTATTTATGAATGTAAAATAACAAAAGGTATTTTTAATTACAGTCATACCCCGTACAACGTCCCCCCTCATAACGTCGTTTCGCTGTAACGTCGTTAGTAAAATGCGAACAAACCTCTCTCTATCGTCGCTGTGCTTCGTTGTAACGTCGTTTAAAATAATAAGCAAAGCAAAAAACCACTGAAAAAAAGGCAAAAAACATAAAAAACAAAAAACAATGAAATTTTCTCGTCTATTTGTCTACATACATTCTTTGCCTCTTATAACGTTGTTTCGCCTAACGTCGGAACCAATTAACAACGTTAGGCGGGGTATAACTGTATTTATCCAGCGAGCATGCTTTTACCTAATGAAAATTCTTAATTTAAGCAAACAATTGCTTAAAAGAAGAGGGCCCTTGCTAAACGAAAAAGTTTCACTCGCATTCAATATAGAAAGTAGTTGCTAAAGTTAATAAATCATTTTATTAAATTAAGAACTATTTGCTTTAATTGAGCGAAGATATTATAAAATTGTTGTTTTGTGTTTTCATAAACAGCGAGTACTCTTTTAAATTGAAAAAACAAATTCTTCATTAAAGCAAAATCATGCCTTAGTTTAAGAAACACATAACCTTCATTTTACATTGAAACGTATTAAATTAATAATCTTATTTAATTACTTCAAGCAGGCCGTTTTCTTGGTTTTAATTATTTTGTTATAATGTTTTAAACTTAAATTTAATAAAATAATTGCTAGATTTAATACTACCCAGCCTTTCTTCGATTTAACAATTATTTCTTAAGCGAATAAAACAGTAATTTTATTGTCCTATTCAAGCCGATTCTCAATTCAATAAATGGGCTTGATAGGCTGAAAATCATTGTACCAAAATGATTAAATGAAGCAAGTTTCGTTTCATAAAAGCAATCTTTTCTCTCTGTGTAAGATGGAATGAAAAAAGTATTGCCTGGTGAGCATTTTGTTATTTCTGGGATGAGGTCACACACTTAGTCTAAGGCTGGTTTTAGTATATTATTTTGCTTAATAGATTTTATATTTGTATTTAGTCGTGATTGTGAGCTTGCAAAATCTAGTTCAGCCAGAACGATTGTTGAGAACAACAAAAAACTGTTACCCATAATATTTAGGTACCAAGTCGAGATAGTAATGTGTTATTACCACCATATCAACTTTAGCTGTAATGTTTTGTTAAACATAACGACATGCGAAACCAATTTGATCGATCGAAACTATCTAGATTTTTAGGAAAATAAAATAATTTGAATAATTTGAAAATACCACCGTAATGTCGGTGATTATTATTTCATAAAAAAAATTAAAATAAACAGAAAACTTAAAAAAATTAACAAAACAGTGATGGTCCGGTTGGTGAAAATAGACGAAAATAATAATAGTTTTTGAAAACCCGAGCAGACTATTTAATGAAAATAATGTACGGTTGATGAAGAATTATATGAAAAGAGATTTAGCTTTGGCCAACTCAATAAATAAGAAGAATTTATTAATACTTTGCAGAAAATTTAACATGTTCCTAAAAAATACGAGTAGACATCTTAAAAACATTTTTCAAATTCAGGATAACAATTTTAAACTAAATGAAGACAAGAATTACAAAGAGTTTTCCTCAAAATATCTACGAAGATATTTGCCTTCGATATAAAAAGTTTTTTGATGGCATCAAACAAAAGCATATCAGAAAATGGTTAACTATGATGAGCCGTGAAGTTCCTTTAACTTCCGAGAATATCAAATCATATTAATTTTGAGAAAATGTGTCAACAAATTTGGAAATTCTCTTGGATATTTTGAAAATTCTAAAATTAGAAAATAAAGTCTACGTTTTAAAAAAGGTAATCCTTGTAATAGAAGTATTATAGCAAATTTAGGGAGTAGTTTTTCAAATTTAGACGCAGCGAGACAACATAATTCGGAATAGATTAGTTATAATATTATAACAAATTTTTACGTGTTGAAAAAATGCAACGAATTCGTGAAGCTCACAAAGCGAAAACTTACTTACTTAATTTTAATAATTTCTTCCCGTTCCCAATAAGGCCAAATTCTAAAGGTTGTTTGTCCTGTCCATTATGTAACTTATCAAAATTTATGTGGAAAAAAATTCGCAGGTGTAAAAAACGTGGAAGACTTCAATTAAAAATGTTTCTACCTTTGGCTTTGTTTACAAATGTGGTTTCATCTTTGATTTTAAATTTAATTAGAGGATTTTGAAATGAAATAAAAATTAAAAGTAACACAAATTTAGGTTTGAATGATTTTTTGGAAACTATGAAATTTTTTTTAACTCATATTGAATTAAACTTTAATGGAAGATGTTTAAATGAAGCGTTCGGTTCTCTTATGGATTCCTCAGTTAGTCCAACTTAAACTTATTTTCTTTTGTATGTAGGTGGATAATATCATTGGGGCTATTCCAAATTCACAAGTTGATAATTTTCTAAACATTTTTAATAGTTTTACTTGCGAAATTGAAAATCAAAGGCGTTTAGTCTTGTTGAATGTCATCGTAACACGAGATGAAGATTTAACCTAAAAAACAGATTAGTAACATACAAATTCATGGTTAAATAAATTAAATACCAAAACCCTCCAAAATTGAATAAATATAAATTTTGTGATTTTTCTCAAGACACATCCAGTGAACGGGGTCTCTAATAATTCTTGTGGAAATTACAAACGCTGCAGAAAATCTTATATCACCAGTTAGTGTTTATCCCCGAGCTGATATAACGAAATCGATAATGTGACAGGAATTGAAGCTTTTAACTCGAAAAGTGGAGATCGCGGAGTTCGTATTATAGGAGTATTCCGTACAGATTATTATGGATGGTCGAGGAAATAGCATCCTAATGCTGTCATTTCCAACACATACCTCGCACAAAATGCAACCACTCGACGTATCCATTTTCGGATCATTAATGAAATATTGCAAAACGTCATATAATGATTTCATAACTAGGAATTCTGGAAAAATTATAAATATTTACGATGTGGCTGAATTTATCAAATCTCCCATTTTGGAAGCGTTTTCACCCGAAAACATCCTAAAAGGAATTTTAGCTATTAAATTGTTGTGATGTTCCGAATTACATATTTAAATAAAATTATAATTTTCAGATGAGTTGGATGAACTTCCGTATGAGAAGAGCCCTGATCTATGATATCAGTGCAGAGAGCAATGTACGCACCGCAGAAATGAAATGCTAGAGAATTTTCGCATTCACACCCGAAAAGAATAATATACCGTTATTAAAATCAAATAATTTTTGAGTACAATGACTAAATCAATCTCAATTTTCTTTGCCGGATCTGATTAATCATTTACCTCATTTTGGGATGAAGAACCATTGAATTTAGATAATTATCCAGAAATGTTTCTCATCAACACTGATATACTTGAAAAGGGAACATACATCTTTGTCATATTTACAGTAAAGTGTTCCCTAAAGTTTTACGTGAGTCCAAATAACCGAAGTGGAAGCTAATGAATCATACGTCGTAAGCTTCTTGGGTAAACATCCTACTGTTCAACTAATTATGAACCAAATAAGGAAGACATTTCACAAATTTTTAGAAATGAATGAAAAGATATTCTTTTTCGACAGAACGTTAGATAAAAACTTTCCTGACATTATGACGAATATGCCCCTTGTTTCGGCGAAAGTAGTCTGGGCTGGGGTACTTTCATTTTATTCGTAATACTAAGAAAAATTCCTAAAGCCCACAATTTCTTCAGAAAATATATAAGTATTCATTACCGGTTACCGATTTAAAAAAAAAAACTCAATAATAATTTTTCTACAGAGATTTTGGTAAAAAGTGGCGATTCTGCCCCACTCTATCATTTTTTTGACAAATAGATTTCAAATCAAGACAAATTTAATATGTTATAGTTTTCAAATTTTGTGAATTTTTTTGATGTTATAAAAAAAAAAGCTTTGTTGTGTAGATTTTTTTCTAACACCAAACTACATAGTGCAAAATTATGAGTAAGAACGTTCTCAAATTTCACAAAACTTGTTGTCACTCCAATAATTAATGGTATGCTAGTTTATAAGCGCTTTAGGAGCTTTTTCTGAATATGCAGAATGAGAACCATCTTCATGTAAAGTTAATTAATTTTTTTAGGCTTTGTATGAAATCTCTATTAAACAACTCAATGGCTAGCTCATTTAAACTCAGATTCTCAAGTTCCCCATTTTCCATAAATATTCAAATGAAAATATGTGAAATTAAATTAATATTCGGTGTACAACAATAACAGTAGTAGTAAAAAGCGAAAATGTATAAAAATTCAATTTAAAGACGTCATCATTTATTAACATCTAAAACCAATGGTAAAACAGATAATACTTCTTCGCTCAATATCCAAAACTAAAATAAATGAAAAAGAGCCATACAGAAAAAAATTAAATCAATTTATCCGAAATCAAGATATTCGAATTCAAATTTGAATGGAGGCAATGAAAGAGGTGATTATTTTATTGTTAAATTATTGAGTTATCTCGTATACTACCAAAACAAATTTTTTCAAAATTCAGAAAGATTTTATATATTTTCCAAGAAGATTTGAAGACTAATCTGTATGTATAGTACTTTTGCTGAATTATTATTAGTCGGATGTAAACTGTACTAGATTACTTTTGACTTATTCAAAATTTCCATACGTCTCGGGAACGAATAACTTGACGAATAACGCCAAATCAAATTTTTTTGAAAGTTATGTTTTAATTTTATGATTTTTATGTTTTCAATGAGTAGCCCTAAAATAAAAATATGGTACATGATTTTTTCTTTGTAGCTGTTGTTTTTTTAGGTACATAGTGTCAAATATTTAAAAATTTCATGCACTTCGTGTTGTGAAAAAAACAAATTATCCGAAAATTGTAAAATTAGGCTCTTTTTAAAGATAAATAAATAGAGATAATAAAGTAATTATATAAAATGGTACCATCTTTAATTTTCGCTTTTTCAAAATGGCCGCCGAAACGTTCTTTTTTAATTATCTCCCATGTTCAACTTTTTTTTTGTCGTTTCCACATTTAGTTCTAATATACATACTGAAAAATCAGTGCAACATGTCATTTTGTTTGCAAATTATGTTTAAGTATGTTGATCTATTTTTTTTTTTAGAACCGCTCCCTGAGTCAAATTGTTCGAAAAATTTAAGAAATATTAATATTAAATTACTGAAAAAATATTCGAAACCACTAGATGAATTTCTGGATAATTTCTTAATTAAGCTGAAAAATCTGATTCCTCATTGCATCATTTCACTACAACAATCTAGCTTCATACAAAACAACAAGTTAAGTCTGAAGCCTACGAAGGTACTTGTTTCTTGTGACTTTGCGGAAAATTATGCATTTATAATGACTTCATTATAATATCAGAAAGTTTTCATCATGACACTATAGCAGTTTACTTGTTCATCGAAAAATTGACGAAGTTTTTGAAAACTAAAACTCTTGGTCTATTTAAAATCTGTTATATTACTGATAGTAGCTCATCAGCTCAGGAGAAACCATCAAAGGAATAACATCCAAAGTCAGTCTCATCAACGAATACGATGGTATCATTACCATCATGGGAATTCATGATTTTCACACAGTCATTTCTACAAAGGAAGGCTACTTAAATTTTAAGAAATATTCAAATAATGAAAATTTTGTAAAATTTAAATTTTAACCGTAAATATTTTCAAATTTTTGCCTTTATTTTGTAATAAAATATTTTTTAACAATAATTTTTGTTTTAAATTTCATTTTGAGTAAATGAAAACGTATTTTGCAAGAAAACGAAACTAGATATTGCGTTGATTTTTTAGTCTAAAAGAATTAAATGAGGAACATGGGAGAGATAAACATTGCCCAATTTTATAATTTTCGGATAATTAGTTTTTTTTTCTATAGCAATAAATACAACACCACGTGCATGCCATTTTTAAATATTTGATACCCTGTATCTTATAAAAACAACAACAACAAAACAATAATGTTGCATAAATTGTTTGTTTTACTCAGTACTTCAAAACATAAAAAATCATAAAATTAAAACATGACTTCCGGTACCATATAAAGAATTTGTGATTTCACGTATTTTTCTCAACAACAACTCTTAAATCGAATGTTTACTTATTTTCTCTCAAATTATCAATGGTTGTAAATTCGATCTCCTCCTTTATTAAAATATTTATGTATGTGACATCCTGATGTAAAATCATCGTTTCGTAAATGTCCAGTAAAATATATGAAAAGATCCGAGATATCTAATAAAAAAACCGTATTGTTTAAAAAGGACGAGATTTTCTAGTGTGACTTTCTTGTTTGTTTTCAAACAAACCATTCATTTCTGTTTGGTTAATTTTAATACGATTAAATATTTTTTTTTCTCAAAAACTCAAAAAGATAATGATAATGTTATGATGAAGGTAACCTAAAAACATCCGCATTTATCCGGTTAACCATCACACCATTATACCATCACCGCACCAAACTCTGTATACATGGCATACCGAAAAAAAGCAAAAGCTTTTATTCTTTTGTTTGTGAAGAATATGCTAGAAGATAATATTATGAGCTTGTTCTAGATTATTTATATTACATAGACTTTTGTTGTTGCTGTTGTTGTTGTTGTTGGTTAAAGGTTCAGATAATGAACCAAATCAGCAAGAAATTGATCGTCTAATTAAAATTACATGTTGTTTTTAAAGGATCCTCTAAATATATGTACAGTATGATGTGGAGTTTAAAACACCAAAACGACGAAACCGAAAAAAGGGTTAACATTTTCATAAATTTCTATTCTTGGCTTTTTTGTTTTTTCTGTTTTTAAATAAAATGAATGCGGACACTTATCAGAGCCAAAGCGAAAAATGGATAAATTTATTCCCACTGACCTTAATTTACCACAGTTTACAATCATTTAGTGTCATGTCTTTTAGAAAATATGTGGGACGAAAGCAAAGCAAAAAAACCAACAAATGAAAATACATTGAATAAATTTTAAGTGATGTTAAAAAGGAAATTGAGGGAAAAAGGATGTAGAGTGGTTATATATGTATATACACACACGAAAAAAATAATACAAAATAACCGAATCTAATGGATATATTGAATTATATTTTCCTTTGGTTGGATTTGAATTTTGATGATTTTTTAGTTGAAAAGGAAAACAAAAAAAAAAAAAATAATAAAAAATCTGTTGAAATAGGATCTAATTTAAGGAGAGAATTTTCTTGTTTCTTTTAAGTAATACTGAACAAAAAAAAAAAAAATAAAAAATCTACGTAACGTTACGGAAAAATTAAATTATGAAAGCTGATAAAAAAAATAAAAATTATTTTTGTACAAAAAAAAAATTGTATCCCATTCCTTGATGTGATTGAAATAAAAGCAAAGTACAAAAAGTATTCTAGCAGCTAAATGTACATATTTATATAAAATTTTCATTTGGAATAGAAAACATTTTCTTTTTGTTGTAGGTACGTGATTTTATAAAATACATGGAGAGGAAAAAAGATGTTTTAGAAAAATTGAAAACAATTGTTTTAGAGCTTTTAACTGTGTACAATAGAAACACAAATATTTTTGAGCTTTTAGCTAATATTATGTGGAATGGAAAAAATTACAATTTTTCTATTTAGTTTACGATGCCCAGAATCTTATGAATATGAATTTTCTATTTTTTTTTGCTAATACATATTATGTAAGTTTGATGAGAATATGTTTATATGTGTACTCTAAATAATGAAAACTATTTAGTAAACAAATTTCTATTATACTCTTATAATATTTTCGAATAATTTCGAACATTTTAGTTTAGATGGTCAGTTTACGAAAAATATATTTGGCTGCAATTTAAAGATTCGTAATTTACTTACCATCACACCGAAACATATCGGGGACTGTTATATCGAATTTACATTAATTAATTCCATTTAATTTAACTGGATACTTTCAGTGCCTTCAAAAAGCTTTCGATTTTCTCAAAATAAATCTGTGGCAATAAACTCGAGCGTAACTCTAGTTATATAAATTTTCAAATTTATTAAAATTCAGAACAACTGGCGAAACAATTTTAACGATAATTAAAAGTGTTGCTAAAATTGTTTCGCCTACTACTAGCTACTGTATATACCTACTTACAAACATCAACTACAAAAAACCATAAACAGATACCATGAACTGTTAAATAACTTCGAACAACCTTCAATTATCTCGAAAAATCTATGAACGTCAAGAAAGTAACGTTAAAGTATAATCTCGAAAATTTGAAGCAACTAAACGCTTTTGATATCTGCAATATCTGGATTAATTCAAAAATATTTCGAAGATTTCGGAATGTTTCAAATATTCTCGAAAATGTAATTTATAAATGTTTAGTGGACATTCGTTTGGCCGCAATATTCTCAGCACTCCTTGCATTTATTTGTCTATTGGCACGGCAATATTATGAAGTGAATATGTTGATTCGAATTTATCCATAAGACGTTCAATGGTTCGTCTAGTTAGACGATTATAACGATCGAAAATTTGGACTAGAACACTTAAAATTGATAAAAAAAGTCGATAATTTGTAGATGTTGCTGAGGCATGTATTGTTCCATGATTAAATGCTAGAAATTGACGAGTTAAAACGTCAAAACATAATCGGAGTAAACTTCACCATATACACAAAAAAGTCGAGGACAAAAATGCGTCGCCCTTAATGTAAAAGAATATGTTTCTGTAACAATCAACCCTTTACGCTTTTCAGATAACATCGGGAAACGCGATTTGTATATAATCGAACAACTTAGAATTTTAAAAAATTTGCCAAATTATATATGTATATACACTGTAGTACACATGTGTATATATGTATATACACATACATGTTATCTCGAATAACTATAACATCGAAAATCTTTAGATTAATCCATAAATCTCGTTGTAGAGTTGTTTCTTACGAAAAGTCGATTAATAAAATTAACTGAATAATCGGATAACCTTCTACGGTTTCCAACACATTAATGAGAATCTTCACATTCTTCATTTAGAAATTAAGGGTAGAACTTTAATTACGAGTATGATATTTGTTTAACTGATTTTCGATGAGTCCTCAAATTTTGAGTCTTGCAGTTTATTAGAAATTGTTGGATTGGATTTATATTTTCGATATTGCGAAATTATGAATTTTAGGTTCTTACTATAATTTGAGATGTAAACAATTTCCATTTTAGAACAAATTTAGGCAAAATTATTTTGATAAACTCAGACCATTAAACAGGTATTAAACTAATTCGCACAAAGATAAAAAAACTACGATTGGACATTATTTCTAATGAATACTACTCAAACGAAAATAATAGAAAGGCAATTAGCGTAAACTGTACGATTATTGACACCTCAAAATTTTATCGCAATTAGTGACACACCTGCACTGTTTAAGGTTTATTCCTTCTATACGAGTATATAGTGAAACGGACCGATTTTTGCTAAGGGATTGGAATATGTAAGTACTTCATATTACTGCGGCAGCTACGCGTGCCGAATCTACAGTGATTAAGCAACCGCTTGCTTTAGGTTTTGCTTGGTTTAGTGACAAAGACTCGATATTCAATGGTGAACAATAAAATTAAAATTTATTTCATTAACATAATATAATTTTTTATTTAAAGCACTTCTGAATAAGTTATATTTTTGGTTTTATTGCAGTCGGGTATTAGGATAAATTGATTATCGGAATTTCCAATTCTTGACAGACCCACATATAATTGACCACGTGAAAAACATTCTAATCGCAAGTCTACCCCTATATACTTAAAGGTTTGACCCTGTGATTTGTTGATTGTGATTGCGAAAGAAAGTTTAATTGGAAACTGAAGCCTTTTAAACTGAAAAGGCAAATCTGTAGGGATCATGGGAATGCGAGGTATATGTATATGCTAGTTCTCCAGCTGCTGGTCCTGTGAGAATGATGGCTTCAAGTATGTTATTTCGCATTGCTTTGATCTGCAATCTGGTGCCATTACACAGGTTGGGCGGATTCAGGTTGCGCAGCAATATAATTGGAGTCCCAACTTTCAATTTAAGATTATATGGTGGAAAGCCTGCGAGATTAAGACTGTTCAAGAATTCTTGCGGATAATTCACTACATCTTCCGTATTAATGATAGTGTCGATAGATTTGTATTCTCGAGTTTCTCCGTTGAATTTGTCTAAAATGATGTGGTTTATTTCCTCTGTAGATGAGTTACGTGGCGAAACGATTCCTCTTTCGCATAGCCAATGATATGGTTTCTGCAAAATATTTTCAATTCCTGGATAAACTGCCGAAATCAACTCTGTTACGGTGGTAACTACGGTCCCTATTTGGTGATCACCTGTGATGATAGAATTTTTTTATTTAATTTAGATATTTATTTCTGGCGGAAATCCCCAGCAAAAACGAACGTTACGCCGCCCATTAGCTTCCTGTTTGATTTAATATTTTTTAGGGTTCGGTCAATGGCTTCAATGTGTGCTCGTTGACTCATCGTATACTCATTCCACACAATAAACTTAGTTTCTTGTAATATTTTTCCGAGAGGCCCATTTTTTCTGATATAGCAGATGGATTCTTGTTGAAGAGAAATGTTTAGAGGTAGTTTAAATATGGAATGTGCTGTTCTACCACCGCTGAATAGTGTGGCGGCAATACCTGACGATGCAACAGCTAGGGCCATACTACCTACAGATCTCAGTTTAGCCAGTAAAATATTAATAAGAAATGTCTTTCCCGATCCACCATAGGAGCATCCACGAAAAATATTTTACCACGGTTGTTGTTAACGCTATCGATGATTTTATCAAAAGCTCCTTGTTGACCAGACTCCAATTTAGGAACATTTTCTTGTACGTAATTTCGCAACATAGTGGTATCATATGAACGCCTTAAATTACCTTCATAAAGATAACTGGCATTTTGCTAGGAACAGATCGGTGAAGGCAAGCCTAAGTCAACTAAATGTTTCTCACTCAAACTGTAAACCTTGTCTTCTATTTCAATGAGGCATTGGTTAAAGATATCTCCGGAAAATGGTCTAGTGTTATCATTGCATCGTATCCGCTCTGTGTGAAGAATATAATCACATAAATTTTTTTGGAATGTTTCCCACAATACAATGGGTTGGGTTGGTTGACAGAAAATCAAGATTATTGCGAACAATTCTCTTAAATTATATGATGACTGAAATACTGTGGCATCGGCAAGTGTATCTCTCCAGTGATCGTCATTTTCTAGACGGCAAAGTTCTCCGCAAGCTGCCTGGAAAGTTGGGTAAACTATACCATTCACAGTTCTCAATCTCTCAAAAGAAGTTGGCCCTCGGACATGATGCAGCAACATACGTAAATAAAAGCATTCGGTTTGATTTGGGTGGATATTATAGACTCAACCGAGAGTCGGATCCTTTTAAATACCTGGATGTCCTTCCACGTTTCTACCACGCTTTCTTCTGGAAAATACATGCTTGTTCCATGTGAAGTAACTTGGAACCTCGTGATATAATAACGTTTTGGCAAAATCATCCAAATTACACATTTTTGCACGATTTGGTGTACGTTGTCCTCCGTAAAATACACACGTTGACCATTTTCTAAATGGGCAGCCAAATGAATGACAGCGGGATATCGTTCATGGATGGGCAACTCAAATACTCGCCAGACAGCCTCCGAAGTGCTTATATATCGACCGTTCACATACTTCTGTATCTCATCTTTGACATTTTGGATGCAGAACGTAGCTTGATCCGAACCCTAATTTATGTACTTGCATATACATTTGATTGCCTGCACGGAGTGACAGTATTCAACATTTATATGAGCACTGAAGCATCGTAGCAATATTGGGCAAAGCGGAACAACCCATCTGTTGGCTACTGTCACTGTTTTTCCATGTACTCTAAGTGTGGTCGTTTGCCCTCTATGTGGGATAGCCATCATCACCAGTTTGTGTTTCGGGAATAAATTGTCGGGTTTACCTCTTCCAACACTTGCCGTTTATCATGCATGGTGAGGCTCGGTTCTGCTCGCCGCAAGGTCCATGTAACATTTTTTTGTACACTATCTCATATAAAAGAGGGTCACGTTCCCCGTCAGGGAGCTCAGTACAAATTATATTATTAATTTCGTCCGGCTGAATTTTTGGCTGCAACCACAAAAATATATGGGAGTGAGGCAAACCTCGCTTTTGCCATTCTACACTCAACATGTAAAATTTTACCGTACCAAATATTTCATTTTTGGTAAATACATAGATGTTTAAGCTTTTTCAATTGTGAATGTCACGAACAAATCTGGACGTCCGTAGTTACGTACATACGACATGGCGTCCTGCGTCTTTTCTTGCGTGTAACGTGGTGAACCATTGGAAGCATTTTCGTTAGCATCCTGATTCATTGCATCTCGCAAATGTATGTAATCGTCAGAACGTAGTTTTTTTTGGTTTCGACGTATAAAATTTAATCTCTCGGAGATCATTGAGTCTGTACGAATAATATTGCATGCAAGAGACCGTTTTGGTTTGCGTTCGATTTGGATTATCTTGTTGCATTATGGTTAGGTAGTAGCCGTCTTTTCCTCTAATAAACATAAGGGGGTACTGGATCGGATTGTAGGAGCGATGCAGCTCAGAGACACGTTTTAACTGCCCGTCTCGGCAGTGCAGGACGATGTCTCTTCGTCCCTTATCCTCGTCTACCAGAAGTACAGCCACTTCCTTTGTAGTAGGAACATTAAATCTACCGTTGTGTTGGTTCGCTGGTGCTCGGCCAGCATGAATCACTAACTGAAAATCATCTGTTCCTCCTCTGGATCTATTATCAAGATTATATTTTAAACTTTGGATGTAGCAATTGTTTTCTTGCAAGCATTTTTGAAGCAATGCCATCAAAACTCGTTTAAGGCTTGGCATAGTATTTGAGCGTAGTGATAATTGATCAGCGTCCGAAACAAAATAAATTTGTAGGAACTGAGGATTGTTATCAATAGTTGGGAGTAAACTTCCAATGTAATGGTAGATATGTCCTTGAACTTTAAAAGTGGGCATGAAATTACCTTCTCTTACTTCTTTAGCACCAAAGGAAGTTATTTGGAACAGAGTAATATACCTTCTTGTGTTGTCGAGAAAATGTCTGGAAAGTGGATGCAATCCCAGAATTAGACCGTTGATTGATCCTGGCGGTTCCTCGAGTTCTGGAAGTACCACTTTGCCCCCAGCACAACAAAGTCCAGGTGCCTCCTTAGCCCTTATCTTACCAATTAGTACATCATTATTATGTACATAATCCATTTCCGGTTGGTATGATAACGCCTACCTAAATCTAAACACATTTTGATAAGGTGCTCTATTCCGAGCAGAATGTTGACGCTGATCTTCTAGTCGTTAGTAGATTGAGTTTGATTTATTTGCAAACGTTGTTCTTGCTCTACGCTACTTATTAATAAACCAACAACAAAATAAAATAAATTGATGCGTAAAACGCTAAGAAAAACTCATTTTTGCTGATTGCTTAACTCGCTACTAAAAAAGCCCGATCAATAGCCTAAAACTATCCCGAGGCTAAAAGGAAGACAACAGTGAAAATTTGGTGAAAATTGGTCCAGTAGGTTTTGAGATTTGCGCTCACTTACATACAAACTATCAACTTTATAATATTATATAGATATAGATTATATATAGATTTGTTAGTAAGACTAAAATTTATAAATGTAGTAATTAAATCGCGTTTTTTTTTAAATAAGATAACTAGATAATTGTAGTGTCAATAATAGGATTAATCTACGCTTCAAATTCATTTATTGATATAGGGTGTCAATAACCTGATTCTATTGGCTTACCGTCAAAGAAGAAAGTACAATATTTTAGAGGAATGCATATAATCACACCGCAGAAGAAGGTACAGTTATGATACCTGCCACCAGATGTCATAATACATATTAAATATATATTTTTTGTCAAAACGTTGGCTTTTGTGAATTAAATCAAATTGGTTATGTTCTTGAGAAAAAAATAAACCCAAAATAACTCGAATTAAATTTTGGTGCCACAAATTACCAAGGGGCCTATTCCCGAACACATAATTGTCCATTGACAATTATGCCAATTTGACTAAAATGCTACACAATTTTACGTCAAAATGGCATTCTCTTACACAAGTGTAAATTGTATTTCTTAATTGTAGTAGATTAAAATATAATTTGTGATGATAATCATGATCTTGATTCCTTTAAAACTGCCAAATTTAAAACCAAAGTTCGGTTATGAGTAAACAACAAACGAAAAAGCGATATAAATGCATTATTGTGGTTTCGACAGTAACTGAGACAGTTTGTGTATTGTTATTGCCGGATTCACAATATTTTGTAATATTCATTATACACAACTTTTGTGTTCCATGATACGAAATTCACAATATTGACGAATTTCACAATATTGTGACAGCATTTATGTGTTCGGGAATACGACCCCCTAATTGTTTCTTCAATTTAAACACCGACAACTATGTTCTAGAAACACAAACTGAAGAACAGAAACCCAACGAATTTTAGTTTGTTAACGTGGAAATAACTGTCGAAGAGAGTGGGCAAAACCTTGAATCACTGGCCTTAAATGAGTCCTGTATACCGCAAATAATGCCACTTAAGCTGGTTCCTGCAATTGCCGAATTCTTTGATTGGCCGATAACACCTGAAAGGTAGGGTATTAAGCAATGAATGAATAAGGAAAAACCCACTAAAATAATTCGACCAGATTCCTCTCCTTTTGCTACTTCTAACAGTTCAGCAACAATTACTAATCTTAATATTTCATGTAAGGTTTATTTTAAATTGTTATGTATTTTTAGGGCTTTCAGAGATCGACAATACCTTACAAAATTCTAGGCGATCTTTTTGAAAAAAGCTCTTTCAAGAGTCTGAAAATCTACATTCTCGCTAAAAAAAAATTGGAGTAAAATGTAACAAATGTACAAGGGAATTCCATATTTCTTGAATTACAAAAATGGGACGAGCATACATTCCGAAATTTATATGAGGACCTTACAATATTAATGCTATTTGAATCTACTACAAGATTTAAGAAAAGCTTGGTTTTTATTTTTTTTTTGTTTATTAGCTGTATTGTATTGAACGAATTTACTTATATGTTTTCTCATTTTAAACTGTGAAAACTGTAAAAGTTGTAAATATGAAGATAATCACCTGCAATCTCCTCGAATGGTGAAATTATATAATTTTTACTTTTAAGCAAAGATGGAACTTCGAGAATTGGTAATATTTCAAAAGACAAAATAAAAAAGCTGAACACAGAAAATTCAAAAAATCTCTATCGAAATTACATATTCAAGTAACGTTCTCTTAGTGAATTACTCCGCTGAACGGTTCGTCCACACAGAAGACTAAATATCTAACATACTCCAAACATAAAATCGCATTATAAAGACTATAATTCAATTCAGTACGTATACGATAATTAATTTGACTCTAATTGTGTCTGACATATTTTTTAAATAAATTCATATTTTTGACCATCAAAAAAGAAAGAAAAACGATTCACCTCGTTTCATCCCTATATCTACATAATTTTCATCTACTTTCCATATATACGAGTAGTTCTACCCCCGTATATATGGTTTGTGTATATGTTAAATAAATAAATATGCTGGTGTGGCAAAACCATTCACCGACGATATTTTTTTATAACTATACTGTATATACGATTTTTCTAAAAAGAAAATGTTTTTCGACTGATAAAGAGATGATTTGATTTATGAACAAGAAAAATAATTTTATTTATTTCGATATGTTGCTGGGTATCTTGGTGTTGGTGGGTGTATATACGAGAAATAGACATTATTTGGAGAAAGAAAAGACAATTTTTAAATGATGGGTGGTATGTATTGTTTTAATCGAAATACATTTTTTGGCGTTGAAACAAATAAAATTTCGGATGCGCTTAAAAGGGTTAAAGTAAATAAATTTTACATATAAAGAGTGTACATGCGACTACAATGTTTAAAGAGAGTTTTGGATGCAGATATAAAAAAAAAAAAAAAGATAATATTAAACCAGTTTTAGGTGAGGTTGATGTAAATCCCGTGCAACCAACCAACCAACCAAAAAATAAAATCATCAATTACCAAAATTTATATTAATTTTGAACCTAACTAATTAGAATTTCGGCAGATTTCATCTTAAATATTTATACATATATTTATATATTCTTTAATTCGTTTCTCATCATCTTTATATAGTCGAGGCAATAACAATAATAATACATTTAAAGGACACCCGCGGAATTTGACAAGACCCCAAAAAATAAAAATAAATAAAAAATCATAAAAAAATTTTTAATGG
The DNA here is from genome assembly GCA_958295665.1 of Tipula vernalis. NCBI lineage: Eukaryota > Metazoa > Arthropoda > Insecta > Diptera > Tipulidae > Tipula > Tipula vernalis. Next base: position 42,313,595 of record OY282558.1, on the reverse strand, counting down.
TAATTGGATTCCTTTAGAATTTCGTCTTTGTGACAAGTCGCACAAAAATTATTGTAATTTCAAATTTTTTATATAAGCGGGTTTATTTTTTTTTTAAGAATATGGTACTCTGTTCATCTTCAATGTTTTTTTTTTTTTTAGATATGAAAAATGGGACAAGATTTCGTTTTAATTTTTCATAAAAGTTTTAAAAAATATGATATTTTATAAAAAATGAGAGACGCGCGGGAATTTTTGAGGGGCCATTTGCATCAATTCAATGAATTTAATTTTTAATGTTTTCGTTGTCAGTTCGTAACATTTTAGTGTTGTAAGAAGCACAAAATAAAATGTTTATATGATTAACTTCTTGAACTTGGCTGCGTTTTTGTATTTGCTGTTGATGTAATCGATTTGAACTTATGTTTGTATGGAGTGGGGATAATGTTTAACCAACGATAAAGTATTGGCATATAGGCATATATCAGTTTTACTACAAGAAGAATCATTTCAATCTGTGTCAACATATTGAATCATTCGATTGGGAAAACTGATGAATTCAAATAATGTCAGTCGGCAAATATTGCCTTTGTTTTTCAGTCAAGTTAACAAACCATTGTTGTATTTGTAGACTTAGAAATTGAAACGATAAATCTAATCGTTCAAAAAGCTAACGGTATTGAAATTAACACCGAAAGTAAAATATGGTATGCAATCGGTTCTATTCCTAAAAAATCACCGCTACAAATGATTTGAAATTTTTTAATTGCGATTTCAAATAGTTTATCATCCAAAAGAAGTTGTCTGTGAATAGATCTGTGAACAAGTACATTTTTATAGCAAAAAATGAGTTTCGGCAAGCATCCCACTTTTAAAAATAATTATTACCTGTACTACTAAAAAAAAATATATATGTATTCCAGGGCTGTAATTGGTCAATATTTTTCCATGGTTTTTGGAACATTTTAAAGAATTTCTGGCAGTTTTAAAAACACAGCGAATTATAATTATGAAGATTCATATACTCGTGTAAGCAGGTTTTAAGCCCGCCAGTTAAATAATGTACTTCGGCACTTTTTAACCCCTTTTTCGAAACGAAAAGTTATACCGGTGAGGGAATAGTGAGGGAATAGCAAATCAAGTTTTAAAGTACTTGGATGAAGTTTGTAAGGAAATTTTAAAATGTACAAGTCAATTTTACAATGCTAATATGTCTGAATGATATTATATGGGATGCAGCAAAAATTCTAGAAACTTAAAGGTTTTTTATAAATAATTATCGTCGCCTCAGAAATAATTTTGTCTGTTCTGGACCATTTCTCATCTAAATTTTCTGCAAGCATTTCTAACATATTTTTTTTTTTAAATTGGTATTCCCCTAAGCTTTCCATTTGTTTTACTTATTTTGTTAATCTTCAATAATTTGCAAATTGTCAAGCTGCAAGTCTTAGTTTGTGTGAAAATATCACGGGGAAAACCACGTTTGTCACGGGAAATAAGTTTGTTCCAAAACTGGGCTTAGATAATTTAAATATAAAACCTAAGCAATTAAAATACTAATTGACTTTCGAGTTAGGTTTTTTCGATTTTCGTTTAACGATTCGGTTCCGTATTCAATCTCTGGCCCTATGGGATCCATTTACTAAATCAGAAAAACTGGCTTCAAAAAGCGGTTAATTTCTTCTCTATAATGAAGTTAGTCTTTACCTTTTTCGGCCTTAACCACCGGGAGAGTTGTTAAAAATTGCTTTGGAAACAAAAGCGTTTTAAAACCTCCTCTTTAAAAATGGAACACTAATGATTTTTTTAAGGTAATTTTTCATTTAACGCATTTATAATAAATGAAACTAGAAGCATGTGAAGTTATCCCACCGCAGGACTTTATTATATTTAATTAAAATAAATAATATTTTCATTAACACCAAATCAGTTACATATAAAATACAAATTGTTCGAAACATAAAATTCATAATTTCCTCCATTGAACATAAATCGCAATATTATCTAGCTTCAATTGTTTGTCTGGTTTGAGGGTGTCACATATTGAGATAATCATGAAAAAAGCTAATTCCTAACACAAATTTATAAACCCCAGTGACAAGTTACCGAAATTAGATCGTGGGCTTGAGAACTTGCTTACGATTCGTGTTTTACTTTAATTTTTTGTTTGGTTTAAAGAAACTAAAAATCCCTCTATATAGTTTTTAAATGGGAATATCAGGAGCTAATTAATGTGAAAGTCTCACGATGATTGGTACATTGCATTTACCTAGTTTTGACAATATCAAGGTTATTATAGTTTTCTAAAATAATTTGAGATTATTCGTATCTATGAGAGTTTCTCGATATCAAACGGTATACAGAATTAGTGACATATCGATATTTTCGATTTTTTGTTTCATTTTAAGCCAAAGTCGCAAAACAAAAAGAGCTTATACAGTCCGTTACAGCAGATTAAATCAACTAAATAAAAAAATGGGAATTCCCGAATTCATCTCTTTTGGATTCTATCGCTATTGTTTTTTCTATACTGAAAGGTAAATGATTTCATCACTAATCAAATGACTAAAAATTTGTTTCTTAGTTGGCTTTGGAAATGTTCCTTTTTTTGTTTTTCATTTAAACACAGTAAAAAAAATTCATTTTCATTGTTACACGTCAATAAATCCAGTTCATTTTCCTTTCTTTTGTTTAGTTTTAAATTAGAGTTGTAAATTGTTTTTTAAAAAAATGGGGAAAAATAAAAACCTAAACGATAACGAACGAAATTGATGCTTACCACGATCAAAGACATTCGAGCCGATTCATAGCCGAAAAACTAGGCCGAAGTCATACTGTTGTGCTAAATTATTTAAGAAATCCTGAAAACTATGGAAAAAATATGAAAGGCTGTTCTGTTTCGAAATTAAAACCGGTAAATAAGCGTAAAATAATTCGTATTACCTCCAATTCTGCTCTATCTGCTCGCAGAATCAAGGAGAAAGACGGTGTTAATGTATGTGTAAAAACCGTTCGTCGCGCCATACAGAAAGCTAAACATCTTAAACGGATGAAAATTAAGAAAAAACCATCATTAAACGAAGCTCGAAAAAACAATCGGCTTCAGTTTGGGAAAGAGTATATGACATGGAATAACCAGTGGTATAAAGTCGTGTTTTCGGATAAGAAAAAATTAAATTTAGACGGGCCCGATGGTTATAACTATTTTTTCAATGACCTACGCAAAGAAGAGCTAGTTCTCAATCGACATCATAGCAGGGAAAGAGGGTTATGGTCTGTGGAGGTATTTCATACTACGTATCTGTCTATTTTGGACTGGACGGCAAGGATTGAAAAAGGCTGGATTTCCAAGAAAAACGTCGATTTACTTAAATGGCCCCCGTACTCTCCTGATTTAAATATTATGGAAAACGTTTGGGGATGGCTTTCTCGCAACGTTTATGAAGGAGATATGCAGTATAATGATAAGGAGTCGCTTATTGAAGCCATCAAAGCTGCTTGGGCCGACATTTCTTTGAATTATTTGAAGTCGCTATATGATTCAATGCCCAATAGAATATTTGAGCTTATTTCAAAGAATGGAGGCAGCACTCATTATTAAAATAAATAATACTATACGACTTTAAAACTAAAACAAAAAAAAAATGTTCAGCCTTTTATTTTAGTGATAATGCTCTTTAATTTTAGTAAAAATCCAAATAACACGGGGGTTAAAATTAAATCATACAAGGATATTTCCTATATTGTTTTCATTGGATTTAATCAACTGTAACGGACTGTATGTATATTAGCCCTGTTCATTTTGTGGGGTGTTTTTTATCTTTTTTGTGCTTCACCTGGGATCGATTCCGTATCTAAATGATTTTGCCCACTTAAGGATATTTTTTGGATGTAATTTAAAGGTTGCCACAGTCAATTTTTACTAAACATTTTGAAGTAGGTGCTTGTTGTGATTTGTGGTCATGGTCATTTCAAATTCTTTGTTTTGTGTAAAAAGTTTTTCGACAATATGAGTAGAAAATTTTCGTTACTTGGTTCTCCCGTAGAATCATTTGCTGAAATCAAAGAATTGCCAAAAAATAGTGATGTTTTGCGCCTCTTCTTGTTTTATCATATGTGTGAAAAAAGAACAATTTCTGAGAGTGCGAACAAAACAGTGGCTACAACAATCGGGACCTGGAAGAAACTTGATTTACCAAACGCTGAACACCGGAACATGGTTACAAAATTCAAAAAACTCCACAAGTCTTGGTATAATTTGAAAAAGCACAAAAAATTAGCTTCTTCCAAGAAAACGGAATTCGTAAACAGTTTGTCATGTCTTTTTAACGTGGGTCATAAAGATATCGTCATTCGTTTAGCAAACTCACCGAAACTTTTATGTTTTTATAATTTTAATAAAGACAATAAACGGTGCTCATACGCTGCACAATTCAACACTGAATTCGGGAATAACTCTTCAGTAGAAGCACAAGCCAGTGTAAGTCAGATTAAATGTGAACGTTCAGGACCCAGGATTATCGAAATGTATGAAGAACCTAGCAGTGAATCGAGTTCCTCGTCTGAGAGTTCTTATTGCCCGTCACCTGAACCCAAGAAGAGACGGATCGCTAAAAAAAGCCTCTGAATTCATTCGTTTGTAATACTGCCGATCGCGCAAAATTATCAAATGGTCAAATGGCATACGTTGTTGGAACAGCGGCGCCCGCCTTCGGCCATTCGGTAGACGAGGTATCTTGCTCCGTGAGCACAATTAGAAGATATCGTATGAAAGAACGAGAAGAATTATCACGATCTATAATAGAGGGATTTCACCCAAATAGTTTTTAAACATTTCATTGGGATGGAAAAATAGAATGGCGGTCATTGTTACTGGGTTTCGGATCGAGCAAATTCTTGGTATCCCAAAGATACCGTCAGGAATAGGTGAAGTCATGGCGAACAACTTAAATAATTTGATTCAAGAACACAACTTAGCTCGAAATATAAATGCGATGTGTTTTGATACGACTTCAAGCAACACTGGACGTTATAAGGGAGCTTGCGTACGTTTGGAAAGACTTTTGGGTAAAAGACTTTTTTATTTCGCTTGTAGACACCACGTTTTCGAGCTCGTAGCATCGGCTGCATTCAATACTTCATTTGAAAAGTCAACTGGCCCAAATACCCAACTATTTGAGAGATTTAGGAAGGAGTGGGATTCTGAAGGAATATCCCGAGAGAAGTATAAGTCAGCAATCCTGGACGACCAATTGAGAGATCGTGTGACAGAAATAAAACGTCAAACAAGGCTCGTTGTAGAGGAGCACCTGAAATTTAATCATGCTCGAGCAGATTACTCGGAGTTACTGCAACTTTGCCAAATTGATTTACTCATTAAAAATATACCTGTTGAGAGATCAATTTTTTTTGGAACCGACAGAAGTCCATGCCCTAAGAGAATTCAATTTTTTCTCTGTCAAAATTTATGTTCGATACTGGTTCCAATGTGAAGTGCCCGTTTCGCGCCATTCAATGACGGCGGTTCAATGAGAGTTTGGCTGCCTTATCATTTTTTGATGACAGAATACCTAGATCGATGAGAATGAAGATGTGCGAAAAATTGAGAGCAGTCACCGTACCTAATGAGGGGAATAAATTTTTAAAACCTAATAATCGTGACATCCATAGCTATCAAATTCACAATTTTATAAATGCAAATACGAGAAACTTTTTTACTAGATATAATATTAATATGGAATTTCTGAATTCTGACCCGGCATCCTGGAAAAATCGCGCATCTTATCTTCAAGTTCGTGAAAAAATTTCTGAACTAAAGGTCGTCAATGATGTCGCGGAGCGATCAATTTCTCTAGCTCAAGATTTCAATGGTCTAGCAGGCAGGAGTGAAGAACAACAAAAGTATTTGTACAACGCCGTAGCTCATCATAGGAACGTTTGTGCGAGTAATAAGAAAGAAGATTTGAAATTAGGATTTGAATCTGCGCGTATTCTGTAATTTAGTTGAACAAAAACTGTTATTATGAGAAATAATTGAAGAAAAACTGTTATTACTAAAAATAATTCAAGAAAGACTTTTATTATTATTAAAAACAATTGTTATTATTGGAAACAATTATTATAAAAAACAATAATTTTTTCGTAATTTATTACGATAGTTTGTGAAGTTTCAAACACTGGTTGAAACATCGTTTGTTTGTTCTTCTTGTCATAATTTAAGCTTCAATATTGTTTCTTGTAACTTCAATAAAGTTTCTTGTAAGAAACCATTGTCATCAGACCGGATTTACCAAATAATCGGCCATAAGTTTCGAGTCAATAGGAAGTGGGGTCGTCATTTCTAATTTTTCATGAAAAATTAACTGTGGGAACCTCTAAATTACATCCAAAAAATTTCCTTAAATGGGCAAAATCATATTTTTTTAGATACGGAATCGATCCCAGGTGAAGCACAAAAAAGATAAAAAACACCCCACAAAATGAACAGGGCTAATGTATATACGTTCTAAAACAAGGTTTTATTTGAAGAGGTACAAACAAAATAATTTTCTATGGTGTAAATTGCTTTTTTCTCCATTTAAACAGTGATTATAAGAGTTTGCATGTACTAACGGAGTTATTCCGGAATTGCCAGAAAGATAAATATTTTACGAAGGCGAATAATTATTAAGAGTTCTGCAAATTCAGTTTCGATCTCTCAAGGTTTACTAAAAATTAATAGTTTTTGAATCATCTCATCAGGCTATAGTGACTGAATTAATTAATAAGAAATGTATTACCTTGATTATTTTATATGTACAGAAATCAACCTTGTACATAGAGTAGTAGCGAATTTTACAATAAAATCGCTAATACTGTAAGTTACTGTAATTAATCATCGTTAGATCGAAACTGAATTTTCACTCTTAACAATTCTCTGAGAACTCTTAACAATTTCTCCTCTTTGGAAAAATGTATGTTTTCTAAAAGTTGTTGGCAGGTATTATAATTGAAAATTAGATGCAGAGGAAGTGATAAGAACAAAGAAGTTAATGGCCGATTGGTTAAGTTTCGCTCAATGAGTAGATGGGCAAATACTCCTAAAAACATATTTTCGCCTTGCGTGTTTAATTTGAATGGTAAAATCCGAATTTTTTTACGCACGCACACGTATTGCATTCATGGGCCTGTCGCCTCTGTTTATTCTATTATTAATATCTAAACCTTTTTCGAATCTTAAATGTTACAATACAGCCGTTTATAGCTCTGATCCTTTTCCCATCTTGTTGAGTTTTGTAAAATAGTTCGTTAGCCTCAGAATATAGTCCATGTTCTCTGAATGTATTTAGAAACTGTGTGATTCCATTAAAAAATTTCTAAATAAGTTCCTCCTCTCTCTTTTATTTTCTGGGATAAAATCTTCATATGGCTTGAAACTAGACATTATCTACTCTAGTGGAAATTATTTTGCTAGGTCGTCTGGATAACATCTTCCAACTAATACATTTTTAGAGTAAATCACCAAATTTATCAGCTCTAAAAGATTAAAGCGCCTAAAACCAGGAGGCCCATAACATTTCGGGGTTTTGCTACTCCTAGTTACGCTAGGAGTAGGATATCATCCAATATGTTGATTATAAATTCTTCAAAATTATGCGTATCATCACGACGATTTATTATTATCAATAAATTACCCCAGCAAGTAACAAATTTCGATCAATTATAATTATTTTACCACGAAATATTGAACACGTATTTATATCTAAACACTTCTTATAATCAATCAAATTTGATCCAAAATCAATTAACGCAAAATAAAAATAGAGCAGCAGAAGTTTTATCTAATTTTCGTCTACTTGTATATGCAGAACCAAAACCATAACATTTACCACTCCTCAATTTGTATCCATCATTGTAAGGGGGATAAAAAGGAATATTACCATTATTATTATTATCATCATTATCATTCCCAAAATAAATAAAATAAAAAAATATAAAAAAGGAAAACAATCACAATTAACTCATCCCAAAATATTTTCCAATATTATTGTATATAGGAAAAAAAAAGAAAAAAAAAAAAGATTTACTACTAATTACATTTCTCTTAATTTTCATTTTGATTGTTGTTGTAGTTGTGGAATTTTCCGAAAAAGAAGAGAAATGTCGTATATATAAGAAAAACACTATATACCACCACCCTGCTTGGAAAGAGCGCGCGCGGGTTGACAAATCTGCCTTTAAATAATTTTCCACGATTTTTCCGCAAATAAACAAATAAGCAAACAAAAAAATGATTTCGAACGATTGAGAAATTGGAAATAATAATTTTCGTTAGTTCTCTATATTTAAATGTTGGCCAGCCAGAAAATAATAACAACAACAACAAATAGTTTTTCCAACTCCACAATTTTAACTTATTGTAGTATCGAAAAATGGATTCGATATGTTTTGTGTGTAATTCTCGTTTTACGATATAAAAATATATATCAGCCTGCCTTTTTCAATACACAAATTAATGTGGCAAGTGGTTTGAGATACCAACACCATAGAATATCTATATGTATTTGTTGTTTTGGATACTTAATAGATAAATAACAACAACAACAATATTAAAAACCTAACCAACTCAAAATTGACTAACGATTTTTTTATTTATTTACTAAAACCTGCTTAGGCAGTAGCGTAGTACAGTGTGTAGAGTAAATATAAGATCCTTACAGTTAGTTAATACTGCAAGTGCGGCTAGTATGTGAAGAGGTCATACCAATGACCACAATTACAATATTTGTTGTAGCTTATTTTTATGAGTGTTTGTCCATGTGTGTGATTATTTAGAGATTTAGGATTGTACAAATAAAAGTACAAACACAAAAAAAAATCTATCTATCTATCTATCTATCTATCTATTTTTATCTATTTTCTATTTTATTTTGTCTTTTTGGTTTTTGTGTGTTAAATGAGAGAAAATTAAACTTTTTTTTTTGTTTCTAGTTATATAGGATAACCGATCACTGATAGGTTTATGTGACCAAAAGCCAGTAAAATAAAAAAAATAAAATAAAAATAGGAAAATATAGGGAAAACAGAAAAAATATTCGGCAAATAAACAAACAACCTTAAAAACATATGGTGTCTAATTAATTTTTAGAGGAAAGTGGGGAAAAATTATTGCTTGGTCCTATTTTGTTTGTTTATTTATTTGCTGTATGGTTAGGAAAATTTATATTTTAGCCAAATAATTAAAAGCAACAATAACAAAAATTAACCACACTTACTTTCTAGTGAAGGATTTGCCACAGATTTGACATGGAAATTTCACCTTTTTCTCGTGCATCACTTTAATGTGACTCTGTAGATTTGCTTTGCGAGTGAAACTTTTGGAACAGAGCTCGCACACAAAATCACGTTCATTTGTGTGTTGGCGAATATGGTAGCGTAGCGAACGCTTGGAAAATGAGTATTTGCAGAATGGACATGATAATTTGACCGTTTTATCACCTGATGACCTGTCAATTGAGTGCAGTATTTTATGAAAAATTAAATCGGCTTGCAATGATGTGCTGTAATTTAAAGACAATAATAACTATAAATGTTAACTAAATATACTTAATGTAACTTACCCATACGGACAAATATCGCAAATAAATTTTTTCACTTCAGCCGCTTCATCATCATGGCCAACTGCAACAATTGTTGTCGTAAGATCGCTAACCGCATCATTCGGATTCTTATTAAATGGACACTTGCCATCTCGCATATGTGTACTCAGCGCTTGGGAAAACAAAAAAGTTTCACCACACTGTACACAATTAATATTCTTATCCGGATGATCATCCTTTAAATGATGCTTTAATTCAATTAAATTATCATAAATTTTACGACAATAAGGACATCGTCTCTTCAACGAATTACGATTTTTATTCACATTTATTTTATGGTCTAGCGACTGGCGATGTTTTCGAGCCACCACTTTACTTTCGAAATTTAATTGACACGGATCACAATAAAACTCAAACACTTTGTGATCGTGACGCTTGTGCAATTCCAATGAATATTTCGAACGTTTGATAACTGTGCAAATATTACATATGTGTATTGATTGATATTGATTTGAGGCAGTACCACAATCGGCCGCATTTAAATCCGTGTTTCGGTGTTCGTTCAGATGATGCCGACGAAGTTCAAAATTAAAGCGAAATTCTCGCGCTGGATCGCAAAGCGAACAAGAAATAATAATTTTTAGTTTAATAACAATGGGTACAGATCGATTTATGGCGAGCACTGTTTCTTGGTGATCATGTCCGATTAAATGTTCGGTCATTTGATCATGATCGCTGTGTTCAAATTTACAAAATGAACACCAAAATCGAGAAGTTAACTGGCTATTATTGTCAATTTGTATACGGCTAATATGTTCCTCGGAGTTCCAGTGTTTCATAAACATTTGTTCGGTATTCGAATAGAAACGACATATTTGACATTGATACGGTGATTGAAGCACTATTTCACGTATATTTTCCAAAATTAAATCAAACGATATTTCGGGATGTTTAACCATGCGCCGATAATGAAAATGCGAAATTAAATGTTTGCCAATCAGATAGCTGCGCAAACGAGTTTTACAAACACCACATTTTATAAAATGTTTTCGACGTGTTCGCATTTCTTTCGTCGGTTTTTTCCCAGCTTCACACTTTTTAGGAGAATCACTAGATTTTCGTTTACGTTTCTGAGTTTTATCATCGTCAATCTCGTAAATATCTTTGTTCAAATATACTGATGGTTTTACAAATCTCTTCGAAAGTTGCTGATCACTTGAGGTGCATATAGCTTGATCTAATTCATTTTCGGGTTGTGATCGCTTTAAATGCAATTTGGATTTTAGATGTCGATCATAAACGATTTTTGATGCTAGTTTTCGATTGCATATGTTGCACCAAAATTGTTCAGTGCCAAATATGATTTTATCGTTATCGTCGTTACTCGATTTGTATATCGGAGTCATCCAAATCGGTTGATTGAAATCAGTCGAAACAAATTCATCAATCGGTGATTTCCATTTACCCGAGGTAGACGGTTCAAAAGCTGAAGTCCAATTATTTTGATGGTGTGGACTGTAATTCGAGGTGCTGACAGTGGTTGTTACGGACACATTCGTTGTGTTGGACTGATGAACCGGACTTGCTGGCTTCCATTTTCCCCCAGTATGGGTGCGAGGCGGAGCATTATAATACTCTTCTTCTTCGTCGTCTGAATCTTCCGATGATTCGTTATTTTGATGTGCACGACTATAACCAACGAGATGAGATAATTCCAGTTTTTTATTTCCACTAATATGATTGACGGCATGCATTAATTTTTCTGATCGATTTTCAATTTGACTTTTCGTTTGGGCACTACTCGCCGACTGTGGTTGATGGTGCTGGTCATCCTCTTTGGAAATACTTTGCAGTTGGAGTGAAGAAAAAAATACGTCAGCTCCATGTCCATAATTGTATCCGTAACTATTTCCATCAGTCTTTTCAATATTTCTCAAATCTTGATTTACATCTTCATCTCCATCCTCTTCTTCATCATCCTCATCGTCATAACCATCCTCGTCGTCATCATCATCGTCATCATCATCATCATCGTCGTAATCATCTGTGTCATAATCATTGTATTTTGGTTTCGCCACCAAATATTTACAATTATTTTTTCGATGCCTAACATAATTGCTCAGTCCAATTATTGTAGCATTACATTTATAGCACAAATGTATATCATCATTCTCATCGTCATTATCACACAAATCTTCATCCTCATCGTCTTGGAGATGCATATTTGTTACGTACACTTTTTACGTATATATACAATATTGTATTCAGCTAATATTTATTTCTCTGGTTTGGTATGTGCAGTCTGTTCTAAAATAATTAAAAAGAATCGTTCACATGTGAGTAATTAATCAATTATTTGTCAAAAAAGTTAAATACAAAATTATTATACGAGCAAAGAATTATATCCCAATCTAACATTAAAATTATACAAAACCCATATATACATAATAAGAAGCATCCCTAAGGATTTGTATGTATGATAGAAGAAAAAAAAAATCGGAATTTCGGTATACATTTGAACATAAATGTCATATTTGGTCTGTCTCTATTCGAACTTTTAGCTACATTCCACTACTCTAATAAGAATTTATATACATAATGAGAATCTGTTTCAAAAATATAAAAAGGCAAAACTATTTTTTTTATTTTAGAAATTTTAAAAATTTAACAATAATTCATTTTTGAAAAATAGGAAAATTAGTAACCTCCATCTATATTTTATCCCATTCCACAGTACCACCCCAAAATTTTATCATACACAGAGTAAAACTTCTTAGTTCTTATGTAGATACGTTTTTATATAGATCAGATAGAGAGATTTTTATTTTACTTTCCTGCATGTGTACATTTAAGAAAACGAAGAAGAACAAATTTGGCCTATAACTAAATTAAAATACTAGGATAAAAAAAAATCTAAGATTTGATGAATGGCCAAAGTTGTGTGTTGGAACAAAAATTAGAAAATACATAAATTTTTGGTTTTGATAAATCATTTTAGATAGTCTTCGCCTTTGTCTTATGAAAATTTGCATCTAGATTTTAATGGGATTGTGCAGAGATAAATTACTTTAATGACATTTAATTGGGTGCATTTGTTGCAACATAATATGTTGTGATTATCAATTGTTTATTGCCTAATATTGTTTCTGTCTATTATTTTTAAAATAATAATTAAAGTTTATGAAGTTCTGGTAAACTATTTCAAATAAAACCAGAAACCAATAATTAATTGCTAAATTTTTGTAAATAATTTTTTAAACTAACCTGACGGAAGATTGTTCCATCAAGAAAATCGCCTCACACCTTAATACTCGACGATGGGTCTCAGTTTGTTTCAAAAAATTTTCAAGAATTTTTGAAGGAGAACGGAGTGATTCATCATAATCCGGCGGAGCGCTTAAATCGTGTTGTTTTGTCAGCTATACGGTAATATGTGGAAAATGATGTGCTATACGGTTCGGCTCGGCAGGATTCTACTAGGTATACGCCGTATTAATAGAATTGCGACAAGGAAATATTTCACTTTACAAAGACGAGTTCAACATTTAAAGGAGGAATTTTTTGTCCAAATCAAAATTTATTTCTCAAACCAAACTTAACAAGTTCAGAAAAGTGTTAATGTTGTGTAAATTAAATTAATTGTTACGATTGGAATTAAGATTTAGCGGCATACGAAATTAAAGCTCCTATTTAAATTTTTACGAGTGCTTCGCACATAAGGAATCATTAAAAACGAAAATTGTTTGTATGGCTGTCACATCAATAAATCAAACTCCTTTCTTATAATACTTATGACCTCCATAAAATTATCTGCTGGCTCCATGATTTCTAAAGCTCATGCACTCATTCTACATGAATGCATTATGTATATTGGAAAACACTTTAAGACCACCAACAATATAAAAATACAACCCATAAATGTCTTTCAACTCTTTTGCATCGCCAATTTTTTATTTTTATATATACATATATATATTTAGTTGCTGTAGTTTTTATTATTTGATTGAATTATTTGGACATTTATTTGTTATTTTTATTGAATTTTCTTCAAAAATTTATTGTCGTAAAAACAAAATAGTTTTTTATTTTGACTCATAAATAAATAAGAATAATTTATATCTAGCTCTTAGGTGGGAGTTTTTTCGTCTTATTATATTATTTTATACCACAGTAGGAGCTTTTTTCGAAAATGGAAAAGGGAGAGAACGGAATACCACACCACCAAAACTATAAACATATACATACATTTACACAAATAAATATCAATGGGGTTATAGTTATTTAGTTGTTTTTATTATTGAGGAAATAAATCAATTTTAAATATTTCTTCATTTTGCGCTACAAAGAAAACTATATTTATAAACAATAAGAAAGCAAAAAAATAAATAAATAAAGGTTTGGCTTGACGATTTGAATATTTCACTCAAATAAACTGAACAGACAGAAAATTTATGTATAAACGCGTATAACAAATCTAAATTATTACACCTTAGGTGTGGCTCACTCTTGTAACTTTTATCTGAACATGATGAGATTTACCTCAATCAGCTAATTTTCAACCCTTTTTTTTTCACTATAATAAAATTAACAACTATATATATATATGTAGATAAGAAAAGAGGAGAAATTATTAAGGAGCTTTCGAGTTTTCTTGCTAAAGTTTTCTCGAGATGATGAAAAAATGTTTATGAGTATATGTGTACGAGGAGTAATATAAAGTAACAACCACAAATACAAAACGAAGACGTAAAAAGATGTTAAGGTGCGTAATGGTATTCGTCGCCAAGTCTACTAGCGCATTCGACATCGATTAGCAGTTTAACGTGTCACAAAAATAAAAGCTTATTTTATCATATATAATACATAAATGCACACATCGTCTGTGTGTACATAAACTTTCAAGAAAACTTATGCATTTAAAGTTATAATTTTTGAGGTCATAACAATACAATATCTAATAATATTTTTTTTTATTATAATATTCGCTTGTTATGCTTATGATGATGATACTATCTTGATACTATGGTAAATATTGATGATGATTGCCTTTTCGAATAAAAATTGTTTCAATTGTGTCTGATTGACTTTATTAGATGTTTTATGATTATTTTATTATCCGGTTTATTATAGTTAAAGTTGTTTCAAATATCAATACTATGCTACATAGTTAGTGTTTTTTGGTCAATAGAATTTTTAATTAATTTTAACAAAAAGTTGAATTCTAATCTAAATTCAAAATTAGATATGCGAGTTGTTAAAAAAACGGCGACATTTTTTATGAGTTTGTTGAATCGGTGCTATGATCACAAAAGTGATTAAAAGTAATTCGGTGTAGTTTTGCGATTTGATTATAATATTTATTGTAAATTTACCGTTATATAGTCTCTAGCTGTGAGCTATGAAATTCGATATTTATGTTGTTGAGACTTACGTGATTGTATTTGATGAGAAAGACAGGCGTCAGTTGATTCTAATATTCTTTAAATATACACGTGTTTCTTCTGTAAAAGGATTAATTTTGATCTAAACGTTACAATTTAAATTAATTTGAAAGACTTTCAAATGTTTTAAAGGAAACTTTTTTTGATCTAAGTATAGTATACGTACGAACTAACTCGTCATATTTTCAATGAACAATTCTTGGATCAAAGTAAGAATTAGGTAAAAAAAAACCGATTGTCGAAGCTAACGTATAAAGCGTTCCCTGCGAAAATAATATTTAGCCTTGTGTTGCAGAAACTATAAATTTGTTGTGGTTGCTAATGAAAAAATACGTTGAATCAAATCGTTCCAATACAAAATAAAATTTGTTCCGTAAACCAAGGTCAAATAAATTCCTCACAGTTGGAACCTTCGAGCGGTAATAATTCTAGAAGTAGATGACGTGTGGAAATTTTCAATATTTTATTTTCGCCTAATGATTTAAAAATCAGTTTTAATTTAAGAACTTTGTTACCATCTTAAACCGTTCAATTCAAAGCTTAATTTCCAACGAATCTCAGTCGAAGCACCAATTAAAATTTTGAATGATTTTATAAAATGAAAAATTTCTTTGTTGCGATCTTCATATTTAATGCCTATTCTATTACCCCTTCGGCCAAAATTGGTGCAATTTTTTTGAAATAGGTTTAGTTTGCTAATTATCACGGCTTTATAACGGTTTTGCTTCTAAGTAGTTCTTGGAATAGGATGGTTTTGCTACCAAGTGCAGTTTTTAATTATTAGTTATTGATGGAATAAAACAATTTTGGCACAATTAAGTTATGTTAGAGTCATCCAAAAAATAGAACAGACACCGGTTTGCGTCTAAACGATACAAATACTGACACATCATTCAGGTTTCAAAAAGATTAAGAACAACTTAAGATATTTGATATGATGCTTGGGTCAAGATAGATAAAACTTTCAAATTATTTTAAAAAAATATATTGGTCTTTGTTTTTCTTTCTTAATAGTAAATTGTTTAAATATTTAAATTTATATACTTCACAATTTCATTATTTATTTATTTTAAATCTTTATTGTTTTACTTTTTACAATTTACGCTACATTAATTCCCGATTGATTTAATTTATTAATTTTAGGAAAAAATTCAAATAATTCAATTATCTAATTCTAAAAATACCAATTAATAAAATATACATGAGTTTAGTTTACAAACTAAAAATCAAAATTTTTGTTCACACGTATTGGCCAACATACAGCTTTCAATTACTTGTCAGATAGTTTGTTATTTTATTTTTGGAAATACTTTGATTCGTTATATTTAGAAGTTCTAAATAAGTTTATTTGTACTGTAGTAAATAATAACTTAGATAGTGTTTATTTATATGATGGTTAGTAAAAAATAGTATTTTAATTTTTTAGTTTTTATGACAAGCTTTATTTTATATTTATGTCTACACGACGTGACTTCATTCTTACAACAACTACATTCTTACTTCCGTCTTCTATACATCAATCAACTATGTGAAGTTAGTAACATTTAACTACTTTATACGTTCGTTATTTATTAACGCCATCTATTATTAAACATTAATTAATTATTTGAATGATTATGTAACACGCCCTTTTCTTTATAAGAAATTTTGATTTAATTAACAATACAATTCACTTTAAACTATAAGTAATATTATATAACTTAATGTCACTTTTTTTAAATTCAAACTTATGTGACTATTAGTATAAATCTTATTTTAAAATAAAATTAATTATTAATAACAATATAATCAAAAATTGTTTTGTATAATCAAAAAAGCTACAAATCAAGTTTTACTGGTCTCTTAATACTTCTTTTCTGACGAGTTGTATTATAACTCAACTCTTCAAACTCATTAACTCTCTGTTTGGTATTAGGAGGTTGTGTTTCTTCCGTATTCTGATAAATTGGTTTATTTGGATTATTTCCATGACGCTCTTTAATATGTATTCTGTTTCTGCGATAAACTACATTATCCTCAGATAATACTCGATAAGATCTAGGCTGTGTAAGTATTTCTACAATTTTCCCTTTCGTCCAGAAGGAATTCGGTTCCTTCTTAAAAAAAATTTCTTGATTCAACTTATGATCTGATAACAAGCATCTTGCATTTCTGTCATGTTGAGTTTTCATTTTCTCTTGCATATTCTCTACACGTTCTTTATATACTTTTGAATCGACTAACTTTGGTATGAGTTTTTTAGTATGACTAGGCAACTTAGTTCGTAATAGTCTTGACATGAGTAATTCCGATGGTGCGGATAAATCTTTCTTGGGTGTAGTTCTTAAATGTAGCAAAGCTAAATAAGGATCTTTACCTTCTTCGTCGCATTTATAGAGCAAATTCTTTACTGTCTTAACTGCATTTTCTATTAAACCATTACTTTTAGAATGATGAGGGCTATACGTTATATGTTGGATTTCCCAATCAGTAAAGAAATTCAAAAACTCTTTCGATGTAAAGGGAGGACCGTTATCTGACATAAGAATTTGTGGTATACCGAATCTAGCAAAGATGGACTTTAATTTCATGATTACTTGAGAAGCGGAGTATCCTGATGATAGTTCAGCTAAGTCAACAAATTTTGAATAATAGTCGATGATAATTAGGAATGTCTTACTTTTATAAGAGAAAAAATCTACGACTGCTTTGGAAAATGGTAAGTCAAGAACTTCATGTGGCAAAAGTGGTTGTTTTGCATTATTCGCTGAATACTTCATACAAATCTCACACCTTTCTATTAAATTTTATATATCCGCTGACATATTTGGCCAATACACAAACTCTCTGGCTAATCTTATACATTTCTCCACTCCCAAATGACTTTCGTGTATTTTGTTTAACATCTCTCTACGTAGACTCTTCGGAACTATAATGTTTTCCCCTTTAAGACTAACTCATCCACTGTATGAATTTCATGGCGAATGTTGTAGTATGACTTGACAACATCTGGAACTGCGTTTTTTGAGTTTGGCCAATTTGTCATATAGAATTGTTTCAATAATGCTAATTCATTATCCTGTGCGGTATGTAACTTAAGACTATTAATTTGTTCTTGAGACAGTGACAAATTTTTTTGAATAATTATATTGACGCTTATTTTTATGTCATCATCCAACTCATCTACGTTTAAATCCAATAATGGGGCACGGGATAAAGTATCGGCTATTACCATTAATTTACCTGGCTTGTACTGAACGTTCAAATCATATTTTTGAATCCGTAACATCATTCGTTGAAGTCGTATCGGTACTTCTGGCAGTGGCTTTTTGAATAGCGTGACTAAAGGCTGATGGCCAGTTTCAACATGTCCTTCATTCCCATAAATGTATTGGTGGAACATTTCACACCCAAACACAATCGACAATAGCTCTTTCTCTATCTGAGCGTACCTTTGTTGAGTTTCTGTTTAGCATATCGAAGCATAAGCTAAAGGTTTATTGTTTTGAAAGACTACAACACCTAGAGCAAACTGTGATGCATCTACTAATAAGGTGATGCTTTCATTAACATTATAATACGATAAGATTGAAACTTCAGCTACTTTTTTTTTTAAGTTCTTTCAACGCCTGTTCATAATTTTCATTCCAAGTAAAATTATTTTCACCTTTTAATAACTGTCGTAACATTGTCGTTTTCTCCGACAAATCCTGAATAAAGACACCTAAATAATTTACCATGCCTAAGAATCTCTGAAGATCTTTCTTGTTTTTTGGACTTGGCATTTGTAATATCGCTTCTATTTTTCTCGTATCTGCTGACATCCCTCTAGCACTAAACGTATGACCAACGTATGTTACCTCGTGTTGTGCGAATTTACATTTGTCTTTATTAAATCTTAAACCCACAGCAGCAGCTTTCTCAAATACTAATTTAAGATTATTATACTGTTCCTCCATATTTCTACCATAAACTAAAATATCGTCAATATAAATTATGACACCAGGTATATCCTGAAATATCTCGCACATGATTCGATGAAAAATCTCCGGTGCCGAAGATATGCCATAAGGTAAAAGGAGTATTAAACGTGCATAATTTCGAACTTTCTTCCTCTAATGGAACCATCCAGAACCCTGAATACGCATCTAATGTTGTGAAAACTTGCGCACCATTTAATTTGCTATGAATAAATTCTATATCAGGAATTGGATAATGAGACCTTAAGATAGCTTGGTTTAAATTTCTAGGTTCTAAACATACCCGCAATTTATTTTGAGATTTGCAAACTAAAACTAACGAATAATACCATTGAGTAGGTTCTATTACTGGAACTATTACCTTATTCTTACACATGTTATCTAACTCTTCTTTGAGTTGACCACATAAGCTAAAAGGAACTTTTCTTGGAGCTTCTATTACCGGTGAGACTGATGGATCAATAACTATTTTTGCCTGAACTGGTAGGGTACCTAACCCCGAAAATAAATGTTTATATCGAATTATCAATTCACTCACGTCTTGCTCTTTATTGATCTGAAATGCCTTGGCGACTAAACCCAATGCAACGCATGTTTCCAGACCCAAAACAGTTTGAAAATTATCCCGCGTCACAATAAATTGAATTACACTTTTCTTTTCATAAACTAAACAATCCAAAACACAACATCCTATTACCTGAATTTATTCACCAGTAAACGTACAAATTTTTTTATCTGAGTATTTAATTATTGATTTACAAATATTTAATTTATCAAAATTTTGTACTGATATAATATTAACTTGTGCTCCCGTGTCAACTTGAGCCTCTATTTTAATTCCATTAATAAATAAATCTACTAACCATATATTATTGTTATTATTATGTGCTTTAAGAACACCAACAAAATAATTATTTTGTTGTTGTTCGCCATCTTGATTCGAATTGTCAGTTTCGACTATATTAATCTTTTTTACTAGTTTAAAACAATATTTAGCAAAATACCCTTTTTTTACAATATCTACACTCTACATTAGCTGCTGGACAAATATATTTGTGAAACTGTCCGCATCGACTACAAGGTCGTTTCGTTACTATTCCCAACAATTCTATTTTGACTAACATTCTTGTTATTGACATTTGATGTATTAAAATTAAAATTATTTTTCTTATTAAACTGTTGACTATTTTTACTGACATCTCTATTCGAATCAAGATGTCGATTATTCTGTTTATTGTTTGTTAATTTACCACTGACATTTCTATAATTATTATTGCCCGCTGACTGATTAATTGCAAATACCTGATCTGGTGTTGACTTTACTTCACCGCTCGCCATCTTGATTTTTCGTGCAACTTGCAGCAACGTTTTCGTATCTAATTCGTCCTGCTTTTCATATAGTAGTAATAACTCTTTAACCCTGACGTGGTTTTTGTTTAATCCAGCGATGAATATATCCTTTATCATTGCCTTTTCCAGTTCACTGAATTCACATTGTTTCGCGATGTTAGTAATACAAGTTAAATAATCCTCTATATTCGCATCTGCACTTATGTAGTGTTCTCGTAAATATTTTTTGTCGTTCCAACGTTATGTTTTTTTTAGGTTGTAAATGATCGGTGAATCGTTGCGTTAAAACTTCCAATGTGACCTCTTCCTCATTGACTCCAAATGTGTTGAATATTTCGATATATTTTGTGCCAACACATCTTAGCAAAATTGCATTTATTCTTTTATCCGAGAAATTGTTGTAATTATTATTTTTTACATAAAACGTAAACATTTGCAACCAAGTTTTCCACTCCTGATCACATTTAAGTGGTGGCATCGCCCCAATTTCAGCCATGCTTTTTGTATTTTATTTACTTCTTTTTTAACTATTTTTATCTATTTATTTGTCAAAAAATTTTCTTATTTTCTTTGAAATGACACTTTTTCTTCTAAAATCCCACACTTGACACCCTGTTTATTTATATGATGGTTAGTAAAAAATAGTATTTTCATTTTTTAGTTTTTATGACAAGCTTTATTTTATATTTATGTCTACACGACGTGACTTCATTCTTACAACAACTACATTCTTACTTCCGTCTTCTATACATCAATCAACTATGTGAAGTTAGTTACATTTAACTACTTTATACGTTCGTTATTTATTAACGCCATCTATTATTAAACATTAATTAATTATTTGAATGATTATGTAACAGATAGCTTGATTAATAATATTTCGTGGTTAACCGTATCAAAGGCCTTGCGTAAGTCTAGAAAAAAACACAAAACGATCCTTGATCATCAGTTCTACTGAGGAAATCCTTAAGGTGCACAAATGCCGCCGTTATATTTGAATTTATAGTGAGACCAAATTGCTATTTATTAATTATGCCAGTCAAAATGTTCAAAAAAGGTTGATTCTTTTAAAGATAATTTTTTCTAGAACTTTTGATATCGCTAGATGAGTTTCATCTCCAGATTTGTATACCAGTACAACTTTGGCAGTTTTACAACAATCAAATGACTCATTGATATACTTCACCAGAATAAAGAGTTTATCGATGTATGTACTTAATAACTTTAGTAGATACATTATCAACACCAATAGCTTCATTTAAATTTATGTTTGAGCTCAGCTATTTCTTGATCGTTAGTTAACAGACGAAACAGCCTTATTACGCTCAATTTTATTGGAAATTAATTTTTTTAAATATTTCCACAACTCTTTGGGGTTTGCCAATGTTTTCGCTTACCAATTTAAAACCTCTCGCTAAAATGTTTCTGAATAAAAAATCCATTATCTTTAAATTTATTCTTTAATTTAAAGAACTTGTAATGAATTGATTTGAATAAACAACACAGAATAGTGGACTGTAATTTTCTTATTTATTTTATTTTTATTAACAACATGTAGTTCTTCGTGAACGTGTGTAAGCAACCAAAAAACAACTAAACTCACATCCCTTTTTTTATTCTTTGTTAACTTCGTTTTGTTGTATTCATGCGACATCTATATCCCAATGAACAGAAAAAAGATATTACAAAATAATGGTTTCCCTATAAACACAAATTCAATTCACAGCGTCAACCAGAACTTTTCGCGCTTTTTGATTAAATTTTTTATTCCTTGTATCATCCAAGAATCGTTATGAATTTTGGACTTTTTCCTTGCTCTGCACATATTATATATAATTTGTTCGAAATTTCATTTAAATTCAAAGTATTACAGATTTCAATTGAAATAGGGGTCACTTAAAATATTACTATAATTCAGAAGTTTAAGTGAAATACTGCTTGCCTGTCTGAGTTAATCAACTTAGAAACTCGTAGGAAAAATTGTTTGTGGTCAGACAAGGAAGTGTCTGAAGCGTTTACATTATAACAATATGCTAATAAATCTGTTATGATATGATCGACTAATGTACTAACCTAAATTGTATTTAGAAACACATATCCATACGAACTTACTAACTTACTTACTACAAATTCCAACAAATTTAGTACAGGTATTCCTGTAAACATTTAATTAACATAAGCAAAAACTTTGTAAACGATTTTGTTTTGTGAACGATAGAATCGAATAATATTAGGTGAAAAATACGTCAAATCACAAATTTTTGGAAGTCATGTTTTAATTTTATGATTTTTATGTTTTGAATTTGTAGTCTTGATTAAAAAAAAAAAATTGTAGAACGTGATTATTTGTTGTTGTTGTTTAAAATACAAGGTGTCAAATTTTGAGAAAAATGATAAACATAACGTTGTGTTTATGGCTATAAAAGGAAAAATAAATATCCGATATTTATGATATAGGGCTCGTTTTAAAGGTAAGTTAATACGGATTAATAAAAAAATATAAAAATGGTAAGTTCCTTAATTTCTTTATTTTCAAATTTCCCGCCAAAATTTTATTTTTGAATTTTCTCAATGATCGTCCAATTTTTATTTTATTTTATTTTTTTTTAAATTTTACGTCCTTTAATTCTATTGAACATACTAAAAACTTGCGCTAGTAAAATTTTTCGTTTTCGTGCAAAATACGTTTAAGTATGACTCTACCTATTTTGAAAATTTCAAAAATCGAATGGTAGATTTTTGGTCCTCTTACAAAAACTCGATTTTATTTAATTTTTCCATTCAATTCAAAATTAAATTTAAGACAAAAAATATTGGCAGTAAAAAAATGTATTACAAAATAAGGTTAGAAATTTAAAGATATTATACGGTTAAAATTTACATGTTATATAATCATCACTATTTGAATATTTTTTACATTTTAAGTAGCCATCTGTTGAAGGTATAACTGCATGAAAATCGCGAGTCCCTTTATTGTTTTCAAGTTCTCTAATCTACTGCCTAGTTCGATTTGTTTCAATTTATATTCAGTATCTGAACCAAATTCAAAAGCCAAATCAGTTTTCAACGTTTTAGTCCATTTGAAAAGTTCTCTCGCATTGATTATGTCACCATCATATTCTTTGGAGAGACTGGCTCTGGATGCCAATCTCTTAACAGTACCTCCTACTCCATCGCATGGTCCCTTTCCGTGAGCAGTTGCGTGAAAATGCCCCTCACAATCAACTCCAAAATCCTCTTTCTGTTTAGTTATATTCATAAAATTTTTTTTATTTTTATAATATGTTACTGCCCCATCTGTGACGTAATAAATTTTAGATAAATCCGGAATTTTTGTTTTCAAAAACTGCAATAATTTTTCTATGAACAAGTGAACTGCTACAGCGTCATGATGAAGACAATCTGATATTATAATGAAGCTGTAGTGCTGCAATATCCCTCCCTCAGTTTTGTAAATTACAAATGGATGAATAGTCGCTTGTTTGTTGTTCCAATGAAAACCATGTGCTGAATTTTGCATTATAAACGCATAATTTACTGCAAAATCACAAGAAACAAGTACCTCTGTTGGCTCCAGAGTTAACTTTTTATTTTTTATGAAATCGGATTGTGTTAGTGATATAAAGCAATGAGGAATGTAATCCAGAAATTCGTCTAATGGTTTTGAATATTTTTCCAAGTTGCATCGGTCAGGTGAAACCCACTGACTGAACGATAATTCAGCATCCAGACAATTATTGTCCAAATATGCGTTTTTCAAATATTCGCGAAAATTATCCGATCCTGTAGTATTAATGAAATGCAGTCCTGGTATCGCGAAATTTTTCCATTGGTAACAGTTTCCATCCTAGTTCCATGAATAATTAATTTGACATTTTGATGTATTATTCAAACGCAAACTGTATGTGTTCCGCTGCTTTCTGGTTGAACACAGTTTTTAGGATGTAGCAGAGAAAATTTAGAAAACCCAATTTTTTTTTATTCATCATCCTTGAATTTCAACTTGTAGCCCTCATAGCACTCCTTCAATGTGCACATCATTAGACGTTTCTGAACTTTAACTTTATCAATAGTTAAACAATCGTTTTTCCCAGGCATTAAACGATTATTTTAGAATACGATCGTTATAATATTCTAGCACTGAATGCCTGAGTTCATCACTGATCCGTTTTCCAACTTTGGGTGCTGGAAGGCTCAGTGACCCATTCTTGTTTTGAATATTTTTAGCTGTCCGTACTAAATATTGGGTTGTGTTGAATTCTTCCTGGATTTGTTGTATACTTAGAGATTTCGCCAGGGTAGACAGCAGCTGTATTTTATCACAATTTTCCTTCAAATGTCAGAATTTGATTTTTAGTTGATCCACGAATTCATCATAAAGACGTGCCTTATAATTATTTTCCTCTGAGTGAGTCAAAAGAGGTTCTATTCCAGATACCAAAAATGTTGATTATGTGGGTAATGTGGTAGTTAAATTTAATATTTTTTTCTGCTCATGATATTGCCTGGATTCCAACTTACTTGGATATATAGGGGACATGCCAATATCTGGTAATATCTTATTAAGTTTTTCACGAACGAGAGCACTTTTTATTTGGCATTCCTCCTTCCGGAGTAACAGGTGAATTTAATGAATTATTAACCGGTGATACCTCGTTTTCAACTTTTTGGCGTTTATTAGTCACCCGGTAATAACATGATGTACAAAGCAATGAATTTTCTGTTACATGAATCGAGCGCGGCAAACGAATTTTAATATAATCATTAACATTTCTTAAACTTTTAGAACATTTCAACTCAGGAAACGGCTTACAACACTTTTTGTACCCAACCATTATTACACTTATTATTTGAAATACTTTTGATGTTATTTAAATAAGCAAATGATTTAAATAGAACTTCACAAATTAAACTAACTGAAATATTAATTTAAACACTAATTTATACCAAAAAAATGTTAACAAAAACCCCTATTTATATTTTATGTTGTTTTAGAGGCCTACCTACCCCTAACGTAATATTTTGGAACGCATTTTTAGGGTTGGAACTAACAAAATAAATGACTCATGCCAAAATTTATTTTTTTACTAGTAACTTTATGGGTTATCCTTAAACTACGTTACGCCTTTGTTTGAGGAAGGAGTATTGATTGTCGTCACGTTTAGGCTGACGCAGGAAGAATTTCATAAAAGATGACGTCATGTAATTATAAGAAGTTACTGTTATGGGATATTACATATGACATAATACAATCATTTGCAGGTAAATCATTAGAGGCGTATTTCTTTAATATACCACTTACTTCATGTTCTTAAATGATTACATCATTGCTCACATATTCAGTATTGTGACGACTTGTGATGAAGGAGTGCGAGAACGGACCGTTAACAATTTGGTTTTGTATTCCAAAAACGGGTAAATCGTCATACTTAAACGTATTTTGCACGAAAACGAAAAATTTGACAAGCGCAAGTTTTTAGTATGTTCAATAGAGTTAAAGGACGTAAAATTAAAAAAAAAAAAAAATTGGACGATGATTGCGAAAGTTCAAAAATAACATTTTGGAGGGAAATTTGAAAATGAAGAAATTAAAGAACTTTTTATATTTAGAAGCATTTAGAACCATTTTTATATTTTTTCAATTTTTTCCGTATTAACTTACCTTTAAAACGAGCCCTATATCATAAATATCGGATATTTATTTTTCCTTTTATAGTCATAAACACAACATCATGTTTATCATTTTGCTCAAAATTTGGCACCCTGTATTTTAAACAACAACAAAAATCATTTTCTACAAAATGTTTTTTTTAACTAGTACTACCAATTGAAAACATAAAAAATAAAAAATTTAAACACGACTTCCGGTCCCATATACCAAATTTGTGATTTGACGTATTTTTCACCATTAATATTTCTATCAAATAATTTAACTCCAATTGCTTGACAGAAGTTATCATCATCAACAAATATTTTTGCAGCCTTTATGTTTGACCTCACATAAATCGCGGTCTCACTACGGTGCGCGGTACTCACAGTGTTCTATTGCCGAAGCAATTCTAGAAGCTCTGTAGTTTCAGCCACAATTTTCTGGTATTTTAACCTCATTTTCTCAAATTCCGAAGAAATGAAATCTTGTGAAGACTTTATTTCTGCCATAATTGACTTAATTATTTCCTGGATTGGGCGTACTTGGTCCAGCAAAACCAAAAAGGCTCCGAAGGATGGTAACATTTTTTACATCCACAAATGATAAATGGACATTTACAATCCAATCAAGACTGAAAAATTATCTATAAAAGCCAACCTGTAATTTTTTTAAAATTTTTATTTTACTGTTTAAGATACAAACAAGATCTCTGCCTGCACTAATAGAATCATCTAAACGCCACATCGTTTTCATTTTACCTAAACTACAATATAATTTCTCAAAACAGGTGTATCTTTTTGTTATAATTTGTCTAAGCCTTTTATCTTTATGAATAAAAGAATTTTTATTATTTTAAATCACAATATTTCCAGTCTAACCTACATACATATTCCTCGTACATACATATACACACTAATATAAAAATCTCTGTGATGATGGAGGACGAACAATTTTTATTTTTTACCATAAGAAAATTTTCTTCATTTTTTTTTTCTTACGATAAATTTTTTTATATTTGTTGAGAGTTGATTGTCTCAATTATGGGTTTTGACTCGAAGATATGATGGTTGTTGAATGTGTCATTTATATAATTTCATTTCAAAAATTTATATATGTAATATTATATACACAAATACATGTACATATGTATATACACTTATAAGAAAAATTTATTTATATCGTAATTTTTATTTCATTTATTTTCGTTATTTAAGTTGATTGCATTCGATAAAAAGTAATAATGTCGCCTTTTTTGTTGTTGTTATAAATTATAACTTATTAAAACGAATTATATCAATAAAATCCTTGAAAAAAGAAAAAAAAATTAATTAAAAATCATAAATTCGTTGCAGATTTGATTTTATGTGTTTAGTTGTCCTGCATGTGCTTGCGAGCGAGCGGCCCCCTCTTATCGCGCGTGTACTCATTGGTTGAAATAAATCATCATACACCTTGATAATATATTTTATTTTTTTGAGTCTGATTGATAATAATAATCATAATCAATTTTTTTTCGGTTATCACTTAATCAATGTCACACACATTTTTATTAACGTTTTATTATTTTTATGTCGCGCGCGACATTTGATAGTTTTGTTTTAGAGTTTTATTACATTCTAAAACCGAAAAATTAAAAAATACTAAAAAAACACTCCAAGTATATAGAAATAACTATATATATATATATATTATGTATATATAAAAACAATAACATAAAAATCCTATAAAATCAAGATTTTAGAGATTTTAAGATGTTAGATAATGTCCAACTAGAGACTAAATGTTTATGTAATTGGATGTTAAAACGTTATATAGGAGAGGAAAACGAAATCTCACACGCGACTTTATTGATATTTTATGATTTTTTATTTGATTTTTTTTTATTATTATTTTATTACATCTTTTTAGGTTTTTTTTTTTGTCTAATCTTAGACATCAGAATAGAGATGTGTTTATTAATAAAACCTTTCAATGAATTTTGTTTTAATGTTATGTGTGTTGTTTGTAATAAAAACAATGGGATTATCGTTAATTATTTTTACGCGCTAATCATTAATTTTAATTGTACAATTTGTATTTTTTTTTAAGCAAATTTGTGAAAGAAAATTATACAAATTAGGTGTTATAGCAATATAAGCCAAATTAAAGTAATATTTTGTTGTTGATTTGATACTTCTTAGTATAACGATTTTATTAAGCTAAATTTTAAATCGAGTTAATATTTTTTGAATTTGGATTTGTTGTTTTAAAATTGATTCATAAAGCGACCTTTCGCAAAGTACACTCTTAGCTTCCTGGACAAAGCAGATTGCTTTTGTTTTTTTTTAACCGATAACGAATTGTAATTAGAATAATCGAGAAATTGAACGCCCATAGAAAGCCAGAGTAACGACAATGTAGTTTCTGCTCCAAAAGTCTGAGTACAATACAAAAAAAAAAAATGGAGGTGTGGCCAACAGACGACTTTCTTTTACGAAGAGAGAATTTTGAGAAATTTTATTTTTTTCTTAATTTTTTTTTTTAATTTTTAAATTTTTAAATTTTTTTTTTAATTTTTTATTTTTTATTTTTATTTGTTTTTAATTTTTGGAAACATTTTGTCTTTAGTAGCTTTTTGTAAACCTTATACTTTTTAAGATATTTGCAATATAAATTTTCTGGACCATGGGAGTGTCCACTTCAGGTTAGCCGATTTGGAGTAAAATTCACTGGAACCTCCCAATTAATCAAAAAGAAAAAAGCTTAAATCTGAAGTTTCAGTTCGATTGGTTAAACCATCTGGGCTGTAGAGAGGACACAGACAGACTGACAGACTGACAGACAGACAGACAGACACCATTTCGAAACCCACTTTTTCGGACACAGGGGACCTCAAAACAAATAAATCTCTAAAAATCTCAAGGTCCAAAATTTTCATGATTACTACACTTTATTTTACTAGAGTAAAAGAAAGTAAAAAATTCAATAAGTGTCAATATAAAGCATTTCTGCGTTTCAGTTGTTTATTTATTTTATTTTTTATTTGATCGATTTAAAAAAGAAGTCCTTGGATTACATTTAAAGTTTGACTCAATTCGTCAAAATATAAGGAAAGCAAGTTTCTACCCTTAAGATTTATATTGTATACCAATGCAGATTTTATTTACTCGGTATTATTTTTTATCGAGAATTTTTAACTGTGTGATCTAAATACAGGTAACTCTGTCTATCTCAAACTTTGTCTATGCCAAAATTCTCCTTATGTCGAATTCAAATTTATTTATTTACATAAAAATTACATAAAGTTAACAAGTTTCTAAATGGATTATGAACTAGGCAATAAAAAAAAATTTATTTTAATTGAAAATAATTAGAAAATGCAATTAAATATGATTAGGGTGATTAAGACAGTACAAAATAATATATAAATCTAATTGTTTACATAAATGAATATAAATACTGAGAGAATGTAATAGATAAAAAATAATGACTATTATACAAAACAAAAATGTGAGAGAACTAAATTAGGATATTATACTTAATCAACCAAATCAAACAAAAAATCTAATGATTCGTTGTGCAATTCGTTGGCAGGTTTTAAGTGACATAACAATTTTTTTTTTTTTTTTAAATTCATTTACGGATATATTTAGGAAGCTTATTAAAAATTCTAGGTGTTGTTACAAAAAATTAATTGAGGAAATGAGTTTTAAAAAAATTAGGAATTACTTTCAAACACATAGTGTTACTGCGCAGATCATAGTGACAACTTAAATTCCGATTTCCACTAATTACAAAATAAATCTTCATAACTTTGAACACGTATAGATGCTTCAATGGAAGAATTGTACACGTTACAAACAATGAACACGAGTGAAAACGTTTATTTTTAAAGAACATTAACCTAATTGCATGTTTTTTAGCAATAACCAGTGGTTTAGCTGTCTCATAGTAAGATTCACCCCAATAGCAAATAACGTGACGTAATCGCGATTTAATTAACGCATTATAATATTATTTTAAAATAGGACAGTGTGAACTTAATAGATACAAAATTCTGATATTAGAATGAAGGAAACTTTTCATAGCCGTTATAAGAGATTTCCAATCCAAATGACAATCAACAGCTGACTAATTTGATTATCATGCAATTAACGGCACAAGCGCCATTTCTAGAGCAGCTAACGTCGTGGAAAATAATATCACGGTTAAAAGGCGGACTACTCATGCTTACTTTAGTCTTGGCACTAAGTACAAGTTTGTGAATAGCAAATCATTCACTCAAAATTTCAAGATCTTTATTAATACAAGAGACAGCCGTCGAGTAGAGTATTTGCAGCAATTAAGATTGCAAATCCCATATCATCTGTATATGCAACAACTTTGCCTTAAAATTTTTGTTTAAAAATAGAATTGACATAAATAAGAAATAATATTAGCCACAGGACATAATCCTGATTAATCCAGGACACAACCACTAATACTAAGCCGTTGTGAACGACCTTCTAAAAAGGACTTAAGCCACTTATTTAAGCAATCTCTACATCCAATGGGCCAAAGTTTAACTAAAAGGATCCGGTAGTCCACCATATCAAAGGCTTTACTTATATCGACAAATAGAGCAGATTTATTAAATTAAGAAGATCATCTTCTGTTCCAATTAAAGTACGTTGCGATTTCCTAGGAAAATGTCATTCTCTATCTAAAACTTTTTCTATGTCAAACTACTTTTAATGTCGAAGTATTCTTTGAGAAAAAATCGAAGCAATTCCTCTTTCTATTTCGAAGTGTTGGACTATGTGCATTCGTTAAACTCGAATTGTATACTATGTATGTATAATTAACCTATTTAAGACAAATGTTGCAAATACGCAAAAACGTACATATCCCTAATCGAACCAACATATTTTTGTTATGTCAGTAAATTCAAATCCTAATCGGCGAATGTTTTTGGCTTTTGGTTGAATAACAACTCAAGTAACAGGAAAATACGTGATTGTGAAAAAAGTGAAAAAAATAAAAATAAATAAAAATAAAGAAATGTGCACAACATGGTGGTGGCTTAAAAATCTTGATTGAGCCGAGTGAATCTTTGTTTCACGGAAAAACCATTTATCTATATCGTGAATTTGAATTGAAAGAAATGAGTAAATCGTATGTCAAATGTTTATAAATGTACAGTTTCTGCGATGCCATGGTATGCTCTCTTATACTGTGTCAATTTAAAAATTTTTGGCTATAAGTGTTAGTGAAGTTAAGTGTTGTGAAATTTGATGGTGTTTTAAATTTGTTGTTTACATGCTTCGTATTGTAAGCTTCAAGCATTTCGCAGAACGAGTGGCAAATTGGAACCACAACTGGTAAGTCTCCTATAATTTAAATTGTTTATTTAAAATATTCCATTTTCATTCGGCTATGTAAGTGATTCTATTTCTTATGATCTACGCTACAGCGAAATGTTCGACTGAGCAAGCACGGGTTTTCACAAACGGGCTTACATGCTCATGAAATTTGGTAGAATTTATAGAAAGTTGAATATGTAATTTATAAAAACAAAAAAAAATTAAAAGATTTAATGAAATTAAAGCATACAGGATTGAACAGGATTAAAACTGGCATTGAAAGAAAATCAAAATTTAAAGATTTTGTAGAATTTCTACAATTCTTAAGTATAAAAGAAGTTGTAAAGGGAATTGAAAGAATTTTAAAATTTTCCGAAATACTAAACTAAATTTATTGAGTTTACAGAATTTAAAAATATGTTGAGAATTGAAAAATCGGTAGAATACATAGAATTTATAAAATTAGTAAAGTGTCTAAATTAAAAGAATTTAATCAAGGAATTAAATGAATTGGATTAATTTGAAGAAATAATGATTGAAATTTATCAAATTGTTAGAATTAGGAAAGTTTACAGAATTTGTAGAATTTACAGATTTAGTAGATTAGGTAGAATATTTAGTTTAGTTTTCAATATTTATAATAAATTGGGTAATTTTGCCATTTCGGCTGATTCTGTAGTTTTTACAAATTCTACAATTTTTTTAATAATTGTAGAATTTGTAAAAATTGTAAAATTGGTTGAATTGGTGGAATTACCCAATTTATTATAAATAACCTAAAGAGTTTTAAGAATTTAGAATTTGTGGGAATTGTACGAATTTATTGAATTTAAAGATTCTAAAAAATTGATAGAATTAGTAGAATTTATAAAATTAAAACGTTTGGAGATTTTTAGGATGTAAAGAATTTAAAAATTCAAAGAATTGGTAGAATTTATAGAGTTTTTAAAATTTGTAGAATAGAATTAGTAGGCCTTAAGGAATTTAGAAAATAGGCTTGAGCATTAAAAAATTCATGATAATTATTATAAACTTGAGCCGTCGTGGTTTCCATAATGGAATATAATTTTCAAATTTTCACAATAGATGCAAAATCTTCTCGAAACCACAACAAAATTATAATTGGAAAGAACAAAAAAAAATTTCGAAAACTATAAATTAGCAAGAGACTTAATTTGGTGCTTGCGGTTGTGTTTACCCCCTCAAAATTAAGTTAATGAATTTCTTTTTCAGTACCTTTTATATATTTGATTTCTTTATCAAACTCAGACGTGGACATAGGAATGTTGTAAAGCCTTTGCCATAAATACTGAAACGTTGCTTTCTTATGCAACCCATTATGGTGGGAGTCGGCAATGATGAATCTCAAGGTGTTTATCGGTTTTCTATAGATTCCGAACTCTAATTTGTTATGTGTTCTCATCACCTTTACATCCAAAAATGGGGGTATAATGTTTATTTCGAACGTTATTTTAACATTTCGAAAGTTCATTCCAAATCCGTCTTTTTAATTGTTGCATAAACAAGGAAACAGTGGGGAGTTTTAATTGATTTCTCAAACTAATACATAAAAATGGCGCTAATTTACTATCCATGTATTTCTGAATGTTTGCTTGTAGAACTTTCCTCTAAACTCTAGCAAACTTTGTTCCATACAGGTTTCAACTACTTGCTGATACAGATTTGCTACATTCTGTTATTTGACATAATCGACTACACACTAAATTGTGATGTCTATTGGCGCATCTGGGTACAAAGCGGTTACATCAAAAGACATTTGTGCTTCATCATCATTTAGACGTAGCCCAGGATTTTATTGCCTCTTGTTAGAATTAAAAAAATTAATGAAATTTCTAGAATACAATTAATAGAAATTATAAAATTTCGAAAATCGGTTAAATTCGTGCTTAGAATTTATAGATTTGAGAGAAATTTTAAAAATTTTTAAAAATGTTGAAATTTATGGAATTTATCCGATCGAAAGAATTTAAAGATTTTACAGAATTATTGAGTTTATAGAATTCAAAAATTTTGTGAATTGAAAAATCGGTAGAATGCATAGAATTTAAAAAATTAGTAAAATTTCTAAATTAAAAGAAATTGGAATGATTTGAAGAATAAAATTTATTAAATAAGGTTAAAAGAATTTTAAGAATTTAGAGTTTGCGAGATTTTTAGGATTTAAAGAATTTGAAAAATTGAAAAAATTGGTAGAATTTATAGCGTTTTTAAAATTTGTAGGATTTGTGAAATTTATTGCATAAAATTAGTAGAACGGAATCAGTAGGTCTTAAAGAATTTATAAAAAAAAATGAAACTTATAGAATATAGTTAAATAATAATATAAATAATATAATTAAAGAGTTTAAAGAATTAATAGAATTTATAAATTTTCGAAATTTGGTTGATTTGAAAAATTTATAGATGTCATCAAATTTAAAGAGGTGCATATTTAGAAATTATAGAATTGACAGAAATTTTACAATTTTTAAAAATGTGGGAATTTAAGGAATTCATTAAATCTAAAGAATTAAAAGATTTTACTGATTTTATAGAATTTAAAAAATTGTTGAGACCTGCAAATTTGGTATGCATTGAATTTATAAAATTAGTAAAATTTCTAAATTTAAACAATTTACTTAATTATTAGGAATCAATTATTGAATTGTTAAAATTTAAAAATTTAAAAGAATTTATAGATTTTGTAGAATAGGATAAAATAGGTAGAGTATTAAAAAATTATAGAATTTTAGAAAGTTGTAGAATTTAATGGAGATAAAATTACAAAATTTAAAAAACTTAAGGAATTTTAAGAATTTAGAGTTTGTTCGAATTAAATATTTAAATAATTTATAGAACTTCAAAATTCTACGAAACTGACAAAATTATTGGAAAAGAAACTTCTAAAGTTTATAGATTTCAAGAATTTAAATGATTTAAATAATTTAAAATTTTTTAAAAATTTTAGGTGTTCAAAGAATTACAAATTTTAAAAATTTAAAACATTCTTAAAAATTATAGAAAATTCAAACATGGATTAGCAGTAAATAAATAATATTGATCAAGTATTTCAATAGACACACAGGTTCAATATCAGGTAAATCACTTACTGTATTTTTTGAAATACTTTATTTAAAGAAATTATAAGAACTAGAAAATATTTAATCAGGATACTTATATAGTATGGAATTCATTAAAAATCATTAGAATTCATAAATTTTTAAGGATTTTTACAGAATTTGATTGTTTTTAACGTAGTGTAGGTACGGTTCGAAAAGGTTGATAGAGATGCGGTTAGGGTCTATTTCGACATACAAACTATAAATTATTTCATAGAATGTATAAAAGTAGAATGATATTTTATAGATTTTTTTCCAATTAAGAGTTCTTAAAATTGGCTAAATTCGTAGAGTTTTTATTATAAAATTTATTGAAAAATTAATTTGGAGCCTAAATGGTGAATGATAATAGAACTATTACAATATATCATATTGAATGAATTTACAGAAATTATATAATTAATAGACAGAAGAAGAAAATTCAAAAAATTTAGAACCTTTAGAGATATTTAGACAATCCGTAGAGATATTTTGGATGGTTTGTGGAGAGAACCAAACTTGCCCTTATTTTCCATAGTTGAATTATTCATGTTTTCCCACCCAAGTTAAATACTCCAACCAAACAAAGTAGTACTAGCTATTGTACAGTTTTTAAAAAGATTGGATCGTGCATCAGGGGAGCACAGAAAAACAATAAAATGATAAGATCGACATGCGAAATAGAGAGGGAAGGGAACAAACGTTAATAAAAAAAAAAAAAAAATAAATAAATGAGATAAAAGGTGAACGACCGCATGATGGGGATGAGAATGTTTTCGGCTTTTGGTTGAATAACAACTCAAGTAACAGGAAAAAACGTGATTGTGAAAAAAGTGAAAAAAAAAAAAAAATAAAAATAAAGAAATGTGCACAACATGGTGGTGGCTTAAAGATCTTGATTGAGCCCAGTGAATCTTTGTTTCACGGAAAAACCATTTACCTATGTCGTGAGTTTAAATTTAAAGAAATTAGTGAAACGTATGTCAACTGTGTATTAAATGTACAGTTTTTGCGATGCCATGGTATGCTCAGTTATACTGTGCCAATTTAAAATTTTGTTGCTATACGAGTAAGTGTGAGTGGAGTTAAGTGTTGTGAAATTTGTTGGTGTTTTAAATTTGTTGTTTACAAGCTTCATATTGTTAGCTTCAAGCATTTCGTAGAATGAGTGGTAAATTGGAACCACAACTGGTAAGTCTCCTATAATTTAAATTGTTTACTTAAAATATTCCATTTTCATTCGGCTATCCAAGTGATTCTCTTTCCTATGATCTATGCTACAGCGAAATGTTCGATTGAGTAAGCATAGGTTTTCACAAACGGGCTTACATGCTCATGAAATTTGAAAAGTTTTAGAAATTAAAGGATATTGAAATTTAGTAGAATTTATAGAAAGTTGAATAATTTATAAAAACAAAATTTAAAAAAATTACAAAAAAAAATTAAAAATTAAAAGATTTACTGAAATTAAAACATACAGGATTGAACAGGATTAAACTAGCTTTGAAATAAAATCAAAATTTAAAGGTTTTGGAGAATTTCTACAATTCTTAAGTATAAAAGAAGTTGTAAAGAGAATTGAAAAAATTGTAGAATTTTCCGAAATTCTAAACTAAATTTATTGAATTTACAGAATTTAAAAATAGGTTGAGACCTGAAAAATCGGTAGAACGCATAGAATTTATAAAATTAGTAAAGTTTCTAAATTGAAACAATTTAAAATCAAGGAATTAAATAAATTGGATTGATTTAAAGGATAAAATTTATCAAATTGTTAGAATTAGGGAAGTTATTACAATTCATAGAATTTACAGATTTTGTAGAATAGGTATAATTATAAAAAAATTATAGAATTAGTTGAATTACACAATTTATTGTAAATGCCGTAAATAATTTTTAGAATTTAGAGTTTATAGAATTTATAGGATTTCAAGTAGTAGAATTTATAAAGCTCAAAGATCTGTACATTTTTAGGATTTAAAGATTTTTAAAAATTGAAAGCATTGGTAAAATTTATGGAGTTTTAAACATGTGTAGGATTCTATAATTTATTGCATGGAATTAGTAGAAAAGAATTAGTAAGACTTAAAGAATTTAGAAAATATACGTGCTAGCATTAAAAAAACTAAGGAATTTGGTTGAATTTGCATAATTTAAAGAATTTATAGATTTCATCTAATTAACATAGATAAATATTTAGAATTTAAAGAATTGATAGAAATCTTACAATTTTTAAAAATGTTGCAATTTAAGGAATTTACTAAATCTAAAGAATTTAAAGGTATTACAGATTTATTGAATGTTTAGACATGAAAAATCAGTAGAATGCACAGAATTTTTAAAATTAGAAGGATTAAACAAATTGAAATGATTTGAAGAATAAAATTTATTAGAAATTTTAAGAATATCTTTAATAGAATTTGTATAATTTACAGATTTTGTAGAATAGGTCGAATATTAAATAAAATTATAGAATTAGTTGAATTGGGAAAATTATCCTAACGAATTTTAAAAATTTAGAGTTTGTGGGAACTGAAGAAATTTATTGAATTTTAAGATTCTAAAAAATTGACAGAATTAGTAGAATTTATGGAATTTAGAAAAATGTTGAAACCTGAGATGCATAGAATTTATAAAATTTGTAAAATTTCTGAATTAAAAGAATTTATTGAATCATTAAGAATCAAGTAATTAAATACGTTAGAATTTAAAAAGTTTAAAGAATTTGTAGAGTTTTTTAATGGAGTATTAAAAAATTATAAAATGATAATTATTATAAACTTGAGCCGCCGTTGTTTCCATAATGGAATATAATTTTCAAATTTTGACAATAGATGCAAAATCTTCTCGAAACCACAACAAAATTATAATTGGAAAGAAAAAAAAAAATTTCGAAAACTATAAATTAGCAAGAGACTTAATTTGGTGCTTGCGGTTGTGTTTACCCCCTCAAAATTAAGTTAATGAATTTCTCTTTCAGTATCTTTTATATATTTGACTTCTTTATCAAACTCAGACGTGGACATAGGAATGTTGTAAAGCCATTGCCATAAAGACTGAAACGCTGCTTTCTTATGCAACCCATTATGGTGGGAGTCGGCAGTGATGAATCTCAAGGTGTTGGTCGGTTTTGTATAGATTCCGAACTCTAATTTGTTAAGTGTTCTCATCACCTTTACATCCAAAAATGGGAGTGTAACGTCTATTTCTAACGTCAGTTCAATATCTCCAAAGTTCATTCCAAATATATCTTTTTAATTATTGCGTAAATGAGGAAACAGTGGGGAGTTCTTAATTGATTTCTCAAACTAACACATAAAAATGTTGCTAACATATGGCGCTATGAATTGCGATGTCGTTTGGCACATTTGGGTACAAAGCGGTTACATCAAAATACATTTGTGCTTCATCATCATGTAGAAGCATGTGAAGTAGCCCAGGATTTTATTGCCTCTTGTTAGAATTAAAAAAATGAATGAAATTTGTAGAATACAATTAATAGAAATTATAAAATTTCGAAAATTTGTTGAATTTGTGAAATTTAAGAAATTTATAGATTGCATCAAATTGATGTATGCTTAGAATTTATAGAAATTTTAAAAATTTTAAAAATGTTGAAATTTAAGGAATTTATTAGATCAAAAGATTTTAAAGATTTTACAAAATTATTGAGTTTATAGAATTCAAAAATTTTGAGCCTAGAAAAATCGGTAGAATGCATAGAATTTAAAAAATTTGTAAAATTTCTAAATTAAAAGAAATTGGAATAATTTGAAGAATAAAATTTATCAAAAAGTTAGAATTTGGAAAATTAATAGAATTTGACGGATTTACAGATTTTGTAGAATAGGTAGAATATTTAAAAAATTATAGAATTTGTTCAATTGGTTAAATTATCAAATTTACTAAAAATAATCAAAAGAATTTTAAGAATTTAGAGTTTTTTTTTTAAATTAGAAATTTCGTCACTTCATAAATTCTTTAGATTTAGAAGTTAAAAATTCTACATTCAAAATTCTAAAAATCAATAAACACGCGTATCTTGCTTGATATTCATAAAATTCATTAAATTTCTAAATCTCATGAAATGTTTTTGTTAAAGTTGTTCAAAAGTATTATGAAACAAACGAATGTACTGTTGGCTTAAAATAAAAATTAGCTCAAGGTTTAACCTTGCTCTTATCTAATTTTAACATCCCTTTCACAAAATGTAAGTGAGGTTTGTAACCGTAAACAATGCTTTAGAAAGTTATAATAACAAATTTGTCGTGAAATTCATTTTCAGTGAGTTTATGAAAGGAACTTGTAGTCGAGGCAATGAACTAAAAACGTTCGGAATTTTTTAGTACAGGACGGATCAGAATGCGGTTTTTTGCATTCTCTTCTAAAAAATTTTTGTAAAAAATGTGGCTACTTTATTTGTACCTTATACAAACCGGAAATTGCATTGCTGCAGCCAAAAATGCATTTTTTGAGACGACTTTTGGAAGATTTAATAACTTTGTAAATAAGAGTCAGAACTGGCCCAAATCGGGTACCCGGCGGTTTTTGAGGTTGCTGATCACGATTATGATGTTCAAATTGACCCACAGCCGACCTAGAGCTCAGGAACACCGATGAACGTCATCTCCGTGGGACTCTCCCAAAATTCACGCGGAGAAGGAGAGAAACTCGGCGCCCGGGGTTTTTTCAGGTCGCTGAATTCAAATATGGCATCGGCGAAGACTCCACGGACACCTGGTGCGCCGGGACCTGTACGCGGACGTCATCTCCGAGAATTTTCCTGACAAGAGTGCCAAAACAACCCGAAAATCATTGTGGGGGCGTTTTGTGGTACACTGAATACGAATTTCATGTCGAAAACGACCCCCCGAACACCTGGTGCACCGGAACCTGGCCCTGAACGTCATCTCCGTGGCTTTTCCTGACACAATCGAAAAAGACGAACCGAAAATCGTTATGGGGGGTTTTTTGGGCCGCTTAATCCAAATTTCACGTCGAAAACTACCCTCCCAACACCTGGTGCACCGGAACTTTTATCTTGACTTCGATGTCATTCCCATGAATGTCAACCAAACCTGATGTCTTAGAGACCGACGTCAATACTGCAATAGCTGTGTGGGATTGTTGATTCTAGGTAAATTATGTGAGGAGGAAAGAAATAGAATGAATAGAAAGTCAATATTTATGTAATTGGCGTATAAAAAATTTTTATTGAACTCAAATCAAATACAATCCAACTGTAACTTTACCTTGCCTCATTAATTAATAACTTCAATTTTTTAAATACGTAACTAAATATCAAATTCTCCATCAAGTGACACATCGCTAGTCTGTTCATTTTCTTCGTCATCAACTGACGTATTCATAAGTAGATCATCTTCCTTACGTAAGGCCTCTGTCTCTGCTGTAATAATGTTTTCAATTGAATATCTGTCAGTTTTGTTGCAAGTTGAGCCTTCACAAATTTTACAGGCAAGATTGCAAGATTACAATCTCCTGCGCATCCACAGAATATTAGTTCCATAATATTCTTGGGCGCAGGTTTTTGTGTCATTTCTACAGGGACCAGTGTGTCGCCTTCCTTTCTCCACCCCCATTCTGTTGGGTCCATGGTCACCTGGTCTGCATGCAGCCAATCTTGCACTTGAAAATAGAACTTCTTTAGATGTTGTTGAATGGCGTTTAGTGTGGGGAGAATTTTCTCTAAATTAACTCTCCCCTTTACAGCTTTTTTTGTATACATTTGGAACCTGTACTTCTGTAGTAACTGGTCCCATTTTAGCTTGTACTCATCAGGAATATTCGGCTTCCTGAATGACAGTTGAGCACCGTACATTGCCAGGATTAGCTGCGCCCCATTCTCAAAAATTTCTTCGCTTGACAAACCAGCTTCCTTGAACTTCGCAGCATGAGCTGCAAGGTCTGTGAATTTCAGGAAGGTCTTGAAACATTTTGTTTTTCCCTGGTAGTACGTTGCTGAAACGGTATCGCACCCCGTTATTGCATGGAGCAACAAAATATTATTTGCAACTACTGGCATATGAGACAAGCTAAGTGAAGAGTATACTTCTTCGGGTTTGTTGAGCCTTAGAGGTTTCTGTAGAAATATTTCATTATCTGCCGGGCAGAGTGCGGTCAATAATACGGCAACGTCTATATAATAATAATCTTATTTTTATTATTTTTATTTTGTAAAAAATGTATCCTGTTGTATTTGTAACGTCATATTTTCGAAAAAACGGACGTCTGCTGAACTTCTCCGATTAGCGCGACGGTTTCTTTCAGATTCTTTGGTACTGAGGGTTTGGTAACCATCAAAAATAACTATCGCGTGTCGGCCGTAATGGTTTAAAATATACTTTATGTAATTTTCCTTAATCGCCTAAAATGTTCGTTCGATTGTCCATCTGACTTTGTGAATCAGTAATCCTCCATCCAGAACAAAAAATGGCCTTTCAGGATCACGAATATTCGTGGAAGTTTTTCTGAACAATGAAGACAAATCGAACTTTGTATTCTTCAGCATTCCAAAATTATTGAAGTATGCCTGAGGGAATAGAGACAACTCCCACTTGAGGTAGTCTGTCGGGGTCAATTTCTATCACTTTATTGCCGACTTTGATTTTAGAGTTGCAAGAGGCGCGCTAGTTTTAACGATTTTTGATAGTGATAATTTTAGATCCTTAAAATTTGATCCCGAAATATCTTGCATAACCTTGACACCTTCTTCAAAAGCATTGTGGCAATTGCTTTCGGGACTCCCACTCATTCCATTAGCTATGTTCATGAGGCATTCTATGGATTCAGGGAATGGATCGTATTGCTCAAAGAATTTCTCGATCAGTTTCAAAGATTTCAAATCTGCCTTGATCCTGGAATCTGTTGAATCCTTATGTTAGATGACGTTCATCGCCGTTCCTGAGCTCCAGGTCGGCTGTGGGTCAATTTGAACATCATAATCGTGATCAGCGACCTCAAAAACCCCCGGGTACTCGATTTGGGCCAGTTTTGACTCTTATTTACAAAGTTATTAAATCTTACAAAGGCGTCTCAAAAAATGCATTTTTTGAAGGTACAAAGTAGCCACATTTTTTACAAAAAAATTTTGGAAGAGAATGCAAAAAACCGCATTCCGATCCGTCCTGTACTAAAAAATTCTGAACTTTTGGCCTTTTTAGTAGTTCATTGCCTCGACTATTGATTTTAAGCAAAGTGATACGAGTTTGGATTCTTTGAAATTTACATTATAAATAAAATTATAATTTATAAATGTTTAAATAAAAATGTTTCAAAGGTTTACATTTTTATTGTTGTGTTGCATTGAAAAATTATTGCCTTTACAGCTTCCACATATTTAGCTGATCGATTGTTGCTGCCAGACTTGATTATTTTTGTTTTTTTTTTTTTGGAGCAAATAACACGTTTCCAGTGATCAATTTTTATTTGCTAAATCCAGTCGTTTTCAACAAAAACCACGCTTTATACAATGAATGAGCAAATCAAATATTGTAAAAGCTTATCAATCGCTCTCCACGGCCTTTTCAGAAGTTGTCGACGCCTAAAGAAATTTAATAAAAACAGTTCTGTTATTAGTGTTATAATGACTCGTAATTTTTTTTTTTTTGGTTTTGGATGCTGGTTCGGAATAAATTGCGTTACTAAAGGCGTAACTAATCATTTTTATATTCGTGATACACAAACATACTTTTTCACTCCACTAAAACAAAACAATAAACAGTACATAAAACATATAAAATTATACAAATTTCCACTTAGCTTAAAGAATGAAAAACTATTAAAATGTCAAATAACGAAAGTAAACAAAAATCTTAAAGAATTCTTATTTTCTGATCAAGCCAAAACAAATAAAATAAAATCATAATACTTACTGTACATAAAAATAAATCCTTAATCATAATGATTTTTATGGCAATTTAACTACCTATATATAAAAAAAAAAATGCCTGATGGTGATCACGACGCGATATATACAGACATCTCTCATCATGACCCCCATATACAACAACATAAACGATGATAATTATGTTGGTTTTTTGTTGTTGTTTTGTTTGTTGTTAAGTTGCGTTTCGCGTTTTTATTTTTGTTGGATATCGAAATACAAAAGGGAAACGAGAAACTACGGTTATTTTTTAAGAAAATTAAGATGACGATCCGTGAAAAAATGATCATGTTCTTTTGGCTTAGACGAAGGAAGATAAAAGACTTAATTAGACACAATTTATTATATTGTTTCGCTTCTGCCGTTTGATTGATGACTTTGCTACCGCGCACATTTCGTCGTATACCCGTGGCAGTTTTTTTTTTTTTTTTTTTGTTAGCTTAATGGAGTTATCCTACAAAAAGAAAAAAATCTTCGGTCTTCTCTTCAAAATACTAATCATTTTCTCGTTATTGTTTTTAATCTATGTCTTTCGTTTCGTTCGAGAAAGCAAAAAAAAAAAAAAATGTAAGAAAATCTGTTTCCCAAGTATTTGTCGCATATTTTCTTTAACATTTACTTTACGGTTATCATTATATTATCATAACCCTCCCAATCCTCAGAACGATAACAGCATAACACAAAAAATACGTGTGACAATTTGTCGTTCCATTATATATATTTTTGTTTGTCTTCAATCCTAATTGAGGTGAACGAGTGGAAAAACAACTCACATCCCAAAAGCACACATAACATTCTCATTTTTCTCGAACACACACGAAAAAAAAAAATCAAATATTTTTCCATCCACTTTAGTTTTGAAAAGTGTTTGTGTGTGTGTGTGTGCTTTGTGTAAAAATGCGTGAAAATATTATAACATATGAATATAACACTTTGATGTTGGCTAATAACCACAAAACGCGAAAACTGAAAAAAAAAAAATTTCAAAAATCCCAAAGTGTTGATGAGATGAATAAATATATAACATTTTTCTTTTTTCTCGGGAAATTTGTTTTTATGTGTTTATCTATCGTATGGGTGGGTGTATAGCAGTGGGGTATGTTTGTGGAGAAGAAAACAATATAACATGTGAAACATTTTTTTTTTTTTTTTGTTTTGTTTTTGGGTTCAATTATGAGAATGATAAATGAGGATTAAATAAGGGATTTTTTATTTGGATAAAATTTATGCCATGTTTGTTGGTTTTAGTCTCATTACTTATGTGCTGATTAGAAATAAAACAAAAACAAAACGGAATGATACATGTTTATGTGGATGTGTGTTTATAAAAAATATTAGAATAAATTTAATTAAA
This sequence comes from Tipula vernalis, assembly GCA_958295665.1. Classification (NCBI taxonomy): domain Eukaryota; kingdom Metazoa; phylum Arthropoda; class Insecta; order Diptera; family Tipulidae; genus Tipula; species Tipula vernalis. Next base: position 42,269,962 of record OY282558.1, on the reverse strand, counting down.
ACGACAATTGAATTATTAGATCAAGATTAATGCGTTTCCTCGGTTTAATTCGTTCATTTTATTTGATTGATTTGAATATTTGTCCTTCTATAAATTTATGCCTGAATTTATTCGCATCTGCGGATATGTTCGAATATAGGTAAAATAATAAATAATTGAATCCTTCCTTCCTTCCTTCAGTATTATTACATATTGAAAATGAAGTTAAAGAGTTTTTAAGTGAATGCTAATAATTTTGATCTGCCGTTTTCTATGATAATTTTATATAGTTCAGTTTCCGGAAATCTTGTAAAAAATTGTAAAATGTCGGCTTACAAGTCATATGGTTTAGTAACCGTTTCCACACGACTGGATTTTGATATACAGTTTACAGTTTAAAATGTGTTATATTTGGAGTTTGCTTAAGCCCATAATTATATATAAACAAACATTGGTTGAACTAGACGATGAATTATGCAGTGTAGCTGAAACTGCCTTTCTCGACTTATTTATTGATTTTTACTTTTACTTTCTTTTACTCTAGTAAAATAAAGTATAGTATTCATGAATATTTTGGACCTTGAGATTTTTAGAGATTTATTTGTTTTCAGGTCCCCTGAGTCCGAAAAAGAGGGTTTCGAAATGGTGTCTGTCTGTCTGTCTGTCAGTCTGTCAGTCTGTCAGTCTGTCAGTCTGTCAGTCTGTCAGTCTGTCAGTCTGTCAGTCTGTCAGTCTGTCAGTCTGTCTGTGTCCTCTCTACAGCCCATATGGTTTAATCAATCGAACTGAAACTTCAGATTTAAGCTTTTTTGATAAATTGGGAGGTCCCAGTGAATTTTACTCCAAATCGGCTAACCGGAAGTGGCCACACCCTTGGTCCAGCAAATTTGTTTTGCAAATATCTTAAAAAGTATAAGGTTTACAAAAAACAACTGAATACAAAATGTTTCCAAAAATTAAAAACAAATAAAAATAAAAAATAAAAAATTAAAAAAAAAATTTAAAAATTTAAAAATTAAAAAAAAAATTAAGAAAAAAATAAAATTTCTCAAAATTCTCTGCTCGTACAAGAAAGTCAAGTGTGTTGGCCACACCTCAATTTTAACTAGGTAATTAAGGGACCTATTCCATGTGCTAGCGATATCTTTATCATCATTGTTGAGTGCGATTTCCAAAAAAATAATTTCGTAGAACTTTTATTAAACGAACGATCCGTATGGATTAGGGTTTTCTAACTAGGTAATTGAGCTAACTATTCTATGTGCTAGCCAAACCTTTGTCATCATTGTTGGCAATGGCCGATATTGGCCCTTGGGAGTTGAATGCGATTTGCAAAAAATAATTTTGCAGAACTTTTACTAAACGAACGATCCGTATGGATTAGGGTTTTTTAACTACAGCGGAGGCAATATATATAGGGACAACATTTTAATTAAAAAATTGAATATTTAAAATAAGAATTCATATTACTTTTTATTCTAGTTTATATACATAAGAAAGGAACTTCAAATAATTATGCCACATTTCGGATTTCGAGTGAACTATTGTCTTTAAAAAATAAAACAAAAAATTCCTGAAGGCAATATTTATAAGGACAGTTTGCTAATCTGTATTATATCAGCATCTTATTGTTATCCTAATAATTAGTTTTACCTCCTGCTTTTATAATTACTTGTTGGAGGTGACGAGGCATCGAGTTGATATGGTTTTGCAGCAAATTTTGATCAATATTTTCCCATTCTGTGACAATGGATTTACGTAGTTGGGTAACGGTTTCAAATTGGCGGCCGTTATGGTAAACGCGGTTAGAAAGTAATGCCCAAACGTTTTCCATTGGATTAAGATCTAGACTAATCGCAGGCCAATGTAAAACATCAATACCACGTTCTGCAAAAAATGATTTTGTAAGTCGAGCTGAATGTATTGCTGCATTATCTTGCTGGAATACCCAATGTTGACCAAGCGTATTATCCCCAAAATCAACTAAAACGTCTTCCAACAGATTTACATACTTAGCAGCATTCATTTTAGTTGATACAAAACAAATTGGAGCACGTTCTGTGTAACAAAATGCTCCCCATACCATCAGCGAGCCACCCCCAAAATTTCGTAATTGGCGAGTAACCCTGTTCTGACGAGTATCCCCCCAATACCATTGCCAACCATCAGGGCCGTCAAGAGAAAACTTTTTCTCATCGCTAAATATGACATTATGCCACTCCTCATCCCAAAATTGGTAAACCTCAGCAAATCCCAACCGAGCGATTTTATGCCTTGGTAAAAGTCGCGGACGAGCATCTCGTTTCATATATTTCAGATGTTCCGATTCTTTTAAAATTTGCCGAATACGCCTTTTTTTAATTGGAAGTTGAAGATACTGCCCTATCTGTGCAGGAGACATTAAATCTTTAACTGCAAGTCTTTTAATCTCTCGTTAGTCACGATCAGTTATCGTTGATTTACGACCACAACGCTTTTTAATGCCATAATTATCTCGTAATGTTACGTAATTATGCACAAGGGTTTTACTTCTACATATTCTGCTAGCAATTTCACGTAATGTCAAGCCACTTTCATAAAAAGCATCAATTTTGCCGCGCTCCGCCAAGGTTAATTGTTTTCCTCGTGGCATTTTGTAATTATAACCTACAAAAAATATATTAGCCATTTATAAAAATTTCGACCTAATTTGCAATAATAATATTACGAAACTTTTCACTTTTACCTCAAAATTAAAAAAAATTATGTTAAATTTCAATTTTGTCCTTATAATTTTTGCCTTTTAACGTTTGTTTTCAAATCAAAATTTCAAAATGAACTACACTCGATTGTTCGCTATTACGCATATTATATATACAATACTAAAACACAAATAACTGTAAATTTAAAAAATTATACAGTGGTGGATTTAGGTGAAATCTCTAATTAAAGTTCGTCCCTATATATATTGCCTCCGCTGTAGGTATTTAAGGGACCTATTATATGTACTAGCCAAACCTTTGTCTTCATTTTTGGCAATGGCCGATATTAGCCCTTGGGAGTCAAGTGCGATTTCCAAAAAATAATTTTGCAGAAATTTTACTAAACGTACGATTCGTATGGATTAGGGTTTTTTAACTAGGTAATTAAGGGACCTATTCCATGTGCCAGCGAAATCTTTATCATCATTGTTGAGTGCGATTTCCAAAAAATAATTTTGCAGAACTTTTACTAAACGAACGATTCGTGTGGATTAGGGTTTTCTAACTAGGTAATTAAGGGACCTATTCCATGTGCTAGCGAAACCTTTGTCATCATTGTTGAGTGCGATTTCCAAAAAATAATTTCGTAGAACTTTTACTAAACGAACGATCCGTATGGATTAGGGTTTTTTAACTAGGTAATTAAGGGACCTATTCCATGTGCTAGCGAAGCCTTTGTCATCATTATATTGACCCTTGGGAGTTGAGTGCGATTTCCAAAAAATAATTTTGCAGAACTTTTACTAAATGAACGATTCGTATGGATTAGGGTTTTTTAACTAGGTATTTGAGGGACCTATTCCATTTTCTAGCGAAACCTTTGTCATCATAGTTGGCAATGACCGATATTGGCCATTAGGAGTTTAGTGCGATTTCCAAAAAATAATTTTGCAGAACTTTTACTAAACGAACGATCCGTTTGGATTAAGGTTTTTAACTAGGTAATTAAAGGACCTATTCCATGTGCTAGCGAAACCTTTGTCATCATTGTTGGCAATGGCCCATATTGGCCCTTGGGATTTGAGTGCGATTTCCAAAAAATAATTCTGCAGAACTTTTACTAAACGAACGATTCGTATGGATTAGGGTTTTCTAACTAGGTAATTAAGGGACCTATTCCATGTGCTAGCGAAACCTTTGTCATCATTGTTCGCAATGGCCGATATTGGTCCCTTGGGATTTGTGTGCGATTTCCAAAAAATAATTTTGCAGAACTTTTACTAAACGAACGATCCGTATGGATTAGGGTTTTCTAACTAGGTAATTGAGCAACCTGTTCTATGTGCTAGCCAACCCTTTGTCATCATTGTTGGCAATGGCCGATATTGGCCCTTGGGATTTGAGTGCGATTTCCAAAAAATAATTCTGCAGAACTTTTACTAAACGAACGATTCGTATGGATTAGGGTTTTCTAACTAGGTAATTAAGGGACCTATTCCATGTGCTAGCGAAACCTTTGTCATCATTGTTCGCAATGGCCGATATTGGTCCCTTGGGATTTGTGTGCGATTTCCAAAAAATAATTTTGCAGAACTTTTACTAAACGAACGATCCGTATGGATTAGGGTTTTCTAACTAGGTAATTGAGCAACCTGTTCTATGTGCTAGCCAACCCTTTGTCATCATTGTTGACAATGGCCGATATTGGCCCTTGGGATTTGTGTGCGATTTCCAAAAAATAATTTTGCAGAACTTTTACTAAACGAATAAACGAACGATTCGTATGGATTAGGGTTTTTTATTTTCTTTTACTCTCGTAAAATAAAGTATAGTAATCCTGAAAATTTTGGACCTTGAGATTTTTAGAGATTTATTTGTTTTGAGGTCCACTGAGTCCGAAAAAGTGGGTTTCGGAATGGTGTCTGTCTGTCGGTCTGTCAGTCTGTCAGTCTGTCAGTCTGTCAGTCTGTCAGTCTGTCAGTCTGTCTGTGTTCTCTCTACAGCCCAGATGGTTTAACCAATCGAACTGAAACTTCAGATTTAAGCTTTTTCGATAAATTGGGAGATCCCAGTGAATTTTACTCCAAATCGGCTAACCGGAAGTGGCCACTCCCTTGGTCCAGAAAATTTATTTTGCAAATATCTTAAAAAGTATAAGGTTTACAAAAAACTACTTAATTCAAAATGTTTCCAAAAATTAAAAACAAATAAAAATAAAAAATAAAAAATTTAAAAAAAAAATTTAAAAATTTAAAAATTAACAAAAAAAATAAAGAAAAAAATAAAATTTCTCAAAATTCTCTGTTCGTAAAAGAAAGTTGTGTGTTGGCCACACCTCAATATTTTTTTAATTTAATTTGCACCAGTGATTCTTAGGTGGCATTATGGTCACTGAGCCTGATATTTAATGTTTCTAAATTTTTCAATCGTGCCTTGAATTTCGTAGCGAATTTTGATTTTGACTTGCATTTGGTTCGATTTACAGTGTTAATTTTTGTCTTTTGGAATTTTTCTCTATTTCTTTCACAAAATGTTCAATTATTTTATTTTCAGTGAAGATCAGTCTTAAAACTTTGAACTTCTTAGGAAATTACGATGAAATATACACCATTTTAGCATTTAGCTTGCACTCAAATTTCGAATCATTCCAAGTCACATAAATGTTTTGAGTCTTCGAGCATATTTCAATGACCAAAATGATAAAGAAAATAAATTAGTATGTTACTACTCAAAATGGAATAGATTGTAGCCATATCATTGAAGACTCGTATACAGATTGACCTAATACATTTTTGACGTACACTCTGCCTGAGGTCGTACAATTTAAGAGCGCTACTGTTAATTCATTCGCTTAAGTGGTTGGTATCATTCGGAAATATTTCGAGTGCTGCTAAACCTATTAACATTGTTAAAGCGAAATATTTTCAAAATACGTTCACCAAATTGATTTGTTGTATTAGGGACTTTCAAATTGATTTTGGAATGAAGGGTCACAATGGGGTGTATATGGTTAAATCAAAATGAAGATAAAAAAATTGCATCATTTTTTCCCCAGATTCCCCGTCCACGGCACAGTCGAGTTTCATCCGGTAACGTTTGACTTTAGCAATTTTACACCTTGGCTTTTGCGAATATTGAAACTTTGAAAAAATTATCACTCCAAGGTTAATCTTTTATTTATTCTGATCTGGCATTGCTTAGGTCTTAAGCTTAAGATCGGGTTGCTTCACGCTTCAGTTGGTAATGCTCCCAGTAAAGTATCTTTAAATAAAAATAAAAATTAGGTGTTATTGAGCCGAAAGTTATGGCTTAATCTCTCCAAATTTGAGCCTGGCCTAGTTTAAAATCACACTTTAAAAATGGCTTCGACTTGTTTGGATACTAAAGGTTGCAAATTCTTCAAATTGGTCCCTAAACATCGGAATATTGGTCCTTTGAAGAACGTCTGCTTTTTAATTGAACATTAATGAAGAATTGCGTATAAAAGCTCTAAATCCTAATACTTGGCCGACACAAATAATTGCAGGTAAATGTAAATTGTTTTATAAAATTTGGTCATTTAAATGTCCGTAGTTTGGTACTATTATATTAGGGTTATATAAAATTACAAGGAAGTCGTTCCACATCTATAATTATAAACCAATACTATTTAAAATGCTACTTAAAATGTCAAAGGATTATTCTCTGATGACTTTAGTAAGGTGGAGGTTTTGGCATCTGAAATTAATGGCGAAAAAACTTGGTATTTTATATATGTCAACTAAAGGAGCCATTGACTTGTCTCCTGATGAAATTTTGTCAGATATCAGTAAACTTAGCGAATCTTTAGGTGTTGTGCCTTTACCCGCTTTTGTTTTTTTTTAGTTCTGACAGTTATGCTTTTGTTTTCGATTGCGTCGGTGAACTCATTGTATCGAATGCAATTCGTAAAATTAAGTCAGATTCGATCGCATATATGACATGGTAAACTTCAAAATACTAAATTTTATTTATTAATTTGTTTCTATCCCATATTACATTCATTATTAACCAGTGGTTTAGTAAATCAGTATTTCCTCTATTAAATATGTTTATACCCTTGACAGACTGCAATTTAATAAATCCGATTAAGCTAAACTCGTTTTAAATAACGGTTAATATACTTAAACAGTTATTGTTGTCCTAATATTTGTCAAACTAATACACTCCCATTACATCGTTTTAATTACTAAACTCAAAATAATGCATAAATACCGTAAATCTAACTAAGACTAATCTCGAAAATTCACTAAATCGAATTTATTAAATCGCAGTGTGTCTAGGGTATTACGACTTGTAGTAAGCGTAAATCTTTGAATAAGTAAAATTTTAGTAAGTAGAACAGTTTTATAGCATATTAAGAGTGAGCATAATTTTAGTAAATAAGACACTATAAAATGTGGACCATATATAGTGTAAAATCAGCAGGAATGTTTTTTATTCTTAAGGATACTGTAAATGTAGATCATAATATAATTTATCATGGTCTATGGAGGTGGTTATTTCAACATTGGCTTAGTCTAATCTTTTAAACACATTTTTTTCACATACAGAATTTCTTACGTTAATAAGAACATTAACGTATGAGGAATAAAATATGGACAAACAATAAAAAGTAAAAAAAAAATTATTTACTAATAAAATAATTTTGTTTCATAATTTATTTAAAACTTTAATTCTTAGATAAAATTTACAGACAAATTTCCGCCCCAAATCGATTGGCTTTCCTGATCCTTTCTTGCACTTTTTTCATTGCCACTTGCGTCCCTGATGTATCGATCTTCTTTAATTTTTTTTACCTTTCTAAACAAAGAATCAACATTGTTGGCACGATATCCGTTGCTGTATAGCTTTCTCTTCAAATTTGCCCAAAAAATTTCTATTGGCCTTTGTTGTGGAACATTTAGTGGATTGCAGTCTTTGGTGATAAATTCGATTCTGCGCTGACGTAAATCAGACAACATTGCATTGCCGTAATGTGAGGATGCCAAATCAGGCCAAAAAATCGAATTATCATTATTATGATATTTGTCTATAAATTTCTGAAGCACAGGTAACATTTCTTTGTGTATGTTTGCGCATTAGCCCGCCAGACCACTTTTGAAAAAAAAAAACTGGGTCGCTGATCTGTTCGGTAAAAGCCAACCACAACATAACTTTACCTGAAAAACTTGGTCTGATGAGTAAACTTCTCCTTTTCTAGAACTTTGTGTTCGGGAGACTCATAGTAGTATTTTGGCTGCGATTCATTACCTTTAACAGTGAAATAAGTTTCATCATCCATCACACATTTTTAAGCTGAAGAAGCGGCGAAATATGTTTGGGAAAGCACTCTTAATCTAGACTTGATTGTAGGTAATTGTTTGGCTGTAGTTGCTGGTGCCGACTTTTTCGATTTCAGTTGTATATTCATACTTTGTAAATATTTTTAGACAGTTTTTGGGTCAACTTAATATTTTTTACCTAGCTGCCCGTACAATTTTGCAGTTCGACCAATTGAATTTAATTGTTTCATAGATAACCGTTTTTTCGAATCCAAGATCCTTGAAGTAGTGAAATTCCCATTCTTTGTTTTGTCCGGGTTTTCCTACAAAATTTACAAATTAATTTGCGACGATCTACTTCTATAGCAACGACATTTTTGTAACTGATTGTAGAATGACGCAGTTGTTATGTATATTTTATAAAATATAGGGGAATCACCTTATTTAAAAAAAAGGAAATTTTAATTTTTGGTTGTACAATACAAATACAGACGCATTTTACATTTTGTCCATATTTTATTCCTCATACGTTATGTAGGCCACCGCTGGGATGTCATAGAGAAGTGTTAAGTCTAACGGGCCTAGAAAAGTGACTAAATCGCTACTTAATTAGCCAAACAAAAATTTAAATTTAACCGATTAACATTTTATTTTTTTAAATTTTTTCATATTGAATAAATAATTTGGAATCGAACATAATTAAATTGCTTTTTATATTGGTACTAAACAAATTTACATTTTTTATTATTTAATCTACTTCAAGATGCGTTTGTATAATTAATAAAATTTATTTCATTATAAAATATGACCCACATTTTATTTCAGAATGACATTACAAAAAATGTTCTCGCACAAATAATTTTAACAATCATGCTATCTACATAAAGTATACTAACCTCAGGTTTTGAATTTTTAATTAAATTAATAAATTTCGGATAATGCCGAAATACAAAACAATTCAAGACTATTTTAGTGAATATTCAACAAGGTTCCAACTTATTCGACATGTGGAAGCTCCTCGAAAGTTTAAAGGCGGCCGGTTGGAAGGAAATAATTTTGTTTGTACGGTATAAATAGTATATTGATGGCCGGACTTGATGGTCGTAATTCGTAAAATGGCAGTCTTAATTTAGATAATTGTTTATGCAAATAGATGATTTTCCAGGCAATTTGACCTATGAAATACAAATGTTTCTACATCAGATTTTTTACAGACAAATGAAACGCCGTAAAGTCTTCCAAAACTTGGTTATTAAATGGTCAAACGAACAGTTTTGTTTAAAAAATAACCAACAGACCCTTGGTTCCGTTATGGTTACTTTATAGTCCAAAAAAATAATTTGGTTTTCGGTAATAAAAAAGTTTTACCACGTTGTCTTACACATAAATCTTATTAAACGTTATACCTATTGAGATCTAATATTTTCTAATTGTGATAGTTCCTCAAAACGTTTCCTTATGAAGGTTACGTTTAGTAATTGTGTGAGACATGTTGATCATACTTCCGTAACAATAATAATTAAATCGGGTGCACCATTCATTATACTTGCATGATAAATTAAATTTTTCTGTCTCATTGAGAATTAGGAATGTTAATTTGCCTGTTAGTAGAACTAATATTTACAATAACTCCGGAATAATTATTATGACTATTTGAATGCTGTTTGATCAGCTTCCGAAACTTTTCAAATAATGTCATGATCGCCATGTTTAACGTACCATGCCTCCTTCCGCTTGACAAGGTCGACAATTATATAAAACGAGTTCTATACTAACATCGAGTTTGTCACTAACAATTTAACACACTCATTGAACTCTAAATCGATCAATAGTAAATTCAAGATATTTCACAGCAGTCTGTACAATAATATACATGTATAATAACTTGTAATTAGTACGACAGAAATTACCATAAAAGCAAAATAAAATTACAATAATCCAATTAATATCAAAAAAAAAGTGCAATCTAAAATTAATCAATCAATCACATCAGAAATATATTAAAACTGTAATTATTATTTATATCATACATACTTATAAACATTAATTCATAAATAATTAATTAGTTTTTTGCCTGTATATCGATTAAAATAATTTCAATGATTTTTTTTGTTATTTTTATTAATTATTATTTTTATTGTATGTAATACATGCAACAATAATATGTATACACATTGATTTTATTTAAATATATTACAAATTATTTTTAATATAAAAATCAATTCAAAACAAATTAAATTAATTAAATTTATATTTATAAAAAAAAAAAAATAGTTGATATACATTTTTTTAAATGTTAAACTCTCTATAGTACGTTGATTTAATTACAAAAAAAAATAAAACATTGCAATAACGTACAAAAAAAAAATGGAAATGATTTTGTTGCGCAACATCAACAATTTTTTTGTTCAATAAATCCAAACACCTACATTTCATGTGTGTACACTTAATTTAGATTGTGTTTTTTTTTAGAAATCGTTAATTTAATAACTAATATATAATTTGAGTTTTTTTTATTTGTGTGTGTTACCGTCTAAATTCCCATCAATCAAACCTCCTCAGACCTTTCATTTTACGTATATTTCTTTAACAATTTTTTTTCTCCTCTAAATTAAATTCATTGTGATTTCATCTATATATGTATTGTAAAATAAAGTTTTAAATAAATTATATAAATTTGTTTGTGTTATTTATAAAATCCAATTTGAAGTTTACAAAAAGAAAAAAAAACAAAAAATTATAATTTATTAAGATAGAAATATAAATGAAAGCCATTCATGTACAATGAAGACTTAATATATAAGGTGGATACATTTTTGATTGCCTTGAAGGTTATTTTACGTATTTACAAATCGATCGATTGACAAGTCAATTTTTTATGTATCTAGAGCTACGCGCTTGTCACCGCATTATTTATTTTCATCCAATTAGATTTGGAAACACATGCAACAAAAAAAAAAAAAAAAAACTTTAAGCTCAACTTAAAATATAGACGGCAAAATATGTGGTCTCAAGCGATATTAATAAATTAAAAAACACAAAAAATGGCAATCTGGAATCTTGATTCAAATCTATAAATTATTGTCTTACGATTTTTTTTTTTTTTTTATAATTTTGTTATAATTTTAATTTTTAAAAATTTTATTTTTTATTTATTGTATTTTTATTTTTTTGATAGTCGATCGATTAATTTATTGATTTCCTTAATTTTTTTTTTCTTTTGGTAATCAATGTGGTGTTGATGACAAAGTGGATTTGTTTGTCGTTTTTGAGATTGAATAATTTTTAGGTGTGGTGTGTTTACGAAGTGGAGAAGAGACAGATATACAAAACAGTATAAATTTTATTTTGAAAGACATAAATTGAGATGAAGCGTGATAAGAAGATGGTTTATTACTATTATTAGTAATGAATTTCTAATTAGTAAATATATTTTGAACCATTTGTAAGCAAATTTAATGTTGCGCGGCGACGGCGGGACGGGCTAATTAAGATCAGTTGTTTGTATAAAATTTTGATTTTAATACTTTAAGCTGTACTGCTTTCATAATTTTATTGTACACATTTGATAGGTATGCCGGAAAAATATAGTTGTTTATGACCCTTTCGATTTCATATAAATACATGTAATTACAAATTAAATATTGATATGAATTTTTCGATATCCGGTGATAAAAGACACTTCGGCACTTCAAAGGCTTTCAAACTTGATTTTTTTTTAACTTCTTCAGTTTTTAATTAACTGTTTTAATTATCGATCTTATAGTGATAGAATGAGTACAGCGTTTGCTTTTACAACTTCTAGGTAGCGGGTTCTATTCCTGTGGTGACAAATTAAAATGTTATATGTATTGGATGTTAGATTGGCGTGGGTTTCCATTCAAATTTAAAACCAGTTCCATTCAACAGCCAAATCAAATCGAAATATATTTATCTACACAATATATTATATATCAAAATGTTTGTCACACCAGAGACATTAATAAAACTTAAAAAAAAAAGATGACAAATTTGAATACTATTTGTAAAGGCAAATAAATTAACTATTATTATTTTTTTAAATATTGACATTACATTCAATGCTGACAGTGTTTTGTTGTGAATGAAATCATATCTGTATTATTACTAAATCGATTCCCTTCTTTAAATAAACAAATAAATAAGTCAAATTAAGATTTGAAACGAACAACCAAATTCAAATTATTCGTTGATTTTTAATTTTTGTATTAGAAAACTTCAAGGATAATTAATTTTAAATTCGATATTCGTAATCAAAAAATCTGAAACTATTTAGAAGAAGGATTCAAGTAATAAATTTTCCAATTGGAATTATGGGTTTCAATTAAATGCCATTCGCGCGCTTGATCACAATTTTGAGACACTCATATTTCAAAAAGTTGATTTCGTATTAACAAATTTCTAAAATTAATTTCTTACGAAAACGTTACAACACAACCGAATTATAAATTAATAACTAGAAACTACATAATTTTGACTAATTGGTCGAGTTTTATATTTACAAATTTAATGTCATTATCAAAATATGAATTGTAATATGAATGAATCCACAGCAGAAATTTATATGATTACATCGGTTTCTGTCCTGACAAGAGCTAGCTCTATTCTTAAGCAAAAATTAACTAGCATATCACAATAGTACATAATAATAAATCTTTTTTCAAGTTTTGAAGAGCATAGGCTTTTGTAGGAAAGCTGACAAGTTATTACTAATATTTTAATGCGACAAATATTAAATTTTAAATGCATTTTTAACAGCTATATAATGCTAAAAATATTTTCAGAATTTGGTCAGTTTAAAACAAAATCTCACAGTACAAAAGAAATTCTGAGAATACAACTCTTGATAATATACAGTAACAGAGTAACAGGTGGTTTTCCTAAGATTCATATTTCAGTTGTTTCTAAATTCTAAAATTTTCTAAGGCTAATTTTAAAGCGAAAAATCAAAAGTTGATGTTATAATGACCATAGCTAAAGAGCTAGTATGTCGCATAGTTAAAATTTCAAGAATTTCTAAGCTCATTAAATGAAAATTTTTAATTAAAAACATTAACGTAACATATTTAAGAGATAAAACTTAGGCAACACCTTTCTACTACTCACACAATTCTGGAGATGCTCCAGAATTTGGTACTTAATTCCTCTTTCATATTTCAACGGTTTTAAAATTCTAAAAATTTGTTTATTACTAATTTTAAAGAAATTTCTTCAAAAATGTAAACAAACTTGAGAATTTTCTTTTTTTAGGTGTGAATTTGTTGTAATTTTGAAAACTGGAAACTTGAATAACTCCACATATAAATTTCTTGTTCCAGTGATTAACTTTTGTTTTAAATGAGGTTCTAGGCATAGGTGAAAGTTTTTACAGAATCACACCTTGTAACGAAGATTTGGGACTTAGTAAAAATGCCCCCAATATTCATATAAACATAAATCTTATCGGATTCTGTACACAATTCCGGTTGATGTAGACATTATATTTATCATGCCATGATAAAGTATTTGTTCATACAACAGCAATAGCAATAATAATAACAGTAATACTGATAATAATAATAATAATAATAATAATAATAATAATGTTAATGTAAAACTCTCATCAAAAATAAGACAACTTTTTCTTTATCCATCTCAAGAATGAAAAATAAAATAAAATTAAAAAAAAAAAAAAGTTAAAAAATAATAATAATAATAATAATTTTTATACATCTTCCAACTGAGCGACACCATTTATCTCCGCCATCCACCATCATCAATATTTTTTTGTTGTGTTCAGTTCAGTAAGAAGAAAATATTTATTTCTTAAAGATTTTTATTTTTATTTTAATACCGCGCGCGCACATATCAAAAATATATGTATGTATATAATATAAATCGAATCAAGTTCAATATAATTTAACTGAAAAATATATAATTTTTATTTTACATTTTATGTTATAAATTAAAATAAATTATTGAACGATCAGGTTGACATTGAAATATCAGAACCCAAAAATGTTTATATCGCGTTCAAGTTTGAGTATATAACTACTACTTTTTATACTTAACCAGAACGAACCCTTGTATTGCATGATTTGAAATTCAAAGAAACCGGTGTATGCTTTTAACTATAACAGCACCAACAACAACTAGAATGCGTTTGTCTGTCAGTTTTATTATTACATATGTGTATATAATGAATGTACAAGAATATATAAAGATTTTTTTTTCATCAACTCCATTTTTTTTTATTTTTTTTTTTATTAAATGATGGGTTGGATTATCATCATTATTACTATTCCTTGCCGTATATAATTCTCGATGATGATCATCATCAATGGTTTTTCACTTTTTTTTTTCTTAAACTCAATTTATTATTATTACATTTTTTTTTTTTTTTCGTTTTGAATTCAAAAAACTCATTATCTAATTATGAGCATATAAATCAAATCAACTTTTCTGACATCACTCGATTAATCATACCCCAGAACATTGAAATACCAAACCGAATGTAAGACGATGAGAAGTTTTCTTATGAATACCAATTAAAAATCATATTTCTTACTAACCAAAAAAAAAAAAAGCTCAATAATTCATACTCAAAAAAAAAAACCAAGAAATTATTCAACGAACGAACAGTCAAAATCGGTAGAAATGAGTAATTTAAAATTAAGAAAAGACGAAAACAAGAATACTTCTTTTTTACCAGTCCGCGCGCACATTTAATAACAACGTTTCCTTTGAGTGTTTTTTTTTTTTGTATAATTCATGATATTCAATTTCTTGTTTTGCTTGATGGAAGCCATTATTTATATGATTTGTTATCAATAAAATAGTCAATCAAACATTACTTTGATGTTAGAAAATATGTGTGGATATACATATTAAAGACATAGAGGTAAAATGGAAAACTTGCTAGGCAATTAATTATTTTACTCATGCGATTTAAGAAAATTGCAATCGATCGCATTGGATTATCAGTGCTGCTTAACGTCTAATTAACTGCGAACCTAATTTTACCCGGGAACATATTATGTGAAATTACCAAAATATTAACTATAGCGGGTGGGAGCTTATGAATGAAAAAGATATTTCAGCATTCACAAAATTTGTCGATTGGGAATTTCCTCTTACAAAAATTAGAACCTTCCTTGAGTTCCTTACGTTTGTAGGTTGGTTTCGTACTGAAAAATTGGTCTACTCATCAGGTAACCACAAAAATACAATTCCCACTTAATACAGAGAGAACCAAGTACGAATGTACTGATCTAGTGAATTATATTCACTAAATCAAAAAACTCAAAGAAAACCCTAATTTTAGATTGTTTTACAAGTTACTTTCGAAATTGGCGAGATTGTTAGAATAGATGAAACTTTAAGTAGCCCAGGTGCTGTTAAGTGTTGGTTCCCCCAATGATCAGTTTTGGGTCTATTATTATTTTTGGTTTATTTTAATTCGATTTTTGATGTTGATCTCATAGGTTTTCCGACAGAAAAACGATAATTTGGCCGTTAATGACGCTACGCCTATGACTGATACCACTTGGGACATTAGTCATATTCTTCAAAAGGATCTGAACAATCTAAATTATTGATTTTATAATTATAACTTGGTCATATATAAATTTTATAATCTTAGCAAATTTTGCCCAAGGGTTACATTAAAGAAACTATACCATGCCCTAGAAAAATCAATTGTAATATACGCCATATCCAGTTGGCGCATAAAAAATGAATTATTAAATTAATTTACAAGTGCTCTCAGACAACACCAACAGTTCCGTTGTTTCGTGAACTAAATTTATTGCCATTTAGATATCTCTATATTTATAAAGTCCTCAAAATGTTTTTTAACCGAACTAATAGTTTTCACAATCGCACTGTAAACACATACAATATGAGGATCCCAAATTACTTTGCCGGTGTTCGTATTTTTATATGCTGCTCGGCCTAGAAAACATTTAACAAACCTTTTATTGTTACAATTAATATAGTCCTATGTGAAATGAGCTTGTATATTGTAGCTGAAAATTGTTAATATTTGGAAATGCTATGCAAATTTTGAAATAATACTAATGAGATATGTATGTATATTGACATGTCGTCGGCAAATAGCGCAATTTCACAGTCTTGGATTTGTTTATGGACCGGTAATTACTTACTTGGCGGTTTTCTGTCACAACGTGAAAATAAATTCACCATAAACTTAAACCCAGATTCAGGTAGGTGCTTTAAGAGGATGTTTTGGATTAAGTCAGGGCCTGGAGCTTTAAAGGGCCATCTGAAGTGAACTACATCTTGGATTGATATCAAGAAATTCATAGAATCTTACAATATATTAGCGGAAATTTTGCATTTGCTTTTGTTTTCAATAATTTTAGTTCTATCAAGGAGATCATTTAAAGATGGAATACATGAAAACTTACCTATCAAAAATTGTATAGCACGCCAATACGGCTTAGATCCTTTGATTAAAATTTTAAGTTGATAACTTTATTTAACAATTGTACTTTATTATTAAGGCACGAATGTCTTTTTCTGATCCATTGTCTTCGCCTAATATTTCGAAGTTTAATCAAAGATAGAATTTCATTGGTCAAAATTAATTTGTATTTGCTGGGCGCACTTGTTATTGTTATTGAGAAATCTTCGGCGTGAGTGAAGGTTGGGGTATTATCTATAGCATTGTCTATTTGATTGCTATGATCACTATAAATACGCTGGATACCACTACATATTTATACATAAGTTAGGTTTTAGGTAAAACTAACATTAACAATAATTTACCATTAACTATATAATTTTAGTTTTTCGGTTCCTGTCTGAAGGACTGAACTGAGAAAAATGTTGACATATTTTGAAAAGTTAGAAATTTGGAAATTACACATATGTACACACTATGTACGTGGTATAAAAATACTCGAAATTGAATAACTCTCAATAAAATTTGAGATTTTGAAAATATGTAGTGTGGAAATGAGCGCAAAACAGGGTTTCTAACCGAACCCGAACCTGAACCCGCTCCGATTCAGAGATTATTTGTATTTTTAGGGAACCTAACTAGGGGCTAAAGTTAATTAATCAATTAGCGCCGAAACGTATTCAATTAAATGAAAAAACGTTATCTTATAGCGTACACAATTTGTTACGAAAATAAATAAAATAAAATATTTGTGAACCAGAACTTGAATCCGAACCTGAACCCTAACTAACCCTGTATTTTTTTTAATACTGAATCTTTATCTTGAACCAGAACCCAAAATGGTCAGGATTCGAGATGTTAGTTTAAAATGAAATTGGAATTTAAAATTTAGAAACAAATTTAAGGAGATACCAATATTTTAAAATTTCGAAACGTTTAACGATATTTTTTGAATTTTAAAATTAATTTGAATTTCAAAAATATTAAATATTTTGGAAAATCATATAGTTTATAGTATAATTTAACTATAGCAATTTTTAATTTATTAAAAAACATGTTTAAACTTTAAAGAAATTTTAATTTTATAATTTAAGATTTTAACTCTTAAATTTAAAATTCGTCTATTGAACATTTGTATTTTTGACATTATTACGTAAAGGAATAGCGCAGCAATTTTTCTACTCAACGGAAAATGGTTAATGGATAGAGTATAGGTTATAACCACCAAACCATCGTCGAGTGTTGCTAGGTAATGACATAGATTCCGTCATTTTTTCACCCCACACTGCCTAATAAAAAAGTCTTGCACTAAATTATTAAATGCGAAAAATATCAGAATTGCCGCGACTTAAAATCCAAATAAATTAACCAAAACAAATCTGAAATGATTTAAATTTTAAAGTATGACAACTTTCATCAAACAAAATACACCTTGTCAGAATGACCCCAGTTAGACCCGCGGGCCCTTAATTGGACAGTACTACAATAATTCATCTCGAAATTTTATTTCTAGTTTTAAATATTATTAGCTGTGTGTTAGCAACATAAGTTGAGGATATATAAATTTATATACGGATTAAATAATTTAAATGAGATGTCATTTGTAGTTGTTAGATGAGTCATAAATTAATTATCTTAGAGCCGTTAACCGTATATAGATTATTGGATGATCTATATTTTTAAAAGTGATTTACGATCATTTAGTTCAGCATGGAATTTTACTAGTTTGTATATCATTGCGTTAATCGATTAATTTAGAATGCTTCTCTATATATGTACGTGGTTTAAAAGCTATACCAATAAAATAATTTTCTCTGGGTGCTTGCCCACATCTAAATATGTTTATAAAATAAAGTCACACATAGAACTGTATAAATGATAAGAGTAAGGCAAAAATATCTCTATATAACTTCTTCATTAAGAATAATTTATCTTTGTTTCACAGTGTCACAGTGAAGATCAATAATTTATATTTTTATAACATCTAATTTTTCTATTTGATTGGGTTTTTCTTTATTTTCTTCTTCTTTTAGAATATTATAACAGACATAAAATTATAAAATATTACATTTAATGGATGGAAAAAAATAAATAAAAATTATGTATATTTATTGTTTATATGATAAAAAGAAAAATGGCTGTCATTAGAAAATATGTACAAAAGCTGTATTCTGTGTTTATGTACATAATTTGTATATGTAGCTATAATTTGGTAAAGCCTTTCATGGTAAATTGAATATACTCGCGTATGAGTTTAATCGGATAAGTAATTGCACGAGAATGGATTTGATGTATAAACTAGAGAAGAAATAAGATCAGAATATGGATTAGAATGGATTAATTTACATACATAGTTATTTATTGCTAATGTCTTGTCTACGATGGCATATCATTTATATTTTATATACGTATGTATAATAAACATAGTTCGTTTTATTATCAAAACTGATTAAATGTTCATTGTTTTGCTACTGTTCTCTTACCAAATCTTTGCCAAA
The DNA here is from genome assembly GCA_958295665.1 of Tipula vernalis. Lineage (NCBI taxonomy): Eukaryota > Metazoa > Arthropoda > Insecta > Diptera > Tipulidae > Tipula > Tipula vernalis. The sequence goes on along the minus strand of OY282558.1, from coordinate 42,251,100 downwards.
ATTGCATCAACAAATGTTGTAATGGTAACTAAATGCAGCTTTTCACCCTGTAAGGAGAGGATTAATGTTGTGCTTAGAATTTTCGTGCCGTTAGCGTGCTTGTGCAACCGCAGACACAACAGCATTACATTTTTTTTATTACCTACAATAAAACACCCAATCGTAGCAGTTTTTCTTGCCACCACCGTAAATTCAACCCGGGATTTTCGGATGATAAAACAAGTGTGCTACTCATTGTACTGCTCAGCTAATTCAAATAAATATATTTTTAGTATTATTATTATTATCATTGGAGGGCCATGTGGGCGATCAGCCACCTTGCACTGCGACCTAAAAGATCTATTGTGCTGGACCCTGCTTAATCATCCGTCCAGTCAATATTCAGGCTCTTAATAAACCTGATAATACTGCCAGCCGGTACGTGATACATACTATCTGGGCTTATTGCTCTCCCTTCTAGATGTTTACTACAGCATGTAGTTCCGATAGGACTTCGAGAGGGCTGTTCCACTCCCGTATATTCCTACCCCTGCCCCGTCTTCCGTTTGATTTTACTCTTACGAGTTACTGGGAATTGCAAATCGTCTGTAGGTCACCCATCTTTACTACAGGAAGGCTAAATAAAACTGGAGGGTGCCTGGAATCCAGAGTCCGCATATTTTGGACTGATTAGCCTCATCAACCCTCTCCAGTAGGCGCCAAACCACCACATTTTTAGTAATTGGGAATGAAGCTTTTGGTAATGGAGCAATGTAAAGAGTGACTGCCTTCCAAATGGAACAGGAATTTCATAGCATTAATATACTAGTGCTACATTTCTTGAAATATTTTCTGAACTCAAAACTGTCTCACGCAAACAACTTATTCCCCTAGGCTTGTGATAAACTTTTTGATTTTCCTTTAGAGAACCATGAGACTAACTTAAAAAAAAAGGTTTCTGTTAGAGTGACAGCATTTTAGAAATATCACGAAAATCTGGAAAATCAAAATGCCCATAAGAATAACATGGAAGGAACGTAATAACCGATAAAAGGAAAAATAATAGAAAGACAAATTTAAAACTTAGTTACTGACGAATCTTAATCTTATTTTATATATAGAATACATTACATACTGTAACACGCGCAAGTTCCATCCTATGTCGCCATATTTCTATGTCGTATTTCATCATAATCGGTTAAAAAATAGCCAAGTTACCGATTTTTGCGACGATTTTTTTTTTGTCTAGGTTTTCTCCGAGCTAAACATTTTCAATCTTAAAAAAATGAAATGACCACTTAAAGTGAATTTTGCACAATAGTTCTAGAATTTTTACATTCGAAATTATTTAGGAATGGGACAAATTTCACGCTTCTGTAGAAATATGTGGGTTTTCCTAAAATTTTCCTAACTTTTGTTAAATAATAATTTAGCAAACACTCTACCTGTTGAGCTTTTAAGCTATATCGAATTTTGGAAGTTTTGGTATTTAATTGCCCCTTTTAACCATCATAAATTTTAGTCTATCAGTTTGATGGTAAACTTATTTCAAAATCTGTTTATTTTATAAAATGTGATAATTCTGAATATTATGCGTCAAATTTTATTTTTTCTATGTATCTGAATCGATAAATTATAATGAAACTTGAACTTCTCATTATTTAAATGAAACGGTTATCCCAAATTTTATGTTCTAATTTAAAATTGGCATTTATTTAATATTCAATGTTTATACTTAAATGTGTAATTTTCAAAATTCAAATTGATACTTTAAATCGAAGCTTTTCAAATGTTGTTGAGGAAGGAACTTGAAAATTGAAAGATTCAGTATAGTAGGTAGATTCAGTATAGTATTTACCAAATTAAATGTTCTGATTGCCAGGACACCTACATCGGCCAGACTTCGAGAGATTTCAGCACCAGGCTTAAAGAACATGAAAAAGCCAACTGGAATAAATCTAGTGTTGCATATCATATGTTCCACCATAACCACAAAATAGACACCACTATTTCAAAAATAATAAAAACAGTACATCAAAAATGGAAACTAGACGCATACGAGTCATACCACATCGCCAACACCACAAATCTCATGAACACAGATGATGCAAAAATTAATTCCCCCTTATTTAAAATAACTTTTTAAAAATTAACCATAACAAGCGCAACACCCCTTATTTTTAATTAAATTTGTGGGTTTGTCCGCCTCCGTTTTTTTTTTTTTCTTTCTTTTATATTTTTTTTTATTATTTTTATATATAAGTCCTTTTTATAATTTTTTTTTTGTTTTTTTTTTTACCTGTTAAACAAAAATTTTGGTATATATAAGAGTTGTTTTTACTTTAGTTTTTTAATTGCAAAAAATTACCTGTAGATGATCTTTACAAGATCGAAACTAGTTGTAATTTTAAATAAATAAAAGTAAATAAATTCAAAAATAAAAAGTTTGGTTTTTTTATTTAAGTAAGTGAAAACTGTTGGTGTTTTGTGATTATACGAAATAATATTAATTATAAAAAGATCACTTACGTCACTCCGCTTCAAAAAAATTTTTTTTTTTTAAAAAATGTTTAATATCAGTATAGTAGCATTTAAAAAAAATGAACGCTTGAACACCGTAGTAAAAAAGGCAAATCTTGACTCCTTATCATTCTTTTAAAATTATAGACCGGAAGGGTGTGATTTGGGAGCACGACTTTTGAGGGAGAAGTGATCAGAATCAGGCAATGATGGCCATGATTTCTTATTGGCTGTAAAATCAGGTTCCAGAACAAATAAGGGAAGTGGTACTTATTTGAGAAACTGGTAAAAGCACAGTACACTTATCAAGCTTACATCTGATCAGTGTCCCATAACAAATTGGAAGGAAGTAAGTGGGACAACTTTTAGACCGCCTGGGTAGTGGCACTTTAAATTTAAACTTTCTAAGCAATTTATTACAAAAAAACATGAGAAATAAGTATACAGCTGGGTGAGGAGTGTACGCTTATTGGTCCGACATGTATATGTCAAAATCAGTAATACAAAAAACAAAAAGATCGAAACAACGCAGCTTAATGAAATCGTGATCGGAAAACCAAAAATAAAAGCTGAAAACACATTTTAAAGCTTTAAATAGTTTTTTAAATAAAAAGAGGGCCCTAAACCATTATTTTAAAAAAATCGTTTAATTTAAACTAATGACTTAAGCAAAAAAAAACTTTATAAATGGCTAATTTTCATATTTTTTCTATTTTACATTGGGTGTTCAAATGCAATTTTCGATGATAGATTTTAAAATTTTATTGCTAGAAGCAATTAATTTTAGGCTAAACTCTACAAGAAGCGATGAATAATTTAAATATAATTTTCAAAAATATTCGAAACTATTCATCGTTCCTTTAATTGGGCGCAAAATAAATTTTCGAAATTTTAGACCAAACCATAAAAATTTGTAAAATGTTGGAAACTTCAAACTAATTTTAAAACCATATCTTTTTGAAAGGTTAGTTTTTATTTTACTTGACTTTTGGCTTAACTCTCTGGTTGACTTTTGACTTGACGTTTGACCTGACTTGACTTCTGACTTCACTGTTTCCTTGGCTTTCGATTTCACTTTAGACTTGATTTTTGACTTCACTTTTGGCTTGACTTTCGACTTGACTTATGACCTGGGCCCTATTGCACCAACTACTTATCACTAATTACTTACCAACTTATCATAATTTTTGATAATTTTCTGTTGTACCAAATTGAAATTTGTTAAGTATTTAATTGAGTTATAATAAGTGATAAGCACTCACTTATCAAAATTAAGTTGCACCAATTCGCGAAATGATAAATGATAAGTAATATTTTGATAAGCGATAAGTTTGAGGTTTTTGATAAGTTTTTCGTAGTTGTGTTGCACCAAAAGTTTTAACTTATCAATAATCGACTACTTTAATGATAACTTATTCAAAATATCAATAAGAAAAATTTCACTACTCAAATAAATTGATAAGAGCTACAAATTGTAGTGGTATGACGGAAGTCTGTTAAAAACGTTTTTTTTGCTGTTTTGTAAGATGAGAACTTTTGTTCAATTTTAAAAGAGTACAAACACATTTTTCAATAAAATTATTTATTATTCAAATGATTATAAATGATAATGACAATACATGTAACAATGTGTTTTCAAGTTTATAACAACTTTAATTTCAAAATTTATCGCTATTTTATTGTATTCTAATAAGTTATAAGTCAAAGTAAGAACAATTTCATTCTGTTCGATTTATCATAGATCTAAGACAGTTGTTTTTCGATATTTTAAAATTAATATCAAACTCTCAAATATAGGTATATCAACTTTAGTGAAAAAAACTGAAATTTACTAGACGAAAAAAAAAATTTTTAGAAAAAAATTCGTCGGTTCGAAAGATTATTCGAGGATGAAAACAAAAGAAGAAATCTTGTAGTGGAAGCCAAAACCAATTATTCTCCTGACTTGGCAGTGATAAAAAATTTTCGTTTGTCACATGAACAAATTGAGCACGTATTATTATAAGTAGGAGCAAGTTTGCACCAAGGAAGCGACCGAAACTACGCGTTGAGCCCTCTACAGCAGCTACTAACAACACTGCATTGGTTAGGAAATGGCGAGCAATATCATGGGATTGCTAATATACACGGAATTAATAAATCGGCTGTGTATAGGGTCCTTCATCGAGTAGCATATACCATCATCGACAACATGATAGCGGAAACCGTGCGTTGGCCCGAAAATGTCCGGGATAGAAGTTTCTAGAGATGGGTGGTTTCCCACAGGTGGCTGGTTGCGTCGATGGAACAATGATTAATATAGACGCACATAACCTTTATGAACCGACATGGAAAACATTCATTGAATGCAATGATGGTGTGTGGCCCAGACTGCCACTTTTCTGCAGTAAATTCAAATTGTCCAGGTAGTGTCCATGACTCCAGAGTATTGCGAAATTTAAGGTTATTTAGCAATTTTGAATCTGGTTTTCGTCCATTCCCTGGTGCTGTGATTTCGGGTGACAGTGCTTACCCCTTAAAGAGAAGTGCTTATTTCACCAATGCGAAGAAATCCGGATGATACAATAGAGCAAATATTTAATCGTGCTCATAAGCGGACGAAACGAATAGTGGAAAATAGTTTTGGTTTATGTATGACGATTGCAATTTTTGTATAATGTACCTAGTTAAACTCAATTTGTTTGTTAATAGGAATTCTCTTAATTGATTTGTTATGAAAATAAATTGTTTACGTTCAAGTACTGTTCAAAAATTATTTAAAGTTAGAAAAGAGATTTTATTTTAAAAGCAACACAAAAAATTGTTTTACAATTGATTCTAAAAACTGAAATAAGAACACTCAATTGAGAAACGTTTCGCTTCATGTATTATATACATGTAAAATTGTTGTTGTTAGTAAATTAAAGAATAAGAGTTTTTTAATTGTTTTGCTATATAGGTACAAAACCATTGTTTAACATATAAAATGTGCGGAAAGCACATTATTTTGCAAACACTGTCACATTTATAATAACTTTGTAGAGATCATTACAACTTATCATAAAAATTTGATAATTTATAGACATTCTGATGTGCAATGTTTATCACTTATCATTATCAAAATTTGATAAGTTTTCAAATTGATAAGTGAGTGAAATTTTGTTACTTTCGGTGAAACACTTATCACTTATCATTATCAAAAAAACTAACTTATGCTAAGTTGATAAGTAATAAGTGATAAGTAGTTAGTGCAATAGGGCCCTGGTATTTGACTCAGTTTAACGTTTGGCTCGACTTTTAACTTCACTTTTGATTTCACTTTTACCTGGCTTAAGTCTTCATTGGCTTCACTTTTGACTTCAATTTTGATTTGACTTTTAGCACGACTTTTGACTGGACTTGACTTTTGGCTTCACTATTGACTGAACGAATCTTTTGGCTTGACTTTTCATTTCATTGACTTCATTTTTGGCTTCATTTTTAATTTGACTTGTTGTGACTTGACTTTTAACTTGAGCTTGGTTTTTGACTTGGTTTTTGGCTTAACTTTTACCTTCACTTTTAACTTCACTTTTAACTTTGTTTTGGCTTGACTGTTAGCTTGTCTTTTGAGTAGATTAGTATTAGAGAAGAACCAGTCGCCTTACAAATATTAGAAAGCACATTCAATAGTTTTAAATCATTATTGTACCAAAGAATGCCATCTTCATGGAATAAAATACCCAACTCTCAAAAATTCACGAAATGGTGGACCTCCAAAGTTGGTGGTCTCAAAAATATTCTTTTAAAGATTATTCCTAAACCTGTTTTTTTTAATTTACCAAACATATTAAGAAAGCCTCATTTATCTTCTATGCATCGTATATAGCCAAAATATGGCAACATTTCCGAGATTCTTGTTAATTGGGTTAGTGCTTCACCACATTGATTCTGGACTGTAAAGGTTTATGGTCAAACTACCTTAAAATAGTGGCCCTTTTTTACAACTGAAATTAAAACTATCAAATATCTGTTCAAATTTACTATAATATATAACGATAATTACATTAAAACGTTTGGATTTTCCACTTCTCTGTGTAAATGCCACTTTTCTGTTAATTTGTGTGGCTAAGCTTTTCTATTAACGTTAAGTACTTCACACCGGCATCAAAACCTTTGTAAACGGTTGCAAGGTAAGTATTTGGAATTTCTTCTGAAATTTTCAGAAAATATTATAGAAATATAATGCTTTCTAAAAAATTGATTTTTCTGACCCGAGGAAATGTAATGGGCCCTAAAAAAGAATTTTGATCCTTTTTTGGGTAACAAACAGTGGAAGCGCCGAAGATAATGATTTATAAAATTTCTGTAATCAAACGTGTACAAAGAATTCAATAATTTTTGGGGTTAAAACGAAACCAACGCTAATTGAAATTCGAGTTAAGAATTTTCTTTTCGTATTTTTTAACAATGATAAATCGTCGGATTAATCCACAGTTTTCGAAAATCCACTGAAAACCCACTGATTTAGTCAAGGTAGTAATTTTTAACGTGGATAAATCCGTGGATTTTTTGTATAGTAATTTTGAACTATGATCGACGATTTTCAATATTGATTTTCGAATTAATAATTACTTGCTCGGACATTTGTCTTTTTTTTATTTGTTTATTTTTCCTCTTAATATTTTTTGTTTTATACCATTGACAGATAAGAGATTATCGAAATAATCTCAGATCGCGAATAAATACAAAATAAAAGAATTCTTTCTCATTTAAGCTTGCTATCTCTCTTTTGTATTTCAAATTTGGTGAGCGGGTTATGCTATGACTGTGTTAAGTAGCTAATAAACCTGTTTGGTACCTAATTTAAAAATCCCAACTCAATTATTAAAATCAGTAGGGCTATTTGTGAATTCGATACGAACTTATTCGACTTTTTAAAGTATAAGATTCGAATATAATTTAAGCAAGAAACAAACCAATGTGATTCAATTCAAATAAGAATCAGATACTTCGAAAATTCGAATACGTTCGAATCGAATTCACAAATAGCCCAGATCATTACCGAAACCAATTTATATCTGATTTAAATTTAAATAATACTTGGGACTATTTGTGTATGCGTTTCGAACGTATTCGAGTCGTCGAACTATCGGATTCTTATTTGAATTGAATCAGATTTATTCGTTTCTTATTAAATCAAATACGAATCTTATCATTCAAAGAGTCGAATACGTTCGAATCGCATTCACAAATATTCCCCCTGATTACGTTTTCAAACTAAATGCATTGTGCATCGAAAATTTTTACGTTGAATGAAGTATAATTGCTATGTATTAAGCATTCTACCTGGTAAACCAGCGTGGTAAGTTATTTACCTTTAAAACCATCATTGTTATTAACAGAGATTGATTTGCATCGACATAACAGATAAATTAAGAAAAGCATATTTTCTGATGACGAAGACGAAGATTTATTAAATATATTTTCCATTTTCAAATTAAATTTTTAAAAATTAATTTAAATAATTTAAATTTGTAATTCGTTGTGTATATTTTGTATTGTATTTGTTATTTGACAGATAGTAAATAACGCGTTTTATATTTCCGAAAACCGAAGCTCTATCCACTATTTTAATCTATATCGAGTTATATATCCGAGGATACACTTTTAATCTTCGTTTAAAGATAAGATAGTCGGGATCTATCTTCGTTTAAAAATACGGGCCTAAAGCCAACTAAAATTCTGCGACTCAGTTCAATCTAAGCAACATTACACATATAAATAAAATAAAGCTTTTAAATATTTAACATGAAAATGCATCTAAAAATTCATACCCCATTTCTAAAAAATCTAGAAAGTGAATATCGATGTTTGTTTATCAATATAAACAAGAATTGATAAAACTAAACCTTTCAGAAAATTCATCGTACAAACAAGCTTTTACAAAACTCATTATTACCAGTTTCCACTAGTTTGTCTCCTAATCTATACAGATCATAAATGCTCATACTATACTGTAAATGTCCTAAGTAAACAGGTGCGACGAAGTCAATGTCTGAATGATGACAAGCAAGAGTGTATTCACGTATAATTTTATTTTAATTCCTTTCGTATAGATTACAACATAAATTTCTCATGGGATTACATAGGTAAATATATTTAGAAAACAACGCAAGAGCTCAAAGAGTGATTTTGAAATTTAATAATAAAATAAAACTAAATCAATAACAAGAAATATCATAAATAGAGTTATCAAGTCAACCGTTATCCGAAATAAATAAATTATCAACACATACCCATCTGACACTTCAAAAAGCTCACCTCATAAATTCTGAAGACATTAATTTCGAAACGAAAAAAAAAAAAAATAAGAAAAAATATCAAAATCAAACACTTTATATCCTATCAAAAAGCTTTCCAATTTTTCTTCTCTTGAATCATCTCTCTAATCCATGATAACACAACACAAAAACAACCAAATAAAAAATCGTATAATTTTCCAGCTATTTTTTTTTTTTTGGGATCATGTTTCACATTTGCCAAAAAATGTACAGAAATTCTAATCCAAAAAAAAAAAAAAATCAAAATCACTAAAAAGACAAGACATTTTCTCTGTGTAACATCTTTTCGAAATTTTCTTTTTCATTATCATCATCATTTGTAATCTCATCATCATCATCATTATATAATAGCAAAAAAAAAAAAAAAACATTTTGCTTAACTTTTTGGTGTTAAAGTTGATGGTGGTGTTCTGCTATTTTTGTTTTCGGTATTTTTTTGTGCTCGATATCACAGAGGCAAAGTGGTTCCAATCAAAAAATCACGAAATTATATATAATTTTGCGATTTTTTTTTTTTTTTTTTTTTTTGCAATTCAAAGACGATAATGTGTACGAAGAAAACATGTTTTGTACCGTCTTGATAAATATGTATAAATAAATATACGTGTATATATATGGTTCATTTTTTTTTTGTAGTTGGATATACCCAAACAACAACAATCAAATTCAAATGAGATAAGAAAATGAATTTAAGAAAAAAATAAAAAATAAATTAATAAAATACGATCGATTGATCCTCCTCAAACATGATCATCATTTTCATGTTTTTTTTCTCTTGTGTGAATTCTAAAAGAACTTTTTTTTAAAATAATGATGATTTTTTTGTTGTTTTTTTTGTTGTACATATATTCATTCGATCTCGAAAAGTCGATTGATTATTTTTAATTTTTTTCTGTCTGTCTGTCCTGTAAGTAACATTTTGTGTGAAGAATTCGTTAAAATTATGTATAAATAAAAATGGCGTCCGTATTTCGTTTATTTTTTTTTTTTAATTTAAAACTGAAATAAATTCTTCTTATTTCTTTGAAATGAAAAAGATTTATTGTTAGTCAGATTGGCTTGTGTGTATTGTTGTTGTGCTGTGTTACTTTTCGTATGAAACAGTGTTTCTTGTTGGTCTTTTTTTGAGATGTATGGTGGTCGATCTCTCATCTTACAGACATATTATCGAAAGAGGATGGATTGAAATTATTTGTTTTATTTTTTTTTACATTCATTTGTTCTGAGTGCATTTGTATATGTGGATAAATTGAAGCATTAATATATAAAAAGAAAGATGTCTTATTTTTTATGTTCTTAGATGCTACGGAAAAAAAGGTGGTCACACAATTTTAATGATGATGAGATTATAAAATCTACAAAAAAAAAAAAAGGAAATTGAGATTAAAATATAAAAAAGGAAAATATAAATTTTAAGGAATTATAGTTTGGTATAATTTTACCCTAATTTTTTGTTTTATTAATTCGATGCTTGCGATGATACACGAGGCGAAGGCAAATCTTTTTATTTATAATATTTGTCTTTCTCACCTTCCCCATCATCATAATCATCATCACACAGAATCATCCTCATCATCGTTTATATTATACCAAAAAAAAAAAATCCGTATACGATATAATATTATTCCATCTCATTTTCCTCTTATGTTAATCTCTTAGCATTTTTTTTTTGTGGTACCAAAAAGATTTATTTCCATTTTTAAGGTATGTACAAGAAGGATGGAATATACATATCTGTGTGTTTAGTAATTTTTATATTATTTTGAACCGACCATTAGAATTTTTATATTTATATAAATTATAATGAATGATTTATATGGGATGGACCTGAATAACAAAGAATATCGAAAAAACACTATAATTCTTTTAATTCTACTTTTTATATAAATATATTTCATTTCATTCTTACAAATATATAAATTTAGTTACAGTAGATATTTTTCTAAATATATAATGAAATAATCGAAAACCGATCAAAAAATTATGATGATTTTGTAGAACATGATGATGAAGAAGGTTGAAAATAAGAAAATGAACAAAACAAAACACATTTAACAAAAAAAAAAAAAAAGATTTATTGTTTTTTATAACAAAATAACAATAATAGAAATTTCAAAAACTAAAGAATTATTGAAAAAAAAAAAAATAATAATAAAAAATAAGAATGCATTTAGAATACCGGCCTAAGGATATTACAAAAAAAATATTTCACACACCTGTTTTTTTAGTTTTCGTCCGATGCAACTTTTTGTGCAACACTATGCAACATGATTGTATGTAGGTGGTGGCATGATTTAATGCTTTGTTAATTTCCTGTAAAATTTCATCAACATTATAGTGATTTACATAAAACACCGTTGTTGCTTGATTGAATTATATTATTCATCGCAAACTTGTTTTTATGTGGATGTAATTTCCGGTTCGTCATTAATTTAGACCCGAGCTACTTTAAGATGTAATTTATTTGTATAATGACGCATCATTAACTTTCTACAGGTTTATTAATAAATGCGCAATTTCTTGATTTTAAATTATGCGAAATTTGCTAAAATTAGAAGCACGTCTCTCCCTGTTCAAATCAATTTATATTAGTTAAATGAATAAATATTTTGAATTCGTTATAAATACTCGTAATGTTGCATTCAGTTTAAACGGCATTTTGAGTTATAAGTTATTAGTAAGCTTGAAAAGTGTTTTACAGTGGAATAACAATTTATACAACATTTATAAGTTGTTCCATTTTCTTTACACAATTATTATTATAGAAAAACTGGTTTGAACAACAATTCATAATGATTAGAGTTAAGTTAAAAAGAAATCTTGTCAACTATGAGCAATTGAATTCATTCAATTGTATCCAATAATAAAGAGGATCAAATTTAGCTGTTTGACGGCTTTAGTTCTCTTTATTTTATAGTTCAACCAACTCATCAGCTAATATATTAAAAATTGAGTACAGGTTGGGCTAAAAGTCAGTATATTTAGTAACTTTTTAAACTTATTTGAAATTTTATTTTACAGATTTTATATAGACTTGGAGATGAACCATGGAAAAGTTGGTAAAGGATGAGTACATTCCTACCAACATAAAATTGGTTGGTGGCGATGGACATAACCAAAAAAAAAAAAAGAATTCTAAAAATCAAATTTTTTAAATAAGTACAACAAATGTTTGAAATATTATTTTAATTCGTTGTATGCCTTAGAGGACGGGGACTACAGCCCCAAACCCCGCTTTGATGAATTTTTTTATAAATTCTAACGTTCATAGAAATTATAACATTTCTCAAAAATTCTTGTTTTTTAATATTTATTCACATACTAAAATAGAGAACTCAAGGAAGCCGCTTAGCATTGGTCCTCGGTGCCCAAGAATGACAAGAAATTATGAAGCAGCCTTTTGTTTTCATACTGTACTTAATAAAAATTTAATGCGTTCTTCTTGACCAGCAAAGGTCATATATAAAATGACCAGAGTGAGCAGCGTACCAATAAACAAAAATGACTTTGATGAGCGTACTTTGTAAAAAAATATTATTAAAAATCAATGTTATTTTAAGGAAAGGATTAGAACTTTGAAAAACAGTTAAACTTTCCAATTCTGACACAGGTTTTACTGACAAATGAAAGTCGAATGTTTTCGCGTTTTTAGGTTTCAGTTATTAAAAGCGGTATCAATGAGTAGAATACACGACGTTATGATGACCGGTCCGCAAAATTTTTAAATGAGCCAAGATTGACTTTTTTCCAGCGACATATTGTAACGAGCAAGGTCTTTTTTAAGTCGCATTAAAAATTATTTAAACTTTAATGATGAGCGACACCCTCGATTTTGGTCGTAATTCGAAATCCGAAAACTTGATTGTGTTTTTCTTATTTTCCCGAACCTCCTGTGTTTCAATCTGAAGTTTTGAAGTTCAAACGCATTACAGACCGAAACAAAAACATGGTAAATTAATTGTTTTAAAGCTTTATTGACTTTTTACATTTATTAATGTTTAATTTTTGTCTTATAAAACAGTAGTTAACCCATTTAAAATGTTCAGCTTATTAAAAGTCGAAGCACCAAACTTTTTAGATTAAAAATTCACAGATTTATGCTGTGTGCCTTATGTCGATTTTTTCGACTAAATCATTGATTTTTCTAAATTGTTGACTATTATAGTTCATGCCAGCCATTCATAGATGGTATAAGGGTCAATAAGGCAAGCTGTGCCTGGCTTTTCATTATTGGCGATTGGAGCGTCTCGATTTTTATAAAGCTACCTCTACGTTTTCTATTTTCCGCAGGAGCGCTGATAACACATGAATGGTTACGACCCAATTTGTGTATGGCTGGAATCACAGTGACTGTGATTATCACACTATCACTTTTCTATGTCGAATCAAATATTTGATCATATTTAGCTTTAAGAGGGAAAAGATAAAGATGCTTTATCTACTTGTAAAATCGTCAATTCTAAAAGCGACTTTTAGAACGTCAACCGAATGTTATTATTATTTGACGTAAATAACAAGACATGTTTGAAATTTCGTGTAAATACGTTTCGTTTTGGGTTGCGTGCAGGTTAATTTACTATGTAAATTTTTCTTTTGGAATTTATCAATATTTCGCACATAAAACGAAAACCTGACCTACGGCACTGCCCCATCTAATCGGCATATTTCAAACCGTCAAATCCCATGTTTGACAAAATTTTTTCATTTTCAATATCAAAGTAATGAAAAAATAATTCAAAGCTATAAGTTCTACCTTATTCTTAGACAATTTTATTAAATTTGATTTAATTTCATTCAAAAAACTCCAATTTTATACTTTGAGGGATGGATTTTAGCTTGACGGCTGGCAAAATATAAAATTTGGGTTTAAGGATGAAATTAAATCAAATTTAATAAAATTCTCTAAGAATAGGTGGAACTTATACATTTGAACTATTTGTCAATAATTTCCATATTGAAATGCCGGTTTTCCGTTTTGCATGGAGCAACGCCTTTATATTTCCTAATATAGGGTATGCGGAAAAACAAAGTGGCGTTTGTGGTTACAGCGACCCAATAGTAAAAATTGACGCGAGATGTTTTACCATTACCATTTAAATTTTCTGGGTGTTAATTAATTTAGTTTTTCGAATTAAATGAAACCGTTTCTGGTTTATATAAAAAATCCGATTTATGAATGAAACCAATTTCGAGTGAAATGAAACTGTTGACCAAACTAAATGAAACTTTTTGAAATTAATCAAATTTAAAACCAATTAATGGATTGTGAAATAAAATAAGTGTTGATTATCCTATAACAGCAGCGGAGAGCGGCATTATCCTGTCCAAGATAATCGTGTCCAATTTGGCGAATCTGTAGCTATCTCTATCAGTCATACTATTTCAAATCTATAATTCATCAGGATTTCTAAATTCGGGTTTCGAAAGCTAACCTGTTTTTTTTTTGGAAAATAGTTAAAATCATTAGTCAAAGTTTAATTATGACTTTAAAAAGGATGATCATAATTTATCGTATATTTGGAAAGATTAATTTAGATTGGCAAAACTATTTTAATTTCGAAAGATAGTTTGCTTATTTGTCGGAAAAGTTAAAGAGTAAAAGCTCTCATTGGAAAAAATTAATTTAATATAATCCGCAAAAGCAGACAGTAGGGAAGAAGAAAAATTATATGATTTTGTGCTGCTAAGATAAAGTCCTTCAAATTGGGCTTTATTGTGATTTCCACCCTGAAAAAATTTTTACGCGATATCATAGATTTTGGATCACCATATGCGATAACTTTTCGCCATCTATTCGATAGTGGAAAAAATATCACCAGCAAAATAAAGGCGAACAATTTTTCGATTGTTTGTTTTTGGTGACAGTACAGATAACTCTCGTATAACACGGTGGTTAGATTCCATGAAAACTCCGTTCTAACTAAAATACTCGTGCAAAATAATAGGTTAAGTTTGAAAAGAATTATTCTTCTGAAAAGATGGTCTATTGTGTCAATTATAAATTTTATAAATGCCAATCCTTGTTGTACTGTCTACTAAGAACACACTAGAGCAAATGGCCGGGCTACATACAAATTTGGGAGACTCAAACATTTCACTTTAAAAAGTTTGATTTTTTATTATGTTTGACTTTCAATTACAACATACTGGATGCTCTTACAAAATTTTTGCTTTTTACATTATTCTTGAACGCACCACCATCCAACGCTTTCGACATATTCATTTGTTTAACAATGTAAATTTTACCTGCTACACGGTTTCACGCAAAGCTTGGATGTGATTTGCCCTAAGTTCTAATTTATATAAAAAAAATTTGTTTACATTACCTCAAAAAGGAAATGTTTCGTTAGCAGCGACCCGAGAATTTTTGAGCAAGTCTACAGCATGGTTGTAAGAAATGTATCCGTCCAAATCCCTTTATAAAGGAAATGGCCCCCCTGAAAATATGTTGGTTCGATTTTAAATCAATATTTATAATTTTTCACAAAATTGTTATTAACGACAAAATTAGTTCGAATTTATGAAAGACATCATACTATTTAAAAAATTTGTTAAAATTTCAAAATTTTCATTAAAGAAATTGAGTTTTTACCCTCCATCGGCCGACTTGTTGAAATTCGCCCGTTATTGTATCAAATTAATAAGTATTACCTAACAAGCTTGCTATAATCGATCTGCGTTTTAATAAGTGAGCGTATTTCTATATATGATTTCAGGTAGTTTCTGATCGATAGCTTCTTTAACGTTTATATATTGGGGATCAGCACCAAAATCTATTAGAAAGAAAAAAATTCTTTTTATTTTCGACAGCAAAAATCGCTTGAAGTCTCCTTAAATATTTTGTAACAATAACTAGAGAGTCGTACGTGCTAATGAGATACCGGTTAAATTACCGTATTTTCTTGAGTTGCCAAAAATTAAAAAATTAAATATTGAATCAAAATATAGTTACAAGCAAAGTCGAGAATATTTAATTTAACATTATAAAGCAAAATTATCACTCGAACCAAAACTGACCTCAAAGTGACGACATTCACATCGGACAATGTCAAGTTAGCTTACTTTATAAGAGTCCGTTTACAATCTTTTCGATAGAGGAATTGATAATACGAATGTTGTAGCAAGTCGGCAAAAGCATTTCGAAACATTTTAAGATCCGCCGTGGAAATTTAGTGTTATGGTTTGGGTGCACTGGTGCAAAACCGTGTAATGTTTTTTACAAGTTTTCTAAGATAGAAAAGACCTTCACAAAGATCAACGGACAGGAATTTATTAAGCATTATGAAAGAATCTAATTTAGAAGGCGTAATCAAATGAAGGTTCGAACAGCCGGAGCTACACAGATTACTCCAATTTTATTTTAGTTTTATTGAATTAAAATGAGTGTTTTGGTTTTATTGGCTTTACATTTATTTCCTTTCTTTTGATTTATTTCGAAAAAAGTTTCATTGAAAAATGTTTCTTTTAATTCGGAACAAGTTTTATTCATTTTGAAAATAGCTTCGCTTAAATCGGAAGGGGTCCGCTTAATGCGAAACGGGTTTAATTTAATCCGAAAACCCAATAAGTACGGTTTAATTTGGTAAGAACATAGATACTCACAATCATGAATCATTTTTGAAAAAAATTGTTGAGGCCACAGATTTTCAAATTTTTCTAAAGCGATAAACGGGTGAGATGTTAATTTATATGCACTTGATTAAGGTTCGTACGGTTATTTTTCTGAATCAGAACACAAGCACAGAGGCCCAATGTGATAATGATTTTCAAAAATCTGGTAGCGTTCCTACATTCTATCAAATTGACAATATTAAACAAATTAATGTTAAAATATGCCTACAAACCCAAACAGAAAGTCTGAATGAAATCAATGCATTTCAATTCCAAAACGACAAATACTCGAATAATCATCATCACTAGAGCATTAGCATTTCGCTTACTATCCATAAAAATGACAACTAAAACGGAAATCATCTTCGCGCGGAGTTTGAATTCAAATGTAGTAAATTCGCGCAGCTAATCAGTTCAGAAGGTTAAAAAGGGGTGGAAGTCAGTTAAAAAGGGTTAAAAAATTAAAATTAAAACAGCAATATCTAAATATAATTTTTTATTTACTACAAAACATAAAAAAATACTTACCGTTGAACAAGTGAAGTTAAAAATATGTCCTTTCATTTTAGTGTTGCAATTGTGTTGTGAATTGTAAATTAGTATACATTAAATCAAATTCAATATTTACATTCAAATTATTAATAAAAAATATTTTCATTATTTTATTCACCAAACTTATAAATATTTTTAACCGACATTAAACTAACAGTAACAACCAAGGTCTGGTCTTCATAAAGCACCTTTATTAGCCTTTAGTTTAAAGCTGTCCTTAGATTAGTACTGTAACTGTACGTAAAACATTACTATAAATATTGAGAATTATTGAGCACCACCATAGAAATTTAAAATTGCACAGAAAGTTATGGAAGGCAGATGTAATAAAATGTGGAGATGGCCAGGTGACACCTTGAGCTGCCCCATGTGGTGATGAACCACGCTAATAAACATAAATAATTAATTTACTTTTTTAATTTCTTAAAGTTGATGAAGTAAATATTCTCTTATTTTAGTATAGTATCGAATTTCGAGTTTCATTTCCAAAGATGTATATCAACTCATGCGAAAATTGGAATAATATTTTAACGTAGAAAATTATATTAACAATAGACTTTCACTCAAAGTTGAGTCGTTCTTTAATTCTCTATAAAATTTCAAAGCAAATTGATTATCCTGCAGATTGCAGCAAAACTAATTCTACATTAATCACTATACAAAACCTTACAAAAAAATAAAATTATAAATCTCCCATTTCGCATTCCATCACAGAACGATTTATTTGCCAATTACTCAACTCCATTGCCAACATACTTTAGTACTAGTATCAGCAGCATATATTTCTATACGGTGTTGTAATAAGCGAGAAAAAACTAAAATAAAAATTCCAATGTGATGTGTATATAATGTGATATATACATATATCATGTATAAATCATGTATGAATCATGTATAAATCATGTATATGTGTATGAATTATGTATAAATAAAAATCAAAAGATTTAAATAAAAGCACCATTAATAAATTTTCCCATTTTCCAATAAATATAAATAATAATTCTAATAATAGGCCACACTAAACACAGAGAGCACAATAATAATTAGAAAATTATCCAATCCAATGAGAATTTTCACATTTATGTTTTTTTTTTTTTGTTTTTTTGCTATTCAGCCACATAGTTTCGTATACTGACGACGACGATGACGATGATGGTTGGAAAATCAACCAAAAGAAAATTACCATGTGATATATGGAAAGTGTGTATAATAACCGTATAATAAATAGAAGGTGATTTTCAGTAACAACAAATTATAAATATATTTGGTGTATGGGGTGTGAGCGGCTGAGGGTGACTGAGGTGGTCGTAATTTTTAAAATAACATTTTTTCGAGGTTTTAAGTTATGTGTGTCTGTATATAATACGTATGTATATGTATATTGTATGGGGGATAAAAACGGTATAAACTGTGTATGTTTTTCTCTATATACATTTTTATGTTTATTATTAAAACATAATTTTGAATTTTCTCATACTTGATATTTTTTATTTATTTTTTTTTATTTTTAATGTAGGAGTAAAATAGTTTTCCACGGATTTATTATTTATCGGCCCATTAACAACATCGTTCGTTTTATTGGAAATAATTAATGGGTTTTTCATATTATTATAATAATAATAATAATAATAATAATATAATATCAACAATAACCACAATAATATAAAAGGAAATGAAAATATTTATAATAAATTTTGTCACACAACAGAAAAACAAAAAGTTCCTATATAATTTATATAATATATTTCATACATGTATTATATATATATATAATATAAATAAATTTTGCAGCCATTTTGATTTTTCCTTAGACTTTTCCGTACAACACTAAAGAATGTCAATCTAATTTCTGTCACAACGGAACAGAACAAAAAAAAATTTGTTTGTCTCAATTCATCCTATCACTGTATATGTATTTATTTTTTCGTTTCTTCTGCCTTGCTATTTTACAGTATTATATTCAGACACTTTTCCTTTATATACAGTTAATACATATACAAATACGATGATGGAAAAATACTGAGAGATGTTTCTCAATTTTCATACAATTCTTATGAAAAATAAATTGACGAGAAAAATAATACAAAGTAAAAAAAAAAAAAAAATTCTGTTGTTTTGTATATTATATGTAATGTTTATCTGTTGTTGTTGGTTTGGTGCTACTGTTGCCCATATACACATACAGAATAGAAAAATATATAAAACACCCAACAAACCAGCCAACCAACTAAAAAAAAAAAATAAAAAATTATAATAATAAACCGACGCAATTGAAAATCAATATTCATCACCCACTACTCAGTCAGAATGTTATATTCCGTATAACAAAATACTGGGAAAATGAGGAAAAAAGGATATCATAACATAGTAGAATGAACGAAAAAAACGAACAACAAAAAAAATCCTTGGCAGGAGAAAAAAGTAGGAAGCAACAAACATCAAAATTAAATTCTAATTTTTTCTGTATTTTTATTCATTTTCACGAACAATTTTCATTTTAACAGTGTTGTATTTGATATGATGAAATGACACTAAAGGTTCGAGAAGGATATATCCAAGTCCTTATTATACAAAAAAAAAAAAACAAAAAAAAATTGTACATAGATTTAACAGTGTAAGGAATTAAAATGGTAGTAGTAGTAGAAATGACTTTCTTTCTGTTTTTTTTTTTCTGGTTCTACTATTGTTCGTTTTTATTCCTTATTTTCTGTTCATATCATAAAAATGGATGGTTGAAGGAATTATATAGAAAAAAGGAGGGTAAATAGAATATTTCGTCTATTTTTTCAGACATAATTCAAAGTTAAGACAGGCCGAATGTAATAAATCTGTCAAAAAAGTAAAAAAAAAAAAAAAATACAGTATTTTTTTGAGTTGCATTTTCAGCCCAGTGAGCACTTTTCTTTCGTTTTTATAATATTAACTATATATTCCGTAGTGGTGGTATGATAGTTGTATTTATTGCTTCTTTTAAGTTTGTTGTTGATGTAGTTTTTATGCTATTAAGGAAAGTCGTCTTATATTTATTTTGATTGTTCTTAGTGTAGTTTTGTTATAAATGGGGTTTTTGACATGGTTCCGTTTGTACAGACGTATACGAATATAATTTACAAGAGTTTGATGAATTCTAAATAGTTTATATAAAGTACATTTATTTATATTATTCCTTTTACATCAATTTAATGAGCTGATGTGCGACTGAGGTTTAATGGAGAGTAAATAGTTTATCAGCACCCTTTCATAAACATGGAAAAGGATCATTTTTGAACATACAATAAAAAAACAAGTGAAATGTTGAATCATGTTGCACGAAATTGTTTTGGTAAAAAAAATTAAAAAGTACTCACGATTTTTATTTATAGATTTAATGTGAGCCTATATGTTGTATTCAATACTCTGTAAATTAAAAAAAAAATTAGTTAAATTTGTATCACAAACATTCTTTAGAAGAATGTTTTGTATTTATTTACAAGGCTAATTACAATTACCTCTAAGTACAAAGCAAGCGCACTTCTCAATCTACCGTTATTTTAAAGTTTTAAAGACAAGACAATTTTTTTAATATTTATTGAATTGTTTCTCTGTACATATTTGGCAAATTATATTCGAATTTTATTTTCAATTTAACGTTGTCTTCATTATTGAAATAAATGAAAAATTGAATCAATGTGAGCAAAAGTCTATGTATGCGAAGTTAAATAATTGTCTGTAAATATGGTACTAATATATTTCTATGTAAAACACATTAAAACGATCTTACGATCGGTTGCTTGTTAGAAATTACACGAATTAATTAATTATTTCAAATTAAAGTCAAAAAATTAGTGACTGTTAAATTTTGCTTATACTGGAATACTGCTGTGTGATAATGTGACGAAGAAAATTGTAAGGGAGTTTGGCTGTATTAGTATAATTCGCTAGTACAATCTGTAAACAGTACATTCTGTTTATAAATACATATATAATGTAAATTGTGGCACAATCAGTCCAGTCGCCTTTTTTCATAATCATTTAGGCTAAGAATTTGTAAGAATTTGTTTATAAAAATTAAATTTTTTATATGTGCGGTTTTATTAAGAGGTCGTTATTGTAGAGAACAAATTTGATGGTTTTACTCAAAATAATGAAATTTGCTTTAAAATCCTAATAGTAGAATTTGATAAAATAAGATTTGACGCACATTTGAAAAGAAAAATTATTAAATTCAATTTTTGCTTGATTTAAAATTTTGTGAATTAATTGTAAATTCTGTTTAAACTCCATTAGGTAAATTTTAAATTACAGAAAAAATAAAACAGAGTTTGTACGATATTAATTTATTATTTTTCACAAGGAAGAAATAAAATACCAATAAAATTGGCAAATTTGACACATTAACAAAAAAATTTTAAAAATTTGCAATTATTAAGATATGCGATATTGAAACCCTTAAGAACAAGTATTAAAATGAACTTAAAAAAGAAACATTAAAAGGAACAGAAAATAGTCAAACTTGAGTGGAAAAAGTGCTTGAGGGGTATTTAAAGAGATTTTGGAGGAAATTAAAATAGTTTTGTACAAACTGAATCTACCAGATAAACTGACAGAAATTATCTCAAAATTTATTACAAATATCCCAGTAAAGGAAACATTTACTGGTGCGTGGGAAGCTAACCAATTCTTAAATGCTGTGGCCAGAGAGTGCGCGTGATAAGCGAGACGGGGCGAGAAGCGAGCACTATGCAAAGTAGATGCGACACAAGTGATTCTGCAACTACTGTTTATACTCCGTTTAAATTTCAATTATTCGTTGTAAAAATTTCGGTAGGTTTAACTAAAACGGTACTAAATTATTCAATTCCTTCCCGCAGCGATGCCTAATATTGTTTTTTTTTCAATTTCCAAAACATTAACTGACTTGGGGTTGACCTCTCTCTTATTTCAGATTATTCCTTAAATGCGAACGTAGAAAATTTAAATTATTTCTTATTAAAAATTATATTTGAAAATTTATATGTTTATTTTATTTACTATTTTTGTGTATTCAGCTTTTTATATTCAAATTAAATTTAATTAAAACAATTAATTATTTACACGTTTGAAAATTTTGAATTATTTTGAAAATTTCTTCATTTAGAAAATTTTGTAATCCTGCAATATCCACAAAATAGATACAAATTTTATAACCGAAAAGTTCGTTAGTTTCTATGCTATGTGTTCTTCATAATCTTTCCAATTAGAGACCGCGATGGCTATTTGACGTATTTAGAGAATTCCAAGGTAAACAATAGTATTTTTTTAAATTAGATTAGGCAGATCTAAACGTTTCATATATTTAAAAAAAAAAAATCCACAGAAAATGTTTGTACATCCTGCGGAGCACGGTTATTTCATGAAAGCTAACAAATTTTTTGAGCGATTTTTTTTTATTAAATGTAAGAAACGATTTAATCTAGTGAATCTAATTAAAAAATTTCCATTATTTGACTTTAAATTAACTAAATCCGACTATTGGCTATCGCGGTCTCGAACAATTGTCCCATGGAAAACGCAGCTAATATAAAAATAAATCTTTTGTTTTGTGGAACACAATTTATTTCCTTATAGTGAGATTATTTAATCGAAATGTAAAGAATAATTCCACTAAGCGGCAGCTAAATAAGGTAGCAAGAATTAATATCGTAAAACAATGTATTTTGATTCGGAAGAAATTGGAATTAAGGCCAGAAATTCGAATTTTAAGGTTCCTCGCTTTATTACGCGGTCAGAATCTGAGGTTCCGCGGTCGGATTCTTTTCTATTCAATTTTAAAGTCATAAGCGCATGAAAATTTAAGCGATCAAAACGTATGTAATGTTTGTTATTCCTAGATTATTACAGAAAAATTATGGAATTAAACTCAGAAACTAATTTTTTTTACGAGATAAATTTCACTTGTTCTGCGAAATAAAAACGCGGAAACTCCATACAAATTTTGCGGGTATAATTCCCGCGGCTTTATTTCGCGGAGCCCTTCACAATCAAGTAAATTAAAATAAAAATTTGGGGTGTGGTCATCACACGCCTTTCATTTACGAACAGAGAATTTTGAGAAATTTTATTTTTTTCTTAATTTTTGGAAACATTTTGTATTAAGTAGTTTTTTGTAAACCTTATACTTTTTAAGATATTTTCAAAACAAATTTTCTGGACCAAGGAAGTGGCCACTACTGGTTAGCTGATTTGGAGTAAAATTCACTGGGACCTCCCAATTTATCAAAAAAGCTTAAATCTGAAGTTTCAGTTCGATTGATTAAACCATATGGGCTGTAGAGAGGACACAGACAGACTGACAGACTGACAGCATGACAGCATGACAGCATGATAGACTGACAGACTGACAGACTGACTGACTGACAGACTGACAGACAGACAGACACCATTTCGAAACCCACTTTTTCGGACTCAGGGGACCTCAAAACAAATAAATCTCTAAAAATCTCAAGGTCCAAAATTTTCAAGATTACTATACTTTATTTTATAAGAGTGAAAAAGAAAGTAAAAAACTCTAATCCATACGAATCGTTCGTTTAGTAAAAGTTCTGCAAAATTATTTTTTGGAAATCGCACTCAACTCCCAAGGACCAATAACGGCTATTGCCAACAATGATGACAAAGGTTTCGCTAGCACATAGAATAGGTCCCTTAATTACCTAGTTAGAAAACACTTATCCATACGGATCGTTCGTTTAGTAAAAGTTCTGCAAAATTATTTTTTGGAAATCGCACTCAACCCCGAAGGGCCAATATCGGCCATTTCCAACAATGATGACAAAGGTTTGACTAGCACATAGAATAGGTCCCTCAAATGCCTATTTAGAAAACCCTAATCCATACGAATCGTTCGTTTAGTAAAAGTTTAGCACATGGAATAGGTCCCTTAATTACCTAGTTAAAAAACCCTAATCCATACGGATCGTTCGTTTAGTAAAAGCTCTGAAAAATTATTTTTTGGAAATCGCACTCAAATCCCAAGGGACAATATCAGCCATTGCCAACAATGATGACAAATGTTTGGCTAGCACATAGAATAGGTTCTTCAAATACCTAGTTAGAAAACCCTAATCCATAAGAATCGTTTGTTTAGTAAAAGTTTAGCACATGGAATTGGTCCCTTAATTACCTAGTTAGAAAACCCTAATCCATACGGATAATTCGTTTAGTAAAAGTTCTGCAAAATTATTTTTTGGAAATCGCACTCAACCCCGAAGGGCCAATATCGGCCATTTCCAACAATGATGACAAAGGTTTCGTTAGCACATGGAATAGGTCCCTTAATTACCTAGTTAGAGAACCCTAATCCATACGAATCGTTTGTTTAGTAAAAGTTCTACGAAATTATTTTTTGGAAATCGCACTCAACAATGATGACAAAGGTTTGGCTAGCACATAGAATAGGTTGCTCAATTACCTAGTTAGAAACCCCTAATCCATACGAATCGTTCGTTTAGTAAAAGTTCGGCAAAATTATTTTTTGGAAATCGCACTCAACTCCCAAGGGCCAATATCGGTTATTACCAACAATGATGACAAAGGTTTGGCTAGCACATAGAATAGGTTGCTCAATTACCTAGTTAGAAAACCCTAATCCATACGGATCGTTCGTTTAATAAAAGTTCTACGAAATTATTCTTTGGAAATCGCACCCAACAATGATGAAAAGGTTTCGCTAGCACATGGAATAGGTCCCTTAATTACCTAGTTAGAAAACCCTAATCCATACGAATCGTTCGTTTAGTAAAAGTTTAGCACTTGGAATAGGTCCCTA
Organism: Tipula vernalis; assembly: GCA_958295665.1. Lineage (NCBI taxonomy): Eukaryota > Metazoa > Arthropoda > Insecta > Diptera > Tipulidae > Tipula > Tipula vernalis. Next base: position 42,226,350 of record OY282558.1, on the reverse strand, counting down.
ATTTACCTAGTTAAAAAACCCTAATCCATACGAATCGTTTGTTTAGTAAAAGTTCTGCAAAATTATTTTTTTGGAAATCGCACTCAACTCCCAAGGGCCAATATCGGTTATTGCCAACAATGATGACAAAGGTTTGGCTAGCACATACAATAGGTTGCTCAATTACCTAGTTAGAAAACCCTAATCCATACGGATCGTTCGTTTAATAAAAGTTCTACGAAATTATTCTTTGGAAATCGCACTCAACAATGATGATAAAGATTTCGCTAGCACATGGAATAGGTCTCTTAATTACCTAGTTAAAATTGGGGTGTGGTCAACACACGCCTTTGTTTTACGAACACAGAATTTTGAGAAATTTTATTTTGTTCTTAATTTTTTTTTTTAATTTTTAAATTTTTAAATTTTTTTTTTAATTTTTTTTTTTATTTTTATTTGTTTTTAATTTTTGGAAACATTTTGTTAAAAGTTGTTTTTTGTAAACCTTATACTTTTTAAGATATTTGCAAAACAAATTTTCTGGACCAAGGGAGTGGCCACTTCCGGTTAACCGATTTGGAGTAAAATTCACTGGAACCTCCCAATTTATCAAAAAAGCTTAAATCTGAAGTTTCAGTTCGACTGATTAAACCTAATGGGCTGTAGAGAGGACACAGACAGACTGACAGACTGACAGGCAGACAGGCAGACACCATTATATGTGAATATATTATATTATATTATTATATATGAAAATTAAAAATGATTAAATTTAAAATTTTTATAAAATTTGAATTTGAATATTAATTTTTTACAAAAATTAGATGGAACCAATATTGCTTTGAACCAAAATGAGTTAAGGCGTTGCCCCATGCACAAACGGCAAACCTGGATTTGTAACCGTCAAATCCATTTTTTGACAAAAAGAGAAAACTTACAACATAATAATTTTTAGAAAAAATGTTTGAATTGATTATAACTATTAAATTCATGGAAATTTTTAATAAAATTAATATAATTTCATTCAAAAATACCTAATGATGTATTTTACCGGCCGTCAAAATTTTGAATGGTATAATTTGTGTCGGCTAAAGAATGTATTTTTGCTGTTTTACGAACCCATCATTTCTCACCAGATTTTTGTATCGGCTTTGATTTTGAGTTTCAGTGTCAAATAAATGGCATTTTCCTTTATATTTTGTGCTGTAGTAACAATAATAATAATTTAAAATGAATACGGTAAGAACATTATATTTGTATACATAATTTTACTAAACTTTTGTTTATATAAATTGTTTGGGTGGTGACGTCATTTTGCAGTCCGACAATTCTATTGAATGTGGCGATGTAAACCGATAATCCAACCGAATTGTCCGGTTTCTCATTTGTATGTGGCTTTAGGGTAATTTTTTGGATAACGATTGGCCAAAGCAACAGCAAAAATTAACCAAATTTTGGTCTAATTTTTTTTTTGCTAATTTGACTTTTGTAGGTACTAAAACTAAAAATTTGGTTAAAATTAAAGCTAAACCAGTTTTTCGTATATCCAACAAGGTTGCGTTGTATTTTTTTTTTTTTATGAAAACAACTACATATAACAATTACTATTGCTGTACTTACTTAATATTTTATTTAATTTTAGTTAAAGAATTAAAGAAAATTGAATTGCATTTTATCTTTTTTGTTTTGGTTTTTTAAAACATCAAATTTTATAATTTCCAAATACTAAATACTGTACTAGGCTGATATAGGTACACCTATAGGTAACTCGCTAGCAATGACATACGCAATGATTAGAGGTTCGAGCCCGTAAAATCAATTACTTAAATTTTGGGTTTCGTAAGGCTGAAGGATAGAATTCATGGTAGAACGTTTCAATAAAACTAAAAACATAAACAAAACAGACGTTTCACTTTCTGGTGCAAGTGTGTGAAGTTATTCAGGATTCCACCCCCAGGAAAAATAAAAATGTACATCAGGTAATACTATTTCCATGCTATCCCACTTTTTTTTTTTAGGGATTCGAATTAGAAAGAAGTCGTACATTGAGATTTGCACTTTAGGCTCATAAGTGTAAAGGATATTTTAATTAAAGGCACTTAGGAACATTGAATGCCTGTAAACGTCTCTTATGATTTCGACTAGACATGATGATTTAAATACCAGCCATATGTTGAGATTTGCGCCAGGGCCCCTTATGTAAAATCCGGCCAAAAATGAATATTAGTAAATTTGATATTTTAATTAATGGCACTTAGGAAAAATGTGCTCTAGGAAATTTAAAAAGTCTTAAACTATTTTAATTATTATTTGAAACAAATAAGTGAAAAGTTACCCTGTAATACTTCCACACCTATTATAAATTTAGAACGGCTTCTAATCGAAAGATTTTGCAAAATGAAAATAATAAAACTTCTTATTAATTTAGCTTGTGGTTCGGTGTGAGTAGGATGGTTTTATTAATTGGTCGCTTTGAATATAAGATTAGTTAGTGTTAAATTGTCGTTAAGTAGAAACAAATTCCAGAAATATTTCTCGTTCAACTCGTAAATTGAAAGGTAAGGGCACAAATGCTTTAGCACAAATTCAACCCGATCAGATAGTTTTAGAAAAACCGAGATCCTTTTTTTATTTGAATAAGAAATTAGAAAGTATCAGGTTGTCGAATTTAGGTATCGAATTTAATGTCACATTGTTACAATTTACGCATAGTTAAGGTTGGTTGCTGCAAAGCATAGAGAAGCACAGAGAACATACTGCTTGTAGCCAGAAATAACTTTATAAGGCTTTCACCAACTTTATTTTACTGATGCTTTGTTTGTCTATATGTATCATTTGTAGTATAACATATTGGTAAGGGGGTAAAACGTATCGTAAATAGATTTTAGGAAGCAATGTCTGAAATAACCGCTCAATTAGTGAATGGTATACATATAGAAACTGCTGCTTTTAGTGTAAAATACTTCATACAATAGTAGTGTCCTGTGTCGTTGTAAACCTAGCATAATAAATAATTATTTTGGCTTTGTTTTACTTTGTTTTAAGTAGACATAATATGAAAAACAATGAATTATGTTTTTTGCTTTGTTTACACCTAATCAAATTTATCATCTCATTTTATCACTGAACTGGAATCGCGCCCCAGTTCCTTTCCAATTTTACTTATGAATTTAAACTGTACGTGGTACAATCTTAAATCACAAAGACTAATTTTGAAAAGTATTTACATTAAATTGTTTCAAAATTAATTAATCGTCCAGGAAGTTTTCAAAATGTGTCCACACGTGCGGGGCATTCGAATGCCCGTAGAAAGTGTTTGCAAATTTTAATTCTAGGTTATACATGTAAATTCTTACCTCTACTTACCTGTAAACTTGTCTTAATATTCGTGTTTGTCATAATCCTTCTCAAAAAGAGTGGAAAGCTGAAAATATGTCATGAAATATTTGGAATGGGCGATTCATTTGAAATAATATTTAATACAAAAGTATTATTTTGAAACCAAATAAATTCGAAAGTGCAACTCTGAAGAAAAACAAATAGCGGCAGTTTCATATTTAAACTCAAGGGAATAAAGTTGGGCATCTTGCTTTGAAAAGTTGAAAGAGATAAGGGGGGTGGCTTCCTTGATATTCTTAAAATGAGCCAGAATAATACATTCAGACAATGATCGAATCATTGTAATCATTGTATGTCCAATGTAACAATACTTTTCGAAAGTAGAGTTCGATCCAATTTCTTCTAGAAAATTAGACGTATCAAACTTAGCTCGTAAAGTGCAAATAATTTCTATATTTTGAGAACTAGACTTTAATAAACTTAACTCTTCTAAACATTTTCCACAGATCTCCTCTCCCTAAATGTTTTTGGGAAAAAATAACAAAAAACTTATAAAACTTAAATCTTGATGGGAAAAGTAGTCTTCCGTATTGATATCTTTAAGCAAGAGAAAAAAATAACAATATCTTGAACATTTAAACTGTAGGTTGATTTGATAATCAACTATCCGTGAATTAATTTGATGATTTTGTATTTTTTTTGTTTTCTTTTATTTTTATTGTTTTATACATAAAATAATAAGATGGGAAACCTTTTTTTCAATTTTCCCAAAAAATAAAATAAAAAGTAAAGTGTATTGGTATATAGATAAATTAAATTGATTTTTTGGAAAATTATTATATTTTCCTTTTATTGTTTTGCGCGTTTTCTTTACACCAACAACACTAGAGCCAACATAAGAAAAGGTTTGTTTGTAGTTAATTAATCAGAAGAAAGGAAAAAAAAGTCAAAGACAATTATATACAAAAGAAAATTAAATAAAAAAAAAAAAAAAAAGTTGCGGAATATTTAAAACAAAAATGCTGTTTGTATTGTTGTTGTCTTGAGTTTGATATTTTTTCCACCTTGCTTGCGCGATTATAAATTCAATCCACCTTCGTCGTTTTCGTTCTTCTTGTGTTCTTTTATACTTATATTTTACTTGAGTGTACATATATATGATATACACAAAATGAATGAAGTAAAATATATAAGAATTAAATTGGTGAGATAAAGCTTAAACGGGATGAAATTGATGGGAGTATGAAGAATTTTTATTTTTTTATTTTAGAAGATTACAAGATTTTGAGACAGAGATGAAAATGTAAAAGTTTAAATGAAAGAAAATGGCAATATTTTTAATTTTTCGAGATTATGAAACTTTTATATATCATTGGGGCATGAATAATAACACTATCTCGGTGTAACGTACATACATACATACATATATGATGTTATGTTTTTATGCTTAAGCATCATTTCAACTGAAACACAACAGAAACAAAATGTAAAAAAAAAAACAAGCAATTTATGTTTATCTCTAAAGCTACCTTTAGTAGTAAGATTATTATTCCATATACGAATATATTATGACATACTCGGTACAACAAAAACACAAAAACACTAAAAAATTAAGACATAAATAATCAATACTTATGTGTAAGACTCTAAAGAATTTAGCTTAAACTACATAGCGATTATACGTTTAAAATAACATGAAGCATAATTTTTAAACTGTCAAATGTCTGTGTCGTTGCCTAAATACAGACAAGCACAGCACAACTAACCCATCAACCGAACTTTGATCACATATATTGATTTATTGGCGTCCCAACTATACTACACATTTCTATATAGTACACATCCTTAAATGAAATTTACATAACTTATGACTATCGATACCGTATATCCATATGAAGTATACATACATATACTATATAGAAAAAGGACTTCAAATCTAAAATCAACACAAAAATTCCTTTCCAGTTTTTTTATTTTTATTCTTTCGTTTTGAAAAAAAGGGAATTTTATGTTAATACGTAAGAATTATAGAAATTCGTTCCTTTCCTCAAAGAAAGTTATGTCTTTGGTATTTCTGTAATTTTTTTCTATTCTCTTTTTTTAACGAAATGAAGTCCTTGATGAATGTAATTTTATGTTGTTGTTTTTTTTTGTACATACATATGTATATTGTGTATATAATGTGACAGGCTTTCTTTTCAATTTCTTATAATATGTTTGTATGAATTGTATATAGTATGTGTTTATTTTCGATATATTTTATGACGATGTGGGAAATGTAATTTTATTTTTTCGAAAATAACAAAAAGAATGTCTTGATTTGATTTAATGGTTTTTTTGTGTTATATTTCCTTTTATATACAATTTTAGATGGTTTGAAGGAAAGTTGATTTATATGAATTGAAATCATATCCAACCAACCACCAAACACACATATTATATACAGAGCTTGTAGAGTGAATTTTGTGAATTAGAAAATTAGAAACAAAATAGACGATCGAATAGAACACAAAAACAAAAAACAAAATTGTATTGTTTGATGGTTCGATGGTGATTTTTCGATATTGGAAAAAATGTATAAATCAATCTAATGTGAATGTAGATAACACAATATTATAGCCGACAAGAGAAACTTATCGATTTTATAGTATATTTTTTAATCAAATTTATGATGAAATTTACCAAATGTCTTTTTTTTTTTTTTTTTTTTTGTTTGTTGGTTGTCGGTTGGTTCTCAAAATATCCTCGATATATAGCCACTTTGTGTGTGTGTTACATATAATAAGAGATGACATAAAATATGAATTATATCAAAAATGTTATAAATATAGAAAATGGGGTTGATCTATTGCTTTATGTTTATAATATGGACGAAAATTGAAAATGGACGCAAATATGTTTTGGTTTGTGGATAGAACGAAATAAAAATAATCATAAAATAGTTTTAATAGACTATTTAATATAATTTATCTCTTTATTTATAGCTTTTTAACTAGCTTGACCACTTAATACATTTGATTTAATTACATATTAGGATTCAAAAATAAATAAAACGCTTTTCAGTACACAATCTTTTCACTACTTTTCTTTGAACCAATTTGAAAATAAATAATGTAATTCACGGACGAGCCCAGAGTCACAGAAGTTTATCTAATCTTTTTGTTAGACTTCTAAACATTGAAAATATTAAGTTAATAAAAATTATCAATATAAAAGTAAAAGTAGAGCGCCTCTCGAGGAAAAAATTAAAAATGAGGCCACTGCACATGTAGCTCAGGCGAAACTTACCAGAACCATTCATATTGATCTTCTGAACCTCTATTTTTTATCTGGCCAATGCTTCCTCTATTTCCGAGCAATACTAGCGACATAAGGTAGCATATCGTTGTGGTGACAGCAAACTGTGGTATGTCATTTTATTGAAACTTTACAGTATGAACAAAAAACTAAATATATGCAAAAATATTATTAAAATTTCTAACATTTTAATTAAAACCATTATTATAAATAGACTCAATTTATACCAAATAAATCAACAAGTGCCGTGCACGATGCTTAATCAGAAAATTTGACATACAACCTATGGCTACTTCAGTACTTACTATTTACTATGACATAGGTCGAAATGCAACTAAGCACACAAATAGAAAATAGCTAATTAATTTTAATTCATTTATTTTTTTTTTTTCAATTGAATTCATTTATTTTATTCATTTTAAATGTAACGCATTTATTTGTATGTTAATGAATCATAAAAAGAATGATAATCCTTTGGAATTAGGTTTTTAAGTTTTTGTAAATGCCCAAATTTTGTAGCCTCAATAGCACCAAGGCCCCGAGTAAAGGCTGAGATGGCGTAAGCCCAAGGCATCTATTCGTTTAGGACGCGCGGGCAAAGGCATCCAGTCTTCTTCAAAATCAATTTTGTAATTAATTACGCCTTCTGAAGTATACTGGTAAGCAACAACATCATTGACGCAGGGATCACCAACTTTGTTTCCAGGTCGAATGCTTTTGTAAAATATTGGTTCAAATTTAAAAAAATCAGTATGTTGATAATAAACGGTTTCATATGGTCAGGGATTCTGCCTGGCGGATTGTATGATAGGCAAATAATCTGCTGGAACAAACAACTCTCGTCTCTTACCTAGCTTTTTCTCGATCGTGGCATGAATTGAATCTACTTTCATTTGCGTATGACCCACCGCTAAGTATTTCTGTTCAATTAAAAGGTTATTTCTAATACTTAGTTCTAGAAGAGCATTAGACAATTTAACGTTTCTATTAGCCACATCCATCGCTCCAAATTATCAGATGATAAGGTTTTTGCTTTCTATTTCCTTTTGCAAGTAATTTGTGGCGATCGACGCAAACACGTCACTTTCAAGTCCTCCACTTGCTTCGTGCCATACAAAGCACATGACATCTTTACTGCACAAATTGTAGTATGTAAAATTGTGTACCTTCAATTTTGTTTTGTAGTAATTTGCAGCGGCATTTAGCCGAGGAGATAGTAGAACAGCTTGCAAATCGACCGTATATGTTTGCATACTTGGGCAATCTGTAGATAGGGTTTTGTCCTTTTCTTTTTCTGACCGTGCTTTATTTTTCTTCGCAATGTGTTTTTGACAAAGTTTCTTCATCAAGGTTACCGTTTTTATACATAGTGCACTGGTCTTTTTTAGGAGAGTAAATATCTATATTTAACTTTTTCACCACATTAAGGAAAGTTTTCCATGATGCTGATTGGATGCTTTCATTTCGGCACTTTTCCAAGTAATGTCTGTGCATTTCCCTTAAACTATTCCAAGTAGGTTCTAGATAAAGTTTACTAGATGATGATCTACAATAGTGGCTTTCAACCTTTGGCAACGAATTCAAAAATCTTTCGCTATTTGACGTACTACTGGCTTCGATTTCTAGGGGTCTTGAAGGGCTAGTACGAGATTCACCATCTAATACCCATGAACGGACAGTTTTTTCACCGATCCCAAACGTACTTAAAAACATTTGTTTACAAACGCGTTTTTTTGCTTTATTATTTATACCTTCGTGCACATTCAAGTAAAATTTAAATCCAATTTTCTTCCTCGAGCTTTGGGAATCCGAATCATTTCTCCTATGTTGTGGACGCTCTTGAAACACACATCCTGCGACATAAACTTTTTTGGCTTCCCACGATGCTAATTTCCAAAAAGCTGCAAAAATTGATTTGCGATCCTCCTCGCTTATCGTAGAGCATTCAAAATTTTGTTTTGGACCACCTTTTGATGTGCGTCTTACATGCCCGTTACATCTTGTTTGAAGAGATTTCTCCTCCTTTCGTTCTGTTTGTTCATATTTTCCAAACACGTTTTTCTTAAAACCGGTGTATCTTTTTCCCTTAAGTCGCAATTGCGCATTCTTTTGTCGCTTCCATTGAGTTTGGTCAGCTTGGCCTTTACGCTTTCTTGCAACGGTTCGATCCTCTCCATTTGATGAAAATACTAATTTACTTAATAATTAGTTGTGATTGTGGAGTAACGCCTCCATTAGCGCGGGCTAGCTGCATTAAGAGATAGCCTCTACTTCCCTCAAACATTCTCAGTCTACCATTAATCTCTAGTTCTTACCTGTGAACGAGGAAATTATCTTTATGGATTACTAATGCAATAAGTCATATGTCGATAAAAATGATTAATAGGTGAATATTGCAAAAGATCTTATGTCAAGAATCACTGTAATTTAGTAGCGTAATTTCTTAAAAAGACGCCTGAAAAAAGTTCACTTTATTTTTGATATCATAATAATGTAGTAGACAGAATTTAAACTACTCTATAAAAAAAAAAAAAAAATAAGAAATATATAAAAAAGTTAGGTTAGGTTAGGGGACTGATTGTCGAAAAATGTTAGGCATAATCTTTTAATGAAGCAAAATAATTTTATTTACGGTTTAAATTTATAGATACTAATGTAATTAATACTTACGTTAAATTTTATAATAAATTTGCACAGATTTACTTAGAATTACACCAAATTGCACTAAATTACACGCGAATGCGCCGACACGTTCTATCGCAGTTTGACATAAGACTTATTGCGTTAATCAAAATAATCATTCGTTTATTCGTCAAATTGCAACTGCGCACTATTGCCTTTTTCTGATTTGCTGAACGACATGAGATCAATTGTAGCTTGTAGTAAGTGATATTTTGGTTACAATGATACAATAAAAAGGAAATTGAATATTTGGTGACATAAGACTTTTTGCAGCCACCACGACGATATTTCGAACAACTAAAGCACGAAAAATTGAAGCTGAAGATATACTAGGTCGGCTTCAAAAATATAAGTTAATTACATGAACGTATGCAAAAACTGTTCGAATTCGTATTGCGAAATAAGTGAAATTGGGTAAGCGAATCATGCTTACACGAATTTATACAAGAACTAAACGAATTCGTATTGAAAAATACAAATAATACGAATTCGTACATTTTTTGTTCGCATTCGTATTCAGAAATAGAGGCCCAGTTTATCTTTACTAATCATTGCCTCATTGAAATACTTTTTTTTAGCCGTATTAATTTGTTCGATTGAACGAGCTGGTGGTATTCAAAAATTATCCCTGCTAGGTTTCCTTAAATGTGATACGGATTATTTATTTTCTTCGCAGTTTGAGTTAGTTGTACCTTCTAAGTTTCCTGTTAGAATCGATTTCAAAATCATCAATTTGTTGGTTGTTTTCATCAATTTTGTTGGTTGTTTCCAGTATATCATCATTGAATTCAATGATGTTTAACCCCGGTTGTTCTTCTTTGGTAGATTCTAGCTTCTCTAATGAGTTCTTAATAAACGTTACATCTCTGCTTGTGTATAAATAAGATTTGTAAATGTAACAAGTACTCTGTAGGATTTTGCACTATTGTCATAACCAACAAATGTCATTTGAATTACCTATATTTTTGCCTATATAAATATATCTTGCCTCCAAATATTGTAAGATGATGGATATTTAATTTCTTTCTTTCCCATAATCCAAATGGTGTAGTTGAAACTCAGTATTTGCAAAACTGTTTGAGAAATTGATGAAATCCCGTATCGTGTCTTATTTGGAAAATTTAAACTTTTTGAGTAGCTGTAAATATGGGTATAAGTACTGAAGCAGCGCTTTTGGCGTTTCTGTCCTCGATATATGATTCATTAAATAATGGTAAATTCGTGGGTGTATTTTTTCTTGACATATCCAAGGCTTTCGATACCGTAAATCATGCTCTCTTATTAAACAAATTATGGCGTATCGAATTTAGAGGATTTATTTATAATTGGCTAAAGTCGTACCTTCAAAACAGATTTCAGAAAGTAATTATAGGCGATTATGCAAGTGATCTAAATGAAATTGTTTCAGGGGTCCCACAGGGATCAATTCTGGATCCTCTGCTTTTTTTAATTTATGTTCATTTTTTGATTTAAAGCTAAATGGTAATGTTGTGGTTTTTGCTGATGACTTTGCATTGACTTATTCAGCAGATAGCTTAGATGAACTGGAGAACAAAATGAATTCCGATTTAGTTGAATCGCGTACTTGGTTTTCAAATCATCAAATGCGTTTAAGTGAGAAATCTAAAGGTATGATATTTAACATAGGGTCAAGATCAATAAGAGATTTGAAAGTTTTCTATCATGATGGGCAGTGTACTAATGCAGGACATTCTGATAAATGTCTCAAATTTCAATTTGTACAGGAATTTAAATATTTAGGAATAACAATTGATAGTAAGTTAAATTTTAAATCACACATAAAAAATGTTACGAAGTACCTTAATCTTGCTTTAAGAAAGCTGTACTTACTGCGATCGATATGCCCGCTAGATGTAATGCATAAAGTGTATTATGGGATTTTTCATTCAAAGATTGAGTTTGGCCTTGTTTCATATGGTGGTATACCTACGTTACTAATATTAAACCTTTAATAACAGCCCAGAAATTTGCAATTCGAATTATTTCTGTTCATTGTTCGCCGTTCTTCCAGAGGAGTCATGTCTTGCCTCTTCGGTATTTATATGTTTACAAGGTTTTAAAACTTTTTTTTGCGTAGTGGACACAAAGTGGTACAACACCATTTGTATAACTTGCGTAATAAAAATTTTTATACTATCCCATTCATGCGTAAGGAATATTTTAGACACTTTTTATTTCGAGAGCTCCACTATTCTTTAAAAAACTACCGAAAATAATTCAGAATGAACAATCTATCAAAGGTTTTGGTGTTTCATTAAAGGAATGACTTATTCGGCAGGATGATATTGAATAGTTGTTTCATGTGTGTCAATGAGTGTTTTTTTAGGGCGGTTAATAAAAAAATTAAGAATAAATAAAAATTAAGTAAATTAAAATAATAAATTTAATATAATCTAATTAACTTATGTAATATGGTACATTTTTTGTTGTTGTTTCTTCAGCTTCATTATTATTTTTTAAGTTTTATTTAGATTTGATGGTGCGTCATTATAGACTTTTGTGTCTCAGAATCACCTACCTACATTCAACACAACGCACTTATGATATTTATTATATGATATTTGTTATATTATTATTTTATATATTATATTTTTTTTTGGATTTGTTGTTGTTGAATAAAGCGTTTATTTAAAAAAAAAAAAAATTTAATGATAATCGGTTCTCCAAGTAATTTGCTGTCATAAGCGTTTCACCCCAAAACGTATTATCCATTTTGGCATCCAATAACATATATCGAGCAGCTTCCACAATTTATTAATTTTTCGTTTCAGCGACCCCAAAAGCATTGCTTATTTACATTTATTTTCTCTCCGCCTCTATCAGATCTATTGATCTTGCGTGTGTTCATGAACTTGGTTTTCACGGTAACAAATTGTTTTACAACAAGTGTATTTTGTTGACAAAATTACAGCAACAATTGCATTGGTTGTGCGGCTTGAGTTTTTAGTGCATCTCTCATTAAAATTTGACACATCTAAAATACGTGAAAGATATTTGGCTTTTATTTAAAGATAAGTGTTAAAAGCAATTTTCACAAATAAATAACTTGCAGGAAATGAAAGGAAGGATATTCCTTTGTTAGTAAAAACTAAAAACCAAAAACAAACTGCGTGTGTTTTGATCATTCCAGTTTTAAATTTGTATTAGGCTGATGTTGATGCATCAAACAATAAACAATTTTGAACAGGCCAACATTTAAGGGAAACAAGTAATTTTTGGTTAGAACCTGTTCAGACAAAAATGTTATAAGCTACAATCAAAATATATCCTTGTGAAAACTATATGGCAATTAAAAGTTATCACAAATGCTTATTAACTCAAACAATCAGTTTCAAAAATTTAATTTGTCCACGACTAACGTATAATATACTCATTATACGTTCGTTTGTCCACGACTAACGTATAATATACTCATTATATATTTGTTTCTTCAATTATAATAATATCTATTATTCACTACTAGTATATCTAGTATTCTCTTCTTCCATTATTCACTACTACCAAGTAAAAATTTCAGTTTTCAAATTTTATCTAGTAGATAGTCTCTTGCCATTTAGTCAAAAAGTCGATGGAAATTATTTCAGGATTATTTAAAGGATTTGATTATAAAATACAATATTTTTATAGGTCGTGGACAAAGTATCTTATTCTACGATATAATGGCATAAAATGGCTGTTATTCACTCAGATGATTTAGGACACTCGCCTATCGGCCCGTGTCGGTAAACTTCATCATCGTGAATAACAGCTATCATTATATGCTCGCTGAATAATATACTATTAAAGCTTTGCTCATAACAACAAATTCACTTGTCAAATTGTTAACGTATACGTAAATTCTTTTATTTGTAGTATCTTGCCCAAATCAAATACACACAACCGATTCGCAATATCAAGCAAAATTATAAATATTAAAGCAAATTTATGCTTGAAACCCCTAAAACAAACATCGATAAATTTTCACAAATAAAAATCCTAATTATAGAGGTACCCACATTTCTTTTCGGACCGATTCTAATTCCCACCACACCGTTTATTTTATAAAGGTATACAAAGTATATGGATGCATGTATGTGTGTTCTTTATAAATTCTTATTCGAAAAATCAATTCAAACACATTTCAGCTTGACACTGTGTACAAAAAAATTTTCCTCATAATACAACAAACACAAAAAATTTATTCAATGGAGGATGAAAAATACAAAATAAAATAAATACATTGAAGAATAAGAGATCGATGGAATTCATTTTTCTTTTATTTTTTTTCATTTCGGTGGAAAAGCAAAAAAAAAATAAAATGGCAAAATTAGAAGGGTGGATTTTCATTTTTGAAAACAATTCAAAAAAGTAAAGTTTGAGTTGAAAAAATTGAAGTGAATTTGAAAAGCAACAACATGAGGAAAAAAAGGAAAATTTAAATATTTTGAGTTTTTCTTTTCGTTTCGTTTAAATAAGTGGAATTAAAAAAATGGATGGTATATAGAATGAAAAACCGAAATAAAATTAAGGAGATGAGGTGGAAGATAAATTTTTCGTTTTTTTTTTTGTAAAATGAAAATGATATAAATGAAGAAGATTCATTTTTTGTTCTTTTTTAAATATTGAATCAAAAAATTAACAAAAACGAGCAAAAAATATCTAGAATCTACACACACAGATAGGAGACGTCATTGGCTGATTTTCTTCTCGAATGCTCGAGATATTGTACGGCTATATTTTCTATTTATTATTATCATTATTAAGTACGTATATCTATGTATGTATATATACAAGAATGATGAAACAAAGATGGACGTTTGATATAAGATTAGATTATAAAATTTAAGAAAAACAATGAATTTTTCTATATCTTTTATTCCATTTATATTTGAAGGGTGAAATGAAATGATGGAAAAAAAAAATCTTCTCGTATATTTTTATTCTTGATGAGATTTTCTTTTTGTCTTATTTTCCATTTTCTTTTATTTTTTATTTTTTTGTTTTTTCTTCTAAATAATAATCATAAAAAAGAATAAGAAAATATTCGTTTTCTTTATATTTCGGTATTTTTTGTGTGTACAGCAGCTATGTATATATTATGTGTACAGCACAGTAGATGGATGAAAATGATGGGCCACGTGACTAGAATTTAGTTTTTCTTTATTTTTTCGTTCTTTAAATTATAAAAGATTGAATCAAAATCATATCATTGTTGATAAACGCAAACAAAAAGAAAAGAAAACAACTTATGGAGGAATTGAAGATGATTTTCTTATTTTGATTGGATGATGAGTTTTTTCCTCTCCCCATTTATTCGCAAAACAAAAAATTATAAAACTCATTACATATTCTAATCGTGTATCTCAACTAAATAATTCACCTAACTATTTGGAAAGACATCGCGCATACGAATACCATCCCACTAATCATATAATAAATAACCCTAAAAATATTCCATGTTGCATACAAGTTGCATCGTGCTGCACGCTATAATTGTAGCTCTTTGTAAAATATAAGCCCAAATTTCGCATGTCCCGTTATACGATTTAAATTCAAGGCCAAATAATAAAAAACAAATGAAATTACAATGAAACGGCAAATTTTTTTCACGTCTATTATTGTTATTGCTACTTTTGCGTCCTTTTAAATAGGACACAACAGAGCGCACACAAAAAAAAATGGAAATAAAATAAAAATTTATCCCAATAGAGGGTAAAACCGAACAGAATCATAAAACAATATGTGGGTGAAAGTTGAAAACAGCAACCAAACAAGGAAAAAATGTTAACAAGGAGAATTTTTTTATGCTGTGTTCCTAATAGAGTTCATAAGGAAACTGAGAAATAATATAAAAACCTGTCTCAAGGACATATTTTGTTGTTGTGTATTTTTTCTACATGATTTTACACAAAAAAAAAATTATTTCGATATACGTAGTATGTAAGTAATAGCACGTAATACAAATGTAACAAGCAGAGAAGAAATTATGTAAGAAAATCATAAAGAAATGATCATGTATGTGGAGATCAAGTTTGATCATATAGAATAAATATTTGTGAGGTTTTACATTTTTTTCGTCTTCTGATTCCTGTTTGGTGTATAAATTTTTTTTTTTTTTTTTAAGAACGCAACGCGGTAATATGATCTAGCATTAAACAGTAGTTGTTTGACTACTATACATGGCCGCGTCAATGAAATTTTGTTTTTTGTAATATTTTTGTTGTTAAATTTTATGATAAAATCATTTAACCTCGCGCGCATTTATTGGTTTTGCATTTTATTATTATTGAGGTGCGAAAGATATTGTGAATATATTTTAAAAGGTTTTAAGTGTAACATGTCACACTTACGTAAAAAAACACTATCGTAAGAAACATTTTTAATATATTCGATTTCAGATCGTAGTCATTCGTGTAGTTACTTTATTAATACAAATGCGACCCCACGCACCGCAAGATCTATTTTTATTGCAAGTGAAATAAATTGTTTGCACTAACGTCTCAACTAGGATCAATATGCTTGAAATTAATTGAGATATTGCTGTATTATTATTTCCCGTGTTTTATTGATCCAATTGTTGACAAAACATCAATTTTTAACAAGACTTTGCCAAAGGGGTTTTGCCCTCGTTAATTCTCCAAAATATTTGTAACTTAAATATTTTACTGCTACTGCAGATTTCTACAACAATATAAAATGTTCAAGCCGTTGTTATATATTTTTGTAAAGAAAGTGGCATGAATGAATAAGAATGAGCAAGGACGATTTTTGAAGGAAGGCCAAAATATTACTGATGGTGTTAAGTGTCTGGAATTTTCTTGTCGTGGATCGAACTATTTGGAGAAGCATCGTTGAGGACAGATCCCTTCATGACGTATAGCGCCAGCGGAGGGAAGGTTGGAAGCTTGTTACTTTGTATTTTTCGGGCGATTCATAATTTACATTCATTTGTTCTAGGAAATAATGGCGACTGGCCTGAAACTCAAAGCATTAGATCTGAAATTTTATTGTGTATATTTACGTTTCGCCGTTGCGGTACCTTAAACTTAATTGGTTCAACCAAATTTAACGAATGTACAGAACATGGATCAAAAAACTTCGGAAGTCGCTAACATTTAGATTTTGGAGTTGCGCACCTTTATGTCAACCAGTCATAATTGCCCATTTTCATATAGCATCTCATTAAAGTCGATATTAACTGCAGTTAGCTTCTCATCTTAAAGGGCACTCTTATATTTGTCGAATTGGTGCCCTTATTGGTAAACGGAGTGCATCGCCAAAATTGAAAATTTAAGCTTAGGAATGAATCGCCATCTCCTTAAGGCGGCCATGCAAAAGCAAGTTGAATATTTATACAAGGTAATATTTATATGAATAATCTAACATTCTTAGAGAGTCTGGAATTCAAAGCGGGTAAACTGCAGTTAAGCGTAAATTAACTTGTGAAATAGCTTTTAACATTTTAAATTGCTTTATTATTGTACCACCTAACCGGGCTTTTTAAAGGTGAGAAGAAGTAACAATAGCTTGGGGTTCTTTAGAATAAAAATCGCCTGTTTTAATTTTAACATAAAGATAACTTTTTGATATTAATTAAGAGATACAATGTTACTCGTGGCTTTTTTCAAGAACCCGACTCAATTTATCTAATTTAGTAATTTTCCGTTATATTTTCACATAAATAATGATTTTAGTTTTTAAAGTGTAAAATTTAATACCTCTCTGCATTGGGGCTCAAAATAATCGCCTCTTATGAGCCCGCCGTCCGCTCTACTGATTTGGGAGCTAATAAAGAACTATAATTAGGCGAAGTTGATGAAGACTCATATGAGCATTATTATGTAGGGGAAATAGGGGTTGGTTGTAACAGGGGCAAGTAGTAACAATCATAAAAAAAAATAATCTGATAGAGATATAAAAACGTGCGGAAGAGATAAATGATCATAGTGAAACAAAGTATTGCATTATTCAATTCAGTTGTGTGTGAACCACCGTTTAACGCATTAATATATAGAGCTGTCAAAACCGTCATGTAAGTAACTTTTTTTTTAATATTTTTGGTTTTTTGTTATTCACATTATAGTTACAATAAAAAGAGGCATATATAAAAAATCGTGCATATTTCGCCTATCGTTAAATAGTTTTTGATATCGTAAGCATTTCGAGTTTTTTGTTATTGCATCTCGAATGTTCGAATTTGGTGTAGGGGATAAAAGTAACATGTGTACAAGGTAGGTTGTAACATATTACAACCTACCCTTCACACATAAATAATTAAACGACGTATTATTCTGTGTATTTACTTTTTAGAATGCGAACATAGAAACGGAAAACCGAACGTGGAAAAAACTCGAAAGACACCTTCGAAAGACCTGCTATCTTCTTACAAGAAGACAAGAGTGGTATTGGGGGCGATTAACTCAAACCCAATACACACTCTGTGGTCTGAAATGGGTGATTCACCTCTTGATTACAAGAGAGAGTGGATCACAATGAGAGAGTCGGTGAGAATGATAACTAAGAAAAATGAGTTTTGGAATGAAATGATAGTAAGATTACAAAGTAGGGCGGTGTACAAACCGACATATAGAACTAGCATTGCACTTGAAAATTTGAACATGTTTCTGAGTATAGGCAATGCTGGTCCGCAACCCGTCCCTAATAATCTTACTGTATGTCTGAATATGGAGGAATATAATAAGGGAATGAATGAAGTTATCGCCAAAATTATGTTTGGGAAAATCAGTCAGCGATATGTGCAAAATGATATCGTTTATACAGATGCTAGTGTGAATGAGAATGGAGTGGGTGTTGGTGTCTTCATAAAGTAAGAATGTTGAAAAGTATTTTAAAGTGGACAAAAGCATCTGTATAATGAACGCTGAACTGATTGGAATGTTTGAAGGAATTAAACTGGCTGTGAATGAAGGGGAAAGGAAAATAGTAATATTTTCCGATTCCCAGAGTGGTTTATGTTTGCTAAAATGTGGAGGTGGAAGAGAAGGCAATGTGTATGTCGATTTGATTTTTGAATGCGTTCGAGACTGTCAACGTGATGTGACCATACAATGGATCCCATCACTTAGACAGATCGAAGGGAATGAAAGAGCCGATATGTTAGCAAAAAAGGGTACATTGAATGACATGGTTCAGGAGTACGAAAGGAAGGATGCAAGAGACGTACTTCGAATGTTTCAGATGAATCTGTGGAGAAAATGGGAGAGTGAATTTAACGAGAAAAGTCTAACGAAAGGAATGAAGTACAGAGTGCTGTGTGGTACTCCTTTGAGAATTCCGTTCTTTAAGGAGCTCAAAGGAGATACGCGAATGTTGCGAACTGTTGAGAGAATCAGGCTGAACCATGGAAACTGGAAGGAATGCTTGTGGAAACGTCATTTGAGTGAGGACAAAAATTGTGAGTTGTGTGGAAGTGTGCAGGATGTTGAACATCTCATATTGACTTGTCCCAGATATAGCCAATATAAATCTAAGTTCAACATCCTTCGGAATGCAAGAAATCTAAGTGATTTAATGAATGAGGGTGGTTCTTTGGCTTATAAGGAAATGTATGAATTTATTAGGATGAGTGGAATAGCAATTTGATGCAAAATAAGCAATAGCCCACAGAATATGTGTAGGGAGTAATCCGGATCCATTTTAAAGATTGAACATTTTTTTGGTTAAAATTGAATTAGGAATTAAAACATTGTAATTAAAAATTGTACAAATTGGAACTTTTGGCTATATAGCTCTAATTTTTGTAGGAGCCAAGGCCTAATAAAAAAAAAAAGAAGACAAACATAGAACAATCCGTGGTGTTGCAAATGATTTCAGATTGTGCCATGTCACACATTTTAGATATTTAAAGAAAAGAAAGGATAACATAAATAGTGGCGCAACCATCGAAGTTGGATACAAATCCAACAGGCAGGTCTTTAATAGAGAGCAAGAAGGTATATTAGTAGATTACCTTATAAAATGCAGCAATATTTATTACGGACGTACGCCAAAAGATGTCAGAAAGTTGGCATATAATTGTGCAAACAAGTATAGTATTCCCATGCCCAAATCATGGGGTGAAAATAAAGAAGCTGGCGTAGACTGGCTTGGGGCTTTCATGAAGCGAAATCCAAACATCTCTATAAGATTACCAGAACAAGTCGAACGTAGATGATTTTTTCGATAAACTATCTTCATTAACGATAAAACATAGTTTTAGCCCATCCCGCATTTGGAACTGCGATGAGACAGGTGTTACCACAGTACAAAAACCAAGGAAAATCTTAGCTAAAAAGGTTCAAAACAGGTGGGATCTGTGACGTCTGCGGAAAGGGGTACCCTTGTTACTGTCTGTGCGGCAGTGAGCGGTTCTGGAAACTCAATTCCCTGCATGTTTATATTTCCACGGATTAAATATAAAGACTTTTTATTCGTGATGGACCTTCAGAGTCTGTAGGAGCTGGAAATGCTTCCGGATGGATGACTAACGTCGAATTTATTAAATTTATGGATCACTTTATTAAACACGTAAAGCCATCCAGTTCTGATCCAGTACTTTTATTGCTCGACAACCATATTTCTCATTTGGATATCGGTGTAATCGACAAAGCAAAAGACAATGGAGTGGTGATGTTGTCATTTCCACCGCATTGCTCCCATAAATTGCAGTCCTTGGATGTGGGAGTTTATCTCTCTTTTAAAACGTACTGTGCTAATCAACAGGATGCCTGGCTACGAAATAATCCAGGAAAACTATGACAATATATGATATTCCGTCCATAGTTAAAATTGCTCTTCCTATGGCACTGAACCCAGTAAATGTCATCAAAGGGGTTAAAAAAAACTGGTATTGTTCCATTCAACAGAGAAGTGTTCCAAGATTGCGGTTTTCTCTCTTCATTCGTCACCGATAGACCATTTCATGCTACTGAAAACAGCCATAAGCCTGGAGATAGTCAGCATGAGGGGCCATTCGTTACCGATGCGCAACTGACCGTAAATGAAGCAGTTGTTCAATTGGAGAATATACAGTCTGAGGTTTCATTCGCCACCGATTCATTTCTAACTGTAAATGAAGAGGTTGCTAATTACCAAAATGTCGAGCAGACGTTACAAATTTCTCACGAAATGCCTTCATTTAAACAGATTGCTAAAACGGCCAGCTCATTACTACCGGGCCCATCTAATTTAACGGCGAATATTTCATTTTCTCCAGAAATAATAAGAATAATAAAAAAATATACACGAAGGACTAGAAAAACGGCTATTTTAACAGACACTCCTAAAAAAGAAGCACTTGCGAAAGAACAATTTGACAAGAGTCGAAATACAAGAAAAAAAAGTGATAAAGGAAAAAGGACAACGAAGAGGAAAATATTACATGATTCCACAGACGATGAAGACGAAGAACATTTTTGTTTGATTTGCTGCGAATCTTTTAAAGAAAGTCGACCTGGAGAGAAGTGGATTCAATGTATTAACTGCAAAAAATGGGCACATACTAGCTGCATTAAAGGCGACGTAACTTTTTATATATGTTTAAATTGTGATTCAGATGATTTATCTGATTAATTGCACGATTGTGCTGCCAAAGTTCTATTTTATGTATCATTCTGATGCTAAAACAAGATATTATTTATTGAAATGTCATTTTTTATGTTTTTATATTAAATGTTACCTTTATAGACTATATAAATTAAAAACTATAATTTTGAAATACATAGAAGATTTTGTTACTATTACCCCGGACGTTGTTACTTTCAACCCCGAAATCGGGGTTGAAAGTAACTTCTGCCAAATTTTGTTAATCCATAATTTCGCCCAGTTCCTAGTGGAATATTGTCTATATTTATATAACATTTTGTAGCTTAGATATCACTTATTTCAGTTAATTATTTGTCATTGCATTATTTTCAACAGACAAAACGTTAGAATTTGTATTCTCAAAAATGTCACAACCAAACCCTATCGCCCCTACACTCAAAAAAATAAAGTAGTGAAATTGAGGAAATTGGTGATCATTTTGATAAAACAACCATCTATATAGCGCCAATAAACTTTTTTATCAATATAAGTAAAATTTGATAAAATTTCTTCAAAATCACAGTGTTTATTCGAACGAAGTTTTTATCAAATTTACTACTAACGGGTATAAAATCAATAGAAATATTTATTGATCAAATAAAATATTTGTTATACCGATAAATTATTTCTTCAAATTGATGTACCTTCCATTGAATAAGGGTTAGAATTGATAACTTTATTTTATCATTTGCAATAAATTTTGTAATAACAAGGTAAAAAGTTATCAAATTTACAAAATTATATAAATCTGATAAAATAATTTTATTAAAATTAGTAAAAATAGATTCACAAATTGATAGAATTTATTCAAAATAATAAATTAACTTTTCATTAGTATCGGTTCTAGTTTTCATAGAATCAATTTTAGTGGAATAAAATAAAAACAACAATAACTTTATACTATAAAATGCCCAATTTATTATCCTTATGTAGAATAAATAATTTTGATATAAAACATTTATATTAAAAAATAAAAAATTCAATAAACTTCAGTATAATATTTTAATTAATAATTTCAATGCTTATACATTAGTATAAGTTTTAAACATAAAAATAGGCCTATTATAAAATTAAAATATAAATAAAGCTGCAAAAGAAATTTGACAGATATAATGACATATAAATCTAAATTATTCTTAAATTAAAATTATTCTTAAATAACTAAACTATAAAAAAATAAAAAAATCAAAGCAACAAAAAATATTAAAAAAACAGCACTCAGTTCAATCACAAAAAAAATTAATTCATTATATTAATCACAGAAAGATAAATGTTAAATAAACTTAATATTGAAAATATATTAGTAAAACGGAACCCATAATTATTTTTTGTTTAATTCAGAAATTAGGTTGCTAAGTAGAGGATGTTTTTTATCAGTGTCTTTGCTTAGTACCGATTTAAAAAAAAATTGTTGGATAAAACTCCAAACTAATATTGATTCAGTAGGATAGTTTAAATTTAGAACATAAAATAATTTAAAACAAATTTCAACCGCTCTGACGATGGAATAAAAGCGATACTTAATTCCATCAAAATAAACTAAAATCTCTTCTGGATTTGTTACTGAACCTGTACTTAGCACCAGTGGTTGAATGGGCAAATTGTTGCTAATTTTTTGTTGAAGAGCTTCTTCAACTTCTTGAATTGCTCTGCCATGCAACATAAACGATTTTTGCGAGTCTTTATTGGATACTTTAAAACACACATTTTCGCTATTAATTTTTTGCACTATTCTGCTGGTTGGCATAAGCACATAGTGGAGCAAATACAATATTGTTGCGTTAAAACCGTCTGTAAAACCAAAGCACATTAGAAAAAATTCAAATATTTTTAAACTGATTTTGATAATATTACTTACTCTCAGATAAACTTTCTTTCTGCTTGATAATTATATCTTGCAAAGATTTAGCATTTTCATCTTTTATTTTTTGTTCAAATATAGTAATAATTTTCAGCGCAAAACTTGGCACAATTATCTTTGTGAATTTCGCTTAAATGCTCTGCAATGTCGGTTTCAATATTAAATATTTGTTTCCTTTTCTTTGATGATCGTTCTGTAGTTCCAGATAAGTTGCGCTTTTTAATTAATCCCGCATTCTGTATTGACCTTATTTGATTAAAATAGCCTGCATAAATTTTACCCAAAGGCTTTTTCCCCGGCTCCTTGAAATAATATATTTCCTACAAGATAAAAAAATTAATATAAAATTAATTAAAATAATAATTATTATTATAATTATAAAATTAATTAAAATTAATTAATTAAAATTTAAAAATTATAATTACCATATTTTCTGTTGGAAATATTTGAGTTATTTTAGACGCAATATTTTGCCCTATTCCGACTGACATTTTTATTTGGTTGGTGACTAAATGTTTAGCAATTAAGTTTACTAATAAACTTCGAAGGCTATCATTTAAAATATTGTTAGAATTGTAAAAATCTTTGATTTGTAACCCAGTGTGATTCCGTTTCAAAATGGAATCAATATCCAAATCCGCGATATTTGTTTTATTATCAAATTTATCATTCTTAATCTCGGTATTAGTCTCTTCAATAAAGTCGAACTCTGTATGTTCATATGGTTCCGTTGTTTTGTTTGATTGTTGCCATTTAATTAAACTGTAATCGAATTTTATTTGTAAACCAATAGGAATTTGCTTTAAAAAATCCATTTTAAAGTTGCTTTTCATTAGTTTTAACGCGTATATATCGACAAAGTTATCTGCAATTATTCAAAAGTGTAATTTTTATAAATCATAAAATGACAAAGAAATGTATACACTACATAATTCAAAAGTATACCATACCTATACAAGTGTCAAAAAGCACCTCTAAATTCCAAGCCTTAAACAAACTGTAAATCTCTTGTTTTTTTTCGTAAGAAAATTGAAAATTTTGGATGTTAACTGCAGAGAAATTTTGATCAACTGTTGTTTGATCCGTTTTCTGATTTACAATAAAAGAACTGTTTTTTGTAGTTGACTGTTCCAAATTTTCACAATTATCCAATATTAATGTGTCAATTGCAGAAAATTATCTGTTTCAACGTTGATTTGAAAATTGTCATTCATTTTAATTTAAACTTGGTTTTTTTTTGATCCAACAAGGCAAAGTTGAGCTCAGCACTAACATTAAAGTTCTTCACAATATTTTCGAAAAAATTTGCAATATGCTCAGTTATAAATTGTTCGACAGCCTGTTGATCTTGTTCTATGTTTTTTCTATTACAATTATTGTTGGCTATTATGTAAGTGAAGGCAAAATTTAACAGAATACTCACGCACATATTTTTTGGTTACTGCTATATTATCTATACGACATGTTGAATTTATTGCATTTGGTTTTTCATTTAAATTAAATGTTTGTTCTGGAAGTTGGAAATTAGGAATTTGTTCATTGGAATGGAGCTACATGATTGTTTCGACTTGGTAGCAATATTCACTTCTGCGTTTGGTACTGTATTCAGGTTTAACCCCAATTTGTTTTCATGTTTTAAAAAACATGGTAGTAATATTCACTTCTGCGTTTGGTACTGTATTTAGGTTTAACTTGGTAGTAATATTCACTTCTGCGTTTGGTACTGTATTTAGGTTTAACCCTAATTTGTTTTCATGAAAAAACATGAAAACAAATTAGGGTTAAACCTAAATACAGTACCAAACGCAGAAGTGAATATTACTACCAAGTCGAATCAATCATGTAGCACCAAATGAACAAATTCCTAATTTCCAACTTCCAGAACAAACATTTAATTTAAATGAAAATTTAAATAAATTCAATATGTCGTATAGATAATATAGAAGTAACGAAAAAATATGTGCGTAAAAGGTGTTTTCTAAAATTCTTTAAGCATCCAAAATATTGAAAACACGAGGTTTCACAACACTGATATTCACTGAATTCACTTAGGGAATGGTTAATTTTCAAATGAACTATTAACGCTCTTGTTGACAAATATCTCTTATTGCACTTAAAACACTTCATTTCGCTTAAATTTATACAAATTTTAATAATTTAAACTAGCTAAATTTCTTGATTGGAAATGTCTTAAATATTGTTTTTTATAAATATAATTCTATTTATAAAAAACAATATTTAAGACAAAGGTGAATTAATTCACACAGTATAACTTTAAATAATAATCACAATTGTTTATTTTACGTACTTTTAAGTATGTACT
This sequence comes from Tipula vernalis, assembly GCA_958295665.1. Lineage (NCBI taxonomy): Eukaryota > Metazoa > Arthropoda > Insecta > Diptera > Tipulidae > Tipula > Tipula vernalis. The sequence goes on along the minus strand of OY282558.1, from coordinate 42,201,286 downwards.
TCAATTTAAAAAAGATTTATGTAGGTTTATTATTACAACACTGCACTTTCACAACATCAATATATGACCGGCTTGTACGATTAATATATACGATAATATATTATTTTGGAAACAAAATTTGTTTTTCTTCAAATAATAAAATTATTAAATTACATCAAATTAATAATTTTTTTTTAAACGAACAGCAGATACCTGTAAATTTGATGATATTTTCTATACCTTAACCAGTATATTTGATAAATTAACTATCAAATTGAAACAAAAAATGTATATTTCCTGTAAATTTGATAAAAACTATTAAAAATGTGAACACATTTTTACGAAAAAATTTAATAGAATTTTTTTTCATTATGATCGAGTTTTTATCTTATTGATTAAAAAAGTAGTTGATTTATTTCAATACTACAAATTTTCATTAACGATATTTAGGGATCGTTAAAATAAACGAAGAATTTTGTGTTCGCCTAAAACAATTGCCTTTTTACGCTTTTTTAACAAATTTTTACTCAATTATATAAACGATTTTGTTAGTTTGATGGAATTTCCTGGAAATTGATGAATTTATTTTATTAACATTTTACTCAATTATTTCTATCAATTTTACCTACTTTTTTCTTTGAGTGTAATGGTGGTGAAATATTGAAAACCACCACGGCAAGGTCATTTAAAGAGGAAAAGAATTGTGAGAAAATTTTAAACGACAAACTTAAAAGGGAAAAAATCAAAAGGCAACAAAACAGTTTTAGGAAGTGCAAGGTACTATTAAGTTCGTTTCTATGCCCGTCTTCTTTGGACCCTCACCTTAACCTAACCTAACCCTAGGATGGTACCTTAGAGGAAAATCTATTTATTGGATGATATACATATAATATTCTTTATCGGGTTCTACCTTCGTCAGGTGCAACCTAATTAAGACTTTTACAATACATTGTTGATTTTTTTTTTTAGAAAACTCATTAAAAGCACCCACGCAAAGCTACTGTTCAAGAAATTGAAAAAAAAAAAAAAAAAAAACCAAACCAATGTGCAGTGAAAAACACATCTCATCTAGGATTGTCTCAAATTTTTACTATACATTTCAAATTTTAATGGATTCTAAGATTTTCTGCTTCTACTCAAATCTTTTAAGGAGAAAAATTAAAATTTTCGAGTAAACGAAACGACCGAGGCTAAAATAAAATAAAAATCAATGAATATTATTTTGATTGAGAAAATTAAAAAATTAATTTTATATTTTATTTGAATTTGATAAATGCCATATGCATGTATACTTCCGGCCATAAGTGTTTACCCACCTGCATATTTGGAGATTATTCAAATAAACGACATTGTATCTCTCTGCAAATATATGTAATATTAAAATGTAAACTCGAGATTGATTACAATCCCTCTATAATCTCACTGTTATTGTTCTTTTAGCGGCATTCAAGAATCTCTCAGAGAAGTTGAAATACGAACTAAAGCTTCTTATGAGGAACATTTAAAAGAATTGCCTCAGAATCCCGAGAGGTTCCATTCATTTGGGATTAAGGGTAAATATTTAATGAATGGGTATATTTAATGAATTGGAATTCTTTTATGTATGATACACCTTCAGTTGATGTAATGCATGATCTGTTAGAAAGAGTAGTTCAAGTAGAACTAAATTTATTTTTATCTTATTTGATAAAAATGATGATCGAATAAATTCATTTAATTTCATTTAATCTGCTAATCTGGACAAATCATACAATTAAATAGATCAAACAGCGGCACAAACTTTGGCGTTAGTTGAAAACGTTCCATTGATTTTCATCAAAAACTTTTACAAATAATTAAAATATCAGCAAAATGTGGAGGGTGCTGGCAATTAATTTTTCTCGAAAAATTGAGAAACATTGGATATTGGAGCTAGAGTCTTTAATATCCCAGCCAAATTAATAAAAGTATTTCCGAACCGAAACATCATTTTATGATACATTATCGCAATATTATAAGAAAAGTCGGTCACTTAAAAATATTTGGTGTATGCGCGCGCTTTGAAGGAAAATACAATGCGTTTAAATCATTGTCGAATGTTCAAAAAAATTATGTAAATGTTTGCAAAATATAAAGTTACAAATATCAAGAAAATATGTCTTTCTTGATTCTAAGACACCCTCGATTTTATAATGCATCTTACTTTTAAAGCTACTATAAGCGAATTTTTGAATCCATAGATTAGAAGGGCGCCATAAAACCATAACGAAAACCTGCGATTAGAGTGTCCTCGATTCTTATCCAGTTTTTAGAAAGCCTTAAAATTGATAATAATTGCGCCTTAGAATCGAAGAAATACAGAAATAAAATTTCAAATAAATGTGGGACAAATTTTATATTGATCTTAAAAATATAATTTTTTTAAATACCTTGATCACACTGCAGTGATAAAGGTATTTGAAAAATGAAATAGTTTATAAAATAAATTAATTAATTAATTAAAATTGAAATTAATAAACGAAATCATGAAAATAAAATTTTTTTTATTTAAACTTTTATAAAAACACAACGTAAATAAATCCCCATTCAGTACAGAGTAACATTTGATGTCAGAAATTATGAAGATAATGGTTTTAAAATTATTAAATTGAAATGCTTCGAAATTTTATTTACCACGAGACAAACTAGTGAAAAATTTCGCCACAGGGTAGTTAAATTGAATTCTTGTCGAAGAATTAAGATTCAATATAAATGTATGTGTTTAAAATCATTATGTGTACTAAAATCAAAAATATGGTCTAAAGTGCTGTTTAAAAAAACGAATCCGATAAACGGCTGAAAGTTTAAAAGTCTACACATACTAAAGGTAATTTCGCGCTGGCATAACTCGGAAGCACTTAACAGTTACAGCTGATTTTTAACCGTAAATTCAAGATTTTTTAGACTCGAAATAATGAATTTAGCCAAAAAGTAAAATTATAAAGCTTTCAAATTTTAATTATTCCGCAACCTCCCAATTTTATTCGCAACTGCTATATAAATTTCAAACATTTCCAGAATTTAAATTCTGATCATCAGACTATAAAAATGTTTATTATTTGGTTTCACACTCCAAGAATATAATTTTCAGAATCCAAATTCAAAGTTCAACAAAAATCTAAATTTATTTTATGTGAGAATGAGGAATCACGGGAAAGGATTTCGTTTCATGTCAGAAAAGTCGAAAACGAACAAAAACCTTTATTCAAACGCATAAACACCACAGAGCCGAACCAAATTACATTCCCTGCTTAAAATTATTGATTTAGTTAGAGTAGTTTATAAGGTTTGATCAAAAATGCATCGAATGTTATAAATTTTCTGATATTTACATATCATTTTCTAATGGTGTATCGTCTACATATTGTGAGCGACATACTTAAACGTATAGGTAAAAAATTGTCCCAAATAGTGGTCTTACATTGTTACTAAACTAAGTACAAAAAAAAAAATCAAATAGTTCTCGTTTAAAGTATCAAATGCATACACAACATGGGTGAATTTAGTGTGAAAAACAAGCAACACTCAGCTCTCTTTTAATTTTATATACCAAAAGGAATCACTTTAATTTCCCCTGAAAATCGGTATCGTATAGGATTGATATAACCAAAACGAAGCAATGACAGATCTATTGGAAAAATTCAACGACGAGCTGATAAAAGATTTGGTTATAATACGGTATCAAATTTCCACCATATCTCTAAATATATATATACACATAAAATTCACCCTGTTTACCCTATTTTAATGGCAATCAACCCTCTTATATTTTTTCAGCTCCCTTCATTTCATTTTCGTGTGCAATAATTCATTCTCACAAATCAATCTTCAAATTACCAAAAAAACGAAACAAGAAAAGAAAATTATCTTCTCTAAAACATATTTCACCATTCGTCGCCATCTATAATAGCCAAATTGTACTAATAAATAATCCCTTTTTTCGCTTGTTTTTATTTTTCTGAGCTTTTTTTGCTTTTGTTTGTCAATTTTTAAGTTAAAAAAAAAAACGAGATAAAAAAACTACTTAAATGACAATCAACTATAGTATTAAGCCACACCTATTTTTATTGTTTTCATCGTATGTATGTATGTATTATCATTGTACATAATATACGTATACTATATATACCAGTCTTTGATTATTTTTGCGATGTTTTTTCTGTGTATATAAATGTAGGTAAATAACATATAATATGGGAAAATCTGAGGCGGTACAGAACACAAACGAAAAATAAAAAAAAAGCTCAAAATATTGTTATGCGCGCGCTTCAATCACATCACAAAATCATATTTTGCTGCTCTATTCTAACATTTTTCATGTGAGTGAAGATTGATTGACATTTTTATTTTTCTACAAACAAAATGCGAGTGAGATAACTAGAATATATTACATATGGAGTCTCGGTATTGTATTATATATTTGTTTCGGTCGCACAATGATTCCAGCGGCGGGACTGGTAATTATTTTCCAAGGGTATTATTTACCTTTTTTGCTAGCTATAAATAGCTAATGTAATTTTGTAATTTACTTAAAACTTGTACTTAACGATGTCGGTGATTACTTTTGAAAATCGCAGTTATTTTCTTGAAGACTCTTTTTTAAATACCACAGTTCCAGCAAATTTTTTTAAGCAATATAAATACCAAATTTTGAATATAAATTTTTCTACACAATATAAGTTAGAATTTACATCAAATATTTTCTAAATTTTCTCTTTGGCATAATGCAAAATCATCTTCGCACGCCAATGCATCCACACAACATTCCTATTGATATACAAACTTAATAACTCAAACAAGTGAGGTTATGTTACAATTTGTATTTAACATAATTTCTACAAATAAATACCACGTATCACACATATTATCTAATAGAAACTAATACAATAAATAACGGGGCACATTTTAAACTAAAAATCTCAAAAATAGGACAATCACAGAAAATATAAACACAGATTTTCATTTTACATAGAAACAAAAAAAAAATCATACAATCTCATATACGATTGGAATGAGGCTACATAAAAATGATTTCACCTACCTTATGATAAAACTACTCGTCTAATGGAAAATCATAATTTTCACTAAACTCACTACATAAATCAATTAATTTTATTTTTTTATATTTTGGTAACAAACATAAACTACATTTTCGAACCAAAAAATAAACAAAATTTGACGTTTTAGCTGTCAAATTAGAGTGAAATGTGTATATGCAATGCTAGAATGAGATCACACTATATTGTTTTTATATATAAAATACGAAAGAAAACGAGATTAGTTTTTTTGTTGTTATGAGAATGATAAAGATATTTGTATTTTGTATATATTTTTGAAGAGAGGTGGAAATGCCGAATATAAAAACACAACGAAAAGAAAAATATAATATAATAATAAGCTCCACCCAGCTGTCAATATAATCTGACATGACGCTTTTGCTATTTTTTGAATCAAAATTGATGATTCGAACAAAATACTATAAACAGGCACTTTGTGTGAAAAAGTTGAGATGGAAAATGTAAAAATTTTCCAATATATTGTATATACATCTCGACTAGTTTTATTAATGAATTTTTTTCGTATTTCAAATGCATGAAAAGGATAAGAAATAAACAGAGTATATAGATGTAAAATATATATATGAAATAATGTATGTATATATAATTATAATTATCCAATGTTGCCACTGTTTGAATCTTGTATATATGTATAAAGTTTTATTGTTGTTTTCTTCTCTTAACTATATGTACATAATTTAATGTCAAAGTGTACTCTGGTGGCATATTCTTGTATTACAATTATAAATGTGTGCTTTTTGTGTGCTGTGTGTGGTGCTGTGAGACGAGCAAAAATAAAATTAAAAATAAAAAAGAAAATTTTTCGTTTTTTTTTTATACGATTTTTTGAATTTTTTTAGTTGAACATTCTACTTCAGTCAGTTAACGTTTCTGAATAAAGTCAGTAGAGTGTGTTGTTGTTGGTTTTTCAGTTGTTTTTTAGTTTTTCTCTCTCAATTAAAAGCTGCAAAATAGATAATTGAATGAAAATTTATTTAGATATAATTTTATTTGGAAAATTTACTATAAATTTTCCTGCTCATTTTCTCGTCAAATAGATTCGTTTTGCAACCACAACATTATAATGCTGATAAATTTGTGATTTTTTTTTTTTTTTTTTTTTTTGTTGCGGTGCTTCTATATAGTTTTGAGTGTTTTTTTTTGTATTATTATTATTTGTGAAAATTACTGTGATTATTAATTTATATTTATTTATATTTGAGTGAAAATTTAAGTGAAGTAATTATTGTCAAAAATATGTATGTATTGTTAAGATAAAGTGTATACGAAATAAAAATTGTGAATTAAAAAAAAAAAAAAATTGAGTGAAAAAATAACAACAAAAAAACAACAAATTTCTGGAACTAAACTAATAAATATTAATACAACACGTAAATATCCTGTGCATAAATTGTAAGTTGATCGACAGGTGTTTTAAAACCTTAGAATGCGTGCTTTTTGCGTGATACTTGTATATGTGTACATAAAAGTTATTTACGTATGTATAAGTTTGTATGGGTGTCATATATACTCTATATGCTGTTGTACATACCATATATACGTCATGTGCGTTAAGTGGTAACAAAAAATAAATCCCGTTGGTTTGAGTGAACATCGAGCACACACAACATTTTGCTTGTTATTTTAGTGTTTGTTCATTTTTTAATTTAATTTAATTTAGTCCAAAATAAATGTGGCGCCATCTGTTTTGATGACATAGTTAAATATTCTTCTACCTAAAAAAATACATATAGTACAAGTCCCCCCAATTAACTTCCATCCCCGCGTATGTTACCCTAATTTTTTCCCAACGCAATTGTAAAAAGTAAACGAAAAATTCTGAGGAAAATTTACATTGGAAATGACATTCAAACAATGAAAAAAACTTAATATACATTTTTTACATTTAATTTTCTTGACCAAAACAAAAAAAAAATTGTGAAAAACATATTTTCCTTTTGCCCAATAGCATTTTTTTATTGTGTTTGTTTGTTTGTGTGTGTGTGTGCGTTTGTGCTTGTACAAAAGAAAAATAATTTTCTTGTTTTTCCAATTTACCTTTATATAAAATTGAATTATATATACGAGAAAATGTATTAATAGAAGAAAATTGTTTTTCTTTTTTGATTAATTTAATTTTCATAAAAAAAAATATTCTGGTGTATTTCTATTTGATGTTATAAGTATATATAATTTCTTGTGGAAGAAAAACGAAAATTTTATGTTCGAAAAGCAAGTAAAACAAAAATTGCTCGGAAATGTAGAATTGTGATGATTGTTGTCTTGGGAAATTAATGAAAATTATATTTGATTATTTATATAAACAAATATAGAAAAGGAATTTTTTATACCTTTATATACAATACATTCAAATATTTGATTACCTACCTGAACAGTGCTAATTAAAAACAAAAAGTATTATAAATGATCTTTTGGGATCTTATTCCCCACGCATCCCTTATGTATATTTGATGTGGAATGTGATATGGTTTGCAATGTTGGAAGGCTAATATTGCATGATGACAATTTGTTCAATTATTGTGTTTTGAACATTTGTTTACATAAATAAATGAGTGAACAAATTTGAGTGTCATTATGTGCGGTTATGTAATGCAACAAATTTTACATGTAACATGTTTATTGCGGGTTTAAAGATGTATACTGTATTTTTTTGAAAAAGGTTTGGTTCATGATTTTTTTGTTTTCGAATTTTCTTATTATAGAATTGATCAATTTTTACTCAGTATGTTAAGCTTGTTGCAAAATGTTTAAGTTAAAAACAAATCTGGTTTTAAATTCGGGACAATGTAAACAGATACCTTGCTTAATTCTTTATTTTAATTTTATTAAACATTAACTCAAAGTCAAGCTCATCTTAAATCACTTAATTAATAAAATGTGGCAGTATAACGTTTCTGAATTTAATTTAAAATAATTCAGTGGCAGAAACTTTGTGCCACTAATAACAATGGGAAGCTTGAAAGTGACCAAAATTCTTTATTAGTTAATTTACGACCCTCTTCAGGCATTTAAAACCTCTTCAAAAATTGAACTAAATAATCGTTAATTCCAACTTTTCCAAACAACGGTATTCGTAGGGTTTCCATAAACCATCTCAGAGATCCCTCCAAGATTCCAAAATATTAAATACCAACAAATAAAAATTTAAAATTTTTATATCGTCTACTTTAAGATCAACTTGAGTTACAGTTTAACCAATTAAAAATTGTATTGCAATTTAAACCATCCTTTGATCATATAAAAAATATCAAAGTTGGCAAAACCCTAAAATATGTAGTGCAATCCTGAAATAAAAATATTTGATAATTTTAAATAGTTGCCTAACTTTGCTTCATTAAAAATTTTAAAAATTCTAAATCGGTTTAAAATTTGAGCAGAATACTATAAAATTTTAAAATGTAAATTGTCTTTTAAATTGTTTTTGTATAAAATTGATGCCAAAACATATCATATCTGACCGGTTTGACAGAGAAAGTGAGAACGATAAAATCTAATCAAGCCCCTTTGTATTTTTAAAAATTAAGAATATTTGAAATTTTGTAATTCAACTGGTTATTCAAAATAATGCCATAATTAATAAATTTTTTTATAATCTGATAAAAATTTTCTTGGAAGAATACGGGAAGTATATTGAAGCCCAAGAACTAAATAAATTAATATTTCGTGGATGGGACGGCTAGAATAATTTAAAGGTTTACCACTTTAACTTCTAGAACCGCACAACAGATGTAGCAGCTCACATGTTTATTTTAAATGTGATAGGTTTTCTTGAAAGCAACAATTATTTCAACTAGGTGACTACACGTGAATGTCGTATCCGATTTAACGCAACAGGCTCTTCTTAATAGCCACTGAAATATTCAAAATCTGAATACATAAGACATCTTGAACGGTAAACCCTCTTGAAAATATAATTTTGAGAATAAACTTCAAAAAGCCACTTCAATATTTTGGCAGTTCAGAAGGGTTTTTGGTAAATTCTGAATGCTGAGCCCCAAACGGTTGTTATTTATTAGCCTGGTCCCTTTTAACAATGGTAAAAATTTTGATTTGAAAAATTTAAGGCTGTAGCTGTTGCTTTCTCTGATTCCGTCAGGCGAATTGCTTTATTAGTAAACCTAATCGAAAGTTAACTTATTAGTATGCCTTATCTTTAAAACAAGATCAGCTGGTATTAATTCTAAGACCATGGTAGTTTTAAAGATAAGCTATAAGCTCTACCGCCTGTGACCGGCTCAAGATGATATATGCGTGAACTGCTTTTCGTTTGCTTGACTCTGGAATCCTTTTGGTCCCCAACCAAATTATATAAAAAATAAAAATAGTGACTAGGTGATGAAAAATAAACAAGAGATATCTACTCTTTATAGTGTCAGAATATAAAAACAAAAACTACTTCATTTAAGAATACATATACTCGTACGTCATGTCATTTCAATTGAACTTGATTTTGTCCTTTATAAACCCATACCACGCAATATACAAACAGACTATGATTATTTTATCATATCAAAAATGTAACAATATACACAATTTTTATTTATTTTTTGTTGCCTCTACTATATACGAGCGAAAACATCACAATATATGCATATATGATATAATAGTTGAGCGTTATTTGCATATCATAGAAAACAACTATATACATAGATTCATAAATTTTGAATGAATAAACATAAAAAAAATACTACCAGTAGAGCTAGTACTACTATTACTACTAGATACATAATGTAGAGCCGAAATCGCTCTGCTGTGCCTCCCCCATCATCGCTATACCACCGCAATATTACGTCCACTTTTTATAAATATAAACAAACACACACACACACATACACACGAGGAAATAAAACGCAAAAACTACAAAATTTATAAAAATGGGTTTTTTCATTAAAAAACAATCGACCAGGCTGTTAAAAAACAATTTCCAAATTTTTTTTATTTGGTTTATGGCATTCAGCGAATCGATGTTATTACTCTTTTTTTTGTTGTACTGGACATACATATATGCTGTATTTAACTATGCGCTTTTATAGTGTGTCCAAACATAAATATTTTTTTTTTGTTTTTATTTGGGTTTGATGATGAAAAAGTGAAAAAGCTCGGGGAAAATCATACACCTATAATGTATGTACATAAATACCGCATCTCATTCTTCGTTACATAGTGCATTTTTTTTTTTTGTTTTATGCCAGCATCCGTGTGCGACTTTAAAACCCAACTATCATTGTCATCATCGTCACCATCATTATTATTACTGTGTACCAAACCGAAAAAAAAAAGTTTTTTGTTTAATAAATTTTTTATTGTTCAATAAATTTTGCAAGCAAGCCAGTATCCACCAAAAAAAAAAAAAATTCGATTGATTTTTTATTGTCTATCCACTATTTTATATCCACTGTGTCGAATATTATCCTCGCCAGTCTAGTGTGTATGTAACTAATTAAATTATAAAAAAATGTTGCGTGATGTTGCACTTAAATGTTGCATCGTTGTTTCAGTCATTTATCCCCCGACCAGCTATACAAATATTGCATAATTGTTTGCATAGTGCATGGATATTTTTATGACGTCATTAAATGGTAATAAAACGAAAAATTTCTTTTAAAATCTCATAAATTTTTAGGCGATTTTTACGACTTTTTTTTTTTTTTTAAATGTATATCGAAATGAATTTTAATGGTTGTTTGTTGTTAAGTGTGTAGTATATTATGTCTTGTGTGTAGAAGAAAAGAGAAAAATAGAAAAAAAAACTTAAGATAGAAGTTAAAAAAGTATATAGTATAGAAAAAAAAACTTTAAGAAAACATCAAGATGAAATTGGTGTAGGTCAAGATATGTGAGTTTATTTTGGAGAAATAAAATTTATATATGGGATCGTCTTAAAGAAATTATTAGTGTATATTGTGTTGTTGTTGGTATATATGTATTCTGTGTGATGGTTTTACGACTTTTTTATATATTTTAATTTTTATACGATTTAAATTTGATTTTTGTGTTTTATTGTTGTTGTTGTGTCGCGCTTGTTGTGTGTTTGATTGTGACAATCAGGAAATGAAAGAGAAATTTTGATTTTATTTTTTTTTTTTGGTGTCTTGTCAAATATTTAAAATTAGATTACGAGCATGTATTGTATATACACAGAAAAAAAGAATAATTTACTATTAAAATTTGATAAATTTTGAAACCAAATCAGATAGAATTATTTGTTATGAATCATTTTTTCTTTATTTTAATCAACAAGTGTTTAAAAACATACATCCATCGTGTTTGATATCAAATCCAAAATTAATGAAATTGGGAGTAGTTGGCGGGTTTTATAATAAACAATATTTGTTGGAATCTTTACTCTTGGACTTGAAGCAAACCAAATTATTTTATGACAGAGCATTATTTTTTTGTTTATCGAAAACTAGAACTATTTTTAATTCAAAATAATTTTTATGTTTTATGTCCAAACTTTTTAAAGTTTTACATAAACAATTAGTTATACATAAACAATTTGTTTGTGACAAGAATTTTTGCTTAAATTGAATAATTTTAATTTTGAAGAACTGTCAAAATATTAAGTTATTTGTATACAAACTATACTCGTAATATATCAAAATGTTGAATTGTTTTAAGTGTTCAGAATATTTTCAATCAATTGATCTACTTTGTAAACATTTAAAATATTTGCACGGATGGGTTGCTGGTGCTGGAGAAATGTTAATTTGTGGACAAAATCAATGTTTTCAGAAATTTGCTCAATGGAATAGATTCAAAAAACATTTGACAAATTCTCATAGGATTGAAACCAATCAGGCAACTGTTTCAGATTCACACAAAACTGCAACTATCATCATTACAGAACAGGGTGCTCGCAGAAATGGTATGTAGTATTAGACTGTAATTTTATTGGTTTCAATATACTCATTTTGTGTTTATGCAAATATAGATGGAAATGAAATCCCTAACCTCATTGACTACAAGGAATCAAACAAGCAGAACGTAATAAATTCCAACTCTTATGAGGACGAACTAAAAAAATTAAAAATAATTATCGATCAGTCGGCCTTAAAGTTTGTGTCAAAATTATACAGTATCCAAGCACTACGTCAACCAGTCTTCTCATAATAGAGGAGGTACAAGAACTTGTAGGCATCCTAGTGGCCAGCATTCGAACCTGCACGAGCCATTGCTCTGGTAGTACACGTAATAATAATGTGGAAACATTGTCGAATCTGTGTGATAACCCCTTTTTCAAAATACGTTCGGAGTATTTACTACTCAAAGAATTATCAGAAAGAGGCGTTTATTGTCGGCCAAAAAAATTCGTGGTCAATAATCAAATTGGTGAGAAAATCGAAAAGGGGAAACTGGCGTTAAAAGAAATCACTAGTGAAGGAGTTTTAATGCCAATCTCGTATCAAATAAAACAATTTTTTGGAAAAAAAAATTTATTAGAAAGCACACTTAAAAACGGGAGAAATTTAATTAAAAACAAATCCGTGTTGACTAATTTTGTTCAAGGTGAATTATGGCAACAAAAACTAAACAAAATTAATAAGGAAAATGTGATTCCGATATTTTTGTTCTACGACGATTTTGAAACAAACAATCCCCTTGGAAGTCGCTCGGGAAATCAAGCCATCGCTGCATTTTATTTTAGTTTTCCAACAGTTCCCCAAGGAAGTGCCAAATTATGCATTATATTCGTAGCGATGCTTTTAAAATCTAAAATTTTAAAAACTTTTAGTTACAACGAAGCACTGGCTCCTTTAGTAGACGAATTTGATCTTCTCGAGAATAAAGGTATTGACATCGATACAGAAAACGGTACCACAAAAGTTTACTTCGCGCTTGGTCTGGTGATTGGCGACAACCTTGGATTGAATTCTATTGTTGGATTCTCACAATCATTTTCACATAATTTCTTCTGCAGACTTTGTCTTATGAAAAAAGAAGTAACATATGTCAGCGCCGAGGAGAATAAAAGTATTGTACGTGATCGGGAAGGATACAATTGTCTAATGTCAAACCATAATTCAGATACATTTAAAGAGACAGGAGTAAAAAAACAATCCATTTTAAATAATTTGAATACATTTCATGTAACCGAAAATTTTTCTGTTGACATTATGCATGACATGATGGAGGGCGTCATCAAATTTGGTATAATTAACTGTCTGTATTCATTCATAATCGAAAAATATTTGTTCACAATAGATACTTTGAATTATCGAATCAAAAATTTTGAATATGGGGTAATACAAATATCGAACCAACCCGGAACTATCAAATTAGAATATATTAAGCAAAAAAAACTCCATTTAACTGCGAGGGAAACGCTTTGTTTATTAGAATTCTTTCTGTTTTATGTTGGCGATCTAATTCCACCATCAGACCCATTAATATAATATATAACTACATTAGAAGACTTGGTTGAATTAGTTTTTAGAGAAAGCTTTTCCAGTTATGACATTCACTGTCTTAAAGAAAAAATCAAAAATCACCATCAACTTTATATAAACTGTTTTAAAGAAAATCTTAAACCTAAGCATCACTTAATGTTACACTACCCCACCATAATATTAAAATCTGGACCATTAAAATCAATGTGGTGCATGCGTTTTGAGTCTAAACATCGAGAAATAAAATATTATACGAACGCTATTTCATCGAGAAGAAATTTACCGCTGACAGTTGCCAAAAAATGTGCTGTTCGATTCGCTTATAATATGTTGACTGATACCTATATGGAAAACGATGTATCAATTATAAAACGTAGTAAATCTCCAAATGACTTTAACTCTTCAACATATGGTAAATTGATCAGTGAAATGCGTTTGAACATCAGAGATATAATTCTTGCAGATCATATTGAATATAAGGGAACTACCTATAAAAATAGTTATTTTATAAAATCGCAGCAACCACTTTCGTTCGTCCTAAAAATATATAAAATTATTATTCATGGAGCGAAAGTAATTTTATTTCTGGAAAAAATTAAAGTTGAAAGATTTGATAAGAAGTACAAATGGTATGTTACAGGTAATTCATTACAAGAATATTGCTGGAGAGAAATGAATCCAAAAGAACACTTGCACCCATTTAGTCTAACCAAATGTCCAATAAGTGGAGAGACGCGTTTTAAATTTTCTATTCTATGAATAAGACAAAAATGTGTTGATATAATCAATAACGGCTGGTTTCTGCTAACTTGTAAAGTTTGTATTGTAATTTTTAGATTTTGATTACTAATAGTAATTACAAAAATAAATTATTTTATATTAAATAAAACAATTGTTTTACTACATTTCCAAATGCAAATTCTATAAATTGAAGCCAAAACGAGTTATAGCACAACCAAGTGTGCGTGAAAATCGAAAGTAAAACCAACAGGTGGTGCGATCTTTCATACAATAGAAGTTTGACTTTAGTTGATTCGATCGATTGAATAAAAAGTACATCTTGTGTGATGCAACTTGTATCACGACGCAATCGTATCGTTCGTTGTGATGTTAATGCGTTGTATAACTGTACTTCTAGCCGCTTTGATCAGTTGTGTTGGCTCATCAATTTATCGGGTCACACACGATACGCTTGGTCATAAAAGTATACAGTTTGGTCCCCAAAAAGGTTACGATTTACCATCCAATCATATGTACCATCCTGTTCTTACACCTTGAAGTACATATATGTATTTGATTTTAACATAAGGAAATAGTACCTTATTAATAACTTATTGTACGATAAATCGACCCGTATGCCTTCTAAAAATTAAAAAAAATGCATTTTGTTTAAATAAAAAACATTGCTTTGTCTCAATGAACACTAGCATTCATGAAAAGAGAAATTTAAAAGAGCATTTTTTTAAGCATTGTTTTCTCACGAACCGAAATGGATTTCCATTAACTTAAAGGTACATTTATACTATCGTTTTGTTTCAGTTCATACATGTTCCGTAAGCTCTATATCAGCTAATATACAGTTGCTTTCTGGAATTACGTTTCTTGCCTCGTTTCTTTCCTCTTTATCAACAAACTCATTTCTTGTTTCTTTCCTCTTTATCTACAAATTTATACTATCCGTCAGACATAATCAATTTATACATTCTTTTCAACAATATTTGTCTGTGTCGGTACGTGTAGGAACGGATAAAATAAATTCTCATAAAGAAAATACAGGTAACAATGTTTTTTTTTTGCCTGATACGACACGCATAGGAAATGAAAGGAACGGATAATATAAATTAACCTCAAATCGACCATAATACAAATAAAACTCTGTTACTGTGCTTACAAGTACTACAGAAATATTTAGACTATCGTTTCGTTTTAGTTCGTACATGTTCTAAAGGTCGATTAATATTATCGGCGCGACTCAGCACAGTGATGCATCGTCTCATACATTAACAATTTATATTATCAGCTCAGTACAGCCAAAACCAACAAAAATGTCTATACATATAAGCCATACAGTACAAACACTTAAGATATAAAAAAGTACACTATATTTGTATATACACACAATCCGAACAAATCTGTTTTGGTTGTTGTTGTTGTTTAAATATTATATGACAAAACCAATAATATAGTGTACATTTTCTTGATAGGATCTGTGTAAAGAGCGAACGAGACGGCTTGTATAAGTGCTGAGACGAGCCGATAAATAAAGCCACCTTTGTACTACCGTTTCCGTTCAGTTCATACCTATTTATTTAGTAACATATAAAAACATTTCTACATGTATTTACTGAAAGAGTGTTTATACCCAGTTGTACTATGCGTGTTCAACAATTTTTTTTTAAGTTGCAGGGTAAAAACATGAAACAGAATTAAAAAAAATAAAAAAACGAATTCTTCTGTTTTTTAAAAGTGTGAACGAATGTTTTATTTTTATAAGACTGATTGAATGTGTATGAAGTGAAAGAAAACGTAGTATAAGTAGACCTTTATTCAAAACGAACTAGAGTAAAGTTAAACAAAAATTGTTTGAATCAAGAATGCGATTTTGACTAGAACATATAGAAATCAAAAACCACATTTTTTCTTTCTATAATACATAACTATTTGTAGCAAGCGACTCGTTCCAGACGCAGTGAAATATTTTAATTTGTTATTGCATCGCTATTTGTCGCAAGTGGCTCGTTTCAGACGCAGTGAAATATTTTAATTTGTGAGATTAAATTTGTGTTATGTGTAGTGTCTTCTAATTAAAATTAATTTTTAGTGTAAGTAAATAAAGTGGAATATACCGGGAACATGAGCGATACTGTCGAAGAAGACATATTGATCGTCCTAAACGATAATTTGTCGCTGGCAAGTTTACTGGAAGAGTGGGATCTGCTCCTTTTATTTCCAAAATTGAACGGTAATTATTATAACATTTGTAAAATAATCTGTAAATTACGTATATAAATATGTTTGCATATGTTTCAAGCGGATAATATTTTCTGTGCTGAACACTATTTCCATGATATGTTCTAACCATCACTTTTACCGTTTCGGTAGCCGGTACCACGTTGTTTTATATTTTTATTTATTTAACAAAGGTTATTCTATCGAAGCGAAAAGGTGATGGTTACAATATGTGGGCCTTGTCTACTGGAAAGAGGCCTAAACGCCTCTTTAGTTGTTTTTAAACCAACGTAAAACGTTTTTAAACTAATAATCCCACGAAATCGGATGAGTTTCAATAAAGCTTTTTGGTAAACGCGTATTGCGATTAATTAAACAACTCGTTTGAAAAAAATTGCAAGATTTGATTTAAAAATTAAAATGAAAATGAAACAAAATTTAAGAGCAAATGGGAAAAATGGCGATGCAGTCAACGGCTATCAGTAGGCATAGTTTAGCCCCAAATATTGTTTGTATGTGTAGAAAACTGCAATAAAGAAGCCAAAGGGGCACAATTGGTTTCTTTAATAAATACACATAAGAAAAATATTGAGGGCAAAACTTTTCCTGTAATAGCCATTTACTGTATCGCCATTTTTTCCATTTTCTTATAAATTTTGTTTTATTTTCATTGTAATTTTTTAATTAAATATCGCGATTTTTTCAAAAAAATTTTTTGGTGTTACGCATAATTAATAAGCAACTATTGTGAAGTTGACAATAAGTATGGTTGTTCCTTAATTATTGAGTAATTGTTTAGGGCCGTTCCACATTTCAGCTAAGCTAAGCTACGCGATGTCGGCTATGTGCATAGCTTTCGGTTGTAAATAAAGAGTTTTAATGGAACGTTGCACACTTAAGCTAAACTATGCGAGCTATGTTTTTTGTCTTGAGTGATGCAAACTATCTTAGCTCGAGTTGTCAGCTAACATCACTCACATACACACTGATGTTTTTGAATATTTTATTATTAACTCGTAGGCTACTTAGTTATATTAGGTATCGTGTCATAAATCATAATAAATGAATTTTGCAAAAACATGAATGTCTATGTGAGCGATGAAATTAGCTCAAATGTGCAACGGAGTGAGCTAAGCGAGCTAAACTATGCTAATATAAACTACGTTTCTCGCTTAGCTTAGCTAAAATGTACAACGGGCGTTAAGGACTTTAACAAATGTATTTTAATGGAAAAACTGTTTCAACTTATTTGAAAACATAATTCAATTGTTTTTTTAAAACAAGTTAATTAATAACATGGCTTTTTAATTATTTAGAATATTATTATTTGGAACATTTTGTTTTAGATGCCGGGATCGATATTGATGCTTTAAGTGGAATAACGGAGAGGGATTTGGACCAGATATTTCCAGAATTCAAAGAAATTGGCTTAAAAATAAAATTAAGAAAACAAATCGTCGAATGGAGAAAGTCTAACGTAAGTACAAAATAATTTAAGAAAAAAATTAAATGTTCATTAGGTCAGATTAAACCGCTAAATCAGTGACGTTAAACGCCAAATGAGTATTATCGACAATTTTTTAAAATAAATATAGCAATAAAATTTCTAAAGAACATATCAGCTGGATAACGCGTTAATGATTTATGTGATGTTGACCACGAAATTGAGCACTCTTTCAATATGCAAATTTAGTACTTCGGAAGAGTGATCTATGGCTAAAGTCACATAAATAATTAACCTCGACGGGGAGTTTACGTAAATATTCTGCTGAAAAATTTTTAGCCGGATCGCATGCAAATTAAATATTTTATTCGGAAGGCGAAATTTGTTTACGAAATAGACTACTTCGATTGGTTGACTGCTGAAAATTTTTCAGCAGAATATTTACGTAAACTCGCACTGACACATTTGTTTTGTTTAAGTTATTTGCATTGTTTATATTGCAAAATGGTCGTAAATGCTCATTTGGCTTGCCCACCACTGCGCTAAGCCCATAGGGAAATGAAAAGATAACCACATCTATGCCTATATTTGTATATGAATGGTAATAAATCGAAGAGGGCATTAAATGCGAGTTTAAAAATATTCCCGATTTCTCTCATTAATTTTGTAAGGAGCATCATTGATACATACGACATTAATATTTTCTCAAAATCCCAAATTTTTGCTTTAATTTAGCTCATGAACACTGGAAATTGTACCGAATACTGCACGGTGCTACTTTTAATTTTTAAAAAACCAGGAACATTTTTAATTGGCTGGAAAGTATAACAGTTAAAAAAAATAAGCTCTTAATTTTTTTAATAATTCTTGTGGTATTCGATTATTCAACTTCATCCCTTCTCAAGCTAGCATAAAGCTAATTTGGGAGACTATTGCGAAAAAATTTACATAAATCCATTTTTGATTTTACTCAAATACGGGTTAATTTCTTCATTCGTAATAATATTATCTTTATTGATATAATTTACGTACATTTTGATTTAGGGGATTATTGAAGATACTGAATCAGTCAATTTAACAATGCCATCAGAGTGGGGAGCTATTCGATCAGTAGCGTCGCCAACACCGTCGACTTCTTCTTCGTTGGGTGTTCCGGAGAACAACGATGATTACAAAAACGTAAGCTTTTTAGAGTTATATTTTGCTTCTTTTTTAATATATTAAATAGAAACTATATTTTTTTCCAGGAAATTAACCAAATGTTTAATCAGCCTCATATTAAGGATGTTTTAAAAAGCATCAGTTTGGGGGGGGGGAGAAATTCAACACGAGAGTTCCTATGTAACAAAATAGTGGCGAATTTATTAGAAAACAAAATTTTTAATCTTTCAGCCACAGGATTTCATTTTATTGTGAATCAAATTAGTAAATACTGCCCTTCAGAAAAGCCCGAATACTATTTCCAAGATGGAAAATTTAAAAAGGGTAAATTATACTACAAATACAGGAACAACAAAACTGTTTTAAGACAAATTGGTATTCTTGGGAGCCGGCACCCTAAAAAGAATAACGTGGCATCAGAAGGTAACGAATTTGTTGAAGGTAATAAATTCAAATTTTCAATTCGATTATTGAATCCGTAACCTTAATCACAAGTGGATCGAATTGCATATAAAAAATCAGGAGAAAGTTGCTTTAAAGTAAAATATTTTAGAAAACTGCTAAACCATTAGCGCAATTTAGATTTATGTAATATTTTTATTCGCGCTTTATAAGAAAATCGGTAGGAATCTATGAAACTATGAATTATAATGATTATTTTTCAATTTGTTGTAATATGTAGTTTGGATTCGAGTTCGATTCACTTTACTCGAATCAATAATCGAGCTGGTTATCGCCACAATCTATTGGGTTCAGAAGCCACTTCTAGTTGATTTAAAAACATCAAAATAATTTTACAATTTTAGATGAAATCTGCGATGATCTGGATTCGGATGGCTCCAAGAATTGGCTACTGTTCCATAATGAACCGTGGGAGACCGTCGAGAGTCACTGGACAATTACAGCCCCTAGCCGACTAAAATACTTTCAGCAGTCAAAAAATAAAAATATCACAGAGTTCTTAAATGAATGGCCACTTCTTAAAAGTGCAAAAGGACATCGTTTAGTAAGTTATTTAAAATTATTAGACATTTTTCTTAGAAAAATTATTGGTATTTTCATTATCAGATTGACATAGATTTCGCGCAAATTTATCCAGATAAGTCCTTAAATTTATTTACAAAATGGACAAACAATTTTTCGCAAAAATTATTTTCATTAATTGTTACTGATGTCAAAGACCGGACCGTACAAGAAGCAGGAAATAAAATAAAAGATATAATTATGGGAGAAGAATTTCTTAAAGATGGCATCCATTTACATCGAAAAAGTAAGTATAAAGGTTATAACTCCTAATATTTAGTATAATTAACTAAACCAATCTTTGAATTTCAGATTTTGTCATAGCAGAACTGTTTAAACAGTTAAATGGTCTTTTGGTTCCTACATCTAGGAAAAAAGGCGTAAAGAACAATAATCTTTGGAAGCCGTCTATTATTGAATCATTCGACTCCTTCATTCATTACATTGTGGACGTAGCTGAAATAAAAAAAATATTGGACAACAAAAAAAAAAGTACGCTGAATTTGGACAAACTCTTCAACCATCACTATTCGCCTTAAATGATGTGAATAAAAATGTAATTTCAAAAATATACATATATTATGATGACATATTTTACTTATTCGATAACATAATGAATGCCATAGATATAAATTTTAAAATATTTTATGTGATGAATTTGAAATATCCATTCGAATGTTTTAAAATTTATAAATTTTTGGAATATCTGATGTATGATTTGTCAACCAATAATGAAATCCCCTTTGAAATCAAAAATTTAAAAGAATTGTTGGAATAATCTTACAGGTCTATATTTATGTATACAAATGAGTATAATTGGTATATTATGTGACAAATTGTACTGTAAATCAGTAATGGTATTCCATTTGAAATAATTTAATATATCTAATTTTTCTATTTTTTATAATTTAATACATTTAATTTAATTTGTTTTATAATTATATATAATATATAAATATATACATATATATTTATATATAAACATACATATTATATATATATATATATATATATATATATATATATATATATATATATATATATATATATATATGTATATATATATATATATATATATATATATGTATATATATATATATATATATATATATATATATATATATATATATATATATATATATATATGTATATGTATATAGCTTTTAAAAATAAAAATTATTCAATTTAACCAAAAATTCTTGTCACAAAAAAATTGTTTAATTTTAAATGTAAAATTTTAAAAAGTTTGGACATAAGACATAAAAATTATTTTGAATTAAATAATTAATTTAATTTGTTTTATAATTATATATAATATATAAATATATACATATATATTTATATATAAACATACATATTATATATATATATATATATATATATATATATATATATATATATATATATATATATATATATATATATATATATATATATATATATATATATATATATAGATATATATATATATAGATATATATATATATATATATATGTATATATACATATATATATATTTATATATATATATATATATATATATATATATATATATATATATATATATATATATATATATATATATATATATATATATATATAAAAATTAGTGTTTATAATAAGAAATACATGTTTCATTGTAAATAAAACTGGATTCAAATATAACAATTTTCTTTTGTTTTAATCGATATAAATCATAACTTTTTCTCCTCAAAATATTTATGTTTCAAATTTAAATTTGCTTCGTTCGTTATGCACCACTGAAATTACATCCAAGCAATTCATATGTTTGTATTGAAAAAATAAATGTTAATTTAAAGCAAAATTAGGTTTAAATAACGCAATTTTGCTTTGTATTAAACGTTGACAAAATGTAAATTTATAACTTTTTCCTCGGCTTGAAATATTTTTGTTTGATCTTCAAATTGGCTACGCTTCACTTCGAACCATTGAAATTTACTTCTAAACAAAACAATTTTGTTCCCAAATCAAAATGTTGAAACTTATTGTTTTAACTCAAACATTCGTTGTTGGATTTAGAATCAGTAAATTTCTAATTTAAACTATATGAATTTTAATTTAAAATTGTTGTGTTTTTGTTATAAAGCGCATTCTGTTTATCGGATGTTGATGGATTTTAATTTAAAACTAATATAATAGTTTTGTATTAAGACGGTACTATTTCACAACAAGGCGAATCCAGTTTTGGAGCTATATCGAAATCGCAATTGATTTGTTTATAATCAATTTTGTTTGTCAATCGTCATTTTTTTTTTCTGTGTATAATATAAAATTTTCTAATTAATCAAAAACTAAATACAAAATTTATGATCACTCTTGTATAAAATGAGAAGTTTTCACTTTAATGTAATAAATAATAGAAAGTCGATCATATCTCGTTTATATACGCATGGCGTATGATGATCATAAATATTTGGCAAATTTAGATCAATTTCACCACCTTGAAATATTTCTTTTGAAAACAGACGCGCGCATTTTTTAACTATAACATTTAATTACAAAAACAACAACACACTCAAGATATATGTATATAAATAAATTCGACAAAATGTGACATTAATATAGCAGATGGCCTATATAATTTATGTATAAGCATCACACAACATTATTTTGTGTCTTTTTAAAATTTTTGTTCGTTCAAAAAAAAGACACATATCACACACAGACACACACACCAAATACACAAAATGGATGGATGGAACTATTTTTAAATGACTTAATGATTTATTGCTATCAAGAACTTTACGAAAACGAACCCTTTTTTTGTGTGCTATTGCTATTGAATATGACTGTACGTCTTTCTAAACTCTATAATTATTTTTTCGGTTACGTAATAATGACAATTTATTGAGTTTTTTTTTTTTTTTTTTTTTGGTCGGTATGTCGACATTATAATCTGGAACGGGTATAGAGTAGCAGCAAAGTCTATCAACGGTCGCAACATAACGAAAATTCTTTTCGGTTTAATTTAGTTATGAGACCGGAGAATGAATGCATAAGAGGAAATTTCTTATGGTCAAAAAAAAAAAATTGTTTTATTTTGTTTAGACGAGATGAAATAAAAATGAAAGTTTGCTAGGCACATTTTTATAAGTAAAGAATGTTATACAACAGCTGATGTAGTATTCTTTGAATTTTATTTATTGTTTTCGTATATTTACAACAGGGATAAGAAAGTATTTGTATAACTTAAACAATAGTAGAACGAAAATTGGTTGGAGACTTTTTTTTTTAGAATTTATGAACTCCGAATGTCAGGTTTGAGAAATTAGGTCATATTTTATATGTAAATTTTTGTTTTGTCCTAACTAAGCAGTAAATTTACATGTTTTACACTGTATTACAAATGTTTACCGATTTTTTTTTAAGATTTCTGAGTATTTATTTAGAGTAATGTACGTGGGGGTTATTCATTAGAAGTTAATTTTTTTACTCATCATAATCGAACTTGGTCAACATTTTTGACTTTTTCCAAATTTATATTTAAAGCTAAACGATACATAATCTAAACCAGAAGGAAGGTCAGGTTTTGGTTAAGTCTATATTCCTATAGCTAAATTCATCATAGATTCAATTCTTTGTCGAGAATTATTTGTAGTCCTTAAGAATATGGGTAGAACATATCTCAGAATTAATTATGACTAAGTCTGGACTTCATTATGGTGGTACTCGTAGGTGGTTTTCTCGATGAGAAAAAATGTAGCCATGATGATGGTATTCAACATTATTTAAAGAATCTTTGAAGAAACGATCCATAATATACCTCGCAAAATGAAAGTGTGGTGGTCGATATGTTATGGTATGTGGGGCTCTCTTGTAGGTGGCCCCTCTTCCATTAGCCTCTCCGTTCACTAGAATGGACAAGACGTTGCTTTAATCGAGGGAACCGAGGATGACCAACAATTCCAGACGGTTAATGACCTATAGAGTCAAATATCGTCCGAAAGCATTAATTAGTTGACAGAAGCAGATTCCATTAATATTTTTCATTTTCATTGAATCGATTGAAGTTTCGTGCGTTTGCATGTTGCGGAAAAAGTGGTGATTTAGTTGAGTTGTATACATTCAACCGATTTAAAATTTGAAGATATTAAAATGGAGAAGGAAAATCTCTTATCTTCATCAAATTCAAATATTAATTTTAATTCGTTAATTTTGCAGTGACGTTTTGACAAATCCTGAAAGTTAAAATTTTTCTTTAAAATTATTCGAAGCTGTGTAGCACTTTCCTCCCATAATGGGTCAATTACTAAATTTTATTGAATTCTAAAATTGTAGTAGAGATTTTGTTTTCTGATTTTCTTGATTTTGAGAACTGTTATAAATGTTCACGCCATGAAAAAATTTGAGTTCATAATTTCGGTTTAGAATAATTTTGAATATTTCCAAAGTTAAATATGGCTTAAGAAACCTTTTTTCATATAGAACCTTCATACAAATACATAATAAGAACAGGAAGCATCATAATGAACTTGGTTTGTCATTTTTATTTTGCAATTTACAGCATAGATTTAGTAAGTATTCTATTTACAAATATTGTGAAGTAGTAAATACAGACTTCAATTTTTTAATCAGTCCACTTAATCAAAACAATTTTATTATAGATATATATTACGCTAAAAATGTAGCAAAATATAATATTGCGAGTATTTGATATGCTCTAGCCTAACGGAAAAATAAATCAGAGCAACTATTTTGGTCTTAAAATGAGACTTGATAGTTGCAATTATTATGTAGGTATTTATTAGATGTTTGTTGAATAAAGTAGGTTGAATACAGTATGTTTGTAAAAATAAAACCGAATAACAATTAAATTTATTGCTGCAACTATCAAGCCTTTTTCAAGGAAATCCAAGCTAAGCTGGAAGCAATACGCATGGATATAGCAAGGATTTATAGCGTTATCTACATCCGATTTATTTGTTTTGTGCACAAATTAGTCATTTAAATTAACAAACGAATAACTTGGATCTGGTTTCTTGAAATGGTACGCTATAGTTTATATAGGGAATTAGGAAAAAATTGAGTATTTGGAAATTTTCGAATACTTCAATGAACTAATTTCTGTAAAATTTTAGAAACGAACTTATCTATTTCTTTTAGTAAGTAATCTAAATTGTCATAGTTTTCTCTATATGCTCATATATGTATATATTGTTAGGAGGATTAAAATCAAACTAAATTTTATTAAAAGAGACGGTTATGGTTTTGATTGATTGATTGATTATGAGTGTACGACCAAGCATTATAGCAGGATTATAGTTGGGACAGACTCGACCTGGTTACAGACACCAATACGATCGATTTAGTAAATTATTAGTACAATATATAGTAAATAGGTTAGCACCAGACAGCTCAATCTAACTACATTATTTGATGATCATTTCTCTGGGATTCAGGGCCGGATACTCAGGACTCCCTAAATCTAAATCAGGACTTAAAAAATTATTAATGTTGTAATTTCCCCTGTCTGCCTTTCAATAATTTACCTAATAAAATATTTAAGAAAAATTTAAAATTACTAAGCTAAAATTACAATGACAGCGCTTATTTCATTATTCATGGTCCTTCTATATCTAATTAATTAATTATTACGTACTGCAACAAGAATTAAAATAAACGTTAAAAACCATTTTAAACATAAAATTTTACTTAAAACTTATCATAAATTTCTACCGATCAGGAAAAGGAAAATAAATAATTTAAAAATGATAATGTAGGTATTATAAGTATATCAAGAATCAACAAATAAAATTAATATACAAATTTCCAAAAACTAATTTTAATTAATAAATCACCATAATACCAAACTAAAATTTAATTCTGAAATTCAGGATTAATTTTAATCCCCACAATAATGATTGATTATGGAACTATGGAAATATGGTTATTGGAACTATGTTATTTTCTGACAATAGAATTATTTATTAGCAAATTAAGGAAGAGAATCCTTTAAATATTATTTAAACTAAATTAATTAATATTAATGAGCAAAACACAATATATTACACGAGTATTACATAAATTAACATTTTATGAAATTGCATATGTAGACTTTCCCATTTCTAAGCTAAAAATTCTAAAAGAATGTTTAAAAATTTTAAATTGCTAAGTTACGATTTAAGTTCACAGCGCTTGTTTCGAAGAAAGCGTCAAAAAATGGAATAAAAGCATTGCAACGAAAAGAAACGTATTAAAATAAGTCCCTACAATATGGAGTATTAAATGGTAGCATCAGTTTCATAAAAAAGAAATTAATTGAAACAGGATCAACAAAAATAAGCCTCGTTGTGGACGCCCACGACTTTTAACTAAGCCGACTGAGCGGAAATTTGCACGAGTAGCAAAATCAGCTACCCCAAAATCAGCTCCAGTGATTAATCCCGGACGTCGTTCAAATATTTATGTCTGACAGTGTACATATTCGAATGATTTCCTTCACATTAGTCATTTTCGCAACTTAAAAATAAAACTTACAAAACAGTAGACTATCTAAATAAAAATCCAACTAGCATTATTCACCTATTTAAGAGATATCTGCCACCAAAATCCTGCAGCAAATCAATAATTCAAAAGTTTGATCTCTTTATTAATAAATAAATATAAATATATCCAAAATTTTAACTCAGCTCATAGACCTCATTCACTGCCAAATCAAGCATGCAAAGTAATTAAAACAATAAATAAATGCAATGAAAATGAACCCTTACTTTCTTAAAAATGTATCGATGTGTCATATACGTAATTATGACGATTCTATGTGAAACCCGCCATCTAAATTTCAATAAATCCATTAAGTCAACAATTAAACTCAAAAACATTTAGCCTTCCAAAATATTATAACATAATTCCACTTTGTTCACATAAATGAACACATCATTTTGTGTTAAAACTCAAATCTTAACTCAACTTAAACCAACATTTCCAAATTCGCACTCCACTCATATATTTAGTCAATTTATAATTTATAATATTAATTAAATTAAAATCAATTTAAAATCAATTTGATGCAGTTTGTAATACCTGTAAAAAATTATGAATCTTACCTAAATAAACCATTCCACATGAAATGCATAAGACAGCTCCCAATTCCAATTCGACTTAAACCCATTCGATTATACAAAGTGTAAGACTCCTGTTTGAGTTCAATATACAAAATCTCATTATGCTCACACAACTCATGATTTCAAGAATATCATACACCCATCCCTCGATCCACGAAATCTCCCCCCACAAATTCCACGGCAAATTCGTGAAAACTTCGATTAACGAAACCTCGATTTACACCCATACCTCGCTTAAAGAATTAATTCGTCCCAAAAAATTGTACATAAATCGAAATTTCGTCAACCCAACCCCCCGCAAACCTACAAAGAGGGATCCCGCAAATCGAGGGACGGGTATAGTTGTCTCATGAATACATAGAAACACAGAGAGATTAACATCAACAGCATACAAGTAACAAAATCCCACATACTAAAACCACCAACATACATTGATGGTAAATATTTTCTACCATCTTTCATGTGTGTAGCAGGAGACCTTACTACAGCACATGCAAACATACCTGATCTATGTATCAAGATACAGGAAAACATTTGTGACGACTATATCAAAACCAATGAAAAGATTCTCTTTTTTGTTGTTGTTTGTACATTATAATACAAAAACCAACAAAACAAAGTACATTTCCTTCACAGAATCCGTGCGAAGAGCGAACGAGACAGCTACAAAAACATATTAATGGCCCTGTTATATACCATATTTTAAGTATGTATTAGTGTCGATTGTACAAAAAACCAAACATAGGGATACAAATAAGTGTGCGTAAAAATAAAATCTAGGCCGTATTTCTATTTAAGTTAAAATCTATTGCAATACTATCCAATTATTAGAGATTAGTAATTAAAAATTGAAATTTGATTTTATGTACAATACAATCCCACAAAATACTTAATCATGCACTTTTAATTTTTCTATCTACAAAAATAAAACCATTGCCTGACAAATGCATCCCGGTGGATTGCATTTTCCAAAATTACACTTTAATTATTTTCACTACACTTTGATTATTATTACACTAAACTGAAATTTAATTAGAATTAAATTTAAAATTTAAAATTAAAATGTATATACATATGTATATAAAGTATATACATATCACTACATAAGAAACAAAAAATAAAGAGAAAATAAAATAAAATTAAATTAAAGTTTTTGAAGAGAATAGAAAAAAACACGTCTATCCTCTTCGACGAACTCGCGCCAACTAATTAAAAGAGACGGTTATGGTTTTATAAAAAATTTCTAAATAAGGTCAAAAGGCCGAATGACGGAAGGCCGAAAGAGTCAAAAGGCCGAATGTCCAAGGGTCGAATGGCCGAATATCGAAAGGCTGAATGTCGAAGGGCCGAATGTGCCGAAAGGCCGAATTTCGAAAGGCCGAATGTGGTGATGGGCCGATTGTGTCGAAAGGCCAAATCAAAGTGAAGGGAATTAAGTTATGGGATATTTTCTTAAGTAAAGATGGTTCTATTAACTGTAGGATAATTCTGTTAAGTAAAGGAAAATTCGATTTAGTTAAGTCAAGAAAAATTCCAAAAGGTAAAGGAATATCTATTAATTGAATGAATTTCAATATAATCAATCATTTAAAAAATAGCCAAGCTCCACCTTAATTGGCCACGACTTCACCAAAAGAAATCATTTTAGAACTCTACTAATATTTCCATCGTATAAATCGAATTTAAACATACTCGGTTAAGAAATAGCCAAGTTTAGTAAAGTGCCGTTATGTACCATAAGCTGTACTGAAATATACCGTAGTGTACGATATGCAGCATTGAACTAAGCCATAGTGCACTATATACCGTACTGAACTAAGCCGTAGTGTATTATATGCCGTATTGAAATAAGCCTTAATGAAACGTGCCGCAGTGTACCATATTTCGTACTGAAATATGTCGAAAGTGTACCATATGCCGTAATGAAATATGCCGCAATGTACCATGTGCCGTACTGAAATATGGCACAGTGTATCATATGCCTTATTGAAATATGCCCATTATTAAAAAATATTTAATAATTTAATTCAAAAACAGCAATAATTTAATCATATAATTCAAAATGGAAAATGACAAAACTAAGATAATAAAAATGGAAAATATGTATATGCGAAATACGTAACATAAAAATATGTTTTTTCTTATCTATTTAAATTACTGAAAAAGGCGGCAAAATATGCTCACAAACCCCTGACCTTAAAAAAATAAACACATCGCATGTCCACAACACTAAAATACGACACTCATTTTTCCGAGAAAGTTTGGTTACATTAACATACAGAGAATTTATTTGGACATATTCTTAATTTATTTAAATCACTTAACATTAAGAAATAAATGCAATGCTTTTAATTATTGATTTCAATAAATTAAGTCATAAAATTTGTTTATGAAAATTCGGCCTTTCGACCAAAACGGCCCCTCCACACGTTCGGTCATTCGACCTATTCGATCTTTCCACATTCGAAACTTCGACTAAATCGGCCTTTGGACTTTCGGCATTTCGCCACATTCGGCTTTTTGACATTCGGCCTTTCGATATTCGGCCGTCCATTCGGTTTTTCAACATTCGGCTTTTCGACATTCGGCCTTTCAAGATCAAATAAAAATTTCGATACAAAATTAGAAAACTTTTTACTTGTTATTGTACTACATTCGAATTTCAAATCAAATTTAATTAAATAATTTGGTCAAAGTTTGAAATAAATAAATTTTAAAAATTCACTTATGGTTAGAGTTGCGATAATTTTAGTAACGCAATCCCCATTTTCAGCTACTAATAATGTTTATGTTATTAATTTGAGTTAAATTGAGATGATTTTAGGAGGGATTTGGCCAGTATGTATTCTGTTAAATGTAGTACCAATTAGCGAATTATATTCTTATTTTATTAAATAATATAATTGTATATTTCATAGAAGAATTCCTTAATAACAAATATTTTAAAAATTTAATGAAATTGAAGGAATTCAAAATAATTTGAGAAAAACATAAATGGCAATTTGATCGAATATTGAAACATTAACAGAAGCAAAATATACTTCTACTGAAATATTTATTGGTTCCTAAACTGAATCAAATCATTCTCAAACTTATTTTAAAATTTGATTGGGTTTCTATTCAATGTTAATTTTTTACTTAATTAAATCAAATAGATAAATGATTTTTTTAAAACCTTTACATCTCCAGATAGTTCGGTGGATTCTTCTCAAAAATCAGTTGCTACACGAATATCTGTGAGTTAAATTCAAATATATTTCAAATCAATTTCGGGAGAATTTTGGAAAATTAACGAACCTCCCCATATAACGTATCACAGATATGCTATTTGGCACTAATTTCCAAATAATATACCATAGTATAACAATATACCATGAAATTCAAAAACCAAAAATTCCTCCTTTTGAGAGAAAGAAAATTGTTTACCTGTTTTTTATAAATTCAGTGTGAATGAGAAAAGAATTATTGTAGGCTTTACTATCGGTAACTGGTAGAATAATCATAAATACGCCTGTTAAAAGGGAATTAAAAATGCGATTCACGAAACTAATTTTGCCAGAAGAAATAAGCGTTACAGTGGTCGAAAGGAGTAATGGGGACAGTGAACATAAATATTCATGGGTTCATATCAGGTTCATAAAAGCGGCCTGTTAAAGATCCTTGAAAAGGACTACATATTCGTTGACAGGCTATGCTTGAAATGTTTGTCTGTCAAACTGGAGAAGATTTAGTAGTATTCCCAATTAGTAAACTACCCGGGCGCATTATTTATATCACGTCTCCTAAAATATTGGGATGGCAATAAACCGGCACCCAAAACAATTAATATTTGAATTAAAAAATTAATAGAAAAGCGCAATTTAATGAGCAACAAATAAATATAATATTAAAACTATTACAAGGGAACACAAAAAAATAATTTTGGGAGACAACTATTAGAAAGAAGAATTCGTTGGCAACAAATTTAATATTTTTGGCAAATTCATCACCTGCTATGAAAAATTAAATTATAAATTAAACCATTAAAACTAATTTTAAAATGTTCTGGAAAATGGAGATTTATTTTAAAATTGTTTTGTCAACCTTGCAGACACAAATTACAATTAATAATTCGTATCGATTAAATTTGATGGTTTGTTTTTATTTTACTATTTATTCCAAAATATTATATTTGGTGCCAATTAATTCATTTTGATGCTCAATATTTGTCGCCACAAAATTTGTTTTTGGCTGCTTATTTAAACTGTCCCTTAGTATACCGTGAAATTTACAAATTAACCAATTCTATTTAAAGTAAATGAATCACCATCACCATTCGTTATTAATTATATTAAAACAACTTCGAGAAAAGCAAACATAGATTCACTGCGTATAGCCAAAATTTCGAAAGCTATTTTGAGATAAACTATAAGAGCTATATTTAAGACATATTAAGGAAAAAACAAGAAAGTTCCCTAAACACTTTTGGAGTGTTTTCAATGGAAAACGAGAACACATAATGAACATAAATCTGGTGGCCTATAGAGACGAGTATTATGCTCATTTTTTCAATCAATTTATAAGCCGGAAGTATAAAAGTTGATACAGTGGTGAAAACAACTTACTGAAGGCGTTGATATTCATCGAACTCTAGAAGTATTCGGAGATAAATGTGGTCCTGGTAGCATTCCAACTTCATTATTAAAAGATTTCACAATGTCAGCAATTCCTCTAACCTTTGTGAAGTTCGCCCAAAATTATATCTCAATAAATGATGATAGTCAACGTTGGCAACACCACTTCAAATAAATAAATGGTCAAATATGGCCGCAAAGCCTCATGAGTCGTATTTCCACTTTTATGTAGTTGACACCAATCTCCCGATGATTTTCTGTTAAACCTATCAATTGCTATTTTTCTGAATATATTTCAGCATCTTGTTATGGGGATGGGCTGGTCAAATATGGCCGCTTATCATTGTGAGAAACACATACAATTCTTTTCGCAAATTTTCGCCATATTTGACCATGCGATTCCCATGAAATATTCTGAAAAAATTCCAGATTACTCGCAACTGATAGGACTAACAGAAAAACATCGGGATATTTGTGCCAACAATACAGGACTTGAGGAGATACTCAGAGTACTGGCAATTGTTACGTCTAACAAAAAATCATCGGGAGATTAGTGCCAACAACAATATAGGACTTGAGAAAATACTCAGTTGAATACGAGTATGCTTCTTTTCCCATTATCGTTTCGTTCTTGGGCTGAGAGTTGGTCTTGATAAATTTTGCTATCATGATAGTTTCTTTATGGGCTCACATTATAAATATTATTATGAAGAAAATAATTTTTTTTTGCTGACATATTATCTCAGGATATACCTATTTTTGGGCTGACACTTAAATATGAAGAAAAATTTTATTTTAGTGTTACCACTGTGTTTTTTTTTGGGATGAATTTTGGACCAACTTCATCTACATATTCCTCTATGTCTTCTATTTAATCAATCGTTAAAATTATCAGAATTTCCACAGAAATGGAAAAAACTCGAGTGACATCATTTTTTAAAACTGGAGCTAGAAATGGTGTTTATTGTTATAGAGGTATTATATACAAATGTTCAGTGTCGGCGTGGGTATATGCCTAAAAGATCAATATCGACAAATCTTATTGAAGTTATCAGCAACTCTATTAAAGAAATTGAAAAGCACAAGCAGCAAGTTGATCTGATGTATACTGACTTTGCAAAAGCGGTTGACTCCATCAGTGTTCCTTACGGATAGGCGAGAGCTTTTTAAAGTGTTCATTTGTTGCAAAACAAACTATGGTGACTATGGTGAAGTTGAAGATAATGTTGCACCGTCTTGAAAATATTTTTATTCTTATCTTATTTAAATTTATATACATCACTGTTTGCTCGTCAAATTTACTTTTAAAATCCAAAAAATTCACCATGATACATTAATTGGCACTCCATTGTAAAGTGTAGGCCAACCACGCAAAGTCAAGTATGCATCATATATTGTCTCTTTCTACAAATTAACGTTTTAGACGTAAAAAAAATTTAGTTGATTTAAAGTTATTCAAAACTAAGATTTATTATTGTATTTATTGTTTGTTTCGTGTTTTTCTTATGAATTTATTTCTAGTGGCAGGTATCATAACTAAAAATCTAATTTAATTTACGTAAATCAATTTTTTTTATGGAATTAGCTGAATAATTTTTTTGGTTTATAAAACGCCACAATTTATTGCAACGAATTTGACCCATTTGATTTAGTTTTGAATATAGAATTTATTAAAATTTGAACGAATTTCAAAATTCAATTCTTGATTTTGAGGAAAACCTGTTATATTCAAGATTAATTAAAAAAATTCAAAGCATTGAGAGTAATTAGAAAAAATAAAATTTCAATTATTATTTGAAGCAAATTGGTAAGCCAATTTGATCGAAAATTGATCTATTATTAACAGCAAATTAATTGAGCTCGATAAATTACTGATCGCAAACTATAGGTTATCAGAAATCGGCAAATACATTTTCTTATTCTTATAATTTCAAATTTTTTATTTTTAGTGAACGCTGAATATTTTCTAAAATTAGAGTCTGAGCGAACATACAACTAAATTCCATGCCTGCAAAAATCAGATAGTTCCCAACCTAATAAAGTTACTAAAATACCGACAGCCTTGGATCAAATTTGCTTAACCATTTACAATGTTATTAATAGAATGCCTAATAGTTGGCCTCTAATAAACATACCGTATGCTACAAAAAACCATCCCAAGGTGAAACCTTATGCTTTATCATCTACAAATACAAAGTAAAATTTTTCCACAATTTAATGAAAAATCAACAACCTCATCAATAAAAATTGAGTCTCGACTTTTCCTATCGATTCATTCCAATAAACTTGAATAAAACAAAAAAACCCATTGAATTTCACCTCATTAAACACTTTGCTTCTTTAAAAATATAGAAGAAAAAACGGAAAATCAATTTCAAACAACAGAGGGTGAAAATATTGTTTTTTTTATATATAATAAAAATAAATAAAAGTAAATTTTCACACTTTTCTCCCCCACTAACTTTTTGTATATTTTTGGAGCTTTTTTGTATACATACTATATATGTATACATAAATATTTTGTGTATACATTTTTTGTTTGTGAAAAGTATCATCTTCAATCGAAATCGAGAATATATAGCAAAACAAAAAAAAATGTGTATTTATATACATTAAAATTAAAATGAAATGAATCAGAAAATAAAAATAAATTTTCTTATCAAGAAAACCTGACATAAAGTAACAAAAACAATAACGGCTGTGTGTATTTGTGTGTGTACAGAAAAGAAAATTTATCATCAAATAAAAAACGATTGAAAGAAAATGATAAAAATGAAAATAGATGGCAAAAAGACGAAAAACCAATATTTTTCTTATTGTCTTCTTGGAGATATCATATATATATATATATATATATATATATATATATATATATATATATATATATATATATATATATATATATATCCTCCGCAGCCGCACCGAACTCATCTTTTTATTTTGTTTCGTGGTGGTGTATGCTGAAGGTGTACTGTTGCGCTGTATATTTACATCCAACACCCAGTCTCAAACCCCAAATCACGCTTTGAATATAATTAATTATTTTGATTAGAAAAAATTATATAATACAATTTTTTTTTTGTTATATATCATTATCATCGCCATTTTGAAATGTGATTCGAACACAAACATTTTTCTGGCTGCCATTTTTTTTTTTTGCTGTATGGTATATATTTATAAAATATATATATACATATATACAGGGAACGACGAAAACGAGGATAGAATACCAACAACAATACACCATTTCAAAAAATATACAAAAAAAAAAAAAAAAAATGATAAAACATCAATCATCTGTCATCCTTAGACATCGTTGTTTTTATTTTTCTCCTTATATATGTATATGTTTATACATTTTCGGTTATTGTTTTTCCAACCCTCCTATTTTAAGGATAATTTTTGTGTTTTTTTTTTTTTCGTTTTGTTCACATCAGAAAAATATAACACAATGGAACACTGTAGAAAAATGAAAATGTATAAAATAATAATACAAGAAAGAGAGCAGTTCGAGCAGCTTATCGGCAATACACTAAGACGATATATACGTAAAGTGAGATGAATGTATTGTATATATCCATAGTGGAATTTCTAGTTTTTCCGAGATGATGATGAAACAAACCAACCCTCAAACTCATAAGTAGATGTGTATATGTGCAGATATATACAGAACGGAAAAAAATAAAGTTTTCGTCCTTTTTTTTATATTATTATTATACTATTACTATTGTTGTTGTTGTTTTTGAAATTAATCCATCTTTTGTATGTGTAGACATGAAAACTAAAAGGCAGGATCTGAATATTATAATTCCTTTTTTTCTCTTCATCTACCAAAACGAAAAAAAAAGCTCCCTAAGTTTTTTTTTTTAGTTAATTTATCATAAATCATGTTTAAAAAAAAAAAAAAAATATGAAAATTATTATTATAATTTAGAAAGAGATGGCTTGATAAAGAATCCTTTAATTTAAGAGCCTCAGGTGACCTTTTTTGTTATATGGATATATACATATACACACATTGAGGTATTTTTATTTATTTTTTGCTGTATTTTCTGTTCCTCTGAATACCGACAAAAAAGGGATCTTTAATTTAGAGGTAGTATATGTTGCCAAAAAACCCTATTATTTTTGTGCTTTATAGTAAGGTGGTGATGGAGTTGGTGTTTTAATTTTATTCTATACTATAAGTTGATCAATATATTTATATATACAATGAATGGTGGAGGAATGAGTAAAGCGAGTGTCTCATTCTTAACAGTATTGATCGAATTTTTTCGGTATTTTTCTTTTGGGTAAATTTAATTTTTTCCAATTTTGATGAGGGAATAACTTCGCTCTATCACTTTTTTTTTTTTTTTTGGTGTGTATATATTTCTTCTGTTTGAATAGTGATTGATGAGTAATAAGGGTTGAGTTCGCCTTCAAAAATTCTTATAAATAGGAGTCTCTTGTATACATTTGTGTATTTATATACGTATCTGTATTGTACATAAAATGTATATTTTTGTTCGTCTTCTTGTGACTTATAAACTTGATTTATACGATTTTTTATTCAAAATGGCGTCATGACATTGTTGTTTTTTATGTTATTAAAAATTATTATTCTTTCTTTCGTTTTATACTATATCTAAGAACAGATTCTTGCTTTTATTATATGAATGATTGATATTAGGGTAGCACATATCCCATTTTCACTTAACTGCAGCAGTAGAATATGCGAATAAACTTGTTTAAAATTGGTTTGATCAAATTAAATAATAATTTCAAAAACTTAGCTCTAAACAAAGTTTAAAACAGAAATCCAATTAAATTTTAGTTGTTAAAATTTAGTTTAGCTATGATTTAGAAGAATTTGCTTGCAATTTGTCAACGGAAGTTTAAGTATATTACATATTCAAACGAAAATGTTTTGCTCAATGGAAGTTCATTTAAAATTCGGTTAACATATGAATTTTAAGTGAATAAGAACTAATAATTATTATTCAAATATCGTTCAACTATGGTTATTTAATTTGGATACATTGGTGCTTGATTAATCTAGTTAGGAGAGAGTGCATTAAATAACGAAGGAAGTCCCTATTTGTTTTCTTCTGCAGAATATGAATATCTTAACCGAAAATGAATATGTTAAAAACTTTCAAAGCTTGGTAATATTTCTGAATACAATACGAATTCGGATGTATAAGATTCGTATATGATTTAACATTATTTCTTCCACGATTTTGGGTACATCTTAGCACTTTCCGCATGTATACATATATTTTTTTACACAGAGAGCAGATTCTAGTTGTCCTATTACCTGATCAATACACTTTCATTGTCTATTTGAAAGATGTTATCTTACTTGAGGCTGATGAATGTTTTGAACGTTCTGTATATTCCGAATAAAAAATGTTTACGTGAAATATATTCACCTCTCGCTTCTTTGAACCCATGCGTTTATTTCGGCTACTTTAACAACTTTTGTCCTATTATAAAATATAATTGTTTCAGGAAGACGTTTATTACTTTTACACTGTTTCAGATGTATGCCTTGAACATATCAGAAGTACTTTTTGGTTCAGTTCACTTTTATAGATAGTTTGAGTAGACGTGTTCGATGCTTAAAGTTGCATTGAAAAGCGTTCCATTTTCTCCTTTTGTATTTTCGCATGTTTTGGCAAGTCTCTCTTATTTTGGCTGATGATTCCAACTATCGCTGTTTTTTTTTTTTTTTGCAAAATCTTTATTGCTGCTTTAATGATTCTTCCGCTGCCTGTAAATGGTTCAATGAGCTTCAAAACGACGGACTCACCCAATGTAAAACGATTTCGGTCCGCGCCATCTTTTTCCAAGTATCGAAACCCATTTGGAATATATTTACTTTTCACATCAGATGCCAGCCAAAATTATATGCAATATTTATTTGGCCCATTCGGCATGTATTGGGTTTAACTACATCTACCTTTGGTCGGCTGCGGCTTATATTTGCGTTTGGCTTATAACAGTTTGAACTGTTGTCAATCAATGTGTCCCATACTTTAATAAAAAAATAATATTTCCCTGTTCATAGCATTGCATACATATAAAAAACATATAAATGCCTCTTATTTATCTCAAGACGGAATCTTTTCCCAGAACTTTGTGGGCTTCCAATTTCGCACATTTTATTATGTGTTCCAAAATATTATTGTCAAATAGTAAACACAATGCGGTGCTTAGTTACTACTATAATATGCAGAGTAGCCAGGAGATGAAATTGTTTCGATACCCTCTCCCCCCCCCCTTCCTCCTCACCAATACCAATTTCAGTGTTTTTCCGTTCATTGCTTTTATCAGTATCGCCTTCAGAATTCGTCAACAATCTGACTCTCTTTCATCCTCTACTTGCAATCAAAATATCTTCCTCTTCATCAGTGCTTCATGAATAATTTTCGTATTCACTTCACTTTCAGATTGTGAGTTTTTAGCAATTTCAGAGCATTATTGAGTTATGTTATTTATTTCTTGCAATTATTATAATTAAAAATAAATTAGAAAAAAGGTAATTTCCCTTTTTCGTTACAACTTACAACTAAAATCAGGATTCTCTGATGTGAGGCCTGAACACTATTGAATTTCGAAAATAGATCCCTCACCTCTTTGTATAAATAGATATACCATGTACATATTTTTAGTTACAGAATTAATCGTAATTGTACACATTAAATTAGGCATTTAAATATCAAATTTCGATGAACCTTACCAAAATTTGATTGAAAGGCAAATATTTTGAAAATTCGATAGCTAAATGAATTACTTAAAATTCAGTTTAAAAAATGTAAAACTTGGGGAACCATTTAGCGTTGGTGAAGGCTACTGCGGATCCCCTAAGGTATACAATTTAGGGAATATTGAAAATTTTGCTCAATTTTACTATTTTACATACATTTTGAAACCAAAAATATTTTGCCAATTTCGCACATTTTATTATGTGTTCCAAAATATTATTGTCAAATAGTAAACACAATGCGGTGCTTAGTTACTACTATAATATGCAGAGTAGCCAGGAGATGAAATTGTTTCGATACCCTCTCCCCCCCCCCTTCCTCCTCACCAATACCAATTTCAGTGTTTTTCCGTTCATTGCTTTTATCAGTATCGCCTTCAGAATTCGTCAACAATCTGACTCTCTTTCATCCTCTACTTGCAATCAAAATATCTTCCTCTTCATCAGTGCTTCATGAATAATTTTCGTATTCACTTCACTTTCAGATTGTGAGTTTTTAGCAATTTCAGAGCATTATTGAGTTATGTTATTTATTTCTTGCAATTATTATAATTAAAAATAAATTAGAAAAAAGGTAATTTCCCTTTTTCGTTACAACTTACAACTAAAATCAGGATTCTCTGATGTGAGGCCTGAACACTATTGAATTTCGAAAATAGATCCCTCACCTCTTTGTATAAATAGATATACCATGTACATATTTTTAGTTACAGAATTAATCGTAATTGTACACATTAAATTAGGCATTTAAATATCAAATTTCGATGAACCTTACCAAAATTTGATTGAAAGGCAAATATTTTGAAAATTCGATAGCTAAATGAATTACTTAAAATTCAGTTTAAAAAATGTAAAACTTGGGGAACCATTTAGCGTTGGTGAAGGCTACTGCGGATGCCCTAAGGTATACAATTTAGGGAATATTGAAAATTTTGCTCAATTTTACTATTTTACATACATTTTGAAACCAAAAATATTTTTTTTATAATAAGTGTGTTAAATAATGTTTTTTCGATTTATGTTGCATGCAACATTATACAATTTCTAGTCTCAATTTTTAAATTTTTCTGTAAATAATTTGTTTTATTAAATTAAAAATCGTTATTCCTTTATTTTTCAGTCAGAATATTTACTAGTTATATTAGTGAAAATATCATTCACAAGATTTTCGATTGGTTAATCATAAACAAAATCAAGAGGCCAAATATTCATAATATATCTACCCAAAAAAAAGTAGAAATATCAATCCCCCCCGCACTTTACCCCAAGAATTATTCAAAGTGTATAGCCCTGAACAAACAATGAGAACTTTTCTTGAGCTCATTGTGTAGGTAGTTTGGTTTCGTACTGAAAAAGTTGGCCTCAGGTAGGTACAGCAAACTACAAAAAATACAATTCCTACTTAACAAAGATAGTGTCAAGTACGAACGTACCGATTTAGCGAATTATATTCATTAAATCAAAAAACTCAAGGAAATTTGTTCATTTTTTGTTCAGGGTTTTACACTTTGTATAACTCTCGGGGTAAAAAAAGGGGAGATTGATATTCCTAATTTTTTTTGGGTAGATATATTGTGAATAATTGGCCTCTTCATTCAGTTTCTGATTAACCAATCGAAAATCTTGTGATTGCCATTTTCATTAATATATTTGTGCCTATAAAAAGTATAAATTTCAATGGAAATCAAGGCATATAAATTCTTTATTTTAAAATTTTATGTGAATTCTAATGAAATATTTTTAAATTACTAAACACAATTTTAGCAGAAGCTTTACGAGCAATTTCTATATTCATAAAATATCAGCAGAGGGGGTGTATCTTAAAGTCTTGATAACGAAATTGAAAATCGGCGGTTTGGAGCAGCAGCCACAGTTTGATTGTTAAATCCTTTCTCATTTTTTTTAATAGTTGATTTAGTTTAGGCATCTATAAGGCATTTACATAATTTTATACACTCCAGCAAGGCGTTTTTCCACCTCAAGTTTGAGTCGACGGTGCCATGCTTCGAGACTATCTTGTATATGCGGGAAGTATTCCGTAACTCTTTAAATATTTCTAATAGACCAAAACTTAGTCAATATAATGTTTTCAAACGGTATTTTTTTTTTTTGCAAAAACTAAAGTAGCTAGATGAAATTTAAACAGTCTTTAACACTTTAATCTTAGCAAAAAAAATTGCTAGAGATTTTTCAGCAATTACGATTTTAAGTTGAGTTAATTTGATGCATTTGGATCTTTCCTAACGGCGCTTTCTGATGCACTACATTATGAAACCCCTATAATCATATCAAATTTGTTTCCAAGTCAATAAATCAAATATGTTTATATATATACATAAAGGACAATACAGACACACACAACATACGATACACACAATATAGTTATTAAAAAATGGCGCGTCTATAAATAATTAATTAATTAACTTGGATTAATTTAACCAGTTGATGTTATATATGTATCTGGTGTACATACATAACTATTTTTTTTTTTGAGGTTATATATTAAAATGTCAAATTAAAATTTAATTTATAAAAACCACAACAATGAATTGTTGTCAACTTTATATATAAATGCGCGCGTATATATAACGAGTGACATGAATTATAATTATTGTAATAATAATACAACAATTTTTTTATATTTTATTTTTTTGCTGTTGAAATTTTTTAATCATCATCACCATCATCATTGCAACGTCATCACGTATATATCAAATAAAAAACACAACATGAAATACCACATACTAAATACATACATAGTTCATAAAAAATAAACTGTGCAACCTGTTGTATATATCTCAAATTAAATAAAAAAACAAATAAAATATAAATGCATGTGTATTTAAATAAATAAATATTAAACAATAAATAAATAAAGAAATTGAAATCCAGATTCAATTCATGCAACATGCAATTTCAACCATGCAAATAAAACAAAAAACTTTGATAGAAATCAAAGTGTATTTAGTACAATCCAAAGCAACGAACGAAACTCTAAACATTCCATTTAAGTTGCATGCAACATTTGATGCAACAACTTAATTTTCTGGACTTACAATGTGTACATAATATTTAAATCGAGTTCAATGTATACTGTATATAAATAATATATACGAATATATACTTCAATCAAAACCAAAACAAAAAACCGTATGTACATAATATAAAAAGGAAAAATACTTTGGTTCATTAAATATTCATAAATATAAGAGAGAATTGAATATAAACGAACAGTAAAAAATGAAAAAAAAAAATAAAAATGCAAGGTGTTAAATTCACAATTTAAAAATTGAAAACCAGAAAATTATTCAAATGGAAAATTTTAATGGATTTTCAACATCCACAGTACACACAAAAAGAAAACAAATAAAAGAAAGAAAAAAATCGCCTGTTATATACTGTACATTGTACATACATACAAACCTTACCTAACTAAATCTGTATAAAAATAACAAAGCATAAGAAAAATGTATAAACTCACAAAAAAAAAAAAAAAAAACGAAAAAAAACTTTTTTGAGTGATGGATAATTTTGATTGGTTAAAGATTTAGGCCAATCATGGATGGTGGGGGAGATCCCCAATTTAATTCACAAAAAATTTGTAATAAAATAGGCAAATTTATGATTTTTATTTTTATTTTTGCGTATATGTATTTCAACTAAAATAATCATAACTTCTATTTAGATATACAACAACAAGAAAATTGGAAAAAGGATAATGAAAATGTGATGGTAACGCTCTTGACGGATTTGTTGTGTATTGGTTGTATATATTATATATAAATCTGCAGAGTTCCATTTTTATTTTTTTTATATACGTAACATAAATATAACATTTAATAGCAGGGTGATTTTGATCAATTTATGTTGCATGAGGGTTGCATGACATTACTAAAGGTACACATATTCAAAAGGGGGCTTTACACATAGACAATTTTTTGACGCGGCGATGATGAGTGCAGTATTGATTTTTCTAACTAAATACGCACCAAACACACGAATGAATTTCCCTTCTACATAATTGTACATAAAATGTATTTATATTTCAAACTCTATATACATATATACATAAAAATAAAAATTTGTTTTTTAATCCGAGATAATATGGATATTTTTATATTTAATAATGACAATAATAAATCAAAAAATATATTAATATTTATATTAATAATATTAATAATAGTAGTAATAATAATAAAATCGTGACGCCATTTTGAATAAAAATTTATATAAATCAAGTTTATAAGTCACAAAAAAAAAAAAAAAAATAGAAAAATTTATAAAGATAAAGCGAAGAGAAAATTTATATAGAATTATAAAAATAAAATCAACCCTTATTAGACATCAATCACTTTGTTTAGACAGCTCGAAGAGGGAACGGAAAGGAAAAAATATTGCCTGAGGACGAAAAGATAGCAGCAAGTTTTAAATTTTGTTACGACTAATGAGGTGCTGCCCTCTGTAATTTTCTTTCAATCTTCTGTTTTTTTATCCCTAATACGTTCATTGGATAACGTATGGGTGTATGTATAGCAATACAAACCTTTTGAATAAGAACAGATATTTATTGTTTGGTTGTTGATTTTTTTTTTTTTTTGTAAGATGTCAAATCGATCTATTTCATTAAAAAGCATACGAGTAACAAACTGTCTGGACGTCAATTTGCCGAGTTAACAAAACGGGAGATAAGCGTATCAAATGAAAGGACATCTTAACACTAATGAAAACCTCTAAAAGTACAGCTCTGGAGTACAAGTTATGAGAGACAACGAGAGAACACCGTGAAAAGGACATTATGTATTATCTCGACAACCGGGGGCGCTATTTAAATATTGCATACAAAGAGCATATTTGACAACTTCATGGAAATAATTAAACACAAGCAAGAGATAAACCAGTTTATCTCAATCTAGTTTCGGACTTACAACGGATAAGAATTTTGTCTACCATCTTTTTTGTTAGCTACTAAACACAAACGGTTTAACCAAGAAAAACAATCTCAATTCAGAAACAAAGACTGAAATTTGAGGAAATCAAACAACAAATATGTTGCTAAATTCCCATGACGCTCGCTGTTGCATTTACGCTTATATACGTATTATTTTGTAATAACAATATGATTTCGAGATCACAATAAAGTAAATTTTCAATATTTATCATTTGATGTACGCAAATTTTCTAAAATAAATTTTGAACGCAGTAAAGTTTGAAATTTTGACAATAACAGTATGAATACTAATAGACCAAAACAAACAGAATGAAATGCCGATGTTGTAATTCAACTGAAATATGAAAGTTTTGAAATTTGGGCAGCAAAATAAATTGAATTCCGATAAATTTCTCAGTTCAGAATTTTTGAAACACCAAATCATCTTGAAATCTAGTAACTCTCAAAATAAATTAAACAATTTGGATCAACTTTCTGATGAAAATTAAATAATTTTCCGGTTTTTACCTTACATTTTTTAATACAAAACCTGACGTTTCGATGGTATATTCCTCTATTGTGAAATGACAAGTTATACGATATTTGAACGAGTGGGCTTTAATTCTTTAATACGTTAATGTGGCTGGAATGGACATCATCATATACATGGTCAAAGAACTTGACCAAAAGACGTCAGATTTCCTTAATTCAGATACTTTCTTTAAATTCTTAAATCTGTAATATTTTGGAAAACAATTAAGTTCCGGAGTATCAAATGAACAAATCAGTAATAACTGCTGGATGTTATCTTTTGCATGATACATAATAATTGTCGCCTTATACGATTTTCACAAATTTTAATAAATTCTAAAATTATTAATGATAAGGCATTAAATTTTGAAAATCTCTGAAACAATTTTTGAAAGCATAACCAAAGTTCATATTAAATTTAGAGATTTACAATTTTATGAAACATTCTTATATTCAGAGGTTATTGCATTCAATCCAAACGAAATTTAGAAGTACATACAATTTTAAGTTTTAACTGTTATGATTTTATTTGGAAATAATGTAATAATTAATTTTTCGATTGTAGCGGAAAATTCTTTTCTGAACATTGAAATTTTTAACTATACGAAAAAACACTCAGAGGAACCAATTTGTTTTTACTGTACAT
Organism: Tipula vernalis; assembly: GCA_958295665.1. Taxonomy (NCBI): domain Eukaryota; kingdom Metazoa; phylum Arthropoda; class Insecta; order Diptera; family Tipulidae; genus Tipula; species Tipula vernalis. The sequence goes on along the minus strand of OY282558.1, from coordinate 42,156,694 downwards.
TCTTACGTCGCTTGTTATTTAGAATTTTTCTTCACTAGTCATATCCTAGACAGACTGTGGTTTAATAAATCCGATTTAGCTAAGCTAGTTTAAGTTTATATGCAAAAACAAAGGGATTAGCTAAATCGAGGTTGACACACTGCATCTAATCTCGAAAAATTCACTAAATCGGTTTTATTAAATCGCAGTGTATCTAGCGTATTACGTTTGATTTTGATTGGCCGCAAATTATTTTTTTCTCTGTTTCTTTTTTTTTTGTGGTGGAAGGAAAGAAAGCCAATTTTTACTTGAATGTGGGCAGCCCTATGTACAAAATTAATAAAATTTTGAAGTACTCTAAATTTTAAAATACTACGTTTGTAAAATAAAGTATAGTACCTAATCATGAAAATTTTGAACCTTGAGATTTTTGGAGACTTATCTGTTTTGAGGTCCCCTGTGTCCCAACAATTGGGTATCGAAGTGACATTTGTCAGTCGACAAACTATGTAAATTACACAGTTTTTTACACGAAAAAGTGTTAAATTTACATAAAGTTATTTTACACATTAGGTCACGGTGCTCTGGAGTCGGTTTAAAAAAAAAGTGCGGTGTCTCCGAAATTCTTTCGCCCAACGTTTGGACACCTAAAAAGGAGTACTTTCAGCCGATACAGAAAAAAATCGGCTCAACGCTTTTTTTTTCTAGGACGAAAATACGAAAAATAATATGCCTGATGATGATTCTGGATATATATATACAGGGTGTCATATACATTCGCATTGGTTCATACACAGTATAATGGTAGATATAGGGTGTTCAAGAAGTGTACGGCAAGCGTTGTCACTCATAAAAGCATTATTTATTATTATTATTAAAAGCATAAAAACACAACAGAAAAAATTAAAATTTAGAGAGGTTTGTAAGATCCATTTACGGCCCCCTCGAGGGCCTTGTCTAGACAAGAAAGAAACAAAAAACAATAGCACACATATCATAAATGAAAACTATTATATTCGCATACAGCTCGCAATAATTTGAATGAATAGTCAGGATGATTTGTTAGTACTTTGTGACGATTCCAATTCTTACTAAAATCTGCATTGGTCGATTCGACAGCTTGTTCGCTATAAAACCCTAGTCCTCTTTTGGTTTCGGAACAAAAATCTACTACATGGTATAGTATGCCATGAATTTTTGGTGTCACAGGTATCTCGAGTGCTTGATAACTAACCTTGAAATCTTCAATATATCTCTTGAAATTGGGGTCTAGTTTCAATGAGAAGCAAAAATCGACAACTTTCTTCAATTTTCTAAATGTCTCCACATACTTGACACAGCCAAGGCATTTCATGGCATCTAAAATATCCACCTTATCGAGCAATACCTTAAACGCATTTCCTTCAAATGTTGGACTACCATAAGTACACTGCCGGTCCACGTGGCACTCCCGGGTCCATTTTAGGCTGACTTCTTCGTTTATTTTCTTCTGCATTGAAAAGAGGTGGATGTATGCAATTATCAAATAACTTGGCTGACTTTCTAAGTCCTCCTTCTGAACACCAATTTTCGCATTTGGCGCGACAATCATTGATCGTTCTGTAATTGCCCGAGTTGTGCACTTGAGTTACTCATAAGACCCGAAATAATATTATTGGCCAGCTTCAAATCCGTTGCAACTGTTCCAAGAAAGGAATTTATATCTAATGCTGACCATATAAGCGAGACATTATGGTAATTTTCCTGAGTATTAGGGGCTAAACAAAGAATAAATAATCGTTTCACCCCAGATTCGAGGAATTTTTCAGCATATCTTGTACCTGGAAGCTTTCCTTGAGGTGCCATGGGCGGTTCATCGTTCGATGACTGGATGGAAAGAGAAAATTTTAGAAAACCACCATCTTTATTATATTGTTGTGTTTTTACGCTTTTAGGAATCACATCCATTGCCAAACCATTATCGGAAACCCTATATCTATCATTATATATTTGTATGAACCAATGCGAATGTATATATACGACACCCTGTATATATATCCAGAATCATCATCACACATGAAAGGGCGTTATCTTCTCCAGACATATTATTTTTCGCATTTTCGTCCTAGAAAAAAAAAGCGCCGAGCCGATTTTTTTCTGTAGCGGCTGAACGTACTCCTTTTTAGGTGTCCAAACGTTGGGCGAAAGAATTTCGAAAACACCGCACTTTTTTTTTAAACCGACTCCAGAGCACCGTGAGTTAAGTATAAAACATAAAAAACGAAACTTAATATTTTAACAACATAATCTCTTATCAAATTTATTTACTTTACTTTTGGCCAGTAGTATTTCTTTAAATTTTCAGTTATTGACATTAAATATATATTTTTTAAATCAGACCGTTTCTGAGACACGTCATTTAAACCTATAGAACTGTATCTATGCTTTAAGGTACGTGGCCCCATTTTGTTTAATCGGTAGCAGTGAAAGTTTCGTTGTAGTCAAGTCAAGTCTTATATCCTAGACATCGGTTTAACAAATTCGATTTAGTTAAACTCGCTTAAGTACTTGCTGCCACTAAACTCGAAAAATTCGATTCTTGTTGATATTTCAATAATTTTTTTCGAATCGTGTTTCGAAATCATTTAAATCCTGTAGGTTGTTCACGTTCACGTTAAATAAAGTATTCCTCAAGCACTTTCAAATAACTGATAAAAATTAAATTTTCTCATACTTCCACTTCTACCTTTCGCTGATAAAAACAAACCATTCGGTTTCTTTTGTGTAAGGGATATTTTGTGGAGTTCTATCGGAAATAATGCAGGCATATTACCTTATTTATTTGTGTGTATAACTTTGAGCAATTTTCAATATTATTGAAAAATCTCATGTTATCTGGAAAATTGGCAGTAACTCAAAGAATTACCGAATACCTTCAATAATTTGAAATAGTCTGAAACATCATGTGGGTATACCACCTAGCCTCGAGAAGTTCGAATATTCCTGAAAAACTCGAAATTAATAAAATTAGAAATCTAGAATAATCTTGAGAAATTACTAAAACTGCATCTCACACGCAATGCTAAGCAATTTAAATGCAAAACAATTGAATCTTTTTAGAAAAATAACTTGGGTATGTTGAATAATCTCGAAAATTTCGTAATTTTTTGCCAAGCAACCTACTCACTATTCAAACCCAAAATTCTCAAAAATTTGTAATTTTGAGAATTTCACCTAACTCAAAGCTTGTAACTCAAGTTACGCGAAATACAACATTGACAGTTGAATTTAAAATATGGTTACCACCTTACCAGGAGAAGATTTTGAATTTCTTGTTGATTCTAAGGGCTCAACCACAATGGTGTCCGCTTCATATGGTTTATCTGCTCTCCCTCGGCCTTTCAGTCTACTACAAAATTTTGAATTTGGGTTAAGTGTTGCATTCGTTTATTCTCTTTCGTTTCTAGGAGTATTAGATCGGACAACATTTTGTTTGAACCTTAATTCTTTTGTGAAATATTTTTTTTCACAAAATTTTAGGATGCCGTTTAATTAATCTCTTAAACATTTGAATTTTTCTTGAACATTCGGATTTTATAATTTAAAGTTAAACTTCCGAATGATTTTAAATTTACTTCCGTTTTTTAAAAGAATAAAAATTATACCACTAATTTTAACTGCAGCAAAAGGTAACGGCAACTTTGATAGTCTCAAAAAATATTGTTTTTGAATTCAAAGTAAGTCGCATGTATTTTAAATGAAAAATACTTTAATTGAACATATTGTATTCAATTATGAGACCAATATCAAAAAATATCATCACTAATTAGCTATAATTTTCCACGCAGAATGTATGCGTAGCAGTTCTCGGCAGCATTCTCTATTTTTCTATATTACAATATCTACACTTTCGTTTACTAAAAATGGAATATCTAAGTGTTACAATAATAGTAGTGATCCATTGGTTTTGCTGTGGCTTTATTACGTAATAATATTAAAATTTCAAAAAATTTCCAAAAATTTCAAAAAATAAAATAAATAAAAATTTATTTTAAAAATAAAACTTAATTGAAATGTTAGGTTTTGTCGGTACTTGACCAAATAATTATTTTTTACGAAGTGAGAAATTATCGAGAAATTTTGCCAGTTTCAGTTTCGATCTGAGTGAGAATAACGAAAAATTTAATTTTTTTGTACCAGTCAATCTCATCAGGATATAGCGATAGAAAGTAATCTAAAGTGTAATTAGCATTTTCAGTCGCTATAGCCTGATGAGATTGACTGGTACAAAAAAATTAAATTTTTCGTTATTCTCACTCAGATCGAAACTGAAACTGGCAAAATTTCTCGATAATTTCTCCCTTCGTAAAACTTTATTGTTACATAAGTTACAACATTTTTACGAACACAAAAGAAAGAACAAAACGAAAGCGGAATGTGCCGACTGTCATGTAATGATTCTGAAAAATGTTATATGGGCCAAAGAACGCACAGATAAACTTAAACAGGCGCGGAATAAATATAAATCAAATTATGCACAATATTTAGCGATGGCCACAGATACACTAATCAAGACACAAAGCTACAAATTCTGCACAGATTTTGGGAATAGGAAAATAATTCATCACAATTTTTACAAAAAATTATTTAGTTGTAAAACTATACTGACGAAGAGCGAAGCTCTTTTATATCAATATAAAAGTTAGCCTTTCGTTTTCTACATTAATTTTTATTTAAATAATCGTTACTATACTCTTTTCGCTTATATTTAATTGATACAGTGAGACACGAGTGTCTACATACACCACTAAAATTTGCAAAATCGTGCTAATTAAAACGAATTAAAAAGTGTAATATTAATTAAATTTAAACCAAACAAAATGATAACTGGATAAAAAATCAAAACTGATGCAACAATTCTCAAAAAATTCTAAAAATTAATAAAATTTATATCATAAAAGTCTACATACAGTGAATAAAATCAAAATAATCTTGTACATACACACTTAAGAACTAACATTAATATTTAGTTGGGCCACCAATTAGACTCAATAACAGCGCTTAGTCGCCTAGGCATTGATAAAACCAGGATCTCGGTATCCGCTGGTGAAATTTCACCGCATGCATTCGAAAGGGCACTTTTCAATGAATCCCTATCGGTAATCCTATATATTCGGACCTTTCGTTTCAGATCATACCAGATATGCTCTATTACATTTAGATCCGGTGGCTGGGGAGGCGAATGAAGTTATTTCGGTACATTGTACAGAAGCCATTGCCTTATTGCCATCGCCGTATGCTTTGGATCATTATCTTGATATAAGATCCATTGGTTGCCTAATCCTAAGCATTCGACGGACGGTTGTAAATTGCTACGCAATATATTGAAATACTGTCGGTGGTCTATATTACCTTCTATGAATACCAATTGTCCGACACCAGATGCAGCAACTGGGAAGCATTGATTTTTTGGAGCCATCTCTTGGTCAGCTTTTCGCCAATTTTTCCCCTTCCATCGGATCCGAATAAATTGTACTTACTTTCGTATCCAGTAGTGTTCCGATTCTCAACCGCTTTATTTCGGATTGGATACAACTTTTTAATTATGTATGTTTCGAATATCCCATGCGTTAAATTTTTTAGGACGCCCACATCTTTGTTTATTTTTAACACTTTCTCTGTTATTATTATAAAATTTCGTATTATTGTTTGTATGGTTGCCCGACTTCTACCAACAATTTTAGATATTTCATTATAACTGTTATTCTACTCCCTTAGCTTTAGTATTAAATTTCGAATTTCAATTGATGCTTCCGTTTGACGCACTAATTTTTAATTCCAAAGCCGAAAAATATTTTAAGCACGAGACAAATGCTAATGTAATACTGAATGTGCCGATATGTGCTTATATATATGTATTTATAAAAAAAGATAACGGTACTTTGTAATAACATTGAGGAAGGACTTTTAAGGCCTTAGTAGTTATTCTATGGTAATAATTATAATAGAAAAATGCAACTGTATGTAGACTTTTGTGATGCGACTTTATGTTGATAATGTTTATTAATTTTGTATTTTGAATTTTCAGTTAAATACTAATCTATAAGAACCTGTATTGTGATATTGATATTTGTGTATATTAAGGGGTTCATTTCACTAAAAAGACCACAAGATAGGAAACGTTGGTCACAACTCTCAATTCAATTTTTACTCGAGTAGGTAATTAATTTTTTCACATCGACCTTTATCCCCCAAAATGAAACATAACTCACTGCCATTATTACATTCAGTAATAAATCGCAATTTTGACATTCAGATTGTGTTTAATAATGAATTATAAATCGAATAAATCAGACTGTGCGTCGTAGTCCTTGGGGTGGACGTCTTCTCTTATTATGACAGTCTTTTAATCAAATCAAAAATTTACACTAGGTATCCATATTAGTTCAATAGACAGCTCAATGTAAAACGTATGGTCGTATATAAACCATTAGTATACAATACATAGTAATACAGTGACATCACTTACTATAAATTATAATTTAAAAAATAAAATAAAAATATTGTAACCTAAATATCAGCTATAATAACAATAATATTGACGTGGCAGTCAAATTCTTCATAATGATTATGATTATTAGTTTACATTTGTGAAATAATTTAATTAAAAATTCATGAAAATTTCTTTTATTAATTAATTAATTGTGCAATATTATAACAGCAAAGTTAAAAATGTATTATACATATATGAGTTATAGACATATGCATGCAATTTAATTGTATTTAACTGTAGGTGTTTTTGGAAAATAAAACAAACAAAAAAAGAAAAATTATAATTAATATAATTTGATGCGATGACTCATATAAACACAATATTCCAAAACCACTATATATTTATTCTTGACAGCTAATAAATTTTAGCATTTAATGACCATTTAAAAATATCTCAATCAATCAGCATATATAATATACACAAATACACACACAAAAAACACTATAAACCATTTTCACAAATTTGACAAAAAAAAATCGAAATTATTAAGAAAATCATTAAAAATAACAAGACTGTAGTATATAAATAATAATAAAATGATCATAAAAAAAAATTAAGCTAAATAACCTCAAACATATGTTTATTTGTTTATGCTTTATAATTTTATAGTTCATTTTTATGTTCCATACATACATATATTTCTTAGCACTTTTCCCAAAATATTTTATGATGCATTTTAAGAAATGCGCTTAACGAAAACTGAAATATTTTAACGAGATAATTAAATTAATTATTAGCATTTTAAAAGGTAGGGCAATGAATAGTGGCATATATATATTTTTTGGACGATTATTGACAGAAATTTCATTTCGTTTTGACGCCAGCGTATTATATACAATTTTTTTTTGTATAACGTCTTAATAATTTTTAGTTGTTTTCTTATTTATTTTTCTCTCAGTTATGTGTATCTTGTGTGTTGCACTATAATAAAAGAAAATATGCAAAAAAACGGTATGTACATATGTATATTTATATGTCGTGTGCGCTCCGCGAATTATTGTGATTATTTTTATGTTTTCCGCATTTATAATGGCGCTACTTACTTATTTTTTGCGATTATGCCTTTGAGGTGGCAAAATATGTAATATAATTTAATTTTTTTTGCACAATCCATCTCTGATAAAAACTTTATATTTTTGTGTAACACTATATTTATTTTATTTATCAAGATTGGTAAATCTATTTCTCAAATCAATAAACACGATAAGCAGAAATAACAAAAAAAAATTATGATCCATTAATCAAAATGATTTACATAACTACGTTATTTTAACCGAATTCCAAGATTGTTGTTTTTTGCTTTTTTTTTCTTCTATTTCTCAAACTAATCCAATCTAATTAAGTCAAAACAAATAAAATATGATAGAGAAATGTTTCTCGTAAGATTTTGATTGAAATCGTCAACTGTAAATTTTGTCGCACAAGATATACATCAAGCAAAAATATGATCATGAGATGATGATGATCATCAACAACAAGAACACATACATCTCATCGTTTCAAGAGGGCGTTTTGTGCTCATAATAATTCACAAGAAGATGTCAAAGTCAACAGAAAAAACATACTCGTATATACGAACAAAAAAACATCATCTTATTTCTTAATGTACAAAGACAACACAAAATACTCTCACTCAGTTTCTACAGAAGTTGTAAATCATTCAATTTTCGAAATAAATAAAAATGTCACATCAGAATTTTTTTTGTTTCTTGTCTCTCTTCTTCTTATTCTTATTGTTGTTTTTAGATTTCTTCTTCTGTTCAGTTATTAGTTTCTTATGGTTTTTACTTAAAAAAAAACATTTAAAATATTGTATTATATACGATATATCTAATCTTTGTCACTTTATAATAAGTCTTATTTCAGTGTGTACCAATACCAAACATCAACAACGCCAACAAAATATAAAATTGATCATCACAATAACCCACTTACTATTTCATTTATACAATCCACCACTGTTATTAATCTCCATTAAAATATATTTTCGCGTCTGTCCATCATTTTCTACATATAAAAGTACATAATATAAAAATTGTCGTCAATTTTTCTTAATATAAAACTTAAAAGTTGTTGAAATATATAATCCATCGTGATCTTCATTATTAATATTGTTTTTTGGTACACATATACACAATTCACTCGCTTGTGACAATGATGATCAACTGTGATAATTTTTTTTTTTTGTTTTGTTTTTGGGTGATATTTTTGTAATGATGATGATTGAAAGAATAAAATGAGGATTTATTATAACACACACAGAAGAGCGGAGGAAAGAATGTGCTACAGTTTACGAACAATGATCGCAGTCTCTAGATATTCAAATTTTTCATTGGAATGATACGATATTTTATAACTTCGACTATAGATTAATTAATAAAAAATAAAAATAATAAAAACCACAACGCAAGAAGAAGTAAAAAACTAAATCGGTTTTTAAATAAATTCAGAGTGATCGTTTTTTTATATCCACAACTTTTTTTTTTTTTTTTTAGTTTCTCTTAGTTATTTTTATTTAAAGTTTTGCAATGATGTCATCTTGATATGATTACTTATATAAAGTATTATATCTTTAGTGATTATAATATTATTGAAGAGTCGTAAATGTCCAGTAAATGTTGTTATATGCTTAAGGGTGATTAACAGATGTCTGACGTGTAAACGACATTCAGATGCCATTAACCTTATAATATTCCTACTTCCGATTTGATTGTCTGCATCTATATAGTGTTGGATAGCTTGCTTAGTATTAACAAGTAATCTTCAAGGTTAAATTACAAATTATCGTCATTCATGTGTAAAACTTATTTACAATCAACCATCTATCTAATTTATGTTAATATATTCTAAAATTGAATGATTTATTAATATTACTCCCCACGATTAGCTAACTCTAATTCAAACCTTTAATTTAAAGACAAGTTTTACTATAGTTTAATAACAACATATTGGATTGACCAGCCTTACAACTCCATTTTGGCTCTTAATAATCTTGTTAAGCGACCGTACGAATAGCAGGTAATAGAAAATAGAACTTTTAGATCTTATTAATGTTATTAGCATAAAAAAACAACAGATTTGTAAGACAATTTAATTAAAGTTAGGGAACATGGAAGCGAGAGTTCTGGAATATGTTGATTTTGCTGACGTACTGTAATAACTTTAAGTGAATTTAAATTTTATTTTCCTACTAAATATTTACCGGCTAATTTAAAAACAACTGGTTATTAAAATTCATGCCAAATTATTTAAGACCACTTCACAAAACCGTATATAATGATTTACATATAGGTGACGAGGTGTTTATGGATAAATTATGCGATGTTGAAATTTGAAAATTATTTATTTTTAAATTTTTATTTTTTGAGTTACATTAGTTTCGAAGTTTCTAACCATCTAAATATTTTTAATTTAATCTTTAGAATTAGTTTTAATGCTTTAGAAGTGTTTTAGGAGATTTAAAAATCTGATGATGAATTACATTAATTGATTCTCACCACTTCTTTCAAATTGTACTTATTGTCTAATAGCAATATTTTTTTTTGGCGGTGTATAATAGGCCAAATTAATTTTTTATAAATTTTGAAAAATATTCCAAAAATTTTTGACCGTTTTAAATTTTTACTAGAACTGTGTTCGAAACCTGTGATAAATATTTTTTAGGACTACCTCCGATTAGAAAAATGAAAGAATCCCCAGAAAAATCAAGTTTTTTAATTATAACAAATTTTTCAAAAGTTATTTTAATTCGTTGTATACCTTAGAGGATGGGGCTGTCGGCCCAAAACCCATTCTTTGATGATTTATTAAAACTTCAATATTAATAGAAATTAGAATGTTTTTCAAAAATTTGGGTTTTTTAATAATCATTCACATACTAAAATAGAGTACTTTTCAAAGCCACTTAGCATTGGAGCTTTTGCGTCAAAATCAAATTGTAGTTGGTCGTATTTAATAAAAATCAAATGGGGTCTACTAATTTTTGACATTTATTTGAAAAAACCTACTTACCTAAATTAACACAGTCAAATCCTACGATAATTCTTGACATATACAAAATAAATTCATTGTGTGATTGATGAAGTCGCCTTAGGCGTTTTATTTGAAAGAAAATGACTTTCCGCATTCGCTGTTATGAAGATGCATTTTTCAACTGAGATTGTCCGTAATTTGTTTTGTCGAATTAAATTGCATAGTTATGTGTTAATGAGTGTTATTGTAAGTGTCGTGAACATCCGATAAATATCCAGAAACCGGAAATTGTTCAATGATGAGAATTGTTCGATTTTGTGGTGTATATATTGGTCGTGATATAGTTTAGGCCAATTTGCTATTACTGTGGCTCTTTATATTTGAAGAGTGTCTGATCAAAAGTCGCTATTTACATCTTACTTTTTGCTACTTACTTTTGATCATTTTTTTGTAGTAAATAGCTTGTTTTGACCAAAATCAAGAATTTTAGGAATATTTTTCATAGAGAAATTGGCAATTTTTGGGTATATGCTGGAAATAGCCACTTTTGGTCTATATCACTTAAAAAATTCTGCCCTGATAGAAAAAAAAATATTATTTTGGAAAATGTAAATAGCGACTTTTGATCAGACACTCCTCATTTGGTATCTACTTGTTCTATATTCGCTTAGTTTTACGCTAGCCATGCTTCTTAGATAAGTCACTATCTAGTCACTATATAAAAGCGAGCCATGAAGCTTACTGTCAAAATTTTCCATTTTCTATCCAAAAACAATTCAGACAGCATAAAAAAATTGTGAATGTAGGGCAATATTTTTCAAGTAAATGCCAAAAAATTAGTACTAAAAAATATTTATCACAGGATTCGAATACAGTATAAGTTAATGCTTATTGCTGTTGCGGATAAATTTTCATCTGTACTTTTAATATTGACGGATTGCCACTTGGATATAATCGCAGTAAGAATCAGATATCATACGTTTTCACTAATGGTTTGTGTCATGTATATTCCATACGATTCTAATTTTGGGGTGTATGATAAAGTCATTGATATTATCAAGTCTAGCATAGCACCCATTTTGCAACCAGAGGATCGTTTATGTATATTGGGTGATTTCACTTTACCAAATGTTAATTGGCTTCGAGTTGATGATTTTTTAACTCCGTTGAACTTGAATGCGAATTATGATAACTTCATGACCGGATTACTTTCAATGGGTCTCAAACAATGTATGGACGTCAAGAACAAGTGTGGGAATGTTTTGGACCTGGTATTTTTGCCCTTCGATCAAGAAGTTATTGTCGAGACGTGTGACGATTTAGCTGGAGCGTCACTGTCTTTCGCATTTGTCAAGGATGAGTTATTTGTTGAAAATTTTAATTATAAAATTGGGGACTACGATTCCTTTAATGCTTTTCTTGAAAATTATGATTGGAGTGCATTTGAGGGTAATGATCATTTAGAGGAAGTACTGGATGAATTTTATAATGTTCTAAATGTAGGAATGGTGAAATTTATTCCTAAATTTAAAACTACGCGTCAGTTGAAGGAACCGTGGTATAATAAACAGCTTATTAATCTGAAAAACCGTAAATACAAGGCTCATTTGAACTTTTAAATTTAAACTTTTCCCTACTCCTGATAGGTACGCTAAATTTGAATCCTTGAGAAATGAATTCAGAATATTGAATAAATTTCTTTACAACAATTACATTTTGGAGATCGAATCGAACATAAAGGATAGACCTGATAGCTTCTGGAGATTCGTTGATTCTAAAAGAAAAACTAAGGGATATCCGTCTACTATATGTTTTTGGACGATCGTTTGGGTCATAATTTGAAAGATAATTGTAACTTGTTCGCTGACTTTTTTGAGATTGTTTATGTAAAGAAACCGTTAACGACAGATTCGATAACGAGCTATTGTTCAGTGGCTAATATAAATTGTTCCTTTGGAACTTGATACTGTTTTGAATGGTCTACTCTCGCTTGAAATCAATCAAAGTACAGGGTTCGATTCCATCCCTCCCTTGGTTCTTAGAATGACAGCACATGCTGTCGCTTTTCCAATCACAGTTCTTTTTAACAAAAGCCTTCGACAAGGATACTTCCCGATCTTTTGGAAATGCTCTTTAATTAAACCAATATTTAAGTCAGGTTCCAGAAGTTATATTACTAATTATCGAGCCATCAGTATTTTATCCGTTTTGCCGAAGCTTTTTGAAAAATTAGTCAAAGATTTTATTTTTTTTATACTCCGCGTAGGGGGCAGATCAACTGTCTCGAATTTGTTTTTACTGACCAATTATATTTCAACGGCTTTTGAATTGGGGATGGATGTACAGGTTGTTTATTCAGATTTTAGCAAGGCCTTTGACAAAATTGATCACAAACTACTATTCCTTAAATTGGAGTCTTTGGATTGTAATAGTTTGCCTATTAGGTGGATCAAGTCGTATTTAGATGGCAGAACTCAAATCGTTACGATAGGGAATTACATGTCTAGACGGATTTATGTTACGTCAGGGGTTCCCCAGGGAAGCCATTTGGGTCCCCTTTTATTCATTCTTTTTATTAATGATGTGATTAACTGTATTAAGTGTTCTGAGATTCTTATATATGCTGACGATATTAACATTTTTAAAACTATTTCGAATATTCGGGATGCAGGGGAGCTACAGTCGGATTTATCGGATTTTACGAATTGGTGTACTTACCAAAATTTATTATTGAATTTCCCCGTAGAAGAAATGTTTTGAACTTTGACTACGAATTTTTTCTCAAAGACCATAGAATTGAGACAGTGAACACTTTCAAGGATTTGGGTATCAGATAACATTCGCTTCTAATTTATCCTTCCAAATTCATATACAGGACATTGTTTCTAAGGCGTTTTTCATGTTAGGGTTTGTTAAAAGATTATCCAAAGACTTCTGGGATCCTTATGCGATTAGAATCTTGTATATTACGTTGGTGCGGTCGCAATTAGATTATGGCGTAGTTATTTGGGACCCATTTTATCAGGATTTTTCTGATCTTATAGACAAAGGTAGTTCTTAAAATATGGGACCTAGGGACCATAATCTTCCCAATTATATTCTTTCTCCTTATAGGGGACGATGTAAACTATTAAAATTGGAACCTCTCTCTATTCGTAGAACTGCGACGTGTGCCACTTTTGTCCGTGATCTCCTTGTTTGTAGAAATGATTGTAATGAGATTCTTGATTTATTTTCTATTTACGTTCCAACAGGTGTGTTACGATCGAGTGGGAAGTTTGTTCTTAAATTACCAATACGGAGGAGTAATTTAGTTATGAACGAACCTGTTTATAATGTCTCGGTTGCTTTTAATAAAGTACGGTTGATTTTTGATTTTAATTTGTCAAGAGATGCATTTAAGGTTTTGATGTCAGATTTTCTTTGTAATTTTTGGTAAAGTTTTTTTTTTTTTTTTGTAATGTAATGTAGAATATTTTAAAATTGTAACCAGATTTTTTTTTTAAAGTTATATTTAGATTAAGACCTCCATAATATAAAAATTAGGCTGCCAAAATGAAACATTCTTGCAATTTTATTTTAACAGTCAATGGAACTAACGTAAAATTGTAGCTAAGGGCCACCTAGAATCCAAATTGATATTCCTAAGCAAAGTTTTGAATTTAAATTGAATTTAAGTTATTTTACATAATTTTTTTCGAAGAAAAACGCACTTTGACTTAAGTCGATTTAAACGACTTAAACTTGTTGCCACAGATAATTTTCTTCTTTAACGTTTAGTGCCGGATGAATAGTGTAGTGGATCATTTTTTAAATAGTATTTGTATAAATTTCATTAAAGGTGCAAAATTGTTTTGATGTATTTTTGAGGTAATATCGAGAATCGAGTTCGGACAGCAATAATTTTGACCAAAAATTCGATTATCTTATGAAAATTAGTTGTAGAATAAATAACTTATAATAGGTACTATAAGGGAAATTTTTATCAAAACAGTGCACCAACCCTTTTAATAATCAAAATGAAGATTATTTATTAAATACGATAAGCTTGATACAAGTAAAAATTTGATTAAATTTTTGTGAAAAAATTAAGCGAACGCATTTTATTATTTTTATGCATATCACCCATTTAAGTGTGCGTCTGAATTATGCAGTCCAAAATGCATATTTCGTGAGCTTTAAAAAATTTGAATTTTGATGTGGGGAACATAACCTCAACTGTGTTTGTTGGTTTTTGTATCATATTCCTTTCTTTTACTCTAGTAATATAACGTATAGTTCATGAAAATTTCGGACCTTGAGATTTTTAGAGATTTATCTGTTTTGAGGTCTTTTGAGTCTGAAAAAGTAGGTTTCGAAATATTGTCTCTCTGTCAGTCTGTCAGTCTGTGTCCTCTCTAGAGTCCAAATGTTTTGACCAATCGAACTGAAACTTTAGATTTATGCTTTTTTGATAAATTGGGAGGTCCCAGTGAATTTTACTCCAAATCAGCTAACCGGAGTGCTACTCCCTTGGTCCAGAATATTTATTTTGCAATACAAAATGTTTACAAAAATTAAAAAAAAAAATTCCGAAAACTTCTTTGTTCGTAAAAGAAAGTCGTGTGTTGGCCACATTTTTTTATCATTTTCACGAGTGATGTTGATTAATTCTAACCTAAAACTTCAAATTATTCGTAGACTGCGGCAAAATTTTGATAGCTTGGTTTGCCATATTCAATCGTTGGCTCAATTACCTAAATTAATTATATTATCAAAAATTTGGATAAATGATTTAGAAATTCGCAACTATTTATTAGCTGGATTCAAGTTGAAGTTAGCAGAAGCTAATTGTAATAATAACCAGCGAGCTGGTGGTGTTGCTGACATAATTCATTTCGATCTTAAATTAAAGACCGCTGATGTTTTAGTAATTGATAAAAATACTAAAGTCACTATTGTATATGTAGCATTGACGTGTATTAATTAAATTAAGTCAAAAAATTTGCTCTTGGTAAAGGATGTCAATATTAACATTCTGAGCTATCGATGTTCTAATTTTACAATTAACTCTACAGTTGATAATTTGCATATAAGCGATGTAACAAAAGATCAATCTTGGGATACTGTCTTATCAGAAACTAATATTTCTACTGCTTTTGGTTTGTTTACTACTATACTCTCTAGTTACGTTGACCAATGTAAATACTTAGCTAACCCGCATACAAAATTTGCAAGCTTAAACCATGGTGAATAATTTCCTTCTTTATAAAATAAATATAAAAATAGGCTTAGTAGAAAACTTAAAAAAAATCTGAAGTTAGTAGACTATCTTTGTCAGATGTCAAAAACATTTAAAAAAGGAAATATTTGAGGCTAAATCAAAGTAATTTTTGGGTCGATTTCAGAAGGTCACCGGTGACGTTAAATAACAATGGGCATTAATTAATGAAATCCTAAATAGGGATACCTCCAGTGATAAAATATTTGAAATAGTTGATGAACATAACTAATGGGGTAATTATCGACCAATTTTATTAAGTACTCTCTGTAATTTCAAAATTCTTTGAAAAAACATTCAAAACGAGGATAGTAAGTTTTTGGGATGGATTCAACTTAGGTTTTAGGTGCGGTAACCGGCTGATTCATCTCGCACATTTCATCCCAAATCAATTCATGGCTTATGGTTATTCAAATTCTTTATTTTTTTTGTGTGCCATGAGTTATATCTATAAACACATTAAGTATTAATACATTAAGTATTATAAATTTCCGTGTCTTCTGAAATATATTAAAAATTGGAAAATATTAATAAAATATTTATGCCATTTTAACTATTAATTTTAATTTAAGTAAGTATGGGCTTTATTAATTTTTTGAGTTTAAAAAAAAATCATTTTTAACCAGAAATTAGAAGAAAGAAATGGATTAACAAATAAAATTTTCAAAAACGGAGAAGAATAAGGACTGTTTGATATATCAGGGATTCGTTTTCTATTTGGATAAAACATTAAATGAAAAAATAATTTGGAAGTGCGCTCAGTATGACCTACTCCACAAAATGTCGTGCTCGCTTACATAATCGTGATAACGTTATTGAAAAGAAACTGCCGGAGTTTTTTGAACACAACCATGCTGCCGAAGCTGCAGAGCTTGCAGCTCGTCAGCATATGGCAAATATTGTTCAGAATTCCTGAAATTCTCAGATTGGTAGCACACAACAAGTAATTTGCAAAGAAATACCGACTACTTCCGATGCTGCTGCTGCAAAAATGCCACTGGACAGATCGATCAAGCGTACTATTCGAAGAATAGGTAATACACATTCCGATGTTCCACATTTACCACTTCCAAAGAATCGAAAATCACTTGTGGTTCCGGAATGTTATACAAGCACCATGAAAGGTGAAATATTCTTGCTTCACGATTCACTGACCGATGAAACCTTTAATAATGGAGAAAATCACGAGCACCGATTCATAATCTTTACAACTAAAAGTTTTTGAATATATTAGCAAGAAGTAATTTCTGGTATGCCGATGGAACTTTTGAAGTATGTGGCTACATATTCAAACAATTATTCACTATACATGCTCTACAATATGGAATCAACATTCCAATAGTTTACGCTGTTTTACTAAATAAATCAGAGAAAATATAGTGTAAAATTTTGGAGATAATGGGAAAACATGAACCTAATCTTGCTCCAGAAAAGATCATTATTGATTTTGAGTTGCGGAAGATAACGCTTTCAGAAGAAATTTCCCAGAATGTGCCGTATCTTGTTGTTATTTTCACCTTAAGCAAAGCTTATACAGAAATTTGGCTTCATCTGGTCTCAAATCACATAATGATAATGAACCAATACTTGCAATGCATATAAATATGGTAGCCTCTCTAGCTTTTGTTGAACCAGAAAAAGTTCCAGAATATTTTGATCTTCTAATTTCCTCGAATATTTTAACTGAAGTTGACGATTTTATCATGTATTTTGAAGACAATTACATTGGTAGAATGATATCAAGCACACAGCATCGCCAGCCAAGATTTCCAATAAATTTATGAAATATATACCACAGTAGGCTTATGGAAGATGACAGAACAAACAATAAAGTAGAGGGATAGCATAGGGGCTTCAAAGATTTAGTTTATATCGACCTTTTTTAAAAAAATAATTGATGAACAATCTCGTTTTGAATTCATATGTGAACAAGATTTGAGTGGAGGCCCATCAGCACCCAAGAGACGTATTTATAAGGATTTGGATGCCAAATTGAAGAAATTAAAGACAATCGTAGCGAAATTTTCTTCAACTGACTCTCTAGAATATTTAAGATCTAGATCTCTTTAGGTGCCATTTAGGGGCAGAAGATCTTTTGATTAAACTGCTAAATCGACTGCATGAGGGTCCTAATAATTCTAAAATGGTGGCTACTTTTTTTGTCGATAATATAAAAGCATTTTATATGGTAGATCATAACGCTCTTTTGAATAAATTGTGGAATTTCGGTTTTCGATAGGTTGTCTATATAAATGGCTGAAATAATTTATTGTGAGTCGTTCACAAAGTGTTCGTTATGATGATTCTGCTAGTGGAAGCATTGGTTCTGGACGCTGGTGTCCCGCACAGGGATCAGTACTTGGCCCGATTTTATTTTTGATTTATATTAATTCGGTTTTCACTCTAAATTTTAAGGGTATAGCGGTGGCTTTTGCTGATGATATGGATTTGGTGTACAATTATTCTAATTATTACACAATTACATTTGATTTTAATTATGACTTAGACTTATTGTTATTTAATTTCGAAAACTAAAGCGATGCTGTTTAATTTGAATGAGTTGCGTTCTTTTAATGAAGACATAGTTAGATAGCCATTTGGACTAGAAATGCCATACATATATCTGACCTAAATAATTCACTACATTTTTTTTTTAGAAAAATATATCTTTTGCGTTCTAACTGTTCGTTTCTGGTTCTAAAAATTTTGTATCAATTATTTATTCTATGGTATTTTCTGCTGAGGCGGTACGGTACGTACAATGAGATAGTCCGGCATTTAGTTGTTGCTCAAAAGTTCATTGGCCCTTATTCTAAATGAGTAATATTCTGACAGAATGACACATACCTAGTTCTGAATTTACTGAGTAGAGAATATTTTTTTATTCTTCTTTATTCGATGCCAAATGAATAATTATGACAAAATATTTTGTTTTCTACTCACTAATCAGATCGATCAATGGTATAAAACGATTACTCGATCAGAAAAGAGCGGGTTTCAGAACACTAGAATAATAATAATCAGAAAGCCAGCAATAGCTATCTCCAATACTGAGGCTAAACAATTAAAATATCATTCCGCGACCCACTAAACAGCAGTGAATTTAAACTTTTTATTACGAGTTTATGGATGTTAGTCGCGTTTTCGATGAGAATTGCACTAGAACTCGATAAACTTTAAATTCCTTTTACTCTATATAAACCGAAAAAGAATAAATTCATAAATCGCGAATGTGTAGTCTATTTAAAAAAAATACACATTTTAAGTTTAAAAATTTCCTACTTCAGTTATTTATAATTATTTATTGCTGATAATTATTTTTTGCTGCTTCGCGCTTTATTAATTTATTTTTTTTTTCGGTTTACATAGAATCAAAGGAATTTTACCGAGTTCTAGCGCAGTTCTTATGGAAAACACGACAAGTGTAGAAAACTGAAAGCATGCTCGAAGGCACGTCAAATTGTCAATAAAGCTATAAATTTATTCATACGTGTTGTATTAATTGCCTACTAAAAAAATCAAAAAAAAAAAAAAGAAAAATCTGGTCTCCTCGCGAAACCAAAAAAACCACCCATTGCATATCGCAAATATCATAAAATAATTTATACATTTTGCCGCGTCATTATGAATCATAATGATTTATGCGCCAATCTGTTGAATTTCACAAGATAATGATTATGTTTTACACACACATATCGAGAAATTGATATAATACTTTCAAAAACTACATATAAAGACAAAAATTTACGATATGCGGTCACACAGTTTGCGGCTAATAAATTTATTTTCTTTTTTTTCTCTACTTCCAGACAATATATAGCATCATCATCTTATATATTTCGATATAAACCTATAAACTATATATACGTATATACATATATATATACAAACATTCAGCATCAATGAATTTAAATCAATCAAAATTTTATTGATGAATCCATTACAACAGGTAAGTTTATTGTTTATAATTGTTGTTATCACTCACAAACCATGCACATGTTATATCTATATATATATATAAATATTCAGGAGTACATATATTCATATATACCAAAAAACATTGTTGTTATCAAAATACATAAATTCATGTCACATCAATTAAAAAAAACTGGCAAAAAAATAGTATACCAAACACACAAATGGAACAAAAACTGCCAGAGATATGAATGAAAATGGACATGTGTATTATTTTTCTCAAACATAAATAATTTTTTATTTTTTATTTTTTTTTGGAAATATCCATCCAAAAAATGACTAAATAATAATAAAACATATAACAACAACAAAAAATTGCATATAAATTTTATGACAAATATAGTTACTATTTTATGTATTATATGGTAAATGTATGTATATGGAGATGTCTGTCTGTTTTCTCTCGAATATGTACTTTAGAGGAGATATATATGTTTGGTTGGTTGTCCAACAAAACAATCATAAAATATATTTTTATTTTATTATCACTAAAAACTTAAAAAAAATAAATAAATTCATATATGAATGCATTTTTGACAAACTAAAACCGAATAAAAACTTAGTATATATGGTATGTATGAGTAATAATAATACATATCGACATGAAAAGATAGACAGAAATGATTATTGGATGGATGGATTGAATGTAGATGCATAAATTTTATTTATTTTCGAATATTATGGGTATTCATTTGTATTTGTATGATAACGGGGGAGGTACATTTAGAGTAGAGATGTGATTGCAATTTATATTTATTGGTTATTATAAAATATGAATAAGTGTTTTATTAACAATACATATTTGGGATGTGTTTCTAAACGATAAGGTTTTAAAATAGTGACAGTATTTCTTGTAAATGAGCTCTATATATTCGATGGGATTAAACAGGTGGCACAGAAAGTTGCCTAAGAATTTATTGGGTAATTAACTATTTAAGTGAAACTTGCCCTCAGTTCATCAAAAAATGGATTAACGAAAGAAGTTTCCAGACGTCTCTTCTTTCGTTTTTAGTTTTTTATATTTTTTTTATTTTCCAAACAAAAAATACAAAATTTTTTATACAGGAAAATATTTTGTGATTAGTTAAACATTTCAAAATTGTTAAATTTACTAATTTTATAAAACTTTATGTTAAATTTAATTGAATTAAATAAAGGCATTAAATTAGTAAAAGAGAGTGCTGCATATTTTTAAGGTTAAGTTTGAATGTAGAAATTCTTAAGCTTTCTGCGTTATCATATAAGCTGAATTCCATGGTAACGAATACTTTTCTAAGTGGTTTGAATTATTTCGAGTTGATCTCATGAGTTCATGATTAATCTTAGTATTTGATTTCATTAATTGTCAGTAAATATTCATAGACAATGAGATACTTCAATGGTAATGTTTTGTTGATGTTAAGAGAGGACTGCAATAGCGTTAACGGCTTTAATTTGAATGATCCGCAAATCTGAATATCCAAATTTGAATCAGATACGTAAAATTTGAATTAATTTAACTGAAATAATAATTTTTGCGAAGAAAATCTGTTGTGAATTGACCGAAACGTTTTAGAGCAGCAACATGGTAATTACTTTAATAGGATTCTTGGGCATAAAATACACAGAAATGAGAGTTTTCCTTGAGTTTTTGATTTGGTGAATTTTATAATTCGCTAAGTCAATACGTTCTTGCCTCAAACGTAATGTATGAAGTTAGAATTGTATTTTTGTAGTTTGGTCCTAGCTTTTTGTTTGTACGAATTTGTCAGTACGAAACCAAACTACCACAGAGAAAGCTCAAGGAAAGTTTCCATTTTTTGGAGTCGATACACTTTGTATTGACTGCGGGTTAAAGTACGGGGTGATTTCTAAAATTTCTACTTTTTTCTGGTAGATATATTTATAAATGATTGGCCTCTGTATTTTTTCTGATTAACAAGTCGAATTTATTGTGAATGCCATTATTTTTAATATATTTTGTCTATAAAATGCCGAAAGAATCCTACTGATTTAATACAGACAAACTTTCTCTTTCTGGTAATTACTTTAAATTTTATTCTATTAATCCATGAAAACTGAGAATCAAATACCAAACCAAGATAACAAATCTTATCAAATTTTACAGATTTTATCAAATTTTAATAATAAATTTTCAATATATTATTGGGGTACGGTTTTGAGTGATCATCGTTTTCTGTATTTTAAATTTCATATTTTCCAAAAATTATTTTTAAATATTTTAAATAAAGTAACCACCATACAAATGTTATCAGATCAATGGAAAAGACTTAGTCTCAAATAGTCTTTCGTTTGAAATTTTCTGCAATAAAATTCATTTAAACATTGTGACATGTCCTGAAACTATAAGCCGTACAAATCTTAACCAATGTTAATACTTATTGTTAGTGCTCATAATTGAATTTAGCTTATATTAAGTATGTGTAAAAGTGAGTTCCGCTTTTTGGTTAAAAAATAAAAATTTAGCAAGAATAGAAAAGTCGAACATTATTCAAAGTATGGTGCATCAGAAGCCATAACATTCGCCAACCTTTTAGGGAATTCAAGGATTCTCTTTCTGAAAAAGTCGTCGTCTTTTGAAGCGATCCATTCATCAAACCAATTTTTGATCCTTTCATAAGATATAAATCGTACGTCTTGAAGGGCTAACTGAAAATGGCGAGTGTGATAGAACTTTACAGTCCTACATTTCTAGGTAGGTTCTAACGACTCTTGCAGTATGTGGTTTTGTGTTGTCATGCTGCAAAATCAGTTTATTGTGTCTGTTCTTCCATTCCGGTCGATAATCTTGAACAGCTCGCTTCAAACGTATTACTTGCCGTCGGTAGAATTCGCCATTAATAGTTTCGGAAGGTTTCAATAGCTCGTAATGTACATATAACGCCTTTCATATCCCACCAAATACAAAGCATAACCTTATCACAATGAACATTTCGCTTAGGCTGTGATAAACCTTTTTCAAATTGCCTAAATCACCTTCTACACGTAAGCTCCTACAAAAATACAACAAAACTTCCCGCAAATGACGATTATTTGGCACAAAGCTCTCCATTTTAAATCGAATAAAAAACTGTGTGGTTTAAATTTTAATCAAATGTCATATACTACGTTTTGAAGGTTATGAAAATTCACACAATACATATAAGAACAATTACGCCATCTATTAGAAAAATGGAACATACTTTAACATATACCCAAGACTTCTGATTCATCAGTCCGAGTGGATCTGTTGACAACTGAGATTTTCTTCCCATACATTTTGGAAAATGTAATTTTTATTTGGTTGCGCTTTGTTTCAATACGATTTTTCCACGTTAACCTTCTATCCAGGGGCAAACCTAAGTATTTGACCTTCGTTTTGTTGAGCAATATTTTTCCTGCTGCGCAGGTGCGTTTGTTCAGCAAGTCCGCGATTTTGTTCAAATGTTTCTGTAACATCTTTGAGGGAATTTCGGGATTTTGTGTGACATCAGGATGGCCCTATCATCGGCAAATGTTTATATTATTACTTTGCCTGGTTACAGGTAAATCGACTGTGCACAACAAGTATAATATTGGTTCTAGAACGCTGCCTTTCGGGACACCTGCATTAATATCAATTAAGCAAGAAGTTGCGCTATTTTGTTTGACCAGCTCTTTAATTTTGTATATTAGTCCATCGGGCCAAAATTTATCAAAGGCTTGTGCGATATACAAGAAGGCAGCAGAACAATACTTCTTTCCCTCGAAGGTACTTCGTTCTTAACGACGATATATTGCGTACTTAGTGCCATAGAAGCTGGGAAATCAGTAAACCGGAAACCTGGTTCGGGCAGAAAAACTACTTTATCGTACTTTATCGGATAGTCGAATGTGTGCTAGGCTGAAGGTGGAAACGCAAGGCCGCAGTGCAAAATTTTATCGTGCTTTAGCCAGAAAAAAAGAAACCAACCATTCTATAATCAAAAAGTACTTGGAAAAGATGAACATCAGACGACGAGCAAAAAACCGATCCTAGTCAAAGCGATCGGCAGAAAAAAGTGATAAGAAAACGATTGAAACTGCTTCCCCAAAATGTATTTGTTGCACAATCAAATTATAAGTGTGTCATGGACGACGAGTTACATTTCAATATGGGAGGGAATAAATGGCAGGTCAAATAGTACTACAAGTCTGCTGAACATCCTGCACCAGAAATTGTCAAACTGATAAAATTCCAAGTTTCCTCGTAAGGTTTTAGTGTGGTTAAACATCAGCGAAAACGGAATAAATCAACCTGTGTTTCTCAGCAACGGTTTGCAGTTAACCAAGAGGTTTACATCACAAAATGATTACCAGTGCTTGACACGTTCATAAAAAAACATCCTCAACATGATGAAGTTTTTTTTTTGGCCAGATTTAGCATCTGCATATTACGCCAAAGACACTTTGGCTGATTTACAAAAAAGAGAAATCAAATACGTGCCAAAGGATTTCAACCCGCCAAATGTTCCGCAACTGCGGTCGATCTAAAACTTTTGCCCTTTATTGAATAGGAAAGTCTACCATAATAGCTTCCAAGCCAAAACATCCAAAAACTTATCAAAAAGGAACTGAAAACAATTGCGCTGGATGGAATCCAATGAGCCATGCGAGAAATGCCCAAGAAAGTCAGAAAGACGATAAAACTTGGGATGGACTATCTTTTAAAATAATGTACATGTAATAAAGCTCTTAAAAAATTAAAATGAAATTTTGAAAAAGATAAGCTGGTTTTGAAATATGCTTGGATGCTCCAGTACCATTTTTTAAGCCTTACGTTACATATTCAGGAACATCCATAATTACATCGATTTTGACGATAGGCCAACTCCCCGAGAAATAAAGTTTAATTCTATAACTAGCACTTAGTGCTTAATTCTTTATTAATTAAAATATAAAAAGAATATTTATTGTTAACTTAAAAATATCATAAAAATATAAAATAAAATACTTAAAAGCTAAAGCTTTATACGCTAACTTCAACATCAACATACTTTACGTTGGAATATTTACGACCTAACAATAATTCTTTATTGTTCCACTAGCATTCTCTGAAACAGCATATCAATATGATGCTGAACCACAAAGTACACGAATTTATATTGCGCCTCCGGTTGTACCATACCTGATCGTTGCAATCTTACCATTTGTATTGTTTGCTGAATATCAATTTCAGTATCCACACCTTGCCGATCAATTTGATCGGGTGCCTTATCGACTGCTATAAATGTACCGGTATGTATTGGGCTAAGATTCACGCCATCGAGAAAAATTTGTTCTTGTCGCGCATTAATATCGTGCAAAAAATTTAGAAAACTGCCTAGATCCTTACACGAGTATGATCAAAAGTTAAAATATTTTTATAACGATTTTTACTATACGGTTTTCTAATTTTTGTCCTTCGCACCGCGAAAATATATGACGACATTTTTGCTATGTAGAATTCGAATTTCTCCCATAAACCACGTTTTCCATAACTATGAGCTACATTCTCCTTCGGTAACTATTCCACTAGCGGTAATATGTGTTGCATTAAATGGTTGTCGTAAACATATAACCGTGCCACATATTTCGACTAGAGGATTTTTTTAAATTATTCTATTAAATCATATAATGTTTAGAATTGATCGTCACCAGCAACATCGTATTTATTATCTTGCCATCGAATCATGACATGTGTTACTTTATCATCCGTCCGTAGTCTGATTTACTTATCTTACGTATCTGTTTTTAATAGCCGTTTGGCTTCTTTACCCGAGAAATTACCGTGATTGGTTCTACGCATATTAAAGGTCGTCTAAGTTCTATAATTTGTTCATTCTTTTCTTTTAATTGACTAATTCTATCAACATAAAATTGTGAAAATTTTGATAGGGTGGGAAATGGTTCACCCCCAAATAAATTTAAAAAATCTCGATTATTTTGTATCTTAATATGTGTCACTTCAGGACCCTGTCGAACAGATAACGCAAAGTCACCGGTGCTACGAACAATCCATAATTCCCAAACCAAATTCATGGTTTTTTGTGACATACCGAGGCTTAAGCTTCTGGTTAGATGAGACATATTACATATGGCCTTTCATCACCTCCAACCATGTTAGATTTACTCTCATCCCTTCAAATTGTTAAATTACAAAACGTCCTAGATGATTTCTATTTTTTTTTTTTTTTTTGCTTTTCCCTCTGTGACTTAATTATAATGCTTCTAGGTATTCTAATATTATTTTTAGTATCATATCTATAGTTCTATAAAAGCTTAAAATTCGACGTTTTTTTCTAAAACAAGATAGTAAACAAGAAAAAATAATTTTTACACATTCGATAGTTTCACTTTGTAGTAACGAAATCATGAATGAAAAGATCTTCCAATTGTTGTTTAAATGGTGTTTAAATTAAATCAATGACATCGTTAGTAAGAGGCGTCATATATTAAGAGTCCATCTTTTCTATGAATAACATGGGTGAACTCAATTTTATGAGAAATTCTTTACCTCCTATTATCGTGTTTGTTCCTCTCCTACATAATTACCTAATTTTCTCGCCCCCTTCTTCGTCAGTCTGACAACAATATAAGTGTTCTTGGGATTAAAACTACAAATACTGAACAACCACTCATGATACTGTATTACTTGGTAAGTCTCGTACTACACGTTTTCCAATTGTAATTCAGAAAATTTCAATATTCATCCAATTGCAGCAATTTCTGCAACAGGAATTTTATGTATGGAAAGAATGGTTATGTTATATTTTGTTTCCTCCGCGAACTAAAGGCGGAAACGCTATGGTAGGGGATATATCCCCAAGAGTTTATATTGAATGATTTTTATACAGAAGTTAATGAAGTGTTTTATGGTAGTTAATAGTATTTTAAGTTATGGAGTTTTATTTAGTTCTGACATTTTAATTGTTGCTAAGTTTGAGAAGTGATGGAGAGTATTGATAGTTGTTATATGTTAGTTTTTATATAATTAATAATTAACTAAAGATAAGTTAATTAAATTCAATTTTTATAATATATATTTGGTCAATTTATTGCATCAATGAGATGAGTATTGAATATTTCTGAATTATAATTAACAATTTGATCTTTTTAACTTGATCTATTATCTCCTCCAAGTAGATTAGTCTTTGTTCCATAACACCAGGACCTGTAACGCTGGGTATTCTAATATTATTTTTAGCGTAAGCCTTTACCTTTGACCAAATCGGCCCGATGGGATTAAGCATTGGCGAATAAGGCCCTAGCCGCAGCAGAGACGCTATCGTTCCAGTAATAACTCTTTCTAGTTTTGAATGGCAAGGTGCGTTGTCTGAAACAATTACCAAATCTTCCAGTTCATTTCCCATATCTTGCCAGTATTGCATCAGTCTTGCCACCCATGCATTTACTAGATGCGATGTAAATGAAGCTCCATTGACACAACTCCTGCAGTAGAGATTGCTCCTATTAGATGGACGTTAGGGCCTCGTGCTGCCGGAAGGAGTTGGACTGCTCTGGTACCAGCTACCGCACGGCCCCTTATCCGGTGGCAAAACCAATTGAAATTGGTTTCATCTATCCAAACAATCTGTTTTCCTTGTTGTATGTAGTTACTCAAACGTTGCTCATATTCTGCTCTTTTTCCTTTATTTATTTCGAAGTTCATAGTGCAAGGTTCATTATCAACTTTCTTCATAGTGAAGATTCTACCTTCTAGGTAATTACCTACAGTTAACGCAGATATCGATGTGTTGAAATTGGTTAGTATTTTTTGTTTTAATTGCTGCAGTGTGTAGCTGCAATCCTCTCTACCCATGAAACTAGCAAATCAATTTGTTCCTCATTTAAATTTTTAGGTTTTATGCCTCCTCTGGGTAACATTTTGTCACGCCCTGATCGGATCCAATGAAACGCAGTCTTGTACTTGATGTCTAACGTCGCAGCTAAAGATACCCAGTCCTCACCTTTATTGGCACAATTTACGATTATTTCGCGATCTGGATTAGTATTTTTTTTGTACTTTTTTTGTACTGTGGTTTCAGATCCAGTGACAACAGGTCTGCAAATAGGACAAGTGGTATTGTTCATATCTTGTTGATATTTTAGACTGTATAAAATGAGATAGAAAATTTGTGCTGGGCTCCAGTTCTATAATATTTCGATCTAAAAGCAAGCATACACAAAAAAAATCAACATTAGGCAAACCCTACACAAATAGTTTTTTTCAGTTTTATTTGTTCACGCAAACAGAATCGATTCCTTGAAGGAAGTCATGCGGATAATACCACTTTGAAATACCAAATTGGCAAAATTTACATATTGGTGAAATTACCTTCAACGAGCACCGATCTCAATTAAAATTAAAAATAGCACTTTGGATAAAATTGGCCACTCCTAGCCTCTGTTATTTTTACCACCCTAAAGACATTGTCAAACCCAATTTTTGGCTAAGTTGCTTCATAAACAAACAGTCCAAATCTATAAGTTTCACCAATTTTATATTTTGCCGGCCGTCAAGCAAAAATCCGTCCGTCGATATATAAAATTGGGGTTTTATGAATGAAATTAAATCAATTTTAATAAAATTTCCTACGAATAAGGTATAATCGCCTCGATTATAAAATCGCCACAAAAAAAAAAATAAAAAATTAAAAACATTCAATTAACTTTGTAGTTAAGTTGTAATAAAATAAGATTTGAATACACCTTCTGAATTACGTAGGTAGAAGAGAGAAAGATTCAAGAATTAAGGCAAAAGCATTGCAGGCCGACTTAATATTTTTTGACCACTAAAACATAAACACAAGGCAACATTTTTATTTTATTTTAAATCAAATCATATACATACATGTGATGGATGCTGGAGGCTTTGAAAAGTCTCAAAGGTAATTTGAATGTTTGTTTGTTTTGTTTTTATCTGAGTTAATTTCACATTACATATAATTTATTGATTAGTCCAAAATATATATTTATAGTATATAGGGGCTTACTGCCAGATGTGTGTCTACATTCCATAATGCCCTTTAATACTGCAACCTTTATTACATAAAATATAAATATAAAAATCAAAACAATGAAAAGAACTTTAGACTAGTTTCATTGTTTACAAAAAATAAAATGTTTTTTAATAATTTAATTATAAATAAATAATTAAAATAGAAAATCAAATAAATAATAATATTTTTTGTATTTTTTATTTATTCTAAATTTGTCGAATTTATTTGTGTAAATTTTATGATATATATATATAAATAATAATTTGTCTATCTCCTCATGTTAAATATTATGGGTATCCATTAAAACTGTACGTACATATATACAAATTATATAATATTAATAATAATAATAATTATTATTTTTACTACCAAATTTTCCCAAAAAACAAAAAAATGCGGGAAAATTTATTAAATTATAAATCATTTGATTGTCAGTAATTAGCTTGTGGGGCTGACATTTATAGGTTTCCAATAAATAAATATAAAATATTTTAATATATTTTTATTTTATTTTAAATTATGATTATTATTTATAATTTTGTTGTTGTTGTTTTTTGTTTAATAATAGCAATAATAATAATAATAATAGTAATCATATTATTATAAAAATAATCAAAAATTGAGGATAACTGAAAATATGTAATTTAATTTTTTTTTTTTTTTTTTTTAATATTAACAAATAAAAATTTCATTGGTTCCATTCAAAATTATGATAAATTATTTGTAATTTATTTTTATTTATGTGTACTCGCGTATACATTATTGCTCGCGCTGGATGTCATTGTTTTGTTAAATAGAGGAGAGAATAAATGGACGCCATTTCCTACACACAACCCAAAACAATTTTTGGTGCACACCAACCAAATCATTGGTGGCTGTAACGTTTTTTTTGTTTTTTTGAGCTGTCAAGAAGAAGGAAACATAAATTTAAATCTTTCCTTGTGTCGAATAATAATAAAAAGAAATATCACTTTATCTTTTAATGATGACAATAACAATAATGATGATACTGATGATCACAATACATTTTTGCTTTTTTAATAATATTTATTTAATATTGCTAATATATAATAAGGCAAATGAACTCATTATTATCATCCTCCAGATATAAAGAACTGTAATTTGTCAAGAAATTAATTATTTTTCAACGTCTTGTTGTGTTATTTATATGATGTTGTAGTTGGGAATTTTTTTTATTGTATATATGCTTGTATTGTACGTATCTCATGGACTTCAATCAATCAAAAAGATATAAAATATAAATAAATTTTGCAATGGCATAAACATCTTAAAGTGACGGTTTTTATTGTTTTGCATCTTTTATTTATACGAAATAAAAAAAAATAAAAAACAAAGATGTGTGTGCATATATGATATGAGGGTATGATATCGTGGTCGGCGCAGATATTCCATTAGTAACACACAATATATTAATTTTGGTTAAGTAAAAGTTGTCGCGACCTATTTTGATGATGATTGTCATTGTGTCACTAAGAAGGATATAAATAGAGATTTGGCAATGTTATCGAATTTTGGTATGCTCTTTATTTATATAATACTTGAATTTTATAATTTTCCTAACACCATTCAAATTTCGAATTAGAAAATTTTTTCATTGGTTATTTGTTTAGTGAAATCGTAAAATAAATTGCGTTTATCGCGTGACTAACTTTATAAAATGCAACAACCTTTAATAAGTTGACTATTTCTGCTTGTTTTGAAAGTAAAATACTTTTTATTTCATTGTTGTGTTTGCCATAAAATAATAAAAAAATTGGCCTTATAATTTAGTTTAACATTGTAAAATTTGTCATTGGTCGATTAGGATGACGAGAGTTACCATTTTTGGTGTACTACTAACTACTTCGATTGTTCATCAAAAGCTTCTAGAATTAAGTACATACTTTGCAATTTTAAAAATATCAATTTTAAATTTTTATTTTCAAGTGTAATAATTTTAACCTTTACTACCCTTATAAGTACTACCCTTATAAGTATTAAGAAAGCATCATCACAATTACATCACACAACTACATTTGCACTATATGTTGGTATCAAAATTCTGTATTTTAAAGGTAATATTACACTATCGTGATTTATTGTTTCTGTCCTTCAGTCTTTTATCAATATTTTTAGTTTTAATGCATGGGTTTTTTTTATTTTTTTCCCACATTTTATATTATATCCACGTTAAGCTTTTCATATTTTTGTATTCAAATTTTTTTTTTTTTGCATTATTTTAAAGTTTTCTTGGATCGATTGGATCATGTTGATATGAATCTTTCTTCCAAAAGCCTGTGTGTACTTCAATTTAATATTTCTGGCATGAATGAACTAAGTAAGTTTGACGATTTACTAAATTTCATTGATAGTTTACATTTACATACTGAGGATTTATTTGATAGTTATAACCGAAACATTTATTAAAAGCTCAAATATATTCGCCTTTAATATTAAAAATTTCTCAAACGTCTTCTCTTGTAGAGATGACAGGTCTGGGGGTGGGGAAGGGGGGGGGGGAAATTGCGATGTTCATCAGGGAAGATATTCGCTATTATTTCCTAAAAGAACTCTCGATGAGACCTTGCCGTTCCAGTTCATTTGTATTCAACTCTCGGGGTTTAATCCAGTTAAAGTTTGTGGGATCTATAGGCCACTTGGCTCTGATACTACTTATTTTTTAGAAATCTTGAAACAACTTCTATCTAGCAACAATTCCAATTCTGACGTTATTATAGTAGGAGATTTGAATATACCGATTAATAAAAAATTAAAACTAATTTCTGAGTACAATTCCACCTTATTAAGTCATGGTATGATTGTTACTAACACATTTGCTATCAGACCAGTAAGTAGTAATATCTTGGATCATGCTATTAGCAGTTTTCTTAATATACGAGTAGAACGAGTTTTTAACTCAACAATTGAATCTGATATCAGTGATCATAGTTTTATTTTTTCAAAATTCGTGTTTAAACCGAAATACATAAATAAAGAATTAGAAAAGAAAACGGCAAATTATGTCAAAGTGAATCAATACTTCGATGAATTTTTATTTTCAACCTAATTTGACATTCACAACCCTGATTCAACCCTAAAATTAATCTTTGGAAAATATAATGAGTTGGTTGGTAAATTTTCGAAGTCTAAACAAGTACAGGTGAAAATGAAAAATGCTAGTATTTATCCCTGGATGAATCTAGATCTTTGGAATCTAATAAAAGAAAAAAATTGCACACTCAAAAGGTTTAAACAAAGCAAAAACAACTCTGCGTTAAAGGACAGACTAGATTTACTCAATAAAAAGATCAAATCTAAAAAATACTACGCAAAAAATTATATTTCAAAAATTTATTTAATAATTTAAATCAAAAGGACTTATGGAATCAAATAATAATACTAAAGCGGATATCCACTCCATTGTACAAAATGATGTCGAATACAAAGACCTTCCCAGTATTGTAAATATATTCAATAGCCATTTTGTAAATGTTGGCAACAGCCTCTCTTCTACAAGTAATGGTAACACTGAATTATACAATCTGCACAATAACAGCTCGAATTCATTTTATTTGCGCCCAATCTCCGTTACGGAAACATATAATATAATTAATAGTTTAGACAATAATAAGGGTGGTGGGTATGATAATATTCATAATACTGTTATAAAACGTAACTCAGCATTATTTTCTCAAATATTGACGGATTTATTCAATGTAGTGTTTGAAACCGGCATTTATCCTGATTGTTTGAAGATTGCAAAAGTGACACCAATATTTAAATCAGGAGACTGCAAAGCTGCTAGTAACTACCGACCAATTTCTGTCTTGTCTGTGTTTAACAAAATACTTGAAAAATTAATTGCAACTCGCCTGACTGAATATCTAAACGCTTTAGATTTTTTTTACTGTCATCAATATGGTTTTAGACAGGGGTCTGGCACAGATACCGCTTTAATTGAGATTACTGATCTGATTTACCGAGCTTTCGATAATCATCTGCCATGTTTTTGTTAAATATTCAAGTCTATTTTTAACATTTGATTTTTTTGGAGAACCTCTCAGAACAAATTGTGCTGTAAATTCTTAAACAGGGGAATTTTAATTTTAATAGTCGACCACAACGAGTTCTGAGACTATAACATCATTACCTCCAAAATTCTTGTATCATTACAGCTTCATTATTTTTAAACATATGTACACAATAATATTAATGACACTTACAATTATTGTGTACGTTTGAAAAAATGAAGGAGTAGTAAATTTCTATGTAGTAAATAAATAAATCAATAAATAAATAAATCAATAAATAGTAAGACAAGACTTTTGGAAGTAATAATATTGCTTTTTCAATTTTTGTCGAATGTTAATTAATTCATGTAATTTCTAACATGCTATCGGTGATTAGATCATTTTAAATGTGTTTTTATTAACACGTAGAAGTATATTAGAATTTACGAACGATCATTCAACGAAACCGACTAATAGACAGAATTCTATTCATTTAATTTTTAATTTTTTTATAAAATTAGCTTACACAGAAATAGAGCTGTGTGAATGTCGTGAAGAGGAAAAAATTGTAAGAGAATTTATCTTTATTAGTATGATTCGCTAGTACTTAACGCACAGTACATTCTGTATACATAGAATGTAAATTGTGGTATAATCAGTCCAGTCTCCGCTGCCTGATGAGAAGATTGATTTTTTCATAATCATAAGCTCATCAGTTCGAAACTGGATTGAATCCTCTTACAATCTTCGGACCATATTAAAATCGTAAAAATTAATAATAATAATATTGATCATATTGATGTAGGAGATTAATATTGATCATTAAAATATTGCTAAACACTTTTTATTTTCTGTTGTTTGTTTTTTTTTTAATTTTCACTAAAAGTTTTGAGAAATTTTTGACATTAATTGTCATCATTTGGTTTGCAAATTTTATTTATTTTAAACCGTAAACAATTAAAAATATTTTCGACGAGAATGTTTTAGTGAAATAAGGAGATTTTTTGTAACAAATATAATTTTTCCTAAAATGGTTCGTGGTGTAGAAAGCGACTTGTGTCTGGCTTATCTCAATTTTGGAAATAACAGCTAATTTCTAATAGTAGCAAACTGATTCACCGCGGACTAATAGACTAATGACGCTTTTAAATTAAAGAATTTTTGTAAAATTTCGGGAGCATTTATAAAATTTGGCGAATTAAATTATTATGTGTTATATTTTAGAGTGCTTAGCTACATTCAAGCAGTAGCGGTGTTTTATTATAGTAACATATGAAATAATTGGATTTGCTGTTAGGTTACTTAGGATTTTTACGTAGAACTATTTAACCGTTTTCATCGAAAGGGTGGCCTCAAAATTACAACATTTTAATGTCCTTTAATGCTAATGTCTGACCAACCGGTGATTAGGTACGGTAATCCACAAATAACAAAAATACAAGTGTCTTTAAACATGGCATTCAGAAGGCTCTAATAATATGCATAGCACACGTATTACTTTATTGAAAAATAACCCCGATTTTATTTTTCAACTGTTTTATAATAACCGTAAAATTTGAGTTTCCACATTATGGGGTAATAAAAATATGTAAAAATTGTTTGGGAATCTGAAGGCATAATTGCAATATTTTTCAGGGTAATAAGGAAAACGCCGAAAGACTAGAATCTGAGGGAAGAAACTAAATACGATTGCAGCACTGAAACAGAAAATACCAAGGTTAAAAGGTCGGTTTGTACCACGCTAAAGGCGCTGCAGTGGCTATTTAAACGATAAAAGTAATTTTCATGCATAATTGTAATGAATTGAACTAAATAACCAAATAAAAAATAACAAGTTGTTTTTAATAATACATAACTGTCTGTTAAAACTAACTTTATATAAATCTGATGTTCTTGTTTCGACGTCGGCGTGGTAACTTCAAAACCTTCAAACAAATGTCAACTCTGAGTATTGCTACTATCCATGACAAGGTCCTCTTGCGTTCCCTATTTAAGGCAATATTAAACAATACAGTTAAATATAAACAAGCAACTCTCAGTTTTAAATTCTTTCGTAGGTTTAGGTTAATTGGGCTTTTTGAAGCGTATGTAGCACTCAAAAAGATTGTAGTTACATGCAAAGTATGTAAAATCACATATCGCAATGATATTATCAAGTTCCGCAATATTCGTGGTTTTTGAATCTAATCGTCTAAACTCTAGAGAATATCAGAGCAAGAAACACAGTTAACAGTACAATTAGGCTAAACGCAAATTTTTCAATCGTAAATTCAACAGCCAGATTCCAAGTAAATTATTCTTGAAAAATTATAAGACTTACGTAAACCCACCAGCTGTTGAACCGAAATACTAAATCAATTAATGTGAGTTTAATACGCATTTCTTGATACATTAGAATATTCATTAAGCTATTACTTCCGATCTTACTGCTTAACATAATGTACTTACTGAACCCTGGTTTAACTAAATCTGCATTCCCTAATGCATGGAAAATTGCCTTGATCACACCGATTCCTAAAATAAGTTATCCGGTTACTGCAAATGATTTTCGTCCGATTAATTACTAATTTTGTCTAAAATTTTTGACAAGGTGATTCATTCAATTACAGCTAAACGCTTATGTAACAAGTCGTAACCTACTAAATGTTTTCCAGTATGGTTTTCAAACAATCAACAGTACTGCTGTGGCACTGCTAAAAACTACCGATCACTTCTAACATTGTAGGTGGAAGAGTGGCCATTCTTGCATTATTTTATAGACAGATAGATAGTAAACATAATTGGTCAGCCCATATAAATAATTTATGTTTGAGGCAAAATTACTCGTAATAATGTTATTTTTAATTAAAATTAACTCTACAACTCATGACTTTATTTTTTGTACCTTAAAACTCATTACTGGGGTCCGAACGCACCCCCGAACAGATGACGATACACATACGTCGATTAATCGATTCGAGAAAACAAAACGCAGGTGAATCGTTTATTGAATTTTATAGTGACATCCTGGCACTAACTATGAGATTTCGTGTCTCTATTCCTGGATGTTGAAGTTCTAAGAATTTTACAGTGTAACATGAATGTAGTTCTTCAAAACCAACAATCAGTACCTTGGTTAGGAGATGTGTGTTCCTCAAAAATATGTAAACGTATTATCAGGCTCTGGAGTAGAATATACCAGTATGACTCCTGCTACTGCTATTATAAACTAAAATTTTGTTCCGGATAAAATCTTAATCTTTCGGTTCCTAATCTTGGATATCAAAATTATAATTATTCGTTCAACCAAATTTAACTCTTTTTTAGAATGTAAATTCTTCTTTTCAACCAGGTATATGTCATCAAATCAACAAGATCGTTATATTTGTACACACACTTCTCAGAAACAATTTCCCAGAGAATAAAAATTAAAATTTGGAACTTTTTCAATTCCTTCTAATTTTTTAAATAAAAATTCAGAATTTAACGTTGAAAATACTATATACAAACAGTGTCACATAAAATAGCAAATAAGCTTTCGGATACTGATAAAATCCGTGTTCGACGATGTTTGAAACCTTCTCATCTGATAAAGTGGATGAAGGTCGATAATACGCCATTGTGAATATTAATGGAGAACCATACAAAGGATTAATGGATAGTGGTGCATCTATAACGGCTCTTGGTTGTGGATGTGAAAAACATCTAACCGATCGATTGAAACAACCTCTATACTTGGGCATATATTTTTGGAGATTATTTAATATAATTCCATAACGTTTCTCAGAATTGGATAGAGACGTTTCTGAATTTTGAATTCTCACTGCCGATCAAAATTCTCGTCTAGAAGATATTGTTAACAATTTCGTTCATTTAACAGACATGGTCTATCATCAACCGGCAATACTATTCTGTATCTCCGGCGAATTCAGAGATTAATCGGATGAGTTCACCTGTTACATTAAATCGAACATTAAATGGTAAGTTCTGGACGCAAGACGAGTGAATGAAGTAACGTAAAAGGACGCATATTAGGAAGCATGATAGATCTCAAGTCTTGACTTGAAGGAAGCATTTAGTCAAATTCCATTGGATCAGGAATAGCATTCGAATACAGATGCGAATGGAGTGGTATTTGTGGCTAATGCTGGTGATTTTGCGCTACAGTGTGGAATGCAGACGACAATAGTTTCATTGTTGAATTGGGTGCTTCAGAGCACATGGCGAATCATAAGTCAATGTTTAGCGAGCTTAGGAATTTGACCAAGCCGGTCGTAATTGGTATTGCAAATAATGGTGTGTCGATCACAGCAACAAAATGTGGTACAATTCTGGGAACTATCATCGTCAATGGCACAGAGCTTCAGTGCACGCTCACGAATGTTTTGTTGATCGAAAATTTAAAATACAATTTGCTGTGAGTCGTTTGGAGAGGGCTGGATGCCAAGTAATTTTCGACAATGGTTTGGCCCGTATTACCAAGGATAATTTGGATATGGCCGTAGGCAGGCGCAATGGAAAGCTGTATGTGTTTGAGTTGAAGGGTGTGCGACATAAAGTAGCGAATATTTCAACATCATCAAACGAAGGCATTGCTGCGAAAGCGTCGAATAGAATGGAATATACGCAAGTGAAACAAAGCATTCGTCTGTGGCATCGTCGGTTGGCACATTTGACGTTAAGCGTTTGTCGACTTTGGTCGATGGAATGGGTGCCATGAACAACGATGCTGAAGCTGTTTGCGAGCCGTGTGTTTTCGGAAAACAATCTCGAAATTCATTCAACGGTTCAGGCAGAGCACGATCGAGTCGTGTATTGGAGCTTGTGCACAGTGATGTGTGTGGGCCTGTTACGCCAGTCACGTGGGATGATCAGCGTTTCTTGGTGACATTCATCGACGATTACACTCATTTCACTGTTGTATATCTGATAAAGAACAAGTCTAACGTTCTTGATCTGTTTCAGAGGTACAAATCGATGGCGGAGACGCACACTGGGAAGAAAATTTCAAGAATCCGATGCGACAATGGTGGCGAATATATTTCCAATAAATTCAGGGCCATTTGTGATGAAGCCAGGATTCAGATCCAATACAGCGAACCGTACACACCTGCAAGGATTTTTGGGGCGAGGCCGTGTATTGTGCGGCATACATAGCGAATCGTAGTCCGTCACGTGCGATTATTTTGGATGCGACACCAGTTGAGCTTTGGACGGGCAAGAAACCCAATCTATCAAGGTTTCGTATTTTTGGATCGCCTGCATAGGCACAAATAGCAGACCAATTACGCAAGAAATTGGATATGGAATCATCGAAAATGGTAATGGTCGGCTATGCTGTGAATGGTTACCGCCTGTGGGACCCATCGAAGAACGAGATTGTT
This sequence comes from Tipula vernalis, assembly GCA_958295665.1. Taxonomy (NCBI): domain Eukaryota; kingdom Metazoa; phylum Arthropoda; class Insecta; order Diptera; family Tipulidae; genus Tipula; species Tipula vernalis. The sequence goes on along the minus strand of OY282558.1, from coordinate 42,118,625 downwards.
ACACGACGAGATGTTGTGTTTAATGAGCCGCAACCGAATTCTTCTTCAGTTTTCTTCGAGACAGAGTCATTCACGGACGGTGTTGAAGACGTTGAGAATTCAGACGGTGTTGACGAGGCGGAGAGTTCAGCGGACAGTGATACGATGAATGTCGAACGAGATGATGCTCGATCTGCTGGTGCAGATGCAATCAACGATCAACCATTCAACGTGGTATCGCGACCGCAGCGAAAGCGTCAACAACCGAAGCGGTATGAAGATTTTGTCGATCCGACAAAGCTCAAAATGCATGTGGACAACGGGGAGGAGTACTTTTCGGCGTTTCCATTGAATTCTAGCACATTCGACTTCGCACTTGGTGCCGTGGCATACGTTGACAATGTTCCTCAGTCATTTGGTGAAATAGCAAAACGAGATGATGCAGCTCAATGGATGGAAGCAGTTCATTGTGAAATTAATTCACTCAAGCGAAATAAAACTTGGACTTTGGTTGAACGTCCGCCGCATCGATCAGTTGTTACCTGCAAGTGGGTATTTTCCCGAAAGCGAAACGATGTGGGTAAGTTGGCGTCGTACAAAGCGCGACTGGTAGCCCGTGCCCGTGGATTTAGCTAGCGTCAGGGATTTGATTTTCACGAAACCTACTCTCCGGTGGCAAGGATTGTTACAATAAGAGTTATGCTGGCTCTGGCTGTCAAGCGTGACATGGAAATACATTAAATGGATGTGAAGACGGCATTCCCCAACGGAAAACTTGAAAAGGACATTTATATGGAACAGCCGGATGGATTCGTGCAAGGTGATTTTGCTTATAAATTAAATAAGTCCGACTCTACGGATTGAAGCAAGCGTCACGTGTGTGGAATGAACGATTCCATAGTTTCATGCTCGGAAATGGTTTTGTTCGCTCAGAATATGATCATTGCTTATATTCTCGTAACAATGAGATGAAATGGTATACCTGCTGTTATACATAGACGATCTGATTATATTGAGCGAAAACATCGAGGAAAGCATCAAGATCAAACAGCTGGTGTCAAATGAATTCGAAATGCGTGACATTGGCGAAACGAAGAGTTTTCTCGGAATCAACATCGAATATGACCGGAGCCGTGGAATTTTGAGAATTAACCAACCCGGCTATCTAGAAAACGTTTTGCAACGTTTTGGAATGACCGATTGTAAACCGAGTGCGACTCCAATGGAATGCCAACCAAAATTAGAAAGGAAGACTGAAGCTGAACTGACGACTAAACCGTACCGAGAATTAATCGGATGCTTGATGTACGCGGCTTGTACGACTCGTCCAGACTTATCAGCGGCAGTGAATTACTTCAATCAATTTCAATCATGTCCAACTGAAGAGCATTGGAAAGCAGAGAAGAGATTACGATACATCAGAGGAGCAATTGACCTGAAACTGGAATATCGGAACGATGAGAATTCGGTCGTGTTGACTGGATATGCGGATGCTGATTGGGCCGGCGATATCAACGATAGAAAATCGATTTCTGGCAATGTGATGAAAGTGTTTGGCGCAACCGTGACTTGGATGACACGTAAGCAGATTTGTGTTTCTTTGTCGTCCACCGAAGCTGAATATGTCTCACTGTGCTTAGCCACGTGTGAAATTATGTGGCTGCGTGGATTATTGGTGGAAATTGAAGAAATTCCCGAAGAACCAATAATATTGCACGAAGACAATCAAGGTGCGATTGTGATCTCATCTCAGGAAAAAGAAATGCAGCGTACGAAGCACATTGATATTAAGTTCAACTTTGTACGTGATTTAATAGCCAAAGGTATCATCGAAGTCAGATATACCATATTTCAACGAATGAACAACTAGCTGATATCATGACTAAAGGACTACCAAAGGCGACATTTCAATATTTGCGAAATCAACTAAACTTAATTCGGATGGAATAATTATTTTCTTTGCATTAATTTAGTTTGATATAATTTGTATTATTGATTTATGTGAGTTCGACTTGATATTTGCAATTGCCTATCGAACTTGAATTATTATCGATAAGAATTGAGGCGGAGTGTTGGAAATGTAAACTAGCCTTAATGACTTTTTATGTAGTGAGAGGTGGCCGCCCTGTTATATAAATTTAAATAACGTTCATTTCAGTTCTGTTTTTAATTAATCGAATATACACGTTTATTCTAACTTTTATTTTTCTTTTGCTGCTACTGCGAATTTATTCTAGAGTAAGACCGATTCTGGTGAATTTAGACTATTTTTAAGATCAGTTTAGTTATGTACAATGTTGCTCATTCATCAGAAACGCGAAAAATGTTTCACTACGTAAACGGAATATTTGGGGATTTCTGGTGTGAAAATCACGTGAGAAATCCCTTCCTGTTTTCTAAAGTACAGCTTATATTAAAATGTTATAGCATTAATTTCTTACTACCAAAAAGAAAATTAAAATGGCCACTTCTACTCACCCAAAGAAATTTACGAACGTAAGCTTCAAACTTTATTCCATAAATTTAACACAACACTATTTTAAAAGTTATAAATAACGTAAAACTAATCTAAATCTCGACCATCACTAATCCACAATCCACATTCCACAACCATAAACTAAACGAAAACAAAATTTAAATTTGTCATGAATGAACTTGTCAATATTTAGAAGTATTCTCGTACTTTTTCTATTTGAATAAATTTTACGGCGTAGGGCAGATTAAAAAAGTATAACAGTTTTATTTTATTCAGCATGATTTAAATTTTATTTAGGGCTTTTTTTTTATTCTGAATATTTGTGACGAACAACTGTAAGCGACTAAAACGACTGGACGCTGTTTCGCATTAATCAAGAATAATTAAGATCATTGGTGGCGCCACTCGTTCACATAATCTACATACCATTCAGCGAGATGTTTTATGGTTTTAATCCCCATTTCAGAAACGTCGTGTAGAGAGAGATTCAACACAATACGAGTACGTTATTTTTTTTTTTTTTTTTGCATATACCAATGACATTTATGATTTTTAATCAAAATTAAATAAAATATATAATACCGAACATAAATAATAATATCGAGAGATGGACGCAAACATCATATGACAAATAAAAACATGTATAATAATCGTAATAACCAAAAAACCAAAAAAAAAAAAAAAAAATGGAACAACACGAACAAACACACAAAAAAAAAAAAAAAAGCTCGCGCGATAATAAAACTTTTTGTTGGGTTTTTTCTTGTTGTTGTTTTAGCAATAAATTATATGCAATTATCATGTCATATATATTTATTCTGAAATTTACTACCCGCAACTACATATTATAATAAGGATGATGTGCAATTTTTTGAGTGGGAGTGTATATAGATACGCGACAGAATGGATTTTGTAATATTTTTTTATGATGAATTTATGACGTGAGCTTTTTGTTTCTAGTATTATAGTGTGTATGTATATGGTGTAATATAATATTTTGTTTGTTTAAATTTTGATTTATTATGACATTAGTACGGTATTATGTAAAAGCTACTCAAAAATATTGGAGCCGAAAATAGAAAATTACCATATGCGGCACTGATCGCATATTATCCGCTATTATACATAGTTTGACATAATCAAAATTGATCCAGTTTTGTATAAACATATTATAGATATGTATTTTATTTTTGTTTAATAAAGAAATTAATAGTTTTAATTTATTTAAAATATTTCTTTTACCGCGATCACGATTTTTATATTTATAATATGTAAGCAACTAACTTTAAAGAAAGAAAATGTAAATATGTATAAGGAAAAAACAAACAAATATATAAAGCAAATAGTAAATGTAATAATAATTATAACAAAGTGAAATGTATCTAATAATATATGATTATAATGATGATTGTAAGTACCGTAAGACTATTTTTAAATTTGACAGTCGTAAATAGAAATAAAATTAAAATTAATGACAAGAAAATGTATTTTGTATATACTTTTGTGAATTGTTGCATTCACTTGCTTATTTGTAATTTAACTTTTTTTTTTATTTTGTTTGCTAAATAAACAAATTTGATTTAAAGTTAATTTATGATACCGGAATTTCTAAATTAGAGAAAATTTATAAGTTGATCAACACGATTTTGTTTGGTTAATAAATTATTTAACGTTTCTTGCACTTTTTAATTTATTTCGTTGTATGTCGAAGGTTTTCCAAAAATTAGATGGTTGCCCATAGTTTGTATGTAGCTATTTTCGCCAACTTGTTCGTTTACACATTGTAATATATGCAGCCGTGTGTAAAATACCATATTTATGCATTTTTTGGTTTCGAAAAATTTTATATGTATACATATATAAAAAAAACCATAAATCTATATACAAATATACAAAATTTCGCGAGAATTGTGATTATGATGATGATTTATAGTGACACATATTTAAAAATATAATGCTGCTATTTTTAGAATTACAATACACTGCAATGCTTATATAAATAAACAGTAATCCCAACTCGTATATACTACATATACAAAACGGGATTTTAATAATTACAATTCATCAAAATCATTAAAATGTATACATGCAGTTGAATACTGCAAAAAGAAAACTGTTGTGCATAACAGTATTTTTTGCACATTATTTTATTTTTTTTTATAAATTATAAATGGTTAATTCTTTTAACGTACTTGTGTGTGACAATTATATATCTAATACAATTTGTTACATTCATTTAATATGTCTCTATACGAGTATATTCGTACAACAACAATAATAATAAATAATTTTCTAATTTAATTTTATTTCTATTTTGTTATAAAAATTACAACAAAATGAATTAAATTAATATTATAAAATTGCGTGGGCAAAATAGCGAACGAACTCTCTTATATACTATACGTATACAATAAAATAATAGTAATAATATAGTTAAGTACAACAACACAAACGGTTTAACACAAAAAAAATGTAAGTTAAATACAAAACACGCATTTTTCTTTAAGGAAAATTGTTCACAAATTTGTACAATTTAAATGTAAAACATAGAAAATGAAATTAGTTTTCTTTTCGTTCGTTTGTTTGTTTGTTGGTTGCGCGATTTATGTAGCTGCTTGTTACACTCGCGGTTTAATTAGAGGAAGAAGTAAAAGTCTTTGTAATTATTTGATTTATTGGAATTTTATTGATTTAATCGCGCGATCAAATAAAATAAACGGCAATTGTTTTTTTATAAAAAAAAAAAATTGAATGCTGTTTGTTAATACTTTGTTGTAAAGCGCTACTATCGACACCTGCGTCAAAATATGATATCAAAAATGTTAAACAAATAAAAAAAACGTCCTATCGATTTAAATTCAATTGTTTTAGCGCATGAATAAAGTTTGAATTTTTAAATATTTGATCGCAATGAACTTAGCTATAATTGGGACATGTATAAAAACAAAACAAATGGCTGCACACAGTCATGCAAATATGTATACGAATAAGACTGTGCCCGAAACCTGTAATAATTATTTTTTAGTACACATTTTTGATATTTATTTGAAAAAACCGAATACACCCAAATTATCACGGTCGTTTGCTATGATAATTTTTGACACAAACAGAATAATTTTTCGGTTGACATTTAACATGGTCGCCTTAGAATTTTATATCATCAGATGATTTGTCCGTGTATGTCAACTAAAAGTTAATCTTATTTATATGCAATATCTGATGATCTAGTAAGAGCTACCACTATCGGCTGACAGATTATTAAATCTATTATAGAATTAGTTGATCGATTGATTTAAAACGATGAATTCTATGCACTAGGTTGACTCCAATATCTTTTAGTTTTCGTTACAATTCTGATTTGAGACCACCCATGACATTCCTACTTCCTGTATAAAAGCCTCGTAATATATTTTTCAAAATTTTGGCGAGAATTATTGCACCGTCGTCCTGTTATACTATGCTCTAACAAATACAACCATACCACCCTACAGTACATAATAAAAAACGAAAGCGAATTCGAATTCAGCGTAATTAAAATTTGTGAATGTAGGGGAATATTTTTGAAATAAATGTCAAAAATTTGTACTAAAAAATATTTATCACAGGTTTCGGGTCTAAGTGAATATTTTCGGCTTTACGCAAAGAAAATTACAATATTTTCGCCAATTTTCTTTCTTTACACTCTAATTTAAGAGAAATAAAAACATAACAGATTATACAGTCGATCCATTAAAGCAATAAATTTATTGCGCGCGACTTGACACACCCAATTAAACATAAGTTTAGTAATTAAAATATTAAGAATTAAATTGTCATAAACTTTAAAAAAAAAGAGCTTATACTTAAATTTAACCTAAAGTAATTTAAGTCAAGTTTTCAAAGAATTATAATAAATAAAATGTAAATTTTTCTTTGTCGTACCCTTATTAACCTCAGACAGGTTAAGACTTAGACTAAGTAGTGTGATTTAACATATAGCTTAATAATAATTAAGTTGTTTATATAATAAATAATGCTTGTCGTTCGAAAAATCGAACCTTTGAGGTCGAATTCAAAATTAATCCTTGATTTTGTGGCTTGTTACTGTAGTCTTAAAGGGCAAATCACTGCGCACTATAACTCGATATATAGCATTTTTTTATGTCGATAAAAATCTGCATCAGGCATAGACCTGTTCCAATTCAAACAAACAAAACTTCGAAATGTCGCTCCAGAGTACTTTTTCCAAATCGCTAACGATTTGTCTAGGTGTCGTTTTGTGAAATTTATCATTCGTTTTAAATTGGAAATAATTCGTTTTTTGCTTATACATTACTAATTTTGACCGAGAAACCTAAAATTATTCAAGGCAAAGTAGAAATAATGAGAAAATTAAATTTGTTTAGCTGCGCCTTAGAGAGAATAAAAGGTCGGCCTTCTCCTTTAGAGGTCCAGATGCCAATAATTTAATGTTTTGGTTTAAAAATTAATTTTCACGCATTTACATATATTTATAATAGACGGGAGTTTCCATTCCAGTATGGAAAGCCCGAGAAAGAATCTACCTTACATTCCTCAGCAAAAAATCACTGCATCAGTGTTCACAGACGTTCACAGTAGTGTGGCTTGTCAAATTACCCGTAGTCCCAACAGCCAGATAGCCTGAGAGTATAGAGAGAATTTTGACTACAAAACCGAAGAGAATCATAATTTTTTAACTTTTGTGAATTCCAAAACATTATGAATTTTTTATGGGTATTATCAATGCGATAAAAATGCTCTGTTATATCTTGGGACCATACTAAAACTCGAAATGAAAGAAATTTTTTAGAAAAAATTGCCATAACCTTTTTTTAATTTATCACAATATTTATTGCAATTATAATTAAATTTATTTCTTAATTTGCTGACCTAATACTAATAAATTATCTAGTTTGTTGAGAATTGTGAACAACACCGCCAGCCATCAAATCATAATGCTAAAACTTTGATCAAAATATAAAAATGTATAATTATAGTATAAAACGGGGCACGACGAATATTGACGGTAAATTAAGATTAGCGCACGATTTACAACACTCTGCTTGAGATCTCAAATTAACTAATCAAAAATAAAATTTCCGTCAAAATTGCACACAAAACAAAAGCCGTAAACAATTTATGGGAATAAATATGTTTTCCGCAATTGCGCGGAATCACAAATATAATAAATAATAATTCCAATTACAATCAGTTTGGCATAATCATATACCTATAAAAGTTCTATATTACATCTCACTATATATTTATTACCACTTGTGTATATCTTATTATACAGCGGCATCTTAGATTAGTAAACGCGAGAGACAATTGGGAAGAATATTTTATTTCTGTATCCATTTAATAAAAAAAAAAGGTAAATCATATTTTTATTTTAATATGCCCTCTAATCAATTGATTGATTGTAAAACGTGATTTTATATATAAATTTCCATTTGTATAAATTAAGTTTTTGTTTTCTTTTTTTGAAATATGAGAATCGTGTACAAAAAATTATAATTTCGAGTGTTGATAAAAAAAAACGTTTCATGTTGCATGCAACATTTTCTCTAATACATGATTAATTGGTGTACGATTGTGTACACACATTTATTCCCTTAATTAACATTTTATATTTTTCCTTTTTACAGCAAAAAAATTTAAAATATCAATTAATTATAGATTACTATCATATACCTATAATTTTCAAGCAATCAACATAAATCAATGCTGTGCAGCATCGAAGATGATATTTTTTCGCTTTAGCAGTAAAATTTGACGTTTTTTTTTTTTCTTTTGTACTGTGCATTTGTCACCGGGATTAATCGGCAATAAATCAAACATCATCATCATCAAAAGGCAGCTTCATAATCAAGTATCTTATATTTATGTACATTACTATTTTGTTGTTGTATTAAAAGTATAATTGATATCTTGTTGTTTGGAATTTATTCGTTAAAGAAATTATAATTGGGAACAGGATTTTATTGAGACTGTATAAAAGATGTGTGTATGTTTGTAAGCTGCAAATTGGCAAAGTATAAACAAAAATGCATAAATTATGCAAAAAGTAAAATAAAACAAAAAAAATTAATTAACAAAATGTTACACAGATTCCTCAATATACGATGAATACATAACATTTGGCCGCCTGAGGATTATTCTAATTATATATCCACCAAAAACTGTCTTAATTATTACTATAAAGATGTGGATTTTAACGATCAGGTGTTTCGTCACCCAAAAATTACATTTCAGCTATAGGGCATATCCAATTAAACATTATACACAAATATAAATCTCCAGATTTTTATTACGTTATCGTAACAAAAAAAAAAAAAGATTCTGTATGAAATTAAAACCCAACAAATATTATCACAGACACATATCACACAGACTGCAATATTCGGTCAGTAAATCAAAACGAATAAAAATTTTAAAATTTTTGGAAAAATTAATGCATATTTTTGGGAATAGGAAAATGATGATGAAAAATTATTATTATTATTATGATTATATCAATATTATATTATCATATAAACACACAAATATATATTAGAGATGAGAATAGACAGTCGTATTTTTCCATTTTCATTTCTAATCAATTTATGACATTTATTTAATTTTATAATAATTGGATTGAAACTATTGTTAGGTTTGTTATATTGTAATAAATCTTTGGGACATACGAGTATGTACAAATAGTACACTAAAACTAAAAATCCATGTACTACATCGATATATATATATATATATATATATATATATATATATATATATATATATATATATATATATATATATATATATATATATATATATATACGAACGATGTACAAGAGAACGATATACTCGTTCGAATGAATTATCAAATTTCAATAAATTCTAATGCCAAAAAGAGGAAAGATACGACGATGGAGATACTTTGATAGATGAGAATTGCAACCAATATTCATCTGTTAGTAGTCAGTAAATTTTATTTATTTTTTGTATCATATTCTGATTAACCAGAGAATTGTAGTCAAAAATTGTTAAAATATATGTATTGTATACCAGCAGCAAACCAAACAGAAAATTTTTTCCTCCGAATTTATGATTTATATATAAAATCTAGTTTTTGCAGATATACTATATAGTATGTATGTAGAACATACAGTTTACTTGCTGTTTGTTGCCTAGAGAAGTGATCATCATTATATAGAAAATACATACACGATGAGATGATGATAAAGATAAAAACCGAAATATACAAAATTTTAGATAGTGATATACATAAGTAAACTATATGCTATTTTTATTTATTTATATACATGTTGTGTATTACATAGGTACGATATGAATAGTAAAATGAAAGATGGATTGGTTAAGTTGTAATACACAAAACGTTTAAATTTTGTTGTTCGTACGTTATCACGGAATATTTTTTTTTTTTTTTTTTTTTTTGATAAGCTTGAAAAGTAAATGATAATATATCTATTTGAAATGTATACAATATGATGGAGGATTTTGTTAAGGTGATGATAGTAATCATTTTTATATAGTGAGAGAGTATGAAATTTATATGATTTCTTGCAGCAATTCAGGGATTATACCCTCAAAATCTTACAGATTAAAAGTCATTGCTTCATAAGTTCATCTCTGTGCCACTCTCACCGTTTCTGAGTTTAGTGCTAGTACAGACGTGCAAAACAGTTTTTGGGATTGGTGACATCGTCTTTTTACTGGGATTAATTTTATAAATTTTGAAGTTCTATGTCTACAAAATAAAATAAACCGAGCTATCACCATTAAAGAGATATACAGCGATGAGCGTGATGCTAACATGAAAGGCAATACACAACAAAATTAAAATATTTCCGCGGAAATGGAAAAGTTGTTATGGCAGGAGAAAAGAACGGAAATTATGACAAATACAATTTTGCCGGATTGGAACTTGTAGTAAATCGACAAGAAAAAATTAGCTAATGGAATGGAACACGATCTTAAACCTACCATCGGTATCTACAGTTTATAAGATTTCAATGCTCGTTTATCGAGAATGGAGGAATGGTGGCTTTACTCATTCAGAAATACTAGGTAAAACCGTTTTAACAGGAAACCAAAGAGAGAAAGTAGGCGACGATTTTCTAGTGGGAGCACATGCTGTTATCAAGTTAAATTTGGTTAACAGCGGCAAAAACCTATCATCAGACAAGATTCGAAAAAAAATCTGTGACTGAAAACCCTAATAACGGTTCATTAACGAATTATAGTGTAAGTTCTCGACTTCGTATTTGCCTTTTTTGAAGACATTTTGGTAGCAAGTAAAAATGATGAAGAGCACAAATCTTATCGAAAACAACTTTTGGAATGTTCCGCCATTTTCTCAAAAAAAAAATTGCATCACAATCAGACGCGTATTTTATCGAAGTTTGGTAGTTCACCGTATAAAGTCTGCGCCGAGCAGAGGCTTCTAATCAATAGAATTTCATCCAGGCCAGGTCAAGGACAAGCGGCAATCTTATCAATCTTTTGTTAAACATCACCAATATCACCAATAATGCTCCTTTAACCTTACGACATGAATCATTATGAAAATACAACGTGATACCAAATCAAACAATACATTTCAAGATTCGAGGTTCCTTTAAAAATTACGATGGACCAAGGGAAATCTGTTTTCTGAACTATCGCTTAAACTTGCAATATGTCTTCTTCGTACAACTGCTTACTATCAATAGTTTAACAGCTTAGCAGCAAGTTTTTAAAAAATTTTAAATTAGATTCATCACTCAAAAACCCGCTTCCCACGGTAATAATTCTAGAAATCTTTCCGATCCAATCCACTTAATTAAGGTGATTCGCAATTCAACTGCTAATATATTTTCTTACTTCGACAATAAGATACGAATGGACCTCTCAGCACCATAGCAAGGATAAGGTAATTCGTCGCTTCTGTAAACATTTTGTTATAAATGTTAAATGTACAGTCAAACAATAAACTAACTCCTTTAATTTAATATGGGTGGGTTTCTTGCTTGGAGAGGAATGATAGCTTATTACCTTACTTCTCACTTTATGTTGGTTGGCCTTTGATTATATTTCTTTTTCAATTTTAGGGTCATGCTATTTTGCTTTCGATGTATTTACTGATAAATTTGGTTCCTGTTTAGTGCCGCTTTTGTATTTTGGTTTGATTGTTATGTAATGCAGCGATTTTGGGATAGGGAGTAATTGTTAAATTGTTTGTTTTACAAGATAACAGTAAGTTAACGTATTCAAACCTGATTTTACATTTAATATTGAAATTAAAAGTTCAAAGAGTTAAACGTTTTTTGCCTTTTATAAAAGGTTTGGAAGTTTTTCACGTGAATTATCAATTTTAGAAGTTTGCTTGCGACTATTTGGTACCTTTAACTCAAACTTGATAATTATTGTAACAAATTCTGACATTTCTCAAAGCTTTGAAATATTATTATGTTCAGGTAAGATCAGGTAAGAAAGTTGCAATTCGTAAGTTATTCTAACCTGTAAAAATAAAGTTTTTATTGTTAAAACGATTTAAAGTCAAAATAAAGTTCAATCTATCGAGAATAAATCCGAGATTGTAAATTTGGGGTCTGACAATTCAAATACGCGAAGCTTTAATATTTTTTAACTTATCTAGCTCTACTTATGTGCCTTATTAAAACATTTTATGAGTCGTCTTACTCTGAGTCCACTTATAAGACGTCTGTTAGATGCCTTTTGGAGTTGTGTTAAACATTGTGTGCCAGTACTGTGTTGGTGGGATCGATACAAAACCTTGTCTTACTCCTGCTCTGTTGTGGAGTTTTTCACTATGCAGTCTGGTTCCCTTTGGATAAAACTTGATCCCCATAACATTCTGATATGTATTTTGTTATTGAATTATCTTATTTTTCTCGGGATGACCATTCTAAATTCAACTAACGTCTAAAACCATCTCGAAATAATAATTTCAAATTGCATGAAAATATTTTAATTGCATACCGAAAGTTATTTTACCGATGATATAGATTAAATCAGTGGTGTCCTACAAAATGAGTATTTACGACAAATTATCAAACTAAATAGAGCAATACAACTTCTATCAAAAAAAGTCCAAAGTGATAAATTCCGTCGCCCTACATATGTACACAGAAATAATTACCGCATTAACCAGCTGACATTTTTTTATTTTAATCGAAACTTCATTGCTCTATTTAGTTTGAAAATTTGACAATACTACTCATTTGGCTTGGACTGCTGGTTAGATAATATTGGGTATTTTTTTAATCCTTTTGTTAATACGTAGTTAAGGGCTCGATAAAATGGTTCTTAGAATATCGGACTTCGATTCGAAAATTTCCAGTCAGAGAATAATAAAATATAAAAAATTTATTAAACTTGAATTAAAATTTTCAGAATTTGCTAAAACTTAAATAATTAAAATGAAATTCTTAGGGATTTCGTATAAATTTAGAATAGAATTTGCAATAAACTTTTTATTTAGTAATTTAATTAAAATCTGATGGAATTCAAAATTCATAAAATGAAATAATTGATTTCTCAAGATTAAAAGCTTAAAATGAAAAGCCCTAAAATTTGTGTAAACTAGCAGTAAATCCTATAAATTTCGCAAATATTTTCGCCCTTTGAACAATTTCAGAATTCAGGAACTTATACAGTTCGAATTATATAGGGAATAACCTTTGGTCCAAACTCTGGTTGAGAAAGGGTGCCTAATAATCGATAGACCTCCAACATCGTAGGGTGAACTCTGTCATTATTGGGCACAAAATCCAGAAGCGTCTTGGAGTGGCTTTTTGTTCTGCGTATGGCACCAGAGAGGTACCATCTATATCAGCTGGCAGAAGATATAAAATACACAACATACAGTAACGGTAACAATGGATAAAACAACTGGGATAAGAACGAGAAAACAAAGAATTATGTAGGGAACTAAAAAACATACAAAAAATTATGGCCAGATTATGCAATCGAAGAGAGTTAAACAGAGGAAAGCTGAATCTTCACCGGAATGCAAGCAGTCTGAACAGATAACTAAATCTGTTAAAAGCGTGGAGCAATAAGAAGATAAGACCAAAGCGGAGCAGCCTCAACCAATTAATATAGGCTTATCAGGTCATTCTAAAATCCAAGCGTTGATGAAATCGGTAACTGCTGTAAATGAATATAAGGTTACTTAAATAATGACGTAACGATATAATACAAATCTAAACACAAAACGAAAATGGGAGTTCTACCATTAGGAAAACAGGGCTTCCACTTTGTATGTTAACATTTGATAACAAAGATCCACAATATATGTAACATAAAAGCTTATAACCACACACAGAAATACTGCGGGAAAAAATTCGGAATCGCATTAGAAAGCAACCGCAAGACCAAGGAACGCAAAATTTAAACATCGAATGCTGAGACACGTAGCTGAACAAAAAAAACATCAAACCTGACTAGGTCTAGTTTTATCATTGGAGGTGATTTTAATGCAAAAAATACTTACTTATAGGTTCTAGAACAACCGACACCGAAAGGGAAAGAGTTGCTTCAAGCACCTGAACATTTAAGACCACTGACTCGAACAAGAACCCAGATCTTATAGACCTCTATATAAAAATAGCTGTATCTGACAACTACATTCACATTGAAGATTTCGATGAACTCTCGTTCCGATCTATTCACCAATTAGTTACTTACCAAAGGCAGCATTACATCCTAGCCTAATATCTAATGTTAGAATATTTTGAGTAAAGCTTGATGAGGAATACTCCGATGTAACAAAACTTGCAACTCGCGTTGCAAGTTCCGTTAACAGAATTGACCATGCAGGGGCCTCCACGCGGTGATAGTTGCCGGCCAGGGCTCAGGGTAGGTCGTGGGGATACCCCTGCAGGGTCAATTCTGTTAACGGAACTTGCAACGCGAGCTGCATGTTCTGTTAACAGAATTGACCATGCAGGGTGGTGTTTTTGAATAACTCTTGGCGTATTCGGCTTATTATTTCCAGCCACGTGGTCTGTTTGATTCAATGCCTGAATCCGCTAAGGTCGTTTGTTCATTTTTTTTTACGATTTATCTTTCTCAATTTTTTAAAATTTCTTATAACTGTGATCTTCATTATCCAGTTTATTCGTTTTCCAGTGTTATACTGTTTGAGTCGAGAATTGAATGCGCAAGGTTACAACCTTAATTTTATCCCAATTTTCATTTTTTTTTTTTTCATTAATGTATTGTATTGAGAGACTCAATTACTTCCGCTTTTAATGTCGATTTTAGTATACTTCTTTCAAATTCGGTCATTTCAGTTAAATTTCTTATATTCCATATTGTCAGTTTAAATTATTCCCAGGTTTACCTATTATGGTTTGATACTTGAATTATTTTTGAACTAACGTTTTGGAATTCATTAAAGTTTCCATTACTACCAGTCGAAATAATATTGTAGATGTAGTGGTATACTTTATTTTTCATCTCAGTGGTCTTGCGTTTCGATCTTTTATACCGTTTTGTTACTAATTAAAACCTTAAACGAAAGTGACAGACCTGAAGTCGGACGAGGTCGAGGTCGAGTGTGAGGTGTTTAATTTATCAAGACCCGGCCCAACAATTGTTCCAATCATGTTAGTGTTTACTCGAACTACTGAATGAATATCTACTAAACTCGAGTGACCTTGATAATTCCATCAAGGTAGCCGAGAAGATGGAAATTCCAGCTTCCCCGGAGATACCAGCGGAGCCTCAACCTCAAACAACTAAATCAAACACGACCACTTCCTTGAAGACTGGTACCGATCTAACCAGGCCCAACAGCAATACTATTGATAGTTATGTAAAGTCAGTCATTTCTAAGAGTTCTGCTTCGGATGGCCATTCCCCATTAGAACAAAGCCCTTTATTTATAGCTATGATGACACAACTTAAGGAATTAGCCGACCAGGTCAAAGTTTTGACTCAAAGTAATAATGACTCTCAACCATCAAATCCGAATATAATCGTATCTCCATCCACTCTGCATCATTCTCCATCATTCTCCACTCTGCAATTTAACTTCCAACTCCGTAAAAGACCCTGTATCTGCGGTAGCCGCTATACACGCTCCAATTTCCGCCTCCAATTCTCCAGAACGAAATCACCTTTCAGTTTAAAATCCGAGGTTTCAACCATACAATACCAGTATTTCCGGTCAGCGGCAGCTGTCTCGTAGTGGAATTTTCTATAGTGGGTCCCCATCTGGAATAGCGGTAGACCAGTTTGTATTTCAATTGGAAACCCTAGCCACCTCGATGAATCTATCGGAAGAATCATTAATGATCGATATGAGTAATGTGCTCAAGGAGATAGCTCTCCAGTGGTACTGGACATATCGTCGGCATAATCCATTAGCATCCTGGTATAATCTAAAAAGGGATTTTATAGAGAGGTTTAAGGATCAAAGGATCGAGCTATCGAAGCTCGGAAGCAGCAATCAAACGAAAGTTTTCTTGACTTCTACCATCAAGTATGGTCCTTGAGGAGTTTATACAATTGTTAATGTCAAATATGAAACCGTCGTCAATGATTAACTCAGTTTTTCCTGGAGTCGAAACGTACAAATCAGTATCCGTTTTACAAACGCCTTTAAGTAATCCAATTACGCAACAAACTAGAGTATTAACCACGCCAATTAGGGTAGGTCGTCCAAATTCATCTAGATTAGGAAACCATTCAGTTTGCTACAATTGCTGTGACATCGGTCATACATTTGTTGATTACCCCATCCCACCGAAAGAAGTGTTTTGTTATCGATGTGGGCAAAGGGATACCATGGGTGCAGAAAACTTATCGAGGGGCCACTGGAGGTCTGGGAACCAGGGGCTACCGAAAACGGTATTTTCCAGAACAACACAGGAGGATGCAGCAAGCCTTCCGGATCCAGAGATCGGTCAAACAAAGCATTCGAACCCATAAACCCTCACCAATCGTCTTTAGCGGCTAATTTACATTCAACAGTCGCCAATTCACCTGACGTGTCAGTAAATCAAAATGTCACCACATTTGATACACCAAATTCTTATAGTTAGCCCAAGCAAAATTCCTATTCCGATTCGATTAAATTAGAAACAACAATGGGTTCAAGTACAGGTGCCTATTTATCCGGTTCGTCGTCTTTAAACCAACCAATCGTTGACCCTAATCCGATAGATCAAACCATTCACTCACAGTGTTTCTACCGCTCTGGTAGAAAAGACAGATCAAAAAATTACTGGGAAAATCGTAAAATTAGGAAAGCTGGTATTATCTAATCAATCATTTGTTCAGAGACCTCCGATAAAAGGCCGTATGCTTCAGTCACTATAAATGGCATACCATACACCGGCCTTCTTGATAGTGGTGCTAGTGTTAGCGTCTTGGGCCGTGGTTCTGAGAAGTTTTTATCAGACCCTTCTACAATATTTCACCATTTACAACTCATATCCACACTGATAGTGGACAATCGCAACGCGTGTTTGGTTACATACATGCGCTCGAGCAAACACTCTATCTGGGGATAAATTTCTGGAATCGATTCGGTATTACCCCAAAGATCTCCTCCCTCAGCTTTAATGAAAATTTGTCCGACCAGTCCGACTCTCCGAAATTTCAAACCCTTGTGTCTGCGGATCGAGTTAGACTGGATCGGATAATTGATACCTTTCCATCGAGTACCAAATTGGGCCTTGGTAGTACAACACTCATTACTCATGTGATCGATGTTGGCCACGCAAAGCCTATAAAGCAACGGTTTTATGCTGTGTCTCCAGTGAGGCAGAAGATGATGTATGATGAGTTAGACAGAATGTTAGCCTTGGATGTGATAGAAGAAAGTCATAGCTCTTGGTGCTCCTCCATCACACTGGTGCATAGGGCAAACGGCAAGGCAAGGCTCTGTTTGGATGCCCGTGAAGTGAACAAAGTGACCGTAAAAGATGCGTATCCGTTGCCTCTCTTCAACGGATTACTGGGTCGTCTGGATCAAACTCGGTATATATCTACCTTTGATTTAAAAGACGCCTTTTGGCAGATCGAGGACGTCCCTTGTATCACTTCAAGGTTATACCATTCGGGCTTTGTAATGCCCCACAAAGTCTATGTCGCCTTATGCATCGGGTGATTCCGTATCAATTGCACGATAAAGTATGTGTCTATCTTGACGATTTACTGATCACCTCGCTAGAAGAACATTTCTCTTTGCCCGAAGAGGTAGCTCGTTTGTTGATTAGAGCCGGACTTAATATTAATGTGGCTAAGAGTCAGTTTGCGTTGAGCGAAGTCAATTATCTCGGCTACCTTGTGGTAGACGGTTGCCTCCGCACAAACCCAGACAAATGTAAAGCTATATCAGAGATTTTCCAACACCGAAATCAGTCAAACAGATTAGGCGTTTTCTGGGAATGTGCGGGTGGTACCATCGATTCATTCAAAACTTTTCGTCATTGGCTGCTCCGCTTACCGACATTGCTGCACAACACTCATTCGAGTCTCTGAAACTAGCTTTGCCTTCTGCTCCCGTGCTGGCTAACCCTGACTATAGTAAGCTCTTCTATATACAGTGCGATGCCAGTACCGTCGGCGTAGCATTCCAATTCGGTGACTGAGTAGTTTTTTGGGCCCCATTGAGTTTATGCGACATATACTCAATGGAATGTTTCCCACCATCAGAATCCGTCTGGAAAAGGACACTATCTACGCCGACGTATGCATACAGCCAAATAGTTAGATACGAGTATGCCTCTTGACGATAAGTTAAAGTGAAAAGAATAGGTGAAAAGGAAAAGAACTTAACATTAGATTCACAAAGATGTATCGGCTTATTGGGCGAAACTCAGAGCTAACTATCCACAATAAATTACTTCTTTGAGGGTAAACTCTGAAACCTATGTCGGCGTACGTTATCCAGCTCTGTGGCAGTATGACAGTTAAAACGATTCAGACGTTCCAAAACAACGATCTGTGGAGTATTATTTAAGCACCTTGGTACGTAAGTAATGCGGATCTTCGTCGAAACTTAAGGATGGAATACGTTAACGAGGAATTTAAAAAGCATGGCTTGAAACACGCATTACGTATTCAGGAACATGAAAACAGTTAGATACGTTTATCGACAAAAGAAGGCTTCAAAGAACGAAGGCAATAGATCTGGTGGACTGCCCAATGTAAAATCAGATGAGAATATAAAGGATTAACATAACCGAAATATTAAAATTTAAAAACAGACAAATGACCGTGTCGATTATTTCACCTTATTTGTGGCTTATATTAAACATTTCATAGTATTTTCTGAATTTTTAGAAATTTTTCATGAACTTCTTTACCTAATCAAAAAACGCTTTCGTCGACAAATGAAAACTTAAAAATCGTACCTAAAATTGTATTGCGCAGACCATAATGCCGACAGATGCCATTGAATCGTACTGCTCGTTATATGACAACCGCATACACGTTTAGATTATCGATTAAAACCAAATCTTTAGATTTATCGTGCAATAAATCCTGGTGTCTGTGGCCCATTTAAGGAAATTAAATATCACGTTTACTATTTTCCTTTCAATTCGGTTATCGACTTTGAAAAATGTTTAAATATTTGATCTGAAATAAAATGTTAAAGGTCCTAAGATTAAATTTTATAAACGCTTAGATAGGTTTAGATTATTATCGAATTTATAAATTTTCATAATATTTATTAATCAATTAAATAAAATTTAAAATGTTCGGAGTTAGAAAGTTTTTATTCGATTATTTTAATGAACCATAATCTATAAAATTTGAAAAGTATTTTCTCTTAGTTGCACAAGACTCAGAATTAGGAAAGATTATAAGTATTTTAAAGTGTTTGTAGGCAGATTCGGCCAGTTGGAACGACACTATTTTCTAATATATATCGAGACTTAAAGGGATAGATAACTAGAAACTTTAATTTGAAATATATTTAGACACTCGAAATGCAATCCAGCTATGTGTCTAAGAAGAACGTTAAACAAATAACTGGTAGTCTAGTTTTAAGTGAGGAAATCAGATATTTTTTAATGAATTTTCTTTTAATTGAATTCGTTGGGTTTGTGGCGTTGAAAATATTTAATTCTCATCATTTTTATAGGCGTCATAAAAATATCAAACAATTATTGGACTGAAGCTGGATCAGGTTCGAGTTAGGGTTCAAATCGAAAGACTGCATTAAATGGAAATTTCGTGAACTTCACAAAGGCTGCAGAATATCTTCATCAAAGAATTTATTTTAATAGTTCACTTCAGTGAACGATGACAAAAAATTGGGTCGGAGATGTACAACTTTATAACAGTTACTTTTTTGCATCTTCTGAAATCAGCAAAAATTCATGGTATTCATGGAATAATGTCTCTCACCTTTCAACAAGCGCCCTTTAACTTGTTTTTAAGTGTAAAGCATTAAGCGGCTCCGACTCTGGCTCCAGCTCCAACTCCGGCTCCAACTCTGACCCCAGCTCCTCCCCTGACATCAAAAATATATATCTTTCTGTGTGTAAAGCAAATAGGATTTTCATTTCTGTGAAACGCTGTTATTTATGTGCTGGCAGCACGCAGTAGCTGGACTATAATGTCTCGGTGTTAATTTATAAAGGCCGTCGACTCAATCCCAAGAGCCGATATTTTTTTTTTTTTATTTACTGCTTTAACTGGGAGGGTTTCTATTGATTTATTACCGATTGCAAGGTTACATGTTTGAAATTTGTCAGGTTCAATAAGTCCCTTTTGATTATTCTTGATGTTTTTCTTTTCAATTTTTGTATTTTTTTTTTTTTTCATCTATGCAATTTTTTTAGGGGCTCAAGGCACTCCCAACTGTTTCGCTATAATTTTTTGTTTGGTTTAACATCAGTAATTTTCTGTGAAATGTGATGACAAAATACTTAATTAGATTTGCGCGCTTAACACAAATTTCTCGACTTCTTGACTTTCTACGCGTATCTCTTCATTCAGAAATGAAATTTCTCATATAAAAATGATACAGTTGAAAACGAAAATGAAAATTTCACCGCTGAACTTCATTTTGTGATGCGCAGTTTAGCTAGCGAAATGGGAGCCTCTATTCTATCTCTACACATTTTTCACTTCATTTTTTTTTAAGGTTAAATGTGAAGATAAATTTTGACAATTTCATTTGAGTTTTTGCGTTTTGAGGATCGAAGTGAATTTTATTGTATAAAATACGTTGTCAGAGACAACATGAAGTTGTACGCACAAATTAAATTTTCACGTCAGATTTATATTCCTATATTTTTGGAGACCAGTGAAAATTGCATTTCACTTGAACAGCGTACTAGGCTTTAAAAAAGACGAGGATTTTTCGAGAAGAAACAAACCCTAACTTCGGCTAGTCCGATTTTAAATTACAATTTAAACTGCGCTAATGCATATATAGGTAAATAATTGGGCTACGTAAGCAAAAAAAATCCGAAGCCGGAGTCTGTCTATTCCACAAGTCTGTCTATTCCTTTAAAAATACGAAAATAAACATAAACTCCCGACTCCGGCTCCGACCCCGACTCCACAGCCCTGGTTTCTATAAACAAAGAATTTTATCCCTTCGATAGTGCAAATATTTCTAATTTGTAAATTTGTATACGATATGGAATTTCGTGTGGCTCCAAATAATCGTTGATGTCCATACAGACAGACAACTTTACGATTAACGTATTATTGGCCGTCAAAGCTAAGCTTAATGAAGATTTTGTGTATATTAGTTTTGTGAATCGAATAGCTTTTTCCCAAAAAATAATGCATAGTTATCAGCCGTCAAAGCTTAAACTAAACATAAATATTTGGTGGCATTGAAGCACTATTTCTGACTCTTCATGGTTTGGTTTTAAATGTTTCAAACGCATTTTAGTAATTTTGGATTGTGATAAGTTAATTACAACAATTCTTGCTAATTTGAAACAAAGCAATACTGCGCGGACCAAGGACTTACAAGGTAATACATTTTTTTTTATCAGAAGAACCGGATATTGGAAATTTCATGACGTCTTATAATAAAATAAAACCCCTCTGTATATTATTTAAAAAACCAAACTCGATTATATCAATAAATTTATTGATTCACAGATTGATGGCGTGTACGGTTATTGTTCGTCTTAAATGCAAACTATATCTGTCCGCATACATTTTATATAAAAATAGTAAAAAACCACATTTTCAAATGTACATATAAATTATCTAAATTGACTTACTTACTCAACTGTAAAAATTTATAAAATGTAAGATTTTCTAAACTCCTATTGAAAACTATCAACATCTTGTTAATAATGTTAGTAATAAATGTAAATAACCTAAATAAATTATTTTTATCGGAAATTCAAGTTTTTTGTTTTAGTTTTTTAAAACAGTATTGCCAATTCTTGTCATATGGCAATAATTTTTAAAATCACCTGTCATCGTCATCCAGCAATCGCATAATTAATTAATATATATATATATATATATATATGCAGCGTTATGTATATTTAGTTTACATAAATAGTTTCCTTTATATATTCGGGGCATAATATTAAAACTTAATTTATTAAGAAGAGTGATAAAAATTGAAAATTGATTGAAGACTTAATATGTCTGAGTTATAACGGTGAACGGAGGGAGGAGGTGCGCGCACAAATATGCAAAATTGTTTTTATCGTTTCTTAATTTATTTTGGTTCATCTCTGCGTATGGCTGACTGTGTGCGGCGATAAGGCTCAGCTCAAATAATGGAGACAACATATCTCTTTTCCTCTCTCTCCCACAATTTATTTTTTTTAATATAATATTATTGAAAATTGATTGAGGTTGATTATTTTATGTTTATTTGATGGAAACATGTTTTTGTGTATGTGTGTTATAAAACAAGTTTCTTATTTTTATCTTTAAGAATTTCAAACTCATAAAAAGTAAATAAAATAATATGTGTATAAATATTTTTTTTTTTTTTGGTTTAATTTTTTATTTTTATACGTACGGGTTAAAAATAAATATGCAGTTTTTTATGTTTTGTGTGTAGAAGAAAATATGTCATTAAGCGTTTTGTGTTAAATTGCATGTGAACAATATTTATGTGTACATTGCGGATATACATATACAGCGAGATAAATTTATTTTCCCAAAATATTAAAATTTTCATCTTCTTCATATTTCATTATCAAAAATATACATAATAGTTTCAAATGATTTATATATATATACGTACTCGTACTATTACCATTATATTATTTATAGTTTATGACGATTTATTATTATAGTTTTTCAAAAATAAGCATATTTATTACGTCATGCATGCATCATCTAATCACAGTAAATTTTATGTATGCTTGTACATACATAATTTTCATTATCATTATCATCATCTCGAAAAATATGTTTGGTTAAGTTACGAGTATATACACAAAAACTAGCATATGATGATATTGTTGATTATTGAGTGATAGTTTATGTTTAGAATTTATAGTTTTTATATGCATCTTCATTGTTATATGTACTATATGATGTTACATACATATACATACCTACAAAATGTGTATTGTGTAGTAAAAATTTTTTTTTTTTGAATGAATGATTATTATTAGATAAATAATAGTTTTCCAGGAAAAACTACACATACACCAACAACCCAAAAAATTAATGTTTTAAAAACACTATTTATTCTTTTATCATGAAGTGAGATAAATATTATATACATGTATGTATATTATATATGTAAACTATATTCGCGAAAAACAAAAAAAAAATTATGATAATATTTTTAATTTATGTGACTTCTAACATGACTTTTATAAATAAATTAATTTATTAGCTTTTATTATTATTACTATTACTACTATATACGAACGAATATTATTAGTATGCTAGAATTAAAACATGTAAATGTATAAGAGTAGTTAGTGTACATACAATTTAGTAATATGGTTAGCAGTGTACAAGAAGGAATTTTCTTTCTCCCAATCGAGGTCAAAAATTATACATTTTGCATGTCGATTTCATATCGGGGAACACACAAAACCACCAACAAAAATCGATAACAAACCATTGTTCTTTTTAGGTTTTTCTTAAATATATGTACATACATATATATGTATGTTCTTTTGAAATATGTCACTGCGATGTTACATATTTCCCTGTACAGTGTTTTTTTTTTTTTTTCGTAAATTTTAATATAGCCAAAGATCTTATTCTTGAGATCTTTTGTAAGGAAATTTTTCCTTCTCTATATAGACGATCGTATTCATTTATTTATTTTTTTTTTCTTTGGATTTTGTAACATTGTTGAATGTTCCATAAAAACAAAAAAAAACAAAAAAAAAAATCGTTGAAATAAGTTTTAAGGTTCTTCTGTTCAATTTATTCCAGAGGTCTCGTGTTTGATATCGAAATGTGCGTAATTTATGTCTTTGTGATTTTTTTATGTAGATTAGCGCAGAAAACTAAATAAATTCAGCAGATTTTTTTTTTTCGTTATACCTATATACGAGTATATAAACATTATAATGAATAATAAGACAAAACAGCACAAACAAAATAAAAATCAACTAAAAGGATCTCGATCGATTTGTGCATGATCGCGATTTTTTTTTTGTTTTTAATTCTCTCAAATTCATTGGAAATTGTTAAATGTTTAAAATAAAAATAAGATTCAAAAAATTTACCTTTAATTTTATTTTGTAACAAGATTTGTTTAATTTGATTAGAGTGTCTACTAACAGTGGCAACCAATTAGATGGAATTTACCGCCATATGGTTGGGAATCAAGAGTTAAATTTAAATTTTGTACATTTTAGAAAGCGCTAGTTATACTCGCATGTAGTTTGGAATAATTAGTACGTAGGTATCCGTCATAATTTTATAACGCTTTAACAAACCAACAAGGTTATACTGTCTATTTTATTTGTGTAATTTATTAATTTAAGAAAGCCAAAATTAATCCGAAAATAATTTAAAAATCCAAATTACTTCATATTTTCATCGAACAAAACCAATTAATTAATTTCTTACAAAAAGGTTTTAACAAAAGAAATAAATTTTATAATAAGTTTCAAAAAATGTTGGGTGATTTTTTTACACAACTAAGACTTAAATTAGAGTTCCGTATCATTTACGATTGTGTCATGTAATTTGGAAAAAAAAAACTTCATTTTTCAACAAAAAAACGTTAAACAAACGAGACCAAATATAAATACAAAACTTGAAAAATGCTAAGCCAATTTTGAATTGTTGGCCAACAAAAGAAACAACTGATTGTTTTCTTATTTTCTAATTACAATTTGCTTAATTAAAAATATGTAGAATATGAAACCATGTCGTCAAGAATATTCACTCAGCATTATGCCGGATGCGCGTATAACTTGTTGTCATTGCTGTAATGCAACGTGACAAATATGATCACGTTGTATTTTAGTGGGAAACTTAATTATTACGCGTGTTAACTTCTCCCCCGTAAAGTTCGAATGCCCACATTCGAATCATCAGAAAAACGGTGTTTCATAAAATTTCCGTCTGTGCCCTGAGGCCCCTTTGGGTGTTATCGTTTGAGGAATTGAATTGCTATTGAACAGGTATTTTCGACCTTACTCTGAGTTTGTGGAGTGGACAGATCCTCGATGTTCGTTGTATTAATGATTCGTAATTTCTTAGTTTTGGTATATTTTGTAGTGATGACCGATATCCCCAAAATGATGACTATTGAGAATGATCTCCAGCTCGTGAATCGCTCAATGGCTCCCTCCTTTTTAAGGAGCCCAATGTGACGAGTATTATTTATATGAATATCTTTCATCATTTGTAATGAAAGTATTTCCTTGAAATCACTTTCTTGCGGCGTCGGCTGTAGAATAGCTGGAAGTACTTGAATGGTCGTTTTTTCTTTAGAAATGTAGATTTTATTTCCGACTGACAAGGTAGTATTGCTGAATTTAATCAAATATGTTCCATTGAGTTTCTGGGCTTCGTTATTAATTTTGATGTTCCCATCGAATTGATTCAGTAGAACTAGACCCTCCGATATTTCGTTAACTGTTGGAATATGTTGATTGTTGTTGTGTTTGCATTTGGAAGGTCGACTTTTGAGCAAGTTGGGTAAACAAGAAGAATTGCTTATGTCTAGTATATTATTTTGGTTACATATTGAAAGCAGCGAGTTGATCGTTTTACATTCGTTAATAATACTATAAATCTTATCGTGATTTTTAATGACATTTTCATACTCAATTTCGGTCACCTTATCTTTTCTTCTGACCGGTTTGACCAATAATTTATCATATAGTTATGGAGTTGTTAACGACCGGAATGTACACAATATAAAGTAGACACAATTTGCTACTAATGATTTTGATATTAGCGAAATCTAACGCCTCCTCGGAAGTACTATATGGTAAATTTTCGGTTTCCACTGTATTAATGGCTAATTTAATTTCAGAATTTGATAATACGAGTGAATTTATAATCCCTGCTTTAGCCCAGTGAATTGCGTACTTAATATTTACCAATTCTTCTTTCATTAGTTTTAATTTATATTGAATATTTAATGCTAATGGGTCGTTTAATTTATTTTCTTTGTGAATTTCGTTAATAATTAAATTAGCCATTTTTGTAATATTATTGATTGTTTCATTGTACAATCGGTTTATAACTACTTGGTTGTTGTTATTCTCTAATGCATTATTCATTTTATCTTTAATTACTTTGAAATCCTCGTGATTGGGATTTCCGGCTATCCACTTCCATGCACTACCTATAAAGTTTAAGGATCGTTTGGATTTATGTATTCTAAGGCTGTCCAGTAATGTTTGTAATTCCGAGAGTTCATGCCTCAAATAGAGGTGCAATGGGTGATCTATTGTCATTTCTTTGTCCAGTATGGAAGAAATTGCATTCTGTCTATGTAATTTTGGTGTTTGTCTAATTCAATTATATGGATTAATTTGAAGTTTCCGTCCTGTATTTTTGCTTGACCTGTGCTAATTGAGATGATTTGAGAATTTGTGTAATCAAGAATTTGAATTTCTGCCAATGTGTTGCTTAAGGCGTAACTGTAATAAAAATAAGTTTTTGTTTGTTAGGATTTAATATTGCTTTTGTGAATTACTCTTCCGGACTCCGTTATAACTGTTGTATTTCTGTCTTCCGTTACTATTTCAGGTTTGAACCGTTCTGTTAATTTCGATCCTAATCTTTTGTTATGTTTTTATGTTTTACATAGATTACTTGACCTGCCTGGTAGGTTTTGATCGGGGTACGGTGTTTGTTATGGTATTTCAGATCTGTTTCCTGCTTTTGTTTTATCTTTAGTATGGTATCTTGTCGGTTTTGTCCTAATTGTTCAGGATCTGTGTTAGGGATTCTGCCAAAATATATTTCCACTGGCCGTTTGCCAGTTGTCGAGTGGATTGAGTGGTTATATTCATTAACCGCTCTCTCTAGTAGTTCATTAAAAGTTCGCTCTACTCCATCAGCCTTTAGACATCTCATCATTTCTGAAAGTGTCGATTGAAATCTTTCCACTTGGCCATTCACTTCATATTTGTATGGGGGGGTTCTGAAGACTTTTATGTTTAAATCATCTTCTATCATTGATATTATGGAATTCGAGTTGAAGGATTTTTCATTGTCAATTACCACAATTTCTGGTATACTAAAGAAAAAGAGTATATCTCTAAGTGGTTGTTTGATGTCTTTTGTCGCTCTGGATTTTAATGGTCTGCAGAAGGCGAGTTTACTGAATTTGTCAATTGCCGTTAAAACCAATTTATTTTCTGTTGAGTAAATATCTAGATGGAGCGTATGTCCAGGATATTTAGGGATAGGTGTTGGGGTAATAATAGGCTTATTGGGGTGAAGATCATATTTATTCTTCTGGCATATAACACAACGTTTGACCAGCAACTTAATTTTCCTGGTCATCCTGGGGGTAGATTCTGATGAAATGACAATTTTTAGTGACATTTTGTTATTAGTACAAAATATTGTCACGGAAAATTTGCGATTCTGATGAAATGAGTTATGACAGTTTACACCAGTTGCATTTCTAGTTTACCGCAATTATATTTTAAAGTTAATTTTAATGATATTACACGCTACATACACATTATATACATATATAAAAATAAATAAAATATTTTTTTATTTAAATTAAAATATAAACAATTTATATTTATGACAAAATTATTAAAAATTAATAAAATATACTAACACATATTTTATTTAAAAATGCAGCTGACTTTTGTCACGGAAAACCAAATCAATGACAATTTTGTTTCATTTGTCATTTTTTTTCTTGTGACATTTTGAAAAAGTCACTTCATCAGAATCGCATTTTAGAACTCACAACTATATTGTCATTTTATAGCAGTTAAAATTTTAGTACAAAGTCACAAAAAATTGTCATTTGTCATTTGTCACTTGATCAGAATCTAGGCCCTGGGGAAGTAATAATTTTCGATTATTTGATCTCGATTTTCTTGAGCATTACGATGTGCTCGTCGATGGACAGATAATATTTTTTCCTCTTGTTGGTTTTCATCCGTAATTTCTTGTACCATCTTCTGAGTGAATCGAATTTTATAGTCTCTGAAATGTATTGGGTACACTTCTTGAACTTTTCCCATTATATATTCTTATGTCTTCAATCCGTTAATCGTGAGTGGATTAAGGTAACGTTTAAAAAAATGTATAATGTCTGAATTTGAAAAACTTGGTTGTGTAATAATGTGCCTGGAATATTTTGGAAAAGGGTTTACTATTTGGTACGAACTTCCCTCGCCTACGTTTAAAATTAGTTGATTGCGGAATACATTAACTGGGGTTTCGACTGTGGGGACCAGATCATGCGGAGAACTTTTGTCGCTATGTTGTGTGACTGGCATTACGTTTATTCCGGAAGTGATTAGTGTTCTCGATAGGGCATCCGCTACTAGATTTGTTTTTCCCGGTTGATATTTTAACTCATAATTGTACTCTTCCAGGATAGGTGGAATAGGTGGTGGTCTGTGAAGATCTTCACTTTCTTTGATCCGTAAAGGAAATTTCTCAAAGATGTTAACGCCCAAATTATGGCGAGCATTTCCTTTTCATTAGCGGCATAATTTTCTTCCGTGTTATCTAAGGTTCTTGAGAGAAACGTGATTGGCCTTCGCTCCTGAGATAAAACTGCACCTAGTGCAAAGTTGGAGGCATCTGTAGTCAATTCAAATTACTTTTTGAAATTTGGGAATGATAACAGAACTTCGTTGGAGACGAGTGAGGTTTTTATTTTGTTAAAGGCAGCTTCTTCTTCGGTGTTAAGCTTTACCATTTTATTTCTTGAGAGGGTTTTGGACACATGTCCGTCTTCTCCTCTTAAGAGTGAAGTCAGGGGCTTCGCAAGTGTTGCGTAGTCCCGGATGAAACGACGATAAAATCCGGCTAATCCCAAGAAGGATCTGAGTTCCTTCACGGTCTTGGGTACGGGAAATTCTGTTATGGCTTTTACCTTCTTCTGATTCGCTTTTATCGAATCTATTACTCGATTACTACACGATATTTCGAATAATTCTGATGTTTTTCTATCCAATTTCTTTGCTAAAACCGTAAAGAGTGATCTTAGAGCAAAAATCACTTCTATACATCACGATATTTCACTCAAAGCTAATATTTTATAAGCGTCAATTAGATTCTTTCAGTTTCACTTTTAAAAATGTTCCCCCTGTGATTAGTATTGCCCAGAATACGGAGATAAATGAGGTACACAAAGTTCCAACATTTGCAACCTCTACAGTAAAACAGTTTTGTTTCCCTATATTAAATTGAACCCTTGTGTAAAGCATTTAACAAAAAAATGATCGTTGTTCTATAATCGGCTCCCCGGGTGCAATACATAAATTCTCTTCTTTTAATGAAAATGTTTGCATTTTATTTACGTTAGTTTATGTCTCCTTTATTTTTGTTGTTGCCTTAACCCGTTTTCGAATTAAGAGCATAACTCAACTCTCTTGCTTCTTTTTTCAACATTATTAATATTCAACACCGTGCATTGCGGCGTAGAAGCGGTATACGACAAACAACAATTACAATTAGATTTAAGACGTATGTATATAAATATTCGAGCGTCAATCGGTAATTTATATAGACATTTTAACTAATGTTCTGAATGAATCTGTTCTCGGATTCAAATACTGGCTGTGTTTGTACCCGGAATCAAAGAATAGAATCGGGGATATCAGGGAAATCAGGTAGTGCTGGTAAAAATTCAGCGTGCGCTGAACGCAACCACGATTGTAAGGGCTTTAAGTAAATTATTAGATCAAAGTGAATTATTTTTATTAATTTTTCTATCTATTGGATTTTATTTAATTTTAATTTATTTTGTCGTTGTTTTACAGTGGAAACATTAAAACAAACAAATCTCAACTTAGTAATTGTTTGGGTATAACCCTATGTAACGCAGAAAAATTAAAAATTTTACAAGCATTTTTAAATCAAATGGCTCCTCCGGGTATTCACTTATAGACATAAAAGTTGAAACAGAATGTATCCGTTCTCTCCGCTCCAATTTGTTTTAAAAACGGAAAAGTGCACACAACGATCGGAGAAGAAAAAATACGAGCGGACATTTTTGACGTTTGAACAAACAAATATTTTAGTTTTTATTTACACATAATATCAATGTTTTTTATGCCCCTTGAAGCTGACTTGTTTCAAATCAAACAAATATTTTTATTTGAAGGAATTATTCATTACAAAATAGTTTGACAACCAACGTTTTATGAAATGGACGACTGTATAAACCTTAAGGAGTAAAAAAATGCATCAACAGTTTAATTGAACAAAAAATTCAGAGCAGAGGGTAGTCGAATATCCTAACAAATACAAAATTTTACATTTATTGGTGACTTCGTTTCAAAATTTGTAATCTTTTGCATGTTAGCAGAATAAAAGTGCGGAAACCATCTACTTACCTAAATTATTTACAAACAAGACTGAATTGAGGCTGAAACTGAAAATTAATCCTTACTGTGCTATTTCTGTGAACAAACTTTTTATGCCATAAAACGTTTGATAATTTTTTTTTTATGTTCTTATTATGAATTGAAATTTAATTGTTTTATTTATTTGTAGGTTCATATATATACAATCGATAAATAAAAAAAAATTAAAGAAAATAGATAACTATTTGTTTATTTTTAACAATTTGTAAAATAATTCGCAACTGTGCTATTTCACTGCACACCACTGTAAGTTTAATGCACATCAGTCAAAAATTATTTCTAATTTTTAATTTGTAGAAGCCTAAAATTATTGTGTTGTGTGAAACTTCTCAAAACGAGATTAATTGGCCCGAAAGGGACCCACATACGACAGAAGAATTTTTTGTATGTTGTTTCCAAACGGTATATACATATAAATTTTCACCAAAAACAATAATTAGACTAGATTAAACAATAAATAACTAGAACATAGTTTTAATAATTTTATTAATTTTTTCATACATTTTTGGTTCATATATTTATTTAAAAAGCACAACAACATGAACATCAGTCTAAAAGGTAAATAGATTTGTTGAAAAATTTTGTTTTTTCAACAAAGTAATGGCACAAAATAACCCAGTAAACCAAATAGCTCATACTATAATATTTTACTATAATTGGAACTCATCTACAATACGGGAATCGGAATTTTGATGAGTCTGAGAACTGACTATTCGAAAAAAAAAATTAAATCATTTCTCGTTCTCATTTGTCATAGAACCGGAATCCGGGTGCAGGGCCCTATTGCACCAACTACTTATCACTTATTACTTATCAACTTATCATAAGTTAGTTTTTTTGATAATGGTAAGTGATAAGTGTTTCACCAAAAATAACAAAATATCACTCACTTATCAATTTGAAAACTTATCAAATTTTGATAATGATAAGTGATAAGCGTTGTACATCAGATTGTCTATAACTTATCAATTGACGAATTATCAAATTTTTATGATAAGTTGTAATGATCTATACAAAAATACTATAAATGTGATAGTGTTTGCAAAATAATGGTTTTGTACCTATATAGCAAAACAATTAAAAAATTGTTATTCTGTAATTTAATAACAACAAAAATTTTCCATGTTTATAATAATACATGAAGAGAAACCTTTCTCAATTGAGAGTACTTATTTCAGTATTTAGAATCAATTGTAAAACTTTTCTTTCGTTACTTTTAAAATAAATTCTCTTTTCTAACTGTAGATAATTTTTCAGCAGTACTTAAACGTAAACAATTTATTTTTATAACAAATGAATTAAGAGAATTCCTGTTAACAAATAAATTGAATTTAACTACATTATACAAAAATTGTAATCGTCATATACAAACCAAAAAGATTTGCCACTATTCGTCTCGTCCGCTAATGAGAAATCTTTGCTCTATTGCATCATCCGGATTTCTTCGCATTGGTGGGATAAGCCAATCTTTAAGGGGAAGCACTGTCACCCAAAATCACAGCGCCGGGGAACGGGCGAAAACAAGACTCAAAATTGCTAAATAGCCTTGTATATGGCAATACTCTGGAGTCGTGGACACTACCTGGCCAATTTGAATTTACTGCAAAGAAGCTGCGATCTGGGCCACATACCATCATTGCATTCAGTGAATGTTTTCCATGTCGATTCGCAAAATGTTCTTCATTGACCGTAGGTGCATCTATATTAATCATTGTTCCATCGAAGCAACCAGCTACCTGAGGGTAACCACCCATCTTAAGAAACTTCTATCCTGGATATTCCTAACCAATGCTGTTAGTAGCTGCTATAGAGGACTCAATGCGCAGTTTCGGTCGCTTCCATGTTGCAAATTTGCTTCGATTTTTAATAATACTTGCTCAATTTGTTCATGTGACAAACGAAAATCTTTTATCACTCGCGAGTCCAGAGAATATTTGGTTGTGGCTTTCACTACACGATTTCTTTTTCGTTTTCATTTTCGAATAATCTTTCGAACCGACGCATTTATTTATAAAAATTATTTTTTCGTTTAATAAATTTTAGTTTTTGTTCACTAAAGTTGATATACCTACATTTGATAGTTTTATATTAATTTTGAAATATCGAGAAACAACTGTCTTACCTCTATGAAAAATCGAAGAGAATGAAATTGTTCTTAGTTTGACTTAATATTATAACTTATTAGAATACAATAAAATAGCGGTATACATTTTAAAATTAAAGTTATTATACACTTGAAAACACATTGTTACATGTATTGTCATTATCATTTATATTTATTTGAATAATAAAAAATTTTATTGAAAAATGTGTTTGTACTCTTTTAAAATTGAACAAAAATTCTCATCTTACAATAACAGCAAAAAAAACCGTTTTTAACTGACGGAAGTCTGTCCACTACAATTTGTAGCTCTTATCAATTTTTTTGAGTAGTGAAATTTTTCTTATTGATATTTTGGATAAGTTATCATTAAAGTAATCGATTATTGATAAGTTAAAACTTTTGGTGTAACAGAACTATGAAAAAATTATCAAAAACCTCAAACTTGTCGCTTATCAAAATATTACTTATCATTTATCATTTCGCAAATTGGTGCAACTTAATTTTGATAAGTGAGTGCTTATCACTTATTATAACTCAATTAAATACTTATCAAATTTCAATTTGGTACAACAGAAAATTATCAAAAATTATGATAAGTTGATAAGTAATAAGTGATAAGTAGTTGGTGCAATAGGGCCCTGATGAGGGATTTTCCATTTACAGTGTTCTCAACCATTGTAAATCGCTATTTTGCAAAATTTTAATTTCAATTAAAATTTATGTGGAGATTAATTATTTTAATTTAAAATAAATTATCTGCCACAGGTTCTTTACGCACAAATTGACACTAGAATGGCTCTGAGCAGATGTGTCATTCTCCCTTTACAGTGCTCTCAAGCTTTGTAAATCGCCATATTGTAGATTTTAATATTAATAAAAATTTATGTGGAGATTAATTATTTTATTTTACAATAAATTATCTGCCACAGATTCTCTATGCACAAATTGACACCAGAATTGCTCGGATCAGATGTGGCGTTCTCTCGCTGCAATGCTCTCAATCATTATAAACCGCTATTTTGTAGTTTGTAATTTCAATTAAAATGTATGTGGAGGTTACTCCGATCCGAAAATTGCTCCGATCGAATGAGACGTTGTCGCTATTTAGTAAATTTACATTTTAATTAAAATGTATGTGGAGATTAATTATTGTTATGTATGTAACTTTAAGAATATGCGAATGAACGCACCCTTACTTTAATATGTTTATGGTCACATCATAACTAACTTCACAGTAAAAAGAATGGAATGCAATTCGGATTATAAATGTGCTACAATAAAGTAAGAGGGTAAAAAGGCATTGTGTTTTAATCAAAACATTATTAGAAAATCCGAGTCTCAACACAACAATTGACGACGAGGATATAAAGAAAAATAGTGGAATTAGCAAATAGAAATAAGATTTGCTCACCACACATAGGTAAAATATAAACAAAATAAAATTTTAATACCGAAATGGCGCAACCGGAGGTGCAAATCATTCAAGTACAATTTAACACATTTAACCTGGAAAATGAAGAATGGAGCATTTTCCAAGAGAAATTGGATTTCTTTTTCGATACAAATATGATAAAAGATAAGGATAGAAGGAGGAATGCCTTAATAAATTATTTGGATACAGTTGAAAAATGTCGGGTATAAAAATAAAAATAATTTGATGAAATTTGCGATTGTGGAAAATGGCGGTCCACCCATATTAGGTCGAGATTTTTTAAGAATTTTTAATATAGGATTGTCGAATGTAAATAATTTGGAACAACAACTGGATTTAGAATCAATATTAGCTAAATATCAGGATCTATTTAAGGATGGCTTAGGAAAGTAAGGGTTGAGCAAAATTCATTTGGAAGTTCTTGAAAACGCTTCTCCAATTTTTTGTAAGCCTAGGCCAGTTCCGTATGCTCTAAAACAAAAAGTGGAGGAGGAACTTGAGAAATTAGTCAGAGAAAATATCTTAACACCAATAGAGAATTATTAAAGGCTGATGGTAGGGTGAGGATATGCGGAGATTATAAAGTGACCGTAAATAAATTTATTAAGGATTTCAATCATCTACTCCCTAGAATAGAGGAAGTTGTTAATTCGTTGCACGGAGGAAAAAAGTTTTCTAAACTAGACCTTGCAGGTGCATATAATCAAATGGAGTTGGACAATGAGTGCAAAAAGTACGTAACATGGAGTACGCATAAAGGCATATTTCAAATGAATCGTCAACCATATGGAATTAAACCAGCAAGCGGAATTTTTCAATTTTACATGGAAAAGTTGTTGTTAGGGCTTGTCGGTGTTACTGTATTTATAGATCCCAGTAATGTAACAGAAGTTAGGGCATTCTATGGCCTTATTAATTATTATGGGAAATTCATAAATAATTTAGCCACAATCATGAATTCTCTATATAACCTTTTACGAAAGTCAGAAACGTTTGAATGGGCAATAGAATGCGAGGAAGCCGTAAAAAAAATAAAACGAGAAATAGTTTCGGATGTAATTTTAGTACATTTTGATTCAAGTTTACCAATTATTTTGACTTGTGATGCATCACAGAAAGGAATAGGTGCTGTGCTTTCGCACAGGTATTCAAATGGGACAGAGAGACCGATCGCATTTATCTCGAGAACATTCACTAGCGCTGAACAAAACTATGGCATGATAAACAAAGAAGCATTGGCAATTTATTATTCTGTTAAGAAACTGTTTCAGTATTTGATAGGAAATGAGTTTTTATTAAGAACAGACCATAAGCCTCTATTGGCGTTATTTAGGGTGAAAAAGGGATTACCTCAGATTGCTGCCAGTAGAATGCAAAAATGGGCGCACTTTTTATCAGGATTCAATCACAAAATAGAATATGTAAAGAGTGGCGAACACAGTGCTGACGTTTTATCTAGACTCCCATTAGATAATTCCGAGAGTGAAAATGACGATATATGTGAGGGTAAAGCAAATTATTTACATTTTATAGATAAAGGCAAAGATTTGATTCGGAATTATAAAAATGTTAAACTAGAAACCCAAAAAGACAAAATATTATCTAAAGTTTTAGCAGCAGTAAGGTATGGACTTTTGAAGGATTTATATGAAACGGAATTTAGGGCGTTTGTGAAAATCCGAAATCAGTTGACCATAGAACAAGACATCCTATTAAGTGGATGTAGAGTCGTGATACCAGAAAGCCTACGGGAAAGTGTTTTAAATGAATTAAATGCTTCACATTTCGGAATTGTTAAGACTAAATCGATAGCAAGATCCTACATTTGGTGGCCGAAGATAGATGCCGATATTGAGCAAGTAATAAAAAGTTGTAGATCTTGTAGAAATGTACAACCTAATCCTCCCAAAGCAGCATTGATACTATGAGAAAGCCCTGGAAAACCTTGGAGCCGTATACATGCTGACTTTGCAGGTCCTTTTTACAAAAATAACGGCGCAACAGAAACTACAAAAATAAAATTTAGAGAAGTGTTTAGTCGATTTGGTTTACCAGATGTTTTGGTAACTGATAACGGTAGCCAATTTTGCTCTTTTGAAATGGAGGAGTTTTTGAAGCTAAACGGAATCAAACATATTTTGACGGCACCTGGACATCCAGCAATAAATGGCGAAGCTGAAAATATGGTGAAAACTTTTAAGAAGACCGTTTAGTGTATTGTTGATGAAAATTCACGTAGAGTCAACAGCAGTGGTAGCTTAGATTTATCTTTGAGTAGATTTTTGTTTAGTTACAGAACAACAAAGCATTGTACGACAAATTAGACCCCTTCAAAATTAATGTTTAACAGGGAATTGAAAACGGTATTCAATTTGTTGCGACCTCCATGCCAAGAAGAAATAGTGGAGAATATGTGCAGAGTAGTCAAATTCGAAATTATAAAGGTAAACGATTGAAGCAGTATCTTGTTGGGGAGAATGTTATTGTTAAGAATTATTCAGATCATAATCATAGTAAGTGGGTGGACGCAACCATGTAAACAAAGCAATGATGTAATTATAAAAAGACATGTAGATCAAATGAGAGATTCAGTAAATGACAGATTAGTAATTGAGAGTGACTTCAAAAATAATATTCCAAAAATTGTTAATAATAATGCAAATATTAAAAAAGTAAGGTTTGTTAAAAATCCTACTATTATTAAAAGATATTCAAATTTAAGTAAAAGCAATAGGTTAAATGATAGAATTCAAGAAATGGCTCTGATGATTGCAGAATTGCATCAAATGTGGCGTTCTCTCGCTGCAATGCTCTCAATCATTATAAATCGCTATTTTGTAGTTTATAATTTTAATTATAATTTATGTGTGGACTAATTATTTTAATTTTAACTTAATTATCTGCCACAGGTTATTACGCACAAATTGACGCTAGAATGGTTTCGATCAGATGAGGCATTCTCAAGCTACTGTGCTGTAAAGCTTTATAAATCGCCACTTTGTAGATTTTAATTTTAATTTTAATTAAAATGTTAAATGTTAAAATAAATTAACCACCACTGTTTCTTAACGCAAAAATTGACAAATTACCAATAGGCCTATATCTTTAAAAAAAAAAAAAATTTCCTTATTTTATTTAGGAAAATTATCAATCCTGTGATAAACAAAGCAAGCTGAAATATTTTTGCTAAGTGTTGCTAAGTTTTGTTTTTATTATGATTTTTTATTGACGTTTAGATCTAGAATAATAGTAAAATTATTGTGATTCACACAGTTCATTGGTGATGGTCGTAGAATAAACACTTATTTTAAATATTAAAAGTGCTTAATAAAACAAATTATTTTTTTGTAAAACAAAATAAAACCCCGGGTTTAAAATAGTATAACAAATAAATAGTAAGTTGCAGTTTTCCATTTTTTAATTAACAAATAAAAAATAAAATAAATCAATTTACCTTATCTATCCAAATTGTTTCAAAGTGATTTAAGTTGTGTTGTGTTAGATAAAAGAATGGAAAATAAAATTAATAGAGAACCATATAAAATGGACAAGATTCCAGCAAAACTATTCAACTCGGACTTCTTGTCAGACGTAACGTTTATCATCGAAGGCAAGAAGATTTACGCGCACTCTTTGCTTTTAATGATGCGCAGCAGTGTATTTGAAGAGAAGTTGGAGGCAACTTTGGGCGAAAAAAAAATTATTCCAATCACGGACTATGGATATGACGTATTTTATCAGCTCATACGTTTTATATACACCGATCAAGATGACGCGAGTGACGCAGATTGGTTTCTCTTAATGAAATTGGCGAAGGATTATAATGTGATAAAATTAGTCAAACATTTGCAAACGAATTGTTTTGCCGTAATGAGAAGATTTATAGTGTGTGTTAAGGACGATTACCAAATTGGTTTAAAAAGTATTAAGCATGGAGTACCATATATGTTCCACAACATTTTATGTTCAGATACATTTTTATCGATTCAAGCAGATGGCGTAGAAGAGATTCTGAAAGTTTTCCAAATTATGGAAGGCCAAAATGAATCGTACCTTTTCGATGCATTGGTCCGTTGGATAAATCATCATTGCAAGCAAAATCAAATACAATTTTCCAATTGTCGCCAAAAATTTGATCATTTGTTTCGTTTGATCCGTTTTCCAACAATGTCCAACGAAGAGCTGGCAAACATTGGAAAACAATATCCAAATTTATTAACAAAAAGCGATTATGTGAATATTGCCACTCACAAAACATACGGACCTGAATTTGATAAAGGAATATGGAATTGTACTCCAAGGGTGAATTTTATATGGCCGTATGAACTAAATTCGACCCTATTATTTTGTTCTGCTACATATATCGCGTTTTCCGTTTCTTCTGACATGATCCTGGGTGGATTTGTTTTTGGAGGGCAAGAAGTGTATGACGACAAGCAGAGGAAAGTTTCAATTGAATATAAAAATGGCATATGGGATTCTTTCTCGTCATTAACAGAAAATTTCGAGTTAGGCACATCGGTATTTGT
The DNA here is from genome assembly GCA_958295665.1 of Tipula vernalis. NCBI lineage: Eukaryota > Metazoa > Arthropoda > Insecta > Diptera > Tipulidae > Tipula > Tipula vernalis. The sequence continues at coordinate 42,080,128 of OY282558.1, read as the reverse complement.
TCACCCTAAGCTAATTTATCGAATTAAATGGAATTCTAATTATGCAATAAACTTCTGGTCTCGTAAACCGGAAACCAATCTCATCGTAAAAGCTCCACCAAATTCAGTTAAAATATTAAGAGATGACCACAACATGTTGGAAATTTTATTTTTGAAATCCGATGGCAGTAACTTCGATTAACAAATATATACAATAAGAAAATAAATAAACTTAACATTTAGAAAAAATTATTGATTTTGTTTACTTGTGTTCAGTTTTAATGAAATGGAATCTTGCATCCTGGATTATACATGGGCACGAATTGAACGCATGGATACGAATTAATTCCGAATTAAATTAAATCCAAAACATCTACTTTTTTTAATTGAAATAATTTCGTTCTGATTTAATTCAGTTTTTATAAGTTAAATATCGCGGATTTAATTTATAAATTGGAGTGGAATAAACTTAATTAACTTCATTTTCTAGATGAATCTAACGGAACAAAAATTAGAAGGCTGAAATACAAATATTGTCATCGAAAGTGAAATGAACGTAACGGCTTGAAATGACTTGAAAACCTTCACCTTCTTCCTTTTGTTCATTATTTGAGATTTTTTAGGCTATTTAGGTTATTTGAAATTACTCCGGCTTTACGAAGTTTTTCATTTAGCTATGGATTTCCTGACATTCATTTGTAAGATGTTATGTTGCAGACTTCGGTTTTGGACTTTTACATAAACCAAAAGTAGTGAGCAAAGTAGAAAACAACCCATTATTCGCCGTTATTGCTGTGGGAGTTGAAAAGTGGTGTTAATTAACCTTTGGGGACCAGACATAAAAATACTTTTTTTGGCTTTGTGTTGGATATTTTGAAAATGCTCTACAAAAAACAAAATGTCTAAAAGAACCAAAGAAAGGTAATCGTAGAGAGCTTTAAACGTGGTTATTCGTGTGAATCACGAATTTCACTTTACTCTGCTACAACCCAAAATAAAAATAATTTAAGTGGAATTTTGAAGATAACTCTCAGACTTAAAATAAAAAGTTTTTGGTTTTACAAAGCAAATATGTCTACGCAAATTTAAGTACTTCAGCGTAAAGTATGTCGAAAAATAAACGTTAAATTATGTAAATTAATTGGGAGAAGATTTTCGGATTTAGTTATTAACTCGTAGGTGGCCTTGCCGACACATATCGTAGAATCGATATCGAAATTAATTTGAAAGATGTACTACTGGAATTAGCAGATCTGGGCTCGTATTCTTGAAATTCACCGAAAAAAGTCGCCGGTGTCTTTGGTATGAAACAATTTAAATTTTCGACTGAAAAGACGATTTCACTAGAAAATCACGAGCTACTTTTTTTGATCGAATTTCAAGAATAGGGGCCCTGAGGTGCGATTCTGGCTCAGTGATAAAATGAAATGATAAATTTGAATCGGTGTAAATAAAGCAAAAAGGAGAATTCATTATTTTTCGTATTATGCCTACTTTGAAATTTAAATGTTTGAATTTTATCAAGAAATTATGCTGGAAACAGATGTGCAGAATTCTGCATGCAGCGAAATTAGAGTACACTATTTTATATGGAATGAAATACATGTATTCTGCAAACCATGCAGAATTCTGTTGTCTCCATTTCTAATTTTGCTGCACATCGGTAGGCTACATTACGTAAAAGTAAACACATCTAATACAATTCGTTTAGTTTTTCTTTTTTTAAATCAATTTGTTTAATTTGTTGACAGAAAATATGTTTTGTGTGAAAAGTGCCAAAATGAAGGATACAAGTTAATTAATTTTTGACAAAATAAGACAACATTCACACACACAAAAATTGTATATTAAAATTAAATATGTATGAAATGAACGTCAAAAAATAAAGAACTGCATGCATTACATGAGTTTTTAACGCAGATCTGCAGGCATCACTGCATGCAAAAATTCTGCACATCTGTTTCCAGCATAAAGCAAAGGAAAAATAATTATTTAATGTGCTAGGTTTACAAGAGTACTAAAAGCTGTATTTGCTAACCATTCAATATTTGATCGGTAAGTTCAGACATTGTTTTTAGAAATCGATTTACGACACCTTATCTCCTTACTAATGTTATACCAAAAATGATACATACAAAGTATCAGTAAAAAATAATTGATAAAATCTTAATAGAGTTATTTATACTGATACCCACTTATTCTGCCGTGCTAAGAAAAAAAGTCACATTTTCGTTTTTGAAGTTTTGAGTAATTTCAATTTAGCAGTTTGCATCAGAATCCAAATATCGACTTTTGGCGTTTGTCACTTTTTTTTTTTCTTAGCACGGCAGTACTGTGCTAGTGCATACAGGCAGTATGTTCTCTTTTCTTCTGTCAATACAAACATTGTGCATTTTTTGTTTAGTTTGCTAGAAACCAAGCGAATGATAAAGTATCAAAATGTTTTTGAAGGTTGGTCACCGAGGGTGGTTTTTACCCTTTGTATTTACATCTGAGCTCTATCAAAACCAACGTAATCAGCCAAATAACAACAAAACTTTGATTTGGTTGGGTTAGAGAGCAAATGTAAATAGAACCAGGGTAACAAAACCTATTTCAGAAACCAACCTTATAACTATGGGTAAATTCAATAATCATAATCAATCAATGATTGTTAACAACAATACCATGTCTGGGCAATCTATCAACAACAACGTCGACAACACCAACAGCATTAACAAATTGAGCTCGCAAAATGTCATAACTGGAACTGAAGTCAACACCGAATTGGAAATGGTGAAACCAAAAAATTACCTGCATGTCTCAAATTTTAAACCAACCACAACTAGTGACGATATTAAAAACTATCTTAGTCATAAGCTGAATATTTCAGTGGCTGAAATCGAATGTCACGAACTTGTTCCAAAAATTGTTGATAGAAGTTTGCTAAACTTTATTTCGTTTAAAGTTGGGTTAGATTCTACAATATACAACAAGGCTTATGATGGTAGTATTTGGCCACTACAGTGTGCCATTAAACCGTTTATTAATGTAAAACGTCAAAAGAAATTTCCTGCCACAGCAATATTGGAGTAATGAACTTATTAATAGTGATTATTCGTCGGTCATTCAACAAGGTCATCGTAATTGTAAAAGTTATGTACTTTATTCTAGTTTTTATGATTTTTTTAAATTGATTTTGAATATTTTTTTGTATTTTAGGTTTTCACACTTCAGTCTCTATCGGCATATACACAATACCTCTGACAAAAACTTGAGAGATGGTGATGGTTAAATGTTTAAAGATTGGATTTCTTAATGCTCGCAGTCTTTTTTGCCATATAGATCAAATTCGAATTTTTATTAATTTTAATAACATTGATCTTTTTTGCGTGGCGGAATCCTGGCAAATTCAAGAGGATTCATTCAGGTACATATGGTAAAACTGAAGTTATAATGGGAGAAATGAAACTTCCTTCCAAGACAATTCTAATAGTAGTTTGTTACAATCCCCCACCTGCTTTAAAAACTGACCTGGATGATTTCCAGAAAATACTATCTGCTTTCGTATTACGATATAGTCATTTCGTAATAAGCGGTGACTTCAATTTTAATATCCTTGACAGGTCGCATATATTCCATGATCTATTAAAATCCAATAACCTTTTCTCAGTTCCTTTTTTGCCAACTCGTGGCCCATCGTGGCTAGATCAGTTTATTGTTTCTAATCCGGAACAGGCCAGAATATTGGAGTTCAATCAATACACTATGCCACATATATCCGATCATGACTTTCTACTCATCTCCTATAAAGTGAAGTCTAAACGGGTCAAAATTCGGAACAAGCTTATTTACGACTATATAGTAACATAAATAATGCAGCAATTTCTTCTTGCCTTTTGGGCGCTGATTGGGGTCGGATGTATTCGAGCGCAAATATTAATTCTATGTTTCACTTATTTTATGAGTGCTTATACTCTATTCATGACAACTGTGTCCCGGTAAAACGAGTACTGGATGGCCAATCTGCAGCTCCTTGGTTTAATTTTGAAATTGCTCATAGAATGTTACTTCGGGATCAGGCCTTTTCTAAATTTCAGAAAACTTCCGATATAAAGTACCACAAAATATATCAGAATGAGCGAAATTGTGTTACTGATTTGATTAGAGCCGCTAAACAAAATTATTATTTTCGTAACCATAAGCTAACCATGGAAAGAATTTGGGGAAATATTAATACGATTGGCATAGGGAAAAGTAGATCTGATGTTTTAATTGACATGGACCCTGCTGTAGTAAATTCTTATTTTTGCAACATACCTAACAAGTCGGTTGTTTTTCCTCTTCCAGATTGTAATGCTACAAGTAGTTTCACATCTAATTTGTTTTCAGTTAGCTGTGTAATGGAATTAGATATTTTGAAAAGTATTTGCAGCATAAAATCTAACGCAGCTGGTCATGATGCAATGAATCTAATTTTTTTAAAGAAGACATTACCTTTTGTTATCTCACCGTTAACGTACTTAATAAATAATTGTATCATGCGGTCTGAATTTCCTGATATACGGAAAACCAATTTCGAGATTCCGGTTAAAAAGAAACAAAATAATGACTCGCTGCATAATCTTAGACCAATCAGTATGGTATCGGTATTATCTAAAGTTTTCGAAATTCTAATTCGTGGTCAAATTAACGACCATACTCGTATAAAAAAATATAAATATTTAACACAGTTTCAATCGGGTTTCCGTAACAATCATAGTACAAGCACCGTTCTTCTTCAAGTTACCGATGATATTGCATATCATCTTGATCAAAGCAACTCTTTTGTTTTACTAGTATTGCTCGATTTTTCCAATGCTTTTGACTGTTTAAATCATAAGTTACTTTTGCAAAAGTTGATGCTTTATTTTAACTTTGATAAAACTGCGCTTAAGCTTATGTAGAGTTATTTATCGGATAGATATCAAAAAGTCTTAATAAAAGATCAGTTGTCTGATCCACAACGTATTCCTTCTGGTGTCTTTCAGGGAACTATCCTTGGGCCGTTATTATTCTCCCTATTTATCAATGATCTACCGCAGGTCTTGAAATATTCGAAATATCATTTGTATGCAGATGATTTTCAAATTTACCTCGGGGGCGTTAAGGATAATATATCTGAAACCTTTAATAAAATTAATAATGATTTATCCAACGTATTAGATTGGTCTATATCTAATGGAGTCTCATTGAATATATCAAAGACGCAGGCAATCTTCATTTCTAGGCGTGATTTTTTAGTCATCCCAGATATATACATTGATAATAAAATAATCCCATTTCAAAATCGCGTTAATAATTTAGGGGCTTTTATTAACAATAGATTCACATGGGATTCCCAGATTATCAAGGTTTTTAGTAAAATCAACTCTACATTATATGGATTGAAACTCCATAAGAACATTTGTCCTAAAACTGTCAGGATTTTGCTTGCTAAAACGTTGGTAATCCCTCATGTGTTGTATTGTGAATTTCTTTGCATTAGTTGCGATTGTAACTCAAAGGAAATTTTACAAGTAACTTTGAACAACATAGCCAGATACGTCAATGGATTGAGGAAATGTGATCATATCTCTGCTAAGTTTAGAGAATTATTTGGTTGCACAATGACTCAATTTTTTTATTATAAATCATTATTGCTCCTCTATAAAATTATCAATAATCAAGTTCCTGTTTATTTATACAACAAAATAAAAATTGGTTCAGCTCGAAATAGCAATATAATACTGCCAGTTAACCGTTCTAATGTTTACAACAACTCGCCACTATTTACTATGTTTACAAGTTGGACACTAAATTCGATACTTTGGAATTTCTCCGGCAGAATACATTGTGTACAAGTGGATCGATCGCCACTAACTAGTGTCAAAACAAGTGGGGAGGTATGCTGATCACTGTTCATTTGTCTATTGTAAGTGTAGCTGTTGACAGTGATCCAACAATAGAGCTTAAATGTGTTAAGGTGAATATCTTCAGAATTTGTTTTAAATTATTGCGGCTTATACATCTGAAGTTTATGCGACATACACTGTTTATATAATAAGATTTCCAAACTCAACTTGAATGAAATCGTGCTGATACTTGGTGATTTCAACTTACCGAACGTTAAATGGCTATAATTGATGAAGATGTAAATTGTATCATTCTGCACAGTATAACATCGGGTGCTGAATCCATCTGCATATATTCTATTTTGTCGTATGCCTCTGTCCAGATAAATAATGTTGCCAACTATAATGAAACATTTCTGGATTTATTTTTCGCCAATTCAACCATAAATCAATGGAAACAAATTTAAACACATCACAGTTTTTGTAGTCTAATTCTAATATCATCTGGTCTTATTTCAAATCGGTTTATTGGGATTCAGGCTTTTCGTTGGCGGACATGAACATTAACCGTGATGTGCAAATATACTATGATATTTTATTCAATGGCTTCAACAGGTAAGTCCCACTTTCTGTTGGAAAGATTAATCTTTACAATCCTCTGCGGTTTAACAACGACCTAATAAATCTTCGAAATCGTAAAAAAAAAAAATTATATCGAAGGTGGAAGTTCTCCAAGAGTGCTGATGATAGACTATCATTTTTAGATTTACTGAAACAGTTTGATTGTTTACATTGTACTGCATACAAGAATTTTATTGCTAAGGCTCAAAATAATATGGAAAAATAATATGTAAATCCAAAATCATTCTGGAATTTCGTTGACTCCAAAAGAAAAATTTGTTTTTGTTTCCGTTAACAATGTCGTTCAATGATATAACTGAAAATGTTTATAAACGTACTGATATTGTTGAAGATGAAGACAATTGTACCAACACGCTTGTATATCCCTCTCCAGATTATATCATTAAATGGATGTGGCCCAGAAGGTATTTCTTCAAATTTTCTTAAACAATACTGTTATGAAATGGCTCAGCCTTTGTCAATTTTATTTAATAATAGTTCACTTTTGAAAGGTGTTTCTCTGGTTATCTGGACATCGTCTCATATTGTACCGGTGTTTAAATCAGGAAATAGAAATGAAGTATCTAACTACAGAAGTAGATCATTATTAGTTTGTGATTATATGTTTTTCGGTCTTAAGTCGCTTATAGTAGATGAACAGCAAGGTTTTTTTTCCGAGGAGGTTCTTCTGTATCAAACTTAGTAGAATTTATGAAACGTGCAACAGAGATGATTGAAGGCAATGCTCAACTTGTTGTTATTTATACCGACTGCGGTAAGGCGTTTGACTTCTGGAAAAATTAGAACTACTTGCTGTTAATGATAATTTGATCAAATGGCTTGCAATATCTTACTGGGCGGATGCAATGTGTAAAAATTAACAATAGTTTGTCTGATACAATTTATTTGCATTCTGGGATACCTCAGGGCTCGCATCTCGGTTTGCTTATTTTCATATTGTTTTTTAATGATATCACGATAAGTATAAAATTTTCCCGTTGTCTATTCGAAGAATAATTTGTTATATTTAAATGTAACAAATTGCAAAATGATAAGTTTTACACTTTCAACATCGCATCTTAATTATGATTATAATATTGCGAATAATAATTTGGCACGAGTTAATGAAATAAAGAATCTTAGAGTAACATTTGTACCTTATCATTTAATCGTCTACCTTATAATTTAATCGTCATTTCGACTTGATCTGTTCTAAAGCCAAAACTACGTTAGAATTCGTAAAACGTACCTGAAAGAGTTTAGTGATCCCAGAATTTTTGTTTGCCTGTATCAATTTTTTTCGCTCACAGCTCGACTATGCATCATGCGTATGGTATTACCGTTACAAGGATCACATAATTAGGATTGAGCCAGTAGAAAAATCTTTCCTAATTTGGTGGATTTTACAACCGATTACCGTGGTGGGAAAATATTAGATATCTACCTCCATTTGTTGAAAGATGTAATTCCTTGAAAATGTTGCCTTTCGTCTTGAAATTCGTCGTCAACACGTAGAAATGATATGTAATGTAGAAATGTTCGAACTCGCATACCCTTGAAAATAGATTCTCATAGAACGAATTATGTAAGTGACGAACATTTGAACTGAGTAGTTTTTGTGACTTTATTTTAGTGAGTAAATTGTTTTTGTCTCGATATTCTTCCAATTTTTCAGAAAGCATTTCAAAAGATAAAGATGGTAATACCTACCACAGAATAAAGCACAAATACAATTAATCAGCAAAAAACATTTGTGCCCTTACCTTTCATTTTACGTGTCGAACGAGTCCTATTTCTGAAATTTGCGTCCACTTTACAACGACAATTTAACATTGACGAATCATACCTTTGCCAACCCGACGTGAAAAAATTATGTCGACATTTTTTCAAACAAAAACCTCATTGTGAACTAAGGCCAATAAACCTATATTTTAAGGCTTTTTAAATTTCTTAGAGTAGATTTTCCGTTGATTTTGAATTTGCAGTTGCCCAATTATACAAATTATTCAGATTCTATAAAAAGAAACTGAGAGATATAACGTGAAACATCGGGTTATCGAATCAAATGGGTTAAAATTTAAAAGCTTAAAAATAAACGTTTACATGCATACATACATATATCCCAGTGCACCCAAAAATTTGGTACGTCACTTGACTTAAGAACTAATTTATTTGTAAACGTAATTAAATATATGCTACATATTTGAGTAATCATTATGGTATACGTACAAATTTTACCATCGGCGACACAAAAATTTTCATCGACAAAAACCAGTCTGATAAAATTATTGAATCTCTTTCAAATTACTTGAAATCGCAAAACACCGTCTATAACTGTTATACTTTTATCAGATTGCATTATCATCCAACCGGAATCGCACCACTAATGACTAGATGGTAATGAAAAGTTTTTAGTAGTAGTTTGCTGAGTCGTTGTTGTTGATGTCAACTCAATCGTCTTTGATTCACTTGTAATTGGCTCCGATATAACTGAATTTAATGAGTTAGTAGAAGTTATTATAAGAGTAGTGGTTTCTGGTAAAATTGAAATTGTACTGGTAGTAGCTGGTAATAATGATGTGGTTTCTGGTAAACTAGTTGTATTTGATACTAGAGTAATGGTTTCAGTTGTATTCCCTCCTTCGTCTGTAGTTGTCGTCGGCGTCGTCGTTGGTTCGGTCGAGGCTATACTCATTGTAATATCTCGCTCGATGATTTCACCGCCAATATTGGTAGTTGGTTTTGTAGTTGCGCTTTCTGTAACAGTGGTCGTCAGCAGCGTAGTTGTGCTTTGTTAATTTGTTACTGTTGTTGTAAGAATAGTGGTTGTTGAAGTGATCATAGTCGTTGTAGTTTTGCTGTCAGTTATTTCATTTGTATTATCAATAGGCACCACTGTCTCCACTTTTGGAGTTGTAGTCTCCTCCGGTTCGACCTCATCAGCTCTGAAAAGCCCAAAATTCAACCATCGACATTTTATCACACTCTCCGTAATTTCAGTTGTTTCACAATTTATGTAATCCCATTCGACGTTGAGATCCGTTCGAACTGCACATTTTAATTCTTTGCCGTCACCTATTTTCGAGAACGGAATTTCGTACAAGAAATGTTTATCCACTTTTTGTTGTTGTGGCTGACGAAATTTTTTTTCCTCCCCATTTTGAAACAGCAGAAATTGATAAACATCCTCGTTTTCTACCAAGTTGGCGTTATTCCGTTTTGGATAGAAAATTTTCGAATAACAATAGTTTCCGTCGAGAGGAAATGGAATTTTTTTGCTAAAATTAAATTTGGATTTGTTGCCGGGATACTTATCGAACGGGACCACCAGTGTTGGTTCTTGAAATAATTGTGGATCATTCGTTTTGATAGCCTCGAACGCAATATAATTTTTAGCTGAAAAAATAAACAAACATTTAGTGTTAAAATAGCCCAGTTGGGCAGTAACTCACCATAAACGAGCGGTTTTTGGTCCTTAATCACTTTACAGAAAATCCTAAATTTCTTGCTCAATCCGTTTCACAAAATCTGCCATCTCTTCGTCATCAACCATTTTTTCGTACAAATCAAGCGCTGTTATAATTTTATCCATTTTGCTGATTAGCAAAATTTTTCTGACTTCTCTTCACACGTCTCCTTATATCGGCAAACAAGTCAACCATGCGACCTTTGGACGGATCCGATACGCCATTTGCATTATCCTCATCAATATTATCGATTAACTCCAAAAGCCCTTTATAAATATCCTTTTCCTTGTAATCGATAACGTCCAACATTTTTTTCGACAACTTTATGAAATACAAAATCTCATCGCTCGAGTAAATAAAAACCTCCTGATTCTTAATTTTCGAGATCGTAGATTTTATGGCCTCGATTATCGTCATTTGAATACGGTTGAAATATTTTTTGTCGGTGAAATGTTGATACGTGAGCAAGCATGCAATTGCCATATTAAAACTTGATTCCAAATTCAACGGATAGTCGGCCGGTCGATCTTTGGCCACACCAGCCGAAAATTTGAACAGAGTTCTTAGCGAATCGCCAAAAAGCGGTTCAACTTCCATGGGTTGTGGGACCGGTGATGCGTTTGTTTCGATCACCACATCTGTAAAACTTTCAATGTTTTTGCGCGCTTCCGTTTTTGAATCGTCAATGGGTTCGGGGCAAACAATTTTCAACCGGAATTTATATTTCGAATTTGATTTAGTCCCGGCCATTCGGGGTCCCATTCAGAATTCTGTTTTGGTATTTTCAGGGAAATACCTCGGGTTATCGTGTCATTACCATAATCGACTAGCTCCGATAAAAATGTTTCCTCCACATCATGAATTGTCATGTTCCCGATGCCGCCCGGAATTTGTGTTTCGTTGAAATAACTAAAACCGGCTGCTTTTAAAACGCTCCATTCTGTATAACAATTCGGCACCAAATCCATTATGATTGCACTCAGCTCAAAATTGTCGTTCACCGAAATTGCCTTGGTCGGTAAATTCAAAATTTGAGGATAGGCGATTATATCCGGATTCACGGTAATATTTGAGCTCAATGTTTTCGGTACACCATTCAAAATGACAACGGCACCCACTTTATACTCGCCCTTTGAATAAAATTGAACGGTTTGTGTACTGGTTTCGGATGGGGTAAAATCTTCACAAGCCGTTCCGTCGGCCAAATGGCACGACCACATTATATTGAATTTATTACCCGTGTTGTCTGAATCTTTAAGGACTAAATTAATTTCGACTTCATTATTAATCCCAATCATCAATATTTCGGGCAGAATACGAGCTGAAATTTCCCGACTCATTATGATAAGTCGCATTTCGGCCTGAAAATAATATTTTTCATTTACAACGTAAATTAGACGATTCATATATACACAAATCTTTGTTATAAATTTGTCGTTCTCATTTTTCAATAATTGCACGGATATTTGATAGGTTTCGTCTGCCTTTAAAATTCCACTCGGAATTCGCAATACATTTCAAATTATCACTGAGCCAGAATCGCACCCCTGGAAACTAAAATATTAAATTTTGAGTTTTCTGCGAAAATTTCTATATAGCGAAATTAATTCCATTTTCAATATGTATTAAATCCGCGACATCCATTTTTACTTTCTTTTACTCTAGTAAAATAAAGTATAGTAATCATGAAAATTTTGGACCTTGAGATTTTTAGAGATTTATTTGTTTTGAGGTCCCGTGAGTCCGAAAAAGTGGGTTTCGAAATGGTGTCTGTCTGTCTGCCTGTCAGTCTGTCAGTTTGTCAGTCTGTCAGTCTGTCAGTCTGTCAGTCTGTCAGTCTGTCAGTCTGTCAGTCTGTCAGTCTGTCAGTCTGTCAGTCTGTCTGTGTCCTCTCTACGGCCCAAATGGTTTAACCAATCGAACTGAAACTTCAGATTTAAGCTTTTTTGATAAATTGGGAGGTCCCAGTGAATTTTACTCCAAATCGGCTAACCGGAAGTGGCCACTCCCTTGGTCCAAAAAATTTATTTTGCAAATATCTTAAAAATTATAAGGTTTACAAAAAACTACTTAAAACAAAATGTTTCCAAAAATTAAAAACAAATTAAAATAAAAAATTAAAAATTAAAAAAAAAAATTTAAAAATTTAAAAATTAAAAAAAAAAAAATTAAGAAAAAAATAAAATTTCTCAAAATTATCTGTTCGTAAAAGAAAGTCATGTGTTGGCCACACCTCCATTTTTAAATGAAATAATTTCGCGCTTATTTAATTCAAATTTATCGGCGAAATTATTTCATTTTTTACCGATAAATAATACTTTATTCCACCACAAAAGTTAAAAGGTTGAAATCCAAATACTATGGTCCAATGTGAAATGAACGGTAACGTATAGAAATTAACTTGTAAAATACAAAAAAAATTGTACAGATTGAATTGAATCTTCCTTATTACTTACTGTCAAACTAGCACAAATAAATTAAACAAATGCCAAATTATTTTAATTTTTTTCTTTACTAATTTAATTCATAATTACAAATTAATTAATTCCTCGCAAAAAATGAATTAATTTCGCGCGGATTTAATTCAGTTTTTAAATAATTTGCCGGGAACTTTTATACGCTAGTATTTTCAATATTTTTAAAATTTTTCTGTAATTTGATTTTGTTATTATTCGAGATTTTTTTTAGGCTATTGAGGTTGGTAACTTTGCGAGATTATTCGTGGTTATTCTTGGTTTCACGAGTTTTGTCTGACTGTAAATTGCATGTTGTTAAATATAATTCAAACCTTCTAGAGTTTTATAAAAATCAAAAGTGGTAAGCAAAGTAGAAAACCGCCCGTTATTCGATGTTAATGCTGTAGGGGTTGATATGTGATGTTAATTTCCCTTTAGCTTTTTTGGGTTGGATATAGTGCTAATGTTGATTTGAGGAGGTAGGACATACGTAACATTTATATTAGTAAACAAAATGACAAAATCGTGTTACATTATCGACCATTTTCAGATGTAAATAAATTAATTCTGTATTACAGATCAAGCACGGAAGTGGATTGCTTTATTGGTAAAATAAATAATCCTTTTAAAATTATAACGGAAGGTTTAAACGATTTTGTTCTTTTCGTTTTACTGTGAGTTTAGCGCTTAAATCAATTTCGATTTACAAAACAAATTCGGGGAAAATTGTAATTCGATTTCTAAGCAATTTCTATGTGAATATAATTCTAGGTTAAATTCTTTCTCACATTGTTAATAACAAAATTCCTGAATTTCTAAACTGTTGGATATCCAAAAATTTCAACTTTTTTGAATTTCAGAATTGGTAAACTCACTTAATTTATTTAAAACTTTTTTAAATATTCGAATTTCTCAATTTATAAATCCAAAAATCGCGTTCCAAAGGAATATTTTTTAAATTTTCTATATTCTAATACTCCTAAGTATTATAATTTCTGTTTCTTAATTTTGAAATCCTTAAATGAAGTTTTGAATTTCCTATATTTCTAAATTCTTTACTTTTACAATTTTTTTTTAATTTTGAAAATGTTTGATTCTTACTTCTTACTAGCAAATGTTATTAAATTTGAAACTTGTTCGAGTTGGACGGTGTTAATTCTTGTGTCAGTTCAGATTTATTTTTTCCATTCAAACGTATCTTGAAAAGTACAATGTGAATAAAAAAATGTTACTGGCAAAAGTTGCTTGCATAAAATAAAATACCTGGAGGCCATCAAAAATAAATTAGATGTACCCTGCACGATATCAAACAACTTCCTTTGTAAATTATGACTCAGACTAGTTTTTAGTCATAAATTTAGGTATTTATTGTTTCATTCAATCAAAAACTGTTTCGTGCTTCTAATCAAATCGAATCGAATAATAAATTAAATTTTAAGTGTACATTAATTGGCACATTAAAAATCGTTGCCTTTTCTATGTACGTAGGCGGCCAAATATTCTTACAAATTGTGTGCAATATTTTGATATTCACAATTGGTCAAATGTTGTGACATTTTAACGATTTTATTTTAATGTCTTCGACGCACAATCTATTTAATTCTGCTCGCATATATCGAGGGTTATAGCTAACAATTTTTTTTTCCATAAAATTGGAATTTATGATGATACAATACCCAAAACCGAATCCAAGAAAGACTGATACTTTTTTGAATTTCTTGAAGATCACAATAAACCAAAACAAAAACAAATTTTAATGTGACAATAAATTTTGATTTTGATATTTGATTAATTTGAATAGAAAATGTTTGTCGTTTGTTTTTTTTGTTTAATTAATTTTTATTAGTTAAGTTTTGTAGTTTTTGTTCGGTTTTCATTTGTGTATTATAATTTATTTATTGATTAAGAAATAAAAATTATGTTTATATAAAGATTTTTTTTTTTTTTTTTGGAATATTATTTTTCACTTTCAACAACGATTTCGAGTTGTAGAGGGTCTCCTACACACAATTTAATTAGCATATTAAATCAATTTTAATTAATTAAAAACAATATGAAACAATGAGCGCGGATTTGTTTGATGTGTGTTCGCCGCATAAGTTAATTTAGAAAATAATATGATGCGCTTTCATACATATGTACATATTTATGTATAAGGAATATAAAATTGGCATTCATATGTCATAATTTTATAATAATCGTAATATTTAAAATTTATTAAAAGTTAATAAAATTTATAATAAAATTAAGTTATAATAAATGAATATTACATTCAATAAAATAATTGTTAATACTCATTTATATATTTTTGGGATTGGCACGGTAATTTTTATTACCATATATTAACGTTATAATGAAGGCTCTTATACCATCGAGTATATATTGTTTTATTTTTACATTTTACGGATTTTTTTTTTTTTCTGTTTTTCAATAAGGTCAAGTCACAAAACAACATCTTATGTATACATAATACGATTTATTGATAGTTCTGTTTATGACGACTAAAATTATCAGCAACCAAACAAAATAACATAAAATTTATGGCACTCCTCATAAACTATAAAAAAAAAAAATTGCAACCAGGAAGTCTTTTATATATTTATGTGTTACGTTTTTGCCCAAAACATTACGAAATATTAGAAAGCGTAAATAATTTTAAAGATTCGCACAGTAGGACTAATTTCTTCGTTCTGTTCTATTATTTATGTGTCCCCTACAAAAAAAAAAAAAAACGGTACAACCAAAAATATGTTGCACCAAAATGTTGCACGAAAACCATTTGTTGGAATCATACAAATCGAGGGTTTTAATAATATATAATATGGTGTCTGTATGTGTTCCTTGCATTATATAACCTAAATGGCCATGAAACTGATTGGTTTGATTGATTTTTACGATTTTGAATGTCATAATTCACAATTAAATAGTTAAAATTAATGAGAAATACAAAATACTAATTTTTAATATTTTATTTGTTATGGGCTATAAATCAATCAGACGAAATATAAATGCTTGTTTTTTGAGTCTTCTTGATGACGATGATGCGATATCAACTACACATATACAACCATGTAGACGCATAGAAAAAAAAAATCCGGATTAACTGGTTTTGCGACATCAAACAAAAATAATTTATAATATTGTATATGGTTATAACTCTTATGAGTGATTAGTCAGTCCTATTCGGATGAAATGATATTTAGTCATGTCCTACACAAAATTTATTTGATGTAAACAGACAGAAGAAAGCTTTGATTTGTAATACTAGAATAAGTGTTTCCCCGTCTTTGAAAATTTATTTTCTCAGCCATTATTCTGACACATGGCGTATATAATAAAAATAACAACAAAACTAGATATAATATACGGATAAAAGGAAACTTTTATAAAAGAAGAAGAAGAATACTACAAACTACACGACAAAACATAAAATAATAAATGTGATATATAAAAAAGAAGCAAGAATTTAAAAAAAAGGAGGAAATTCCTTGTTCGCCACATTCAACAAAATTTATTTTCGTATTTCTTTCTGACATTAACTGCTATCGCGTTCATATATATATACGAGTATAATAGTGGAGCATATAATATATAAAACAATCTTTTCCTCCTCTCCTAATGAAATCTAATAGTTTGTGTTCGCCACCATCATCATCGTCATGATCATCCTTGTGAGAATTTATTGACACCCAAACTATATACACATCCTGGTTCTGTGACACTGCTGCACATTTTTTTTTTGTACGTACGTATACGTAGCACAGAGTTGAAATTTATAATTTCCATCAAACCTCAGTTTTTTATATTATACAATATATCCTCGTGTTATATCCTTTTTTTTATATTTTTAAATACATGTAAGGACGATCTATTTATATATAATTTTTATTTTTACTGAATAAAATTTATCCTTTTTATCTTCTTGAATTATGTCGTAGTTTTTTTTTTGCTGGTCCATGATCTATCCATTTCATTCCGTCTTCATCCACCCATATATAGAAGACGAGAAGAAAACCAATTCATTTTCCGTACATACTCGGGTATTAATATAAAATATACACGTATGTATATAGTTGGTGGTTTGATATAACGTTTATATAAAATTATAAAAAAAAAAAAAAAACGATGGTGAAGGAGGGTGGATTGAAGAGCAGCGAAAATAAAACAGACGAAAAGATGGATCTTTATAGTTGGGGCCATACATACATAAATTTTAAGTTGTCTTAAAGTTAAAATACAATAAAAAATATAATAAACCACAAGAAATTGAAACTAATAAACAATTCATGTTTCTTGACATTAAACACTTCATTCAAGTCGTCTCTGGAATTATATCGATTCCCAAAAAAATAACGAAACACACAAATATATTTTATGATTCCATTGTCTTAAGAAAAAAAATACCTTCTTATCTTATCCCTTTTGTTTTTGTTTTGGTTTGTTTCTTGTCTGTATTTTATTTGCCAAGATCATCATCATGGGTTTTTTTTTTTGTTTAATAGTCCAGAGGTAAAATTTATTTGGTGTCCAAAATTATTTACTTCTATCACGATATATTAGATAAGTACATATATTAGGCTTGTTGTCTGACGTCATTTATATTAATCCTCCGATTTTTCACAGAATTTGATTTTTATCTCTTTCGCATTGTATATATAGACTAACGCGTTTTTCTTTATTTGTTTTGCTTATAATTTATATAGCGCGCACTAATAATAAAAATCAGATCAATTTGATCGATAAGTATAAGAAACATATAAATATTCATAATCGTATTAAAATACAAAAGATCATTTAAAAATAAGAATATTGAAGTGACCAGATCGCTAAGTGAAAATATTAAAATTTCTTCACACGACACGTGTGGCCACTTTAAAAATACACGATCGCGCAACCATTCAGTGGTTGGAAAACATGTTAACGTTTTTATGCATAAAATTAACAAACATATCATGCGATTCCTTTAGTTTTTAAATCTCTGTATATGCGCGAATTTTTTTTTTTTTTTTTTAAATTTAATCTTATTGATATTTCTTTATTTTTCTTTAATGATGATCATCATCATCATCAATTTTAAAAATGATCGTCATTAAAATAAATAAATAAAAAAGATATATGCATTTATAAGACGAGAGAGCGAAGTTGTCATTCGAATTGAAGTCAATTTTTATGAATCTTTATATTTAAGACAAAAAAATATTGCAAATTTATTAACTTGTTTCATGAAATGCAAGTTTATAATTTTGCGTTGATGGTTAAAATATGATCATGGTAATGGAACTTTATAATATATTTTATGGTAATTAATGGTATATATGAATATACATACACAGTTTGCTTATCGCAAATATTACATACATATACAAGTAATGAATTTTCACGGTACACGGCATCAACAAACCACGACCCTGAATTGATTGGTATTTCAAATTCTTTGTCCGCTTAATAATAATAATTTAAGATATTGAATTTTTTTTTAATTTTTATTACTAAATTTACCCAAACTATCGTAATATATTGTGATAATGATGACAACGGCAACGGTGATGGTGTATAAGAGTAGGTGAAACATTAAAATGCAACCAACGAATTTCTGCGCATATATACCAAAACTGGTTGAAATCGAGTAAATATATATCAATTATCTTTAGTAAAGTATAAAAATAAAATAAATTTGATGATGATTGACACCAACGCATAATAATGCAGTTGGTATTTTTTTTCTGTTTTTCTTACAAAATACTTGTAAGTAATAAACAGAGCGCGAATAAAATGTAAATAAAAATTGAAAATGAGTTTCAAAACGATTTTATTTTTATAATCCAATTTCATGTTGCTTGTCTTAAACATGATATTATTATACGTGTGTGTGTGTGTGCATGTCAGATGGGCAAAACCTTGATGCAAGTAGTTGGTTATCGGGCGAATGAAATAACGTAAGATGAATTTTATTATCGCGGAATCGGGCCCAATATCTTAACCCGAGACAATTATGCCTTTATATTCCTAATTATATAATATTCATCTGCTAAGATACAAACTCACAAACGGCTGTATAGGTTTCAGTATAGAGGAAGTAGTACGATTCTGGGGGCATTCAGAAATTGTTTTACATTGTCCTAAAAACAAATTATGGTTCCAGCCCAACTATAGGGCCGAAAAAATTATTCAGGCTTTGAAATAATAGGTTTTATTTGGAAGCTGTTTATAATACCTACAAAATATTTCAGATATAAAATTTCACTAAAATCCGTCGTTGCCTAATAATTTGCCTAAATTTGTCATTCATTGGCAGTGTTCAGGATTCTTCAGAGCCGGAACTCATTATCAAAATCTTGATCGTAATATTTTATTAAAATTCATCCACCAACGTGCTACCTAGTTTAATTTTGAGCTGTAGACATAGTGAGGGGGGGGGGGCTATTAATTGGTGGTTTGATTAATGGTACTAAATACAATACTCCTATCATTAGTTCCGCAGTATTCCTTGAATTTGGCTCTTATTTCATTTAACAAATTCGCCCCCAAATGATATGACCCAAGGAATCCTTCAGAACGTGAATAATTCAAATTTATATTAGGAACTACTTACATAAATGGCTTAATAACTTAGATATAAAATTTCACAAAAAACTATTGGCAAACGTGCGTGTTCCATTTGGTGCTGGAAATGTAGAAAAGGCCTGAACAAATTTTTCTCTGGCAAACCCAATTTTTTGATTTGTGGTTTGTTTTTATCAGAGTTTAAATTTATCGCTCTTTTAGAGCTCTTTATAAAAAATTTCGCTCTTGCTCCTAATAGATTTTTTTTTCAGTTTGCTTTTACGCTCTTACCCTCTAATGGTTACCACAAAAAAAAATTATTTCGCTCTTTCAAAGTGATTTAAATTTTTATTTTTAATTTTGCTCTTAAAACAGAGAGCGTAAAAGCTAAAAATATCGCTCCCAACTCATTCTACAGAGCCACTGAAGCAAATACATAAGGGAGCAAAATTTTTTGTAATACAAGAATTGCTGCAACTAGGATGGAACTTGGCAAATTCTTAACAGATTTTAAAGAAATTTGACATGTGCGATAGAAGTGGGATTTTAAAATGATTTTTAGATGAAGTTCTGGAATATGACCAACTAGGATGGAACTTCGCTATTCCTCAACCGATTTTAGTGAAATTTAACATGTGCATTGAAAATAGGATTCTAAAATGATTTTTGGATCAAGTTCTGGAATATGGCCAACTGTGATGGAAGTTGGCTATTCCTTAACTGATTTTAGAGAAATTTGACATGTGCGTTGGAGGTGGAATTCTCTCAACTCCACGGGCCAACTACGATGGAACTTGGCTATTTCTTAACCGATTTTAGAGAAATTCAACATTCGCGATAGAAGCGGGATTTTAAAATGATTTTTAGATAAAGTTCTGGCCAATTGTAATGTAACTTGGCTCTTCCTTAGCAGGTTTCAGTGAAATTTGACATGCGTGATGAAAATGGGATTCTACAGTGATTTTTAGATAAAGTTCTGTAATATGGCTTATATGGCCAATTTGGATGGAACTTGGCTATTTCTTAACCGATTGTGATGCAATTTGACATGTTCGTTGGAAATGAGATTCTAAAATAATTTTCCTAATTCCGGGATCCTTCACTAACATTAGCGTGCTGTTACCCATTTTTCTTATTTTCCTTTTATTGCGACTAAATTTCCCGGCAAATGTATAATAAATATATCAATCTGAGTAATCTAAACAGGTTACGGCAGAAGTATAATAATTATTATTATTTTAGGTTACTCATATTGATATATTTAATTATATCAATACGAGTAATGTATGTTGGCCATATTCCATAACTTTATCTAAAAACTATTTTAGAATCGTACTTCCAAAGCATATATTGAATTGCATCACAATTGGTTAAGGAATAGCCAAGTATCCATGCAGCTGTCGAGATTTATCTGCTGTGAGGCAGATCGAAAATCGGTGGAGAAATAATCTGTAAGTTCCTTCCTATTTAGCCATATTCCAGAACCAGAATCCCAATTTCAACGCATATATTGAATTGTATCACAATCGGTTTAGGAATAGCTAAGTTCCATCTAAATTTTTCATATTTCAGAAACTCATCTAAAAATCATTTTATAATCCCATTTTGATCGCACATGTCAAATTTCACTCAAATTGGTTAAGGCATAGCCAAGTTCCCATAGTTGTCCATATTTTAAAACATCATCTAAAAATCATTTTAGAATCTTAATTCCAACGCACATGCCACATTGTATCACAATCAGTTAAGGAATAGTCAAGTTCCATCATAGTTGGCCATATTCCAGAATTTAACCTAAACATCATTGTAGAATCCCGTTTTCAACGCATATGTCAAATTTCACTAAAATCGGTTAAGGAATAGCCAAGTTCCATCCCAATTGGAAATTTTCCAGAACTTCATCTAAAAATCATTTTAGAATCCCATTTCCAAGGCACATGTCAAATTCACTCAAATCGGTTAAAGAATAGCCAAGTTCCATCCTAGTTGGCCATATAGGCCATATTACAGAACTTCATCCATAAATCATTTTAGAATCCCATTTCCAACGCAGATTTCAAATTTCACTAAAATCGGTTAAGAAATAGCCAAGTTCCACCGTAATTGGCCATATTCCAGAACTTCATCCAAAAATCATTTTAGAATCCCACGTCCATTGCGCATTTTAAATTTCACTAAATATCGGTTAAGGATTGGCCAAGTTCCATCCTAATTGGCCATATCCCAGAACTTTACCCAAAAATCATTTTAGAATCCCATTTTCAATGCCCGTGCATCTGTTCGCTAATAAAACAGTCTGACTTTCTAAAGAAATTTGAAAGGTTTTGAATGTAACCGTTTGCCGTAATAACAAGAGCAAGAGCAATATAATAATGACCTTTTAATTCATCAGAGCAGAGCGTATTTATTTTCTCAATATAGCGCAATAACAAAGAGCGAAAAGATGATAACACAAACGCAATAGTGGAAGAGCAAGAGCCTTATAATAAAAATAATGCTCCAGTTCTTTAGAGCGATATTTTTTTTTTTACAATATCGCTCTTTATAAAAAGCTTTTTAATAGTTTTTATTATCGCTCTTGAACAAAAATGAAGAGCGAAGAGCAAAATGAAATCCCATTTTAAACTCTGGTTTTTATGTATCAAAGTGTCATTAGCAGTGTTCTGGAATATTTATTGAATTTTGGCCATTTTTTATTTCAGAAAACACATCCCTGCCCCAAATGGAACTTCTGCGATTATACACCGATTCCATTGAAATTTGGTATCTGACTTAATCAACATATTCGATAATAAATGAATTAGTTGCAGTACATCCAAATGATGAATCAAGGTGGCGAGTTTTGAAACTTTTCTAGAACCGATTTCTAACAGATGATCGCCACCAACAAACTCATTTTTTGTTTTTGTTTTATCCATCCAGGCACCAATACCAGTGGTAACATGCCTAATAAACGTGTTGGAATTTGCCAAATTTGCAATGGTTTATCTGCAAAAATATTTAGTTCCAAATGATGAAAATACGAGGGTTGATCAAAATACGCGGAATTTTTCTTCACAATTCTTTTTCTGGTGTTGGTACCCTTGTACTTGCCGTATCTTGATATTTGTGGCTATATCGGATGTTTAAAATATTGTTGGCTGTCGAAAAGTTATATATGGTTTGGTGTACCGGAATGATATGAAGGCATCACCTTCAACCTTTCGGAAAAATTTTGTTCTACCAAACGTTCTCTTGAGAATTCAATAAATATTACATTAATAAATTACAGTGGTTTATGGAGCCTGGAGGACTAATCGAGAGGTACACTTTTTCGAAAATGCAGCTTGAAACGTGCTTTCAGTAAATGGTGAACTACATATACTGGAACATTCTACTCTCTTAAGGAAATTCTAATTTATTGGTTTTCGTGGAGCGATTTACACAGGAAGCAGCTGGTTAAGCCCCTAGCTATTCATGATTTATGTAAATGGAATTTTCAGGATGCAATATTTTGGTTCTTAATTGCTTTTGTTGATGAATTTTCATTGGTATTGAGCATAATTTAAACTGAGACGGATGTGAAATGCTCTTGATATCATTCTCATCATACATTGCCTGGATTTCAAGTAATTTTTGTTAGTACAATCCAATAGGCATTTGGAATATGGGGTATTATGATCAATTGTTAAATCCCAAGTAATCCCAGTTTACCAATAACAAAACCTCAATATAAAATGTTGCTGATCAATAATGAATGAGCCAATGCTTTCTTCGTTTCAATAGGAGTAAAATGTCTGAACTTGGACATAAATCCTAGGTTTCGTGCTTTACTTTTATATGATAAACCGATAGAGTATGATTGTCAATCAAGATAGACGGAAAAATTCTTTCAAGATTACTATTGAGTCGAGCAGCTAATAAATCTGTTGAACCCATTGATCTAAATATATTTGAACGTCGTCAGATGTTGATGCCAGTAACTTTTTTACATAACAATGGATCTCACTTCGACCAGTAAGATAATGATTAATTAATTTAGTGAGTAGCTTTGGAATCATCAGTTATTTTCAACATTGCAGTCGCCGTGTAGTTCTTTAATGAAAGTTCCTTAAAAATAAGTCAATAGACTTTTTAGATAATTCTAGTAATAATAGTTGGTCCGATAATCAAGACGAGGATAACTTATCATCGAATATTGCGGGTGATTTTAAAAATTTTGTTGATATTAAACATTTTTATGACAATTGTATATTAACAATGTCATTTACTCTCGATCAAATGCTTAAAATAATTCCCGAATTCGATGGTAACTCGTCGGAATTAAATCGATTTCTCTCAAATGTTAAACTTTGTCTCGATGCTGGTAAGGATGAAGAACACAAATCTTTTACTATTAGATTAGCTGTAACTAAATTAAAAGGCAAAGTGTATAATTACACAACTTCGCAAACATTTACAAGCTACGTCGATTTTGAAACAGCTTTAAAAAAACAATTCGGCGAACAGCGTTCTGTTGAACAATTACAAACAGAACTTGTTAAAATTCAACAAAGGAAAAATGAGGACGTGAGGACGTATGCAAACCGTGTTGATCAGGTGTTAAGCGATTTAAATAACGCATGTTCTCTGCGTAAAGGGGTCGGTTGCACAGAAGAAATCAAGGGATTAAAGGCATCAACAGCTCTGCGATCATTCCAAGAAGGTTTGAAGGAACCTATTAAACTGATTGTAAAGGCGTGTCGTTTTAGTAATTATGTCGATCGTGTGAATAAAGCAATAGAAGAAGCAATGCTTCACAATACTGCAAATGACACAAGCCAATATAAAATTATTCGTTTTCAACTTTGTCGAAAAATAAGTCATCAAGCTGACAAGTGTTTTAGTTTACCTGAAAATCAAATAATTTTTCAAATACCAATTCATCCGGTAGTTCGAAATCGAATAATTCATTTCAAAATTCTAATATGGCTGATAAATCACTTAACACAGTTAAAGTAACATGTAATTCCTGCAAAAATTTCGGCCATTATATTAGAGATTGTAGAAAACGCATATTTAATGAAGCGCGAAGAAAACCTTCGGATAATTCATCACCAAATGAACAGAATTCAATCTCGGAAAACTCCAACTCACTCGATTCGAAACCAAACACGGCGTTTCGAGTGAGTGATCTTTAAAAGCACAGTGTGCAACAATACATGTCACAATGTCACTTCATCTTCAGAAAATTGTGATACTCATTCAGAGTTAATCGATCAAAATTTTGCTACTCTATATTCAATAAATACTTTCAATGAGCCAAATTCGGATTCTAATAAGAGCGCCAAATTCCTGGTAGATACAGGGGCGGACATTTCGGTAATAAAAAAATGTTTTATAGACGATAACACTGAATGTCATCCTTTGCTGAAATGTTCGATCAAAGGAATAACAAGTAAGAAAGTTAACACATTGGGTACTTGTAAAGCAAACATTCTTCTACCAAACTATCAAAACGTGGTTCATAATTTTCATATTGTTGCCGATTCTTTTCCAATTGAAGGGCAAGAAATTTTAGGCAAAGATTTTTTCGAACAATATAAATGTAAATTTAATTATGATCAGCAAATTTTAGAAATCAAACCATCAAATTCGCCAGTTTCTGTAAATTTATCGCCGTCCGATGATAATAGGATAGAAATTCCAGCTAGAACTGAAAGAGTTGTGAGTAAAATTGTTAATTTTACAGAAGGGTCGGAATTTCCAGTTAAATCTAAAGAAATCCAGCCTGGATTGTTTATTGGAAATACTGTCACAAGAATTTCTGATTCTAAAGCCCAAATTTGTCTAAATAATTATCCAATTAAAGTTTATAATTTTGATTTTGAAGCTGAAAATATTACTAAGTTTGATGTATTATCTAATCCGAAAACCGAAATTTATGTCAATGATCGCCTTAACGTTATCGAAAAGCCAATCAAAGTAGAAAATCTAAATTTTGAAGATAAATCTTCAATCTTGAAAATATGTCATGAATTTAACGATATTTTCTACCTTCCTGGTGATAGTTTATCAATCACCAGCGCTTGCGAACATTCAATTCCTTTATTAGCTAATTCAAACGTAATCAATGTCAAGCCTTATTGCCTACCATTTTCTGCAAAAGAAGAAATTAACAAGCAAATCGATAAGATGCTGAAAGATGGAACAATTGAACACAGTAAAAGTGGATGGAATTCTCCTCTTCTTGTGGTTCCTAAGAAATCATCATCGGATGGCCATAAGAAATTTAGAGTTGTCGTGGATTTTCGTCGTCTTAACGAGATCACATTAAGCGAAATGTACCCACTGCCTAATATAGTCGATATATTAGACCATTTGGGGAAAGCTAATTATTTTTCGACGTTAGATCTTGCTGATGGATATCATCAAGTGCCAATGAATCCAGCAGATAAATGTAAAACCGCGTTTAGTACAGACGCAGGTCATTTTCACTTTAATCGCATGCCGTTCGGTTTATGAACAATGTTCTGTCAGGACTTACTGGGTTACGATGTTTTGTGTACATGGATGATGTTGTGTACATATATGATCTAGATGATCATAATAAAAAAATAATTGATGTGTTCAATAGATTTCGACAATATAGTCTTAAATTAAACTTTGAAAAATGTAACTTTTTACGCCGCGAGAATGCATAAAGCCAGACGAGTCAAAAAGTAATGCAATCAAATATTTTCCTATTCCTAAAACCGTTAAAGACGTAAGGGCATTTCTTGGCTTGTGCGGATATTATAGAAGGTTTATAAATAATTTTTCTAAACTCGCAGAACCTTTAATTGCATTAACTAGAAAAAATATTTCGTTTATTTGGGATGCATTTTGTGACGAGTCTTTTCGTATTTTAAAAGAACATCTAATTAATCCTCCGATTTTGCCGGACTTCTCCAAGGAATTTATTATTACGACAAATGCCAGTGAATTTCCTTAGGAGCCGATTGGATACGCTAGTCGCGTTCTCAATAAAGCCAAGCGAAACAACTCAACAGTGAAGAAGGAGATGCCCGCGATTATTTACGCTGTGGAAAGATTTTGACCTTACATATACGGCCGAAGTTTTATAATCCGAACAGACCATAAACCATTAGTTTGGCTAGGGAAAAGCACAAATCCTACCAGACGAATCACTCGATGGAGACTTTTGATGGATGATTATATAATGCGAAAATTGAGTACAAATCGGGAAAGTCCAATGCTAACGCCGATGGTCTCAGTCGAGTCGTCATATCGAATTCTGAAGTCAAGGTTATAACGAGGTCTAAAATGAAAATTGAAAATTCTACAAATCAGGACAGTTCGTTGGTTCAGGCGAACACATCAACTATAATGATGGCTTCGTACCAGACGGATCTAGTAATTCTACTGTGACAAAAATTTGTACCAGAAAATTCAAATAAATCTGATAATACTTCCAAAATTATTTATTTGACGAACGAAAATCAGATTAATCAAATTATTATTGAATATCATGTTAGTCCATTAGGTGGTCACATGGGTATTCTTCGTACTTTTAACCGAATTAAATCATACTATTACTTTCTTGCAATGTATAGTCGAATCAAACATTTTATTAAAAAATGCAAAAATTGTCAGATAAATAAAGTTGGGGCCAGTCTACGAAATGCGAAATGAAAATCACAGATACATCATCGGTTCCTTTTCCGAAAATATTTTTAGATATTGTCGGACCATTTGATCCACCTAGTTTCGACAACAACAAGTACATTTTAACAATGCAAGTTGATCTTACCAAATTTTCGATTGCCGTACCAATTCCGATTGCAGACACTGAGACAGTAGCATGAGCATTTGTGGAACATTTTATATGCAAATACGGATCGTCAGAGTCACTTCTAACGGATCAAGGCACAAATTTTATGAGCAAAGTTTTTTGCAAACGTTTGTAAAATCCTCAACATCAGGAAATTGAATACAACGGCGTACCACCCCCAGTCGAATGGTGTATTGGAACGATCACACCGAACACTCGGTGAATATCTTCGAAATTATACCACAGATACACAAAACTGGGATAAATGGATCCCATTTGCAATGTTCGCCTACAACTCCACACCACATACCTCGACCGGTTTTATGCCATACCAATTGGTCTATGGACATAAACCAACATTGCCAAATTATGTTAAGAAAGATCCAGATCCAATCTATAGTTATGATGATTACAGCTTCGAAATTAAAAATAAACTGCAAATAGCATGGAAGGTTGCAAGGGAGAGATTGATCGAAAAGAAAATTCAGTCGAAAAATCATTATGATGTAAATATCAATAACCCGAAATTTCAAATAGGTGATAATGTTCTCTTAAAAAATTCGAAAAATTCCAAGAAAAAACTGGACGAACTTTGGGATGGTCCCTTCACGATTGTTAAAGTTAACTCGATAGTCCTAATATTGTTATTCGTTGATTATTGATCATATAAATTTATTTACTTTAGTTACATAATTTGTAGAAATATTTGAAAAATAATTAACTTATGATACTAAATTATGCAAAAAATTATTAAATTTAAATTTTCTTATTGTATAGTTGGAACAATTTGCATTATATAAGTTAGGGTAGTTACTTTTTTGTTTTTAGAACTATCGGTAGGCTTTTTAAGGGGAGAGGTGTTGTGAGCCTGCATACCTTGTGTGAAGTTCTAAACTATTCAATTATGTTATATATATATATATATATATATATATATATATATATATATATATATATATATATATATATATATATATATATATATTGTCGTGTAATATTTATGTAAGTTAAAATACTGTAATGTATTTGGTTGTACAAATTATATTGTATAGGTGTGTGTATTGGATAATGTTGAAGAATCGCTGAACGATGGTCGATGCATTTGTTTTAATCGGCAGTCCGTTTCCAAATTTTGTACGATCGACATTAGAAAAGATATGTTAAATCAATAAATTCTAAATAAATGTTAATCAACTTATACATAGTAAAATAAATTTATAATTTAAAGTACATTCAATTAATTTTATTTTTGATAATCACATGAAAGTAACCCAATTAGTGCACTATCAACTTCAACAGCTTATAGAGATCTATGGCTTAAGCAATGTTTCATTTACAGCAACAAAAAGGGAATCGGTCCCGTTAATTATATTTAAAACTTCCGCAAACTTATTACCCGCAAACATTAATAATTATCCCGAACAATACACTTATCACGTAATTCATTTAATTGCTTCCCTCAACTACAGGTTTATCAAAATTGCCGTTATCTGCTAGTGAGTCCAGTTTAGTAAAGTCTTTAATTACGATGATTGCATCTTGATTTGGTTTATTGATGTGGACCAATCCATTTCTAGAGAAACCCTGAGGTAACGCACAGTTATTCTTCATTTATTGAAGCTTTTTATGAATCTGGTTATTCGATTTAGTAAGGTTCTCATGAATCATAAATGCACCCTTCATTCCTTTATTCACGAGTGTAATAATTATGGATGGATGTTTCGATGGAATCCGGTAGAGTCAAAGGCATGCAATCGTCGTTTGGCCTTCCACAAATTTTTTGATCTGAGCTAACTTTTAAAATCTTGCTTTAAAGATATTTTAGACTTCCAAATCCTTACCAAGAATTAGATGTTTCCACCAAAATTAGTTGGAAGACTTATTTGATAAGATAAATTTTAAAATTTTCGTCGATTGATTCGACGGGTGAATAATCCCCCCACAATTTTATATTTTGAGTATAGTATATGTATATGGTATTAATGAAAAGTTGTTGAATAAACATGTTATTTACGAAACATATAACTCATTGAACAGCATGACATTTCCTGTCCTGCGAGAGAAAAAATATATCGCGCACAACGTAATCAATCTACATGCTATATATAGCGTGATCGATTTTTTTCCTTTTTTCCATACCTCTCTCGTCGAGCACATGAATTATATATGTTTCGTACGTATATATGGTATATATACATGTGATAATGATTTTGTTCATAATATGTTGTGCTAAAAAAAAAAAAAATCTTAATTTAAAACGGAATGTATATGTATAAGAATTAAATCATAAATAATAAGAAGTGTCATGTCACACACATTTTAGTGCAAAGTAAAAAAAGAAAAATTAAATTGTGTATCTCTTTTTAGAAGATATATAGAAGACCCACTTTAAGATAGATACGAGATATAATGCAGTTGTTTTGTGCCGTTTCTCGAACATACATTTTCTATACTTAAATCATGATGTTCTAATTTTTCAGTTATATATGTATGTGATTTATAATATTAGATAAATACAAAGTAGTTTTTCTATATAATATTGTAGTTTAGTATGTTGCTCTCTCGTAAATATGTATCGAATTTCAGGGATTTATTTTTATAAAAATAAATTTCAATTACACCCAACCAAGACTGTTTGAAAATAAAGCTCTAAAATTGTATAGATCAATTCGCTGATGAAAAATGATTGTGAAAAGTAATAGTATATAAGAGAAAAATAATATTTATTAGATTGATCGCATACCACACGTTGTCTTTATATTCTGCTTTTGCTATTTTATTTCGCAAAAAAAAATTAATCAAAATATTTATACATTTTGATTGGAAAAAAAATTATAAAATAAACATTTTTTTGAATAATTTTCAGATTTACTGTAAACGTACGAGTACACACAGGATGGACAGGAATTGATGTATTCTTCATATTAACCGCGCAGGTAAGATTATTATATAAAATAGTTCTCACACCTTCACAAGGTACAAACATTATAAAACATTTTCCTTTTATTTTTATTTTTTTCATCAAATAACAAAAATAAACTTTCATCCTTATTGTGCAAAAAATAATACTTTAACTGACAAGACATCAGTCTGTCTATCTTCGGATAACTGTCTTAAATAAATGTGCAAGAAAAAAAATTAAAAACGAAAAATTTTCTATTTTTTTCAACAACCATCGCATACAATTTTAGTACATTTCACCATCATAATAAACATAATAGCTAGATACAAAAACTATATAAACGATTTGTGAATGCATCATCAAAAGATCATAAAATTAAAAACCATCCTTCACCTGTATTTTTAAATTATTTATCCATCTGTCCGGAACACAGAGCAAAAATAACTTCTTCTCGCGTTGAACACAAATTTTGTGCATCAAATTATATAAAAATTTTAAACATTAATAAGATAAATTTTAATTTTGATCAATCAAATTAAAACATTTTTTTTTTTAAATCCCATCCAAGATCCGTCTAAAATGTCTAAAACGTCATTCACAAAGCGCGCGCAATAAAAATGTATTTTAAGAAAATATGCATTTAACAAAAAAAGGGAACTTTTTTGTTGTTGTTGTTTTCGCTCAAATGAATTACGAGATTGCTAAGTATTCACGCATAATAGAAAATATCATTTTCATCGTCATCTTTTAGCTTCATCAAGATCATTTTTTAATCTAACAGATTTTTTATTTTTTTTTTTTGTTCTGATTCGTCTTGCATTTGATTGCATCCAATTTTGACGTTGATTTGATTTATAAAAGATTAGCATAAAATTTCAGGGAAGTTGAAGAAAATAATAATCATGTTGTGTCTCTCTCAAGTTGATAG
This sequence comes from Tipula vernalis, assembly GCA_958295665.1. Classification (NCBI taxonomy): domain Eukaryota; kingdom Metazoa; phylum Arthropoda; class Insecta; order Diptera; family Tipulidae; genus Tipula; species Tipula vernalis. The sequence continues at coordinate 42,049,588 of OY282558.1, read as the reverse complement.
ATAATTTTTTGAAAGCTTGAATGTTTAATTGAGAAAATAACTGCCTTGAACTAAGTTGTACTAAATGAACCTACAAATAATAACAAAGTGCGAATGCTGCTTGTGAATGAAGTTCTATTCTCAATGATGTGACATATGACAACCAATTGGGGTAACAGTTCTTGATTTGTTAGTATTTTAAAAACATTGGAATCCACTTTTAAGTACGTTTCAAAATTGAGGAGTGACTGATCAAAAGTTGCTATTTACATTTTCCAAAAATTTTTTTTTCTATCAGGACAGAATTTATTAATTGAAATAGACCAAAAGTGGTTATTTCCAGCATGGACCAAAAATTGCCAATTTCTCTATGAAAAATATTCCTAAAATTCTTGATTTTGGTCAAAACAAGCTATTTACTACAAAAAAGTGATCAAAAGTAAGTAGCAAAAAGTAAGATGTAAATAGCGACTTTTGATCAGACACTCCTCAATTAGAACTTTGTCTAAACTATTACAATGATTTTTATTGTCCTGTTTCAAAATATCTTAGTTTACCTAATAGGTGTTAAGTAAACTTTTTTTGAGCAATAATGAGCAAATAGTGAACCCTCTAAAACCTTTAATAACTAGAGTTATGCCACCTAATAGTGATGCCCAGCGACCACTGCCTCAATCACCATTTGACCATTTGGTATTTTTTTAGCCGTTATTTTTTAGCCGAAGAGGAGTAGCTCGAAGTTATAGGCTTTTAAGGATGGTTATACCTTAAATATATCTTAAACCAAAGAGTAGGCGTTTGGGGCACCACACAAAAAAAATTTCTTAAATAAAATGCCTTCAGCAGAATCGAACTCGAGAGTTAAGCCGCTTGAGTCCTCCAGTACGTTTCTACCAAGCCTATATTGTTTTATCTTTTAAAAGAGATGATTCCATTATTCAGCAGCTCTCATTGTTGATGATTTTGAAGAATATTCTTCACTGTTGTTCTTCAGTAATTTGTTGATCGCATAGGCTGGGATCATCGGAAATTCGTCGTTGTAGGTTGAATGGTAAGTTAGTGTCTGATGAAGCCAAATCGATTTGTAGGATAAGAACTATTTCACCTCGATTTTAATTTCGTTGTAGTCCTCCGACAATCATACGTGTGCCATTGCATAATTCTTTCTTTAGGTTTATGTTTCGCAACAGTATTATGATGACTTCTTCCTTTTAAAGCAATATAAACTTATTGTGGCACATCCGATGGCGTTTGCTCATTAAGAAATTCTGCTGGAAAGTACAATGCATTCTGTTCATTTCCAGCATATGAGCATTTGTTCGAGCCAAAATTACTCGTTTCGCTAACTCCTCAACAGACATTTGTTGAATGTTGTCTTCGTAGATCGATGCAATAAGGTTACCAACATTAACGATTGCTTCATCGATTTAAATTATGCCAGCAATTGCTTTCAAAGCATTGTTATCTCATCCATGAAGATAAGGGCGTTGCATCGCCAGTTTGGTTGCCATCCAGATTCTCCGTATGTGTGAAAAATTGGAGCGACATCGGATCTAAGTTAGGACTTAAAATGTTGACAAATTGTTCATATATGGAGGATACAGTCGAAAGGCAGCTCGTCATCCTCCTTTACGAAAACTATAGCGATGTTGTTCGCTGTTGCTGTGTTGTATCGTCGCTGATCAGATTGACAGTATCATTGTGAAAGTTTCTGCTTCTTCCCCGAAGGTGATTGCTTCGTTACGAATTACTTGACTTTAACGCTTTTGTGCTAAGCGAGAGAAATGTATTCGAGAGGAGAATATGCGTTTACAGAGGAAATTGCAGTTGGAAGTAGAAAGGCGAGAAGCCCTTTGTCGTCAATTATCGGAATCTGAATCCTCATTAGAAATGGACGAAGAAAGGTTTTATAATGAAAATGTATTAGGATTGAATCATCATCGTCAGAGGACGATTAGTAGCCCTGTGCCACATAGTCCTTCGAATAGTCGTCCATTGAGTCCCGGTGGTAGTGGCGGTGATGGCGGCATTGGTGGTAGCATTATTGGAGGGAATAGTCGATGCTGCACATGCGGTCAATTTTTGGGCCGCAGGACCAGCGAGAGATTTATAAAACCAGCAATTCCTACAGCATGGATTAAATACATCAGCTCCGAATATAATATCCTCTTCAATATTGGTACGTGGTGGAAGTGGGGGTGGAAATAGTAGTGGTGGATTTGGAACATCGTCGATCAACAATAGTTTCACATCGGCAACAAATAATAATACAAATTATATTATATTTGCTCAACCAGCAAGCCCAATGGATACATCCATATGCAAAGACTAGAAACACTTCCCACCTACCAAATTCTCTGGAGGGATCTGAAACCCCCTTTCATTATAAATACATATTTACATTTTTGTCGTCTTAACAACTTATAATAGATTTTTACATATAATACTCAAACATCTCCCACTCGTCGTTCCTGTGACTACTCAGGTGTTCGTTTGATCGATTTAATGCATATCGAGCAGCGTTTTCTCTGTGACTCCGATCAAGCATTCGCCAACTATGTTGCCGCTCTCTGACTTCTCGGCGTTTTTTTGCTGCTGGGTCGGCCGATTAATGTTTATTTTAAGTTTAGCAAATATTTGAAGACCCTTCCATCCACTCTTTGATTCAGAAGTGCAATAAAAACAGTAAAATGACAAAATATAATTTAAAAATATTGCAATACACTATTACATTAGAAAAGTAGATTTGGGCTTATTAAACAAAGCATTTTTTAATGGCTCGTCAATTTCCACTTATGGCTAATTTATATTCAATCTTTTTTGTTCTTTTTGTGCAAATCTATTTTATACATGTTTAAAAATAAGACATATTCAAAATTTAGCTATAAAATTTGGATGCAACATGACGCAACTTTTACGAAAAACGATGAACTATCATATTAAAATCGGTTTCATAGAAATTATGTGACTTGCAATTTTTTGTAAAATTAATCATTTTGATTATTGGCTCATCACGCCTGCAACTGAAAATGCACTTTCGGATTCAGAGCAGATCATATACCTGTTGAAGCTATTTTTCCCGTAAATCTTTATCCTCAAATAGGTTAATAGAACTCATATTTTTCTGATACTTCTGTTAAGTCCTTCTCATGTCTTAGGAACGTAAATTTCATTTGGTCGCTCGTTTTGAATGTTTTGACTCCAAAACCCTACTTGATTTTCAATAGCCAAAAAATTAAAAATTGAAAGCTATAGGTTGATAATTTCTTTCGTGGTTGTGAGATTATCGGCTGAGAACATTATGTATATGGTCAAAAGGTGGTGTGGGCTTGACTTTTAAACATGCCGATTTGGATTCTCTCATTGTAGCGTTCTATAGTAAATTCGCGTAACAACAAGTTTTTTTTTTTAAATATAAGTGCAGACGACTTTTGTAGATGACATAGATATAGCACTAACGATTTTTAACGATATCAACAGATGGCACCAAACGATTTTTTTTTATAAAATGTCGTAAGCATTACTTCTAACGCTTACAAAATAATATTACACGAAATGCGACTTCTCGAAATTTGAGTATTCTTAATTAAAAGATACTTTCGACGATATCCATGAAATCACCATCAGTTATCAATTAAACTATATTGGGAGACTAATTTATCAACGAAATAACCGTTTTAAATATTTGGCTCTCGTCCACGAATTCAACATTTTAGTTCTCGTAAAAAAATAGTTTTAAACAATTTTTATAATTTTTGTTTTAAGTTTTCGCGGACCGGCCAACGAAAAAAACTAGCAGGAATTAATATCGTGCAACTCAGAAATAAAAGAGAATTAATCTAGAAAAAATTCCGAATCTCCCATCATTTTTGAAATTAATATCGGATTATGATGATCGAGGTTATTACTGGGGTTTATTTGCTTCTATCAAGGAATATCATATTGTGAGGTAAAATGTTTAAGTTGTTCCCTTCTATTTTGTCGAGCCGTGCGGACCAGTAGAAATATGTCACGGACCACCGTTTAAGAAACAGTGATCTAAAGTCCTTACATACTACAACTTTACCTGTAAAGTCCTAATATTCTAATTCATCCGATGTACAAACGTTTTTTAAAGTGACTTCCCTTATAGCTAGACAATTTTTTATATAAATATTTGGTGCCTATTTATTGACAGACGGACGTAATATCCCCCGTTTAAGGTTAATAAGTTTATAAATCGGCTCCAGCTTCAGCTTTGCTAATTTGAGATGCAAAAAGTCTGCTTAGTTTTTCACACTGCCCGCGTCGGTTTTAAACTTAAGTTCTTTAGGGTAATAATAGTCATTTACGGAAATGCTACTGGAAAAACGTATATTACCTAACAATTTAGTAAAAGTAACATTTTATAAAGCAGCAGTAAACTTCCTTTGAAGAGTAAACGGCTATGGTTTCACTGAGAGCTGCACTGTGTGTCTCAAATTTCAGAATTTAATTAGATTAAATAAGGGTGCTGGCACTTTTATATTTAATGAACCTGTACGATAATTTCCCTTAACCAGGTGATTTTCAAGTTTACCCTAAATAACTTTGATTATCTCCGTATTCAAATATTTAGTCCTCTGGCCCAACATAGATTTTACACCGGTAGGATAGTAGACAGTTTTCATTGTTAGACTGATATTGTAATTGTTAACATCTTTGATAAAAATTTTGTGCAATGTTACTTTTCTGAACGTAGACAATTCATTATGATTTTTCGTTCCATAAGGTGGTCAAATTGGATCACTCTTGTTCACAATGTTGAGCTGGCTAATTGCCTTGCTGATGATACAAAAATAAATATCCACACCGAGAGATAATTTTGTACTTGATCATATCATTTAACAAAAACGTAAAGATTTTGGCAACCTTCTTACTCGTAATCTTTTTAACCTACAATTATTTGTAGGTCGTCTTACAGTATTCGTCTAAATGGTTTCAAGATTTTCAGTTTAGAATAGCGTTCGTTTAACCTTCTATCGATTAACAGGGGCGCAGGCTGACCCCAACATTTTTTGATACATTTTACATGTAAAAAACCACAAGCCTCATAAAATAAAATCCTAAATATTGTTTTACCACCGTTATTAAAAGTCATTGCCTCTGAGAAGCACCGAAAGCCCTTAAGTACTACAGCAGTTGTTATTCAACATATTCAACATTCTTTGCCATTGTTTGAAAAATCTGAAAAATATTTTTTTTCTATTTGAACTAATTAATTCCCAATTAAAACACAAGGAAAAATATTGGGACCAACCTGGTCCCTATTCACCAAAAACTTTAGAGCAAACAGTCCACCTACAGAAGGTTAAAGCTGGCTAAACTTGGAATCATTGAAATTAGTTAGAGGACAATTTATATTTGGCGTAAAATCATATTTTATTTCAGTTTGTTGCCTTTTCAGATTTCATTATATTGCCGCTACTTGCAGCTTGCTTGTTATCTGCGTTAAGTATATTACGGCACTAAGAATATCACGATTAAACCGTTCAAAATTTATTAATTGCCACCTCTGTTTCTGTTACTTTTAATTGAGGTCACGATACAATGTATATATTGTATTTTTTCAACAAATGCCATTTGCAGATTTTTTTCGCCCAGTGTTAAACAATGGCTAGTGACGTGGGACGTTAGTTACTTGTAATAATCGGTAATTTTCTCAAAAATGTAAACTCTTTAGAACCTCATTTAGAACTTCGGAATTGTTTATTTGAGTTATTAAAAATATTTATTAAAATTGGTTGGTATCAAACGAGATTCCACACTAAATGCCACACAGGGGTCATGACAATTGTACATTTTTGAGGATGTTCAAATTTGAAATATAATATTTTGGTATTTGTAAGGTAATTGTCGAGATTTTCAGATTTCTTTTAAATGTTTCGAAGTTTACGCGAATTTCGATAATTTTGAAGATTTCCCAACGACGATTCAAAATTTTCTAAAAAGAACGAAATAGTTTTTTTTGAACTAGGACTTTCGAGGAATAGCGTCGATATTTTTTTTAGTATTGTTTTTTAAATATTGTTTAGTGAAATTTCAAAATATTTATGCTCACTAAAATTCTAAAGATTAGTAATGTCGGGATGTGAAAGTCCTATGTCGTTCGATATTAATTCGGGTGGAATATTATACAATTGTTTTTTCCTTTTTCAAAATTTTCAGAAATATTTACCATTACTAAAGATTTTCAAATTTGTCTCCGCGTTTTCATTCCAAAACCTTATTTAACATTTTAATACACCATCTGCTGTAAAAACTAAAAATTATTAATTTCGATGACTTTTAAAATTCTTAAAATCAATTTTATGTCTGATTTCAACGAATTTCATTAATTTGGAAATATCTGTTGGAAACATTATTGGAATTTTTTGCGTGAATTTTAAATTATCGAATTTTTTGAAAATTTTTTAATTTTCAGATGTTTGGTACTGATTCCTCAAAATTAATTCATGTGTTCGAAATCATGTTTGTCAAGAAGGGTTAACAAAACTGTAATTTGGAAATTAAAATTACAAAGGGCATATTTTAGCATTTTCCCGAAGTTCATCATTTGTACCTTCAAACGGAATTTAAAATTTATCAAAATTTGAATTGTTCCAATATAGCATTTACAAATTGAATTAAACGCATCATTTTCCAAAACAAATTAAATTTTCCAAACTAAATTAAACCGTTAACGATTATAAATTAAACTGTTTCCAAATGAAATTAAACTTTTTTTTTATAGTGATTTTCAAATCTGAGGAGCTTTTTAGATTTCTAATATTGCGAAACTTACAATTTGGATGAGTAATATTGTCAACTATAGGTACTTATTTTAGGCAAAAAAAACAAGTATAAGGGTAAGTCGAGGAGAGATGGTACACACTTTTTATAATGGCTGTAACTTTTGTAAATTTAATGTTAAAAATAAAACAAAACTTGTTTTAGAATCTAAACATTAATTTCAACTTTATTTTAAAATATAAATACATCTATAGTTTACTTCAAGATAGCTATAAAATAAAATAAAAAAATGCTAACGTTCCATCTCACCTAAAACAGAGAGGTGAGATGGCACAGTCCAAAAGGACAGATGGAACGTTTAAGGTCGACTTTTTTTCTTTTGAAAATTTGATCCACATTTGTCGCCGATGGTTTCAAAAGATGAGCAAAACTCATGAAGCCAAAATTTACAATGAATGCATTGGATCCAATCTTCATTTTTTGTTGTTTGGTGGTAGTCTTCGCCACAAGCGACGCATTTATTTTCAGAAAATTCCTCTTCTGAATCGGTACCATCAGTTAACTGTAGGAATTCATCATCACTCTCCGATGAGCCTATTTGACGTTTTGGTTTTTCGTACGAGCCGCTTCCAATATTTTTTTATTGGAACGGATTTTATTTTTATTCTTTTCCGACTTTTGCAAGATTCTGCATTTTTTATTTGCAATTGTTTCTGGAGACGTAAGAAAGGAAACCAATTGCGTTATCGAAACGATTTCAGAAGCTGGTAATGCATATGAACTGGTGCTACTTGGAACGTTAATTAATTTTAAAGATGTTCCGGGTATAGCGTCTGTTACATCTATAGTGTTTTGGGCGCTGCAATTCGGATTATCTTCATTTAATGGTGATGATATTTCAGTACTGGAAAAAGGTGGAATTGAATTTATGTCATAGATATCGTTGGTATGTCATAGATATCGTTTTATGTAGGTATACCTACCTACTTAAGTGAAGTTCCGGGTATGGTATCCGGCATTACTGCAACACTAGCGGAACTGTAATTTAAAAGATTTTTGTTAGTTCATGATAATGCATTTCTGCTGTAAAAATGAAATTTAATTTAAATAAGAGGTTTTTATTTATTACCTGGAGGAAGCTGTCAGATCAGAATTATCCAAAGTTGTCAAAAATGCATAACTTGGTATAGTCAGGATCAAATGGTACGATTCCAGTTGCCGTAAATGCGGAAACGGCGTTTCCTACTGTCGCTGATATACTTCAAGCCTTTGAAAAAATGGATCCAAATACGAGGCTACTAATTTTTCTACCTGGATTAGCGCGAACATATTTATTGCATTCCTCATAATAATTGGTTTTTAAAGATTTGAAAAAGCATCGATCAAGAGGTTGTAGGAATTGCGTTGTATGACTTGGAAGACAAATAAGAATAACGTTTTTCTCTGCTGCATACTCAAGCATTTCTAAATTGCTATGGGATGAATGGCCATCAAGAATAATAGCTACAGTGCTTGAAGGCTTTCTGGGCACAAATTGAGTTTTAAGCCATTGATAAAAAATTTCGGAGATTACATATGTTGATTTTTGAGACATGACTACTGAGGCACCCGGAGGCATTCCATCTTCAAATTCAGGCTTCTTTTGTTTTCCTTTAAAAATATAGGTTTATCAAACAACTCATGTTCTGTAAAAATATTTTTCAAGTCATCAAAATAACTCTTTACATCACTTCGATTCATCCCTGCAGCTCGATTAATTGAAACTCCTTCAGATTTTGTGATAGAGATTTTGGGATTACACCTTAAAAATGATTGGAGCCATGGATATCCAGCCATTTCTGTTTTTTTATTAAACTTGTGTTTAATTTGGAGTTGTTGTTGGAGCACTCTGACGGTGTCTCTGGTAGGAGCAAATCCGTGCTTTTGTAATTTTTTTATGTGTAAAAACATTTTAGCCTCATTTAAATCATTATATTCTGCGTCTGCACAATGTACTGGCTGGAATTTTATAATATTGTGCAGATTCTCTAAGAGATTTTTTACCTTCGCGAACATCTGATATTGCTGCACTTAAATTGTTTTCGGTCCAGTTAGCTCTGGTTTTTGATATTCTTGTGTATGTTGTTGGCATTTTTGTAAAAACAAAAAATCAGTACATATAATAATATCGAGGAGAGATGGAACATAGTTTCATGTTCCATCTCTCCTCGAAAAAATTGTTCAGTTTCTCTTTTTTGACTCCATCATGGTTTTTTATTTGTAATTTTTTTTTTGTTTTAATTTTAAATATGGATACAACTTAATAATATAAAATAGTACTCACTTTTAAAGAAACAAAAATTTTACTTTTTACTCACAAAATTGCTTATAAATTAAATATTGAAGAACCTTTCATCACAAAATTCTAAAATAAACTGGCATTATTTGCGTTATACATGTGGTTTTATAACATATAGACAATCCTGTTTGAACTAGTTATATATTTCGAAATACAGCAATGTTCCATCTCACCTCGTGTTCCATCTCTCCTAGAATTATCCAATACAGAACAACCAAACGGCATAGTGCGTAAAGCGGGGGCGTTTCGATCGGCAGTTATCAGATTCTGAAATTCTGACAGAGGTGCGATGGAAAATGGCTTTTTCATTATTTGATTGCGATCGGTAATGTCGATGAAGACAACTGAGACCCTCTATTGGAGTGCAGAATTCAAGTCAGTAATATAGTACCATTGTACGACCTAAATTCGAACGAGTTGGTAGTGCCTTGAGCTCCAGAAAATTTTTTAAAGATAGAGGCAACAAATAGGCAAATATAAGAGAGTTGTAATTCTGTAAATTATAAACAATAATTATATTCAGTTGATTTTCTAAATTTTTAAAACTACAAATACAATTTTCTATTCGAATTAATGTAAAGGTTCTCCTGCGCATATCCAAGACGGAGCTTCAACAGTCAGCCGCTGTTATCTGGTTTACAGACTGTTGAATCACGTCTACTAAATTATGCTGAACCGATATATCCGCCAATTTTTCATTTTTGAAAAACTTTTCTCAACTTTGCATTGTCCATAATTAAATGTGCATTTAAATTGAGCGGGTCTAAGCTCAATTTTTCGTTTAGCTCCTCTAAAAATGTGCAAAATTTATTAGAGTTTGCACATGCTTTCCGATGTGATTTTGTAGTGTATGATGCCGCAATCGTTTATTGCACAAATAATTATGACATTAAGCCCTCTACAAAATTGCCTTTATACTTCAGTTAGATCTGGCATGGCTCCGACGTAAATGTAAATTATAACCACACTCACCAATAAAAACAAATTTGTCGCGATTTTCTTGTGCAAATCGAGAAAATTCAATTGCATAATCCTTTCTCAATTGAATTGTTGTCGCGAAATTGAAATTTACATTTACGTGGACTTGGACTTGGAAACCAACACATTACCTTTGGTATAGCGATTGATTGCCTTACAAACTTAAACAGTGGTAAGCTTTTTTGGTCAACTAGCGCTTCCTCGTTAGCCCTGTAGCACTGAAAAATACTTTTACCCGTATTTTAGTTATAGATATCAAATTATATACCCTATACATTTCCTTCTATTCTTTTGTGTCTTTACAATATTTTCCTCGTGGTCGCCGTGATGTTGATGCAAGTGGTATTGTATCACTTGATCTTTCTGTATCATTAGCGAAATTTGATAATTCCAAAAGAATTTCACTATTTTTTGCACTCATATTTATTGGTCGTGTTTTATTTGTATTTTAGTCCCTTCAAATGCACAGACAAAATTATAATAACACCTTAAATTATTTTGCTCTTAAAGGCAATTGATTAGCCGTTACAGCTATTAACAATTAAGAACCATATACATTTGGATTTGACAATGATGTTGAAGTAAATTACTTTATGATGCAGTGAATAGAACCGTTGCATATTAACTATATCGTTGGTGGTGGTATTTATTTATTTTTATTTATTTATTTATTTACATCTTTTCTACAGTTAATAACTTAATGAATAGTAAAAAAAAAAAGAATTATTTTAGATTAAAAAGAAATAAAAAGAATACTAACTAACAATAAGGAACATTACCTGAAAAAACGAAAACTTTAAAAACGTAAAATTAGATTAAAAATTGCAATTACTAATTGCCTTCCGAAAATACACTCTGGATCTCTCAAAATTAAATAAATGCTAAAATTCATTAAAAATTCTAGCCATTGACTTGGTTAGTTCATTGGAACCATAATTCTTTCTATGAAAGTCAACAAACAAAAATTCCCTTGGACGCAAGCTTCTGGTAGGCACATAAATGCTCCAAGCAGAAATGAGTTCGGACACTTAATGCGGCCACTAAGAGAATCACTAACAAACAAGGCAGAGGCAATTTTTCGGAGTTTAACCAACGTATCAATGTGAAGGCACTCACACCAAATCACATACGATGGGAGACTTCGCGCCTGTTCCCACATAGGTAGATGACGATCATAGGTAAATGACCAAGCTTCCTGGCCATATAGATAGTAAAACGTTTCTGAATAGATTCCAATCTTGCAATATGCACATCATGATGAGGATACCAAACCACTACAGCATATTCAAGGTGAGATCTTACTAAAGAAGTATATAGACTAACACACGAAAATGCATCCATAAAATCCTTTGTCATTCTAAAAATAAAACCTAACATAGAACTAGCCTTTAATATTATTTTATCTATGTGTAACGCAAAAGTTAATTTCTGATCAAACAGAACTCCTAAATCAACATTTGAAGTTACTCCACAAAGTAGATCTCCATCAGAATAATAATTGACAGTATTTGGATTGAGTGTTCTGAAAAACGACATCACCTTACACTTCTGTACATTGATGAACAATTTATTCTTAGAGCACCAACTAGACAATATATTAATTTCAGATTGCAAAACCTCAGCATCACTTACAGATTGAACATGCATGAAAATCTTCAAATCATCAGCAAATAATAAACATTTACAGAATTTAAAAATATTAGGAATATCATTTACGAATAAAAGAAATATAATTGGGCCTAAATGAGACCCCTGAGGGACTCCTGAATGACAATAGATATAATCTGACTTAACATCATTCAACAGAACATACTGCTTCCTACCAACTAGATAAGAAGAAATCCATTTAAGAAAATTTGGATCAAGACCAATAACCGAAAGTTTTTCAATAATAATTTTATGGTCGATTGAATCAAAAGCTTTAGCAAAATCAAAATAAATTGAATCAACTTGGGCGCCTTTAGATTCAAGTGACTCAATAGTGAATTTAGTAAATTGCAACAGATTGGTAGTCGTAGATTTTCCACTAGTGAAACCATGCTGGAAACAAGAAATTATCTCTTTAGTATGGAATAACAAATGTTTCGACACAATTAATTCGAAAAGTTTTGGTATAGACGAAAGAATTGAAATACCACGATAATTTGATATATCAGAACGGTTACCCTTTTTGTAAATTGGAACAATGTGAGAAATTTTCCAAGCTGTAGGAAATTGTCCAGAAATTAATGATTGGTTAAAAAGATAACATAATGGAGTTACAGTATATGAGCCCCCCACATCCATCATTAAAATCTGACAGATAATCATAAATGTCATCTTCAGTTAATGTTAGGTACGGAATGTTAAATTGGCAATTACTAACAGTAGGGTCACTATCAAAGGATCCGTAATTAACTTTATACACCGATTGAAAGAAACTAGCAAAACCCTCGCAGATTTCAGGAACCGTGCTCAGTTTACCTCCATTAAAAATCATTACCGATGGAAAGCCAGTTGTATTACGTTTTTCGTTAACAAACTTCCAAAATGTTTTAGGGTTTTGTTTGATATTAGTTTCAATCACACTTATATACTGACAATATTTAAAATGAAATACAGATTTAAATTGTTCACGTAGATCAACAAATTTGGATTTATTCAGTTGACAATTATTGGATCTGAATCTATAGTAAGCTCTATTTTTACGATTACGTAAGTTGATCAAATCAGAATCAAACCATGGTGGGTAATTATAGTTACGTTTTTTCCTCAAAGATACGAATTTATCAAAAGCAACAAATAGTAAGTCATTAAAATTTTTTACATTTTCATTAACATCATTGGCTCGAAAAAAATCATCCCAACAAGTGCAACGGAGAAACTCAGAGAGACCAGGTGTGTCGCATTCCTTAAAATCATAAAACGAATCATCAAAAGGAAAAACCCGACATTTATCATCTCGATTTCCAACATGAAATATAATCTCGAGGGAATTATGATTGAATATCATTTTCCTTGAAGGATGTCAAAGACTCATGAACTGACAGATATTCCGTATTATGAACAAAAATTATATCTAATAAAACGAATTGTTATCATTACAAAATAAATTAACTTGTTTGAGATTGAAACTGAACAGTGCTATCCACCACCGCTGCATCATTTGCAGATAGAATATCCGAAGGGAGTAACCCCAAGGACTCAGTTTCACTATCAACCAACCAATGAATATTACTTAAATTAAAATCACCTAATACAACTAAAGTATCATTATAATTAATTATATTAACCAATTCACATATACAATCTACATGACTCAAATAAACATCAGTAGGTGAGCTAGGTGGTATGTACAAAACTATAAAATAAAATAAATTATTACAAATTAAAACTTTGACACATAAAAATTCAATAGAGCCACATCCAGGTACTACAACCAGCTCACTTTGCATAGAAGAATGGGCTGCAAACAGCACACCACCTCCACTTTTTTTAGCGCTGTTAAGAATAGATCTATCACATCTATAAACGACAAAGTCATCAGAAAAGAACTCATTATTAAAGATCCCCTCATGAAATCCAGTTTCCACAAGAGTAAAAAATCTAAAATCCGTTGAATAAAAGAAATTCAAAAATTCAGCTGGCTTAGACGACATACGCCCAACATTACGATAAAATAATCTCGGAGACGTCAAATTATAATGATTAGTTTGTTTATCAAAACGACTGGCATCAGTTAAAGAATTGGTTGGCTTCGTTGAAGAACGGGAAAATTCGATTGATTGGTTCGTCCCTTATTAAAAATTACAAATTCTTTAATTAATGACCCAGCAGGCCAAGAAGTAGTTTGTAATAAATTCTCAAAATCAGTAGCGTCCACATATAATTTAAATGACAAAAAATTACGGTCTGCATCATTAATCCGTCGAGATATAATACGCTGGCAGTTTACATCCTCAATGTTAAAATTATCTTTAAGATAATCCAAAATTACAGCTTCGGAAACATCTTTATGGAGTCGAGAAACAAATAAAGTTTTACGTGGCTTCACAACCTGGAGCGATGAGACCAGATCACCAGTGCCAATAATAATTGGTCGCTCAGAATGAGGTTTGATTTGATGTGCAGCCCCACTATTATGAGCATGATGAGAAGCTTGAAACGACAGTGGCGATTTAGTATTATTCTTCGATTGATCCCGATCATGATTGATTGAGTTTGCAGATGACTTAAACACTTGACCATCAACATCACTAGCATCGATTAACGGTTGATGACCAGAACAGCAATCAGGAATATGGTGAGATTTGTTCAAAATCTCAGTAATCAGTTTGTTAATAGCGGCCACATCCGCTTCAATTTGTTTTTGTCTTAAAACACCTTTAAATATAAAGTAATCGACAATATTATTCATCCAAATTTTATATTTCGCAATATTATAAATCTAAAAAGCTCCTCCGATTTTAAAATCACTATAAAAAAAGTTTAATTTAAATTGGCGAAAGATAATTTTAGTTTGAAAATAGTTTAATTTAGTTTGGAAACAGTTGCGTTTAATTTGGAAAAGGTTTAATTTAATCTGCAAATGCTATATACGAAAACTTGCAAATTTTAACTCAAAAGATACGTCCAAAAATCTTACACTTTGATGAAGTAAGTATCAGGGTTTGTTATAAAAATGAAGTAACATTTTGTTACTCGAGAACGAATTTTCTCTATTTCGGAAGCAACCCGCAAAAACCATACTATTAAACTCAAAACTAAATTTGCCACCGATGCACAATTCCGCCAAACATTTCCTCCTTAAAGATCATAATGTCATGAACAGAGAACGGTCTGCCGATTGGCAGACTTATAAGGGAGGCTCTGATAGATCGCATACAAAGTAATTACATTTTCCCCTAAACAACAAAATTCGATAGTTTTAAATATCTAAAAAAATTATAAACTATTTACTTCACCGTCGGTAAACTTACATGCTCATTTTAAGTCATCTTTCTTTCATTTGGTATTACTTTTACAAAAAAAAAAAAAAAAAAAAAAATCGATTTCAAGCCTGGAAAATATTTTCTTAAAAACCACTCAGATATCTATTGAGTGATTTTATTTTCTAAATAATTAATTTTAGAAACGTTATATAGGGGCTGAACTCCCGTCCAAAAATGTTACGCGTATATATTTGTTTGCCAGTGTTGCACTAAAATCAAAATGTCACTCCTAAAAGCCTCAATTTATTTTGTGGCGGCAGGTGAAAAGTTTGTAATTTTTGTCCTGCTCAAAATCGAACATCTAATGATCAATTAACATTAATAATCAACGGCGTACGGCAAAATGAAAGATCATAAAAAAAAAATATTGAACAGGTATATGTACATACACAAGTAAATAAAACTAAAATTGGAAAAGTAAAGCGCATGCCCTGCCCCTTAAATAAACGAGTACATACACTCTGTGTACACTCATAAAATTGAGCAGACAACAAATACCATTGACAATAGTCATCATCATAATCATCATCAATGAAAATCATTGTCATAATTGAATAGTGTAAAAGATACAAAACAAAAATTGATTTCCCCATGACAAAACTATAAATTCTCATTTTTAAATAGTTTTTTGTTGGCTTCAAAGTGCGCGCTCACACATACAAAATATTGAATGTAAATGGTTGGTGTTTTGAAACTTGAAACAAGTGAATAAGAGAGAATATGAGAGACAATAATTGTATCCGAGAAACTGGAGAAATAAATTTCTGTGTACGTACATATTCTCTGTATATATTTCTTGTATGTGTATGTGTATGGTGTGTGTTGCGTTGTTGAATGAAACGAATGGAAAGAAAAATAACAAGCGGCTAAAAAACGTCTGTCAAAAAAAATGAAAAGCAGTTTGCATTCTCCGTCGAGCAAGTTTCATCGACGGCTACAATAGCATTTAATGTGGAATAGTGATTTTCCAATTTTTATTTTTTATTTTTTATTATTAAAAAAATAAAACTAAATTATTAATTAAAAATATTGTTCTTAAAATAAATAAACACATTTAGTTAAAATGAAAATACTTGAGTGTTAATGTTGATCGTGTGATTTATTTTAATAAGAGTGGTGTGTATTGGTGCAAGTGATTAAAATTCTTTGTCACTGTGATAATTAAAAATCATTATTAATTCATCAGTTGTTTTTTTTTTTTTTGTTTTTAAATCGCAACGGTATTTTTATTTTGTTTTGGTTCTTTTTTGTGTAGACGGCAAAAAATGAAATAAACTTTCCCCTTGAAAAGAAAATTTTTCAGTTTTTTTCTATTTTCCCATTTTCACGCAACTCACACATTTGCATTATTTTATGTTTTTTTTATTTTTTATTGTATACTGTGTGTGATATACCGAGTCATATACACAGAATGTTTTCTTTGTAACACGATTTTTATGTGTGTAACTTTCGCGAAGACAAAACAAAAACAAAAAAAAAAAATAAAAATAAATAAATAAAAAAATTCGCGGGTGTGATAGAATCACGTGGTTGATTTATTGTTGCTGAATTGCAATTTATACTACCGTCTAAAAAAATACTAGTATCTATGTATCGTTGCTCTAATTTACAAATATAAGTAAATTTGTGTTTTTTTTTTTATGATAATGAATTGATGATGAAAATGAAAATGATTTAATGGAAAAAAAATGTTATTGAATTAAAGAAATATTTTTTGAGTGAAATTCAGTGATTTTTACAAGTTTTTTTTTTTTTTTAAAGTGATATATGTATAATGTTCTACGAAAATTTATTTATTTTGTTTATAATCTATAAATAAGCAAATTATGTTAATATCAATTGATCACGAAAATTCTAGAAAATTATTTGTTATTGTGGTGGAATTGGAAAAATTTTCAATATTTTTAATAAATTCATCAAGAATTTTTTATTGCTGCATATGATTTTTTTTCGTTAGTTTTTGATTATTTATGATGACGATATTTTTATTGATGTTATTTATAGGAAAAAAGAACATTGATAAATGTTTTTGGTGTTATTATCAAAATATTTATTATTCTACTAGACAAGGTAAAATATATATATATACAGCTACATAGTTTAGTTATTATAATAAATTGATAGTGCTGATAAATTAGGTTTTATTACGTTTTGCAAGGAAAATCTATTTGATATACAGATAGATTTTCTTGTTAATCAGATTCATAGCATATATCATGCGTAAAGATGAGTGTCCAGAGTGTTTCTTTAGACTTTATTTATAAATTGACGGACTGGATAAAACTTATAATATATATGTATGTTTATGACAAAATATCTGTAATAAATCAAATTCCCCAAATATGAAAAATAAAAATTAATTAACCAAAAAAAAAAAAAAAAAAATATATATGTCGATAACTCTTTTAATCTTATCTTAAAAATGGTTAATCAAAAAAGAGGATATCGTAATAAATTTAAAGATTTCATCAATAATTTATTAAACGTATAAGTATAAACAAAATTTTTTTTTGTCAATCGATCGATCGATTAAATGAAAAATAAAAATACAAATTATAAACATCATATTCCACCAATCAAAATTCAACCAATTAAGTAAATTAAAATTTTTTTTTGTTTTATTTTTAAATCTCGACGATGGCATATACATACTCGTATAAATATGGTAAAATATATATAAAAAAAAAAACCGAAAGCAGTTAATCCTAAATTATTATAAGTTGATGAACAACAGAAATAAAATGTTTTATTTGTTGTGAATTTTGAATGATGATCATGATCAATGAATGTCATATATTTAGGCATATGGGATAAGATGAAAAATTAATAAAATTATATTTTATCGGAGATTTATGTGACAATGATAAAATAACCGAGATAAGTAGGAATATAATCAAATTTTGTATACAGTGCTGGAAATTTGACGAATTTTTTAACAAAAAAAAAGCTACCTTGAAGCTTCGAAGAAGAAACAATTTCAACACCTTATAACTAAATATACAAATTTCTCACAGGAAGTAATACTTACTGAATTTTTGAATAAATCTTTGGTTGATGTGAGCCTTGAAACATTTCAAATAGTTCTAAGAATTAATTTCTGGGTTATAAATAAAGGTTTTAAATTACTTAAATAAATTCCAACCCAACCTGTTATACCATAAGCCAGACGAGATTGGACTAGTGAACAATTTAATGCGCGTGAAATATTTCCTAGATTAATCCTAAATACAAAAACTATGTTTAGGAATGGTTTAGGAAAAATTTCATACGCCGGAGGACGGGTGTGAAAAAATTCATAAATCATTCCTGAAATAAAACCGCTTTGTTTGGATTTGTGAGAAACAAAATTTAATAGAAAACGAAAAACATTTAGGCGTAATATAGTTTAATAAATTATTGAATTAATTTATATTCAAATTAAATACAACTCCAGGTTTTGCCAGGTAAACATTTAGCCCACTACATATTCTTTCCTGTATATTTCACAATATGCTAGTGACGAATTTTTTCAGATTTTCGTCATTGCTCTGGAATGGCCAAAATTTTACCCTATCTACGTGACACACATACGTATTACTTTCCTTATTATTTTAATTTAACGGAATAAAACTCTAGATATTTTTGTAAGCCCTATTTATTGCCAGTATTACCAAACTTTTTCAGATTTTTGGCATTGTTCTGGAATGACCAAAATTGGGCCCGAAATGAACGACTCAAATATATAGAGATAGAGAGAGAGATATTGCTTCATTTTATTAATTTAACGGAATACAACTCCCGATTTGGCAAGGTGGACATCGATCCCACCATATTTTTCTGCAAGCCCTATCTATTGCCAGTACTAACACACTTTTTCAGATTTTTGGAATAGTTCTGGAATGGCCAAAATTGGGCCCGAAATAAACGACTCAAATATGTAGATATTACTTCATTTTTTTAATTTAACAGAATACAACTACCGATTTTGCGAGGTGGACTATTGCCAGTACTAGCACTTTTTTTCAGTTTTTTGGCATTGTTCTGGAAAGACCAAAATTGGGCCCGAATTAAACAACTCAAATATGTAGATATTGCTTCATTTTATTAATTTAACGGAATACAACTCCCGATTTTGCGAGGTGGACATCGATCCCACTATATTTTTCTGCAAGCCCTATCTATTGCCAGTACTAACAAACTTTTGCAGATTTTTGGCATTTTTCTGGCATTGTTCGGGAGTTATATTCAGTTAAATTAATAAAATGAAGTAATATCTACATATTTGAGTCGTTTATTTCGGGCCCAATTTTAGTCATTCCAAAACAATGACAGAAATTTGGAAAAATTTCTGAGTACTGGCAATCGATAGGACTAACAGAAAACTATGGGGCGATACATATACGTTTCATAAAATCTGCATTCGTTTGCAATTTATTTACGATTGGTAATGAATTTTTTCAAGCAACGACAGTTTTAGATTATAAATTAAAACTTAATGTAAAGCTAGTTTATTTTTGAATTTTTTAATAAAATTCGATTTTTTATGAAATATAAATTTATATGAATGGGTTTATTATGTATTAAAAATTCATTTCGCCTAAATGTTTTCGTGCTCTTTATCTTTGTTTAAACACACACCAATACATTCAAATTTTTTTTCATTTAGGAATGATTTAAGAAATTTTTCACAGCCGTAAAATTTAAGCATTTTAGAACAGAAAGGGTTCCAAACAATTCTAAAAAGATTCCGATTACAAAGAAATAACTGTTGTTGTAAATTACTAATATGATATTTAAAAATTAAAACACTGTTTAAAGTAACACCGAGGTATTTTTAAATTATTTTTATTTGTATTGAGCCAATTCTTAATTTTTAAAGAAATTATTTTATTGGTATAGTCCTCTGGATTTTTACTTATTTAAGCTTGAGCTTTCAATTCCAATTCGGGATCATTGATGTATGTGAAGTTAGCCCAGACTTTCATCCCAGACAAAAAAAAATATATTATCAGGCAACACTAAAATTACAACGTTATCCCAGCCAAACATTATTTCATATGATATAATTTACTCTAGCCCAGAAAATATTTTTTATTTTATTTTATAACATATTTTGTTAAAGAAAATCGCAAAAATTAAAATCTGACATTATACAGGAATATATAGAAAAAAACACTAAATTTTAAAGAAAAAGGCCTTTAAGATAGAATACTACCGGGATTTAGTCGGGATGTTTGTTTTCCGGAAACTATCGGTACGCCATTTGGTTTGGCGTTACATTATCTAATTTCATTAAAAATATCAAGACGTTTTGCAAGTTGAGATTGGCGCTATAACTATTAAAGTTAGTATAGTACTGAAATTTCATACAAATGGAAGCGATTTGGTCCTGGGATGATCGAGATGTTTCTGACTGAATGACATTAGATAATGTAACGCCAAACCAAATGGCGTACCGATAGTTTCCGGAAAAGAAACATCCCGACTAAATCCCGGTAGTATTCTATCTTAAAGGCCTTTTTCTTTAAAATTTAGTGTTTTTTTTCTATATATTTCTGTATAATGTCAGATTTTAATTTTTGCGATTTTCTTTAACAAAATATGTTATAAAATAAAATAAAAAATATTTTCTGGGCTAGAGTAAATTATATCATATGAAATAATGTTGGGCTGGGATAACGTTGTAATTTTAGTGTTGCCTGATAATATATTTTTTTTTGTCTGGGATGAAAGTCTGGGCTAACTTCACATACATGATCATTGTCAAAAGCATAAAGAACATTATTTCCAAAATGAGTTCCTTTTTATATAAAAATTCCACATACAACAATCAAATATTTGTTCACACGCGCAGCCTAGACAATTTTTCAAAAAAAATTTTCATAAATCTTTTTTATATATGGAATGGCCAAACAGTTTGTGATTTCATTTTCTGGTCTTTATACTAATCACAAAAAAATTTGCCATCTCAGCTTGTCACAATTATAACCTAACGCCAAATTATCTGCAAAAGCAATCGAGGTAGCTTTGATATTGAGACTAATGCTGTGTGCCTCAGATTATTTTTCAATTTACGAGGTTACTTTTCAACGACTTTTCAATATGTGTTACGTGCAGTTTAAAATACGTAGTATGCCCAAATTAAAAATTAAATTACCAAAATGTACAAAATAAACAAAAGAAAAAATATGAACTTTTAAAAAAAGCCACCAAACTGTACATAAAGTATATGTCTCAGTTCAAGCGAAGATGAGTGACGACATGTATGTATTTGTATTTCATATGAATACATAATAATAAAACTGGGGATATGGTGAAATATATGAATTTTGAAAGGCTGAACTATTTTAAGAATTACTTTTAAATAAAAGACTGAATTCATATTGTTTTATTATATTACATTTATTTCTATGGGAAGATTCCTTAATCTATGTTAATAATCCTAAAGCTGTTTCATCATCTGCATCATTATTAAAATTATCGAAGTATTCATCTAAGACTACTTCAAACGGTTTCAACTCAAAACTCTTATTAATGCAAATATTGTACATTACTCAACAGGTGGTTATCGCAATTTTTAATTTTCAATTCCAGTGATTTTAAAAATCGCCCACCATCGTGCTTTCTTTAGTCCAAATGCATTTTCCATATAATGCTTCGTGCTTTACAATGCACAAGGTTAAATTTGTTATAATATTACAACCTAATAATAAAAAATTTATAATTTTACAATATTTTGAGTTGTTTAAAAAATTTGAATGACATTTGAAAAGTTTAATTGAGTATAAGCATAGGCACAATTGAATACTTTTAACCTTGTGACATCTATTGAAATATTGCATGAATTACTGGGTTTTACAAAAGTTTAGTTTGAAAAGTGTTCTGAGGCACACAGCATAAAAAATGAATTTGTATAGATTAAAAATAACAAAGACCCTAATGCCGAACCTTGTGGAACGCGCCAATGGAGTGTTCTGATATTACTTAAGCAGTCTTATATATCTATTCACTATTTGAGTTCTTTCGTTTAAATATGGTCGAAACCACAAACCAGGAATTCCGCGTAATACCTATTGAGACAATTTATATAAAAGCAGTTCATAGCCAACTGCATCAAATGCCTTAGAATCATCATAAGTTTTCATAAATTGGGCACAACAGTTCCATTAAGGCATTTTCACCACTAAACCATTGACGGACTCCAAATTGCTAGTTGGAAAAGAAATTAATCTTTCTTACGAAAGATAACTCTCTAAGCTTAACAAATTTCTCCAAGATTTGCGAGAATATTTATAAAATTGATATTGGACGATAATTGCGGAGTAGATCTTTATCACCTTTTTTATGATTTGGTATGACTGTTGTATATTTCGTTTGGTTAGGAAAATGTCCACTGCACAAACCTAAATTAAAATAACACACATGATTGATAAACACATTATCCGTTAATATGAGCAAACGATATCTGTGGTTATCCCATCAGAACTACATGAGGATTTATTTTTTAGTGATAGACTAACCGAAAAAATGTAAAATTCATCTATTGGAAATAAGTAAAAGTTTCTGTCTCTTGCCATTGAATCATGCATTAAACTAACCAACATCCACATCGTTGATCCAGGCCAAGAAAGAGAGAGAACAAGAATTTGGTACTTACAGATTTTCGTGTCGCTCGAATCCCAACATGTCTAAGATTATGAATGAGTTCGAACACTGCACACTTAAAAAATAACTTTAATTTTTAATGCAAGCCTTGTATTATGACTCGTGTAAAGAAGTTAGTTAACGCAATTATGAAGATTTCTAAAGCAATATTTGCATTTAAAAATATTTTTAATAAAACTATTAAACATTTTAAAGCAACCTGGTCAAATTGAAAAATTATACCAACATAAAATTCGCTAAAATAAGCGGACTTAAATGTACATAATGAATAATAATTTCATGCACGTGTTTTGATTTACTGATATAAAATTCGCTAAATCAAACCGACTAAATGACAAATAAAATAACTGGGTTTTCTGAATTCGAAAATGTCTATTATGTTAAAGGTAAGCTTTTCAGTTCTTAATTTATAATTTATTACCTTAGGCGACTATAATGTGAAATAGCCCGCCAATCGAAAGATGAATGTTTGGTTTTTTAAAGTAAACTGCTCTCAGAAATTTCGACCGTCAAGACACCAAAAACAAAGACTAAATGACCAAACCCCAGAAAAGAAGGGCTAAACTTACGCAACTTTTAATGTAACTTGCTTTACAAATTTACACTTCTAAAATATTTTATTATATTTATAAATTTTAATGTAGTTGATTGATATTTTTGTTAACATTTTTTTAAGTGTGTGAATGTCTCAATTGTAGTGGAATATGTAGGCGTTTTCTTGAAGGTTGAAACTTCGCACCATATGTAAATTTTATGATCAGGCATATAAATGCCTTACCATGAATATGGCTTATATCGGACATAAATTAATTAATATAATCTAGATGCCTAGATTGTCTAGGACTAAGTTCTATTTTAGTTAGTAATGCTACCGTTATTTGCTTATGGTTGGTGAAAATTGTAAAATTTCTTCCTTCCACAAAAAAAAAAGAAATGTTTAATTGACAAATATGTATACTATATAGCCAAAAGCTCTCTGTCAAATGCGAAATATTTCCGCTCGGTCGGACTTAGCTTGTTCCAACAAAATGCGAGAGGTTCCCAAATTCCATTACCTAATTTCCTACGACAACTTGGTCCATGAAGCGCTGGAACATGTTCTCAGCTCCTCTTAAACACTATGGTGTTCTCAAAAACTCGAACAACCCGAAAGGTGTTATTATTACGGTTTTGTATACATTCATGGGTGCGACTGGAAGTCGATTTTTGAGAAGATCTTATAGCCGCGTAGGTTAATTGAGAAACTTTGAATGTGTAGTATTGGGTATCGGTCTGCGATAGTCACATTGTTAAGCCTTCGGTAGTCCCCACATGGTCTCTAATAATTAGAATCTTTTTTTGGTATAAGATGTAAAGGACGACATATGCCCAATTAACACATATTCTGTAATTTTGATCTAGCAATACGATGTTTTGTTATATCGAGCCCACCTTGTCTCGCAAACAGGAGCTGACCGACAGTTGGAATATAATAGACCGCATTATGTTTTGCTGGTTGTTCTTGAGTTAATTGGAGCAATTCTCGTAATATTTCGCCAAAACAGTTCTCAACAATAAAGTCATTGGTTGTGATAGTAACAATCCATAAACGCGTACCTGAATCTAACTACTGTCCCCTTCTAACATCGACAAAAGCCCAAATTTAGATAAAAAGTCTGTACCAATTATAGGTCTGTTAACCTAACTAAGAAATTTAAAATCTTTCATCTATTTCAAAATTTCTAAGATAATTCTAATTCGTTTAATAACTTAGCCTTCATTGGGCTGTCACCCCTAAACCACCGCCCGCTTTTCGACGGTTATAAGAAACTCGGGAATTTATAGTAATACTAAATATTCCAAGAATGTGTGTTTAAACGTATTTACTTACTAAAACAGAGAACTCTTCAGAGTCGCTTGGCGTTGGATACTGTTGCACTGAATTAAATATTGTTATTCTGAAACATGTTATATTGCACATCGCTTCTTCAACCTTGCAGATACAGATCAAAGAGATTTAATCTTCCTTATCGCTTTTTCTAATAGTTCCGTGTGTGTTTTTTTTCTTGTTCGAAACAATTTTTTAGTGGTTTTTTATGCGTTTTTCTGATCAAACTATAAATCTTGTAAAAATATTGATTAATTAATTTACATCTAGATATCGCAAAATCAGTAGAAAATATTTTACCCCATGTCTTCCTCTCTCTCCCTCTCTGTCTCGCTCTCGCTCCCTCTCTGTCTCGCTCTCGCTCTCTCGCTCTCTCTCTCTCTCGCTCTCTCTCTCGCTCTCTCTCTCTCTCGCTCTTTCTCTCTCGCTCTCTCTCTCTCTCGCTCTCTCTCTCGCTCTCTCTCTCGCTCTCTCTCCTCTCTCTCTTCACTGCCTTAAATCCTTTGAAAGATACGCTAGAAACCAAATTTTTCTTTTCCATCTGTCCAGACCAACTTATCAAGACTTTCCTTTTCCATCCATTATTTTGTCTCCCCCTCCATATTAATCTCACCTCCCAAATAACCCTGTACTCCAATGACAACATTTTTTGGATTTATATTTATCCTTGCCCAAAATGTCAAAATTGGCAATTACAGCTATAGTCGTATTGTTCGTGCAAATGTTTTAATTTCGGAAGCTCTAAATCTCGTTAAAAAGGTGTAAAATTCGGAGATTTAATATCGGCAATTTATTCTACTTTCAGAAAAAAAAATTTATTTAGAAACGTTAAGGAATCGACGGATCACCATTACGGAATTAGGCAGTATTGTTATTTCTTGATAAGAGGCAAGTGATGTTAACGCTGCTCCTAACCGAAATTTAATTTAATCTTCCAGTTTCGCAAATCCAAGAACACTAAAGGATGAAACTACTCTTGTGCTAAATTTATTAAAATCTGTGTAAAAGTTTAAAACTACTTAAATTCGTTAAAATATTAGCCATCATAAAGAAATCACATAACCGGAATCTACCTAACTATAAATGGTTGTGGCACTATTGAAACTGGCTTACTAACTGGCCATCCCAGTACCTTCTTGAGCTAACACACACATATCAGACGATCTCTGATTTCATATTCCTGTCCTGCCTTCTCCTTATTTCCTAGCCCACCAATGTTATGGCCAAGCATTATTCATCTTAGTCAGGTCAGCGTCAGCCCAACCGACTTATTTATAAGACACAGATGCCACTTCATAATTTTTATCAATTTCTGTTGCGAGCTTAGCATGAGTGGTAACACCAAACCTTTAATCAAAATCAACTTCTGAATGTTGACTCAAAGTTTGACTGTTTCCACCAACCTAAATTTCTAAGTATAAAAGACTCCAACAGTGGTCCCCTTCCTAATGTCGAGTGTGTCTTTCAATTGGATCGTGACAGTCTTGGAGGAGGATAGCTGTAAAGTCTATCGTACATTGTACACTATCCTAAATGATTCGAATTTAAAGCCAAAATCACACGAAGAACGTTATCTCTATAATTTATTCCATCAATCGTACTTGGGGTTATCGATTATTTAGACGTTTATTTAGTTTGACGTTTATTTAGCTAAGATCGGAATGCCATCGTTGATATTGAACTAAATAACAATAAAGATATCTCGGACTAAGCCAAATCGCTGAATGCTCTAATAGTTTGGTTGACAAGTTTAATTTATCAATCAGCCCTGTTGAAGTATATCATTCTTTCGATCATCTGAAATTGGGTACTAATCCTGGGTCCTGACAATATTTCAATAATATTTTTTGATGAAATGTGCAACATTTTTAGCTTTGCCGTTATTTAACGCCTCACTATCTCAGGGACATCTCAAATTGTAGGCCAATATCGATTATTTATGTATCCCTAAGTTATTGAGATAATCGTACGTAACACATTATCCACAGTATTACCGTTACCGATTTATTTGTACTTTCCGAGAACATTCGTAACTCTTTGATCGTGTTTGTCACAGTAAATTGGAAAATTTCGGAATTTATAGTAACCTATTACGTTAGCTGGATGATTACAACAGGGGTCGTTTAAAATAAACGGTTATTTGTCTAAACCAATTAAACTATGTAATGAACAGATTTAAGAATTATTTTAAATTTAGTGAAAGTTATGCAGAAGTTGTAAAACAATTTCGTACAGAATATGGAAGAGAAAATTGTCCGTAAATTATGTCAATTGATATACTATCGTAGTGTTAATGAGGGTCACAGCAATTACATGTCCCATCAACCACTTAATTCAGAATTTTGTGCAAAGATCGTATGAAGGGACAAATTATTTAGAAAACTCGAAAAATAAAGCGATCAAACTTTGGATTTCGTCCTCAATTCGTTAATTCGGCCATTAAAAAAAAATTGTTTTTTGGGGTTTTTGGGCTTGATATCGGAATATGATTACAGCAGGACGGTGCCACATTAGAATGTTTATAAAAGTTAGCTCGTTTAAATACAATGGATTTAACAGTTTTAATTCCTTAGAATGGTTAAATTTAATTTAGATATCAATTTTGGCGATATGACATCTGAGGACATGACGATGAGGCTACGCTTGTGAATAAAATTGAGATACGAAAAGATCGTGTACATTCCATACATTATCATTACAAAACATTTTGTTCTACAATGCACAATTTTTCAGTTAAATAAATTTTTGTAAGAATTTTCATAGGAAATATTTGTCATTTCTTACTCTTATGGGTGTAATAATACATTTGAAACTTAATAATTTTATTTATCTGGTAAATAAGATATCAAAATGTGAGACATATGTATATATACAAGAATGCTTTAGATTGCATCTTTCGCAAAGCTAAATTCTTTTCATTTTTTCGGAGCATCCTATATCGATCATCCATTTCATGAGTGGAACATTTCAGAATCGGCTAATTTGTGGAAAATGACGTTTAAAATTTCGTAAAATAAGAATAACAGACTAATTTTACAATGATCTGTACCAGTCTATAACCATTTAAAACAACATTTTCAACTTGTTCCAATAATGAAATGGAAACTCGGCCTATTCCAAAACCCAATACAATCAAAAAAATAAAATTTGAATTTTTCCGGAATGTTCCACTAATGAATTGGATGATCGATATATTCTGGAAGTCAATGAAATTCTTTGTTTAGTATGTCATAAACAATTAGTTTACAAAATGGCTACCTAATTAATTACTGGTCATTTTTACTTTTCATGTAAAGAATAGTTACTTTGCCAGTGGGCAACCCAAATATTGTTTCAGAGCTCTATGGTCTGGAAACGTTGACTAGGCCCTGTTCTTTTTATAAAAATAAACTACTGTCAGTCTCAAACAACTTTCTGATTTTTCTGTAATGCGCTCACAGCCAATTAGGGCCTACCGAATTTTGATGATCAGAAGTGTCTGTTATCGCAATATTTTCTGTTACGGATTTTGTGTTTAACACATTGTTGACCGGTCCGAGTTAAATCGTGTTTGGCCTTACAATGAATTAATTATTTCAATTTTTTAAAATTTAGGGCCTACATGTTATAACTCATCACTTTTTTCGCTTCGATAGAATAACTGTATTTCTTTGACAAAAATGTCCATACATACAACAACGCAGTACTGAAACGGTAATATTGTACTGTGACTAAAACTATGATTTTTTATGTTCCCGTTTAATCATTTTATGGGAGCTTCGCCGAGTTTAATCAATTAAATTAAATTTTAGGCTTAAAAATCGCCTGGTATTAAAATTAATTCAATGAATTTGAAAAAAATATTTCGAAATAGGAACTATACAAATGAACTGCGCAAAAGAAAGTTCCCTCCCGTTTTGCACAAAGGAATGTTTTAGTTAATGATGTTACCTTTTAGTTAGAAGTTAGCTCTTAGAAGCAATAATTTAGCGAGAATTATCGATTTGTTAAGCATATTAAAAAGTTTGACAAGTATAGGTATACACCCTTAAGATAATAATAAAGGATAAATATCCAGTTAGAATTTACAGCTCCCTTTTAATCATCATTAATTTGTTATCCCGAAAAAGAAAAACCGAACAAATCTAAAATCCTCTTCATCATTTCAACTTCTCTCTTACTTATGTGTTTATAAAAAAAACAATCCTTACACCAAACACACAACAGACAAAAAATAAAAATGAAAATAGAAAATCCACCGCTGATTCTCTGCTTTTAATTAATCTGTCAATATTAATTCGAAAATCGGTATTTTCCAATGCGAAAATCTCTTTCCTATTTATGTTTTTTTTTTTTTCTTTTTTTCAACACAACACATTAAATAAAAGGAAAATAATTTTTCTTTCTGCATGTAAAAAAAAAAAAAAAAAATATTGAAAACTTTAAGAAAAGAAAACAGAAGAGAGAAAAGTTGATATGATGAAAGATGATGGTTTATTTCTTAAGCAAAACCGAAAAGAAAAAGTTAAATTTATCTAGATATGCTTTTATACGTATATATGTATGTATATATATATATCGAAATGTGTCCGAATTGTGAGATATACGATGGCGATCATTTGGGAATAATTTCGAAATGATTGATCAATCAAATATGGCGGCAACCGCTCGCATTTCATATAATTAAGTGAAATTTAAAATGTCATTTACAAATTTTGATTCAAATTCGTCGATTTTTTATGTATATTTATTTCAGCTGGTTTAATTTATGTTAATTATATGCTCAAATAAATTTTGATTTTATTTTTATGTTTTTCGGTTGTGATCTTATTTACATACCTATATAAAATTAAAAAAAAAAACAAAAAACAACAACAAAAAATATGAATAAATTAAAATTTTTCGGTGTTCATCAAAAGCCGCGCCATCATCATAAAGCAACCATCATCTTCATCATTAAATCGAAATTATAATAAGCAGCCATATCGATAATATTATGTATCCGGTGATTTATTATAAAAATTACATGAACTATTAGCCCTATCTTTCCCACCTACCCTACATTAATATATACCAATTTCCCTAATAACATCATCATGTGTCTATCAAATGTCATTTCGAGACGACAAGAAGAAAAGTGGAAATTGAAATAAGATTTTGATTTAATTTTTTGAGAATTTTTTTTCGTTTTTCTTCTTTACTTGAAACTTGACAACAATGACAAATCAATCAATCAATTTGCTTTTTGTTATTTGTTTCTGTCATCTATGCGGTTTTTCTATTAAATATTAAGGGGATCAATACACTTTTATAACCATAATAATTCTATATAAATTACCTTTCGAATTTAATTAAACCAAAAAATGAAAATACACATATAAGGAAATTCTTTGATCCTTTTTCCCATTTAAATATTATTATGAGTAATATTTTGCCTGCTATAAATACAACAACAAGCAAATCGCAAATAAAAAGCTCTCTTCTTTATATCTGAAACTTTTCCGTTAGAAAGAAAACTGACAAAATAATGCATCATCATTTTATCCCTAGAAGGTAGATAAAAAAAAACAACAAATAAATAAATAAATACAAAATACGTAATAATAAAATCAAACAAAAATTTTAATTTAATTTTCCTATTTTCTTTTTTCTCTACATACATACTATGCCTTAAAAATAATATTTTTGTCGTTCGTTTGTCTCTCGGTGAGCTGTATGCAAAATGCAATTTTTTTTTTTGTAGTTTGTACGTATTTTGATTTATATTTTGTCTTCAAAAAAAAAAAAAAAAAAAAAATCGAATAGTATACAAAACAAGCACTTTGTTTTTCCAATTTTTCTATTAATTTCTTGTTTTTCTCTGTCGTTCGTTTTTTTGATATGACATTTATGTCACGTGACTGATTCTTTGTCAAAAACACACAAGTTTTTATAAAAAAAAAATTCTACAAAAGAAAAGCCGTACAACTTATGCGATGAGAAAGAGCGCACACGGTGGTGGTTGATGGGGGATGTCGGGAAAATGTTTTATATTTTTCTCTAGGATCTCTTTTTTTTGTCATTTTTAATATGATGAGATGTAAAGAAAGAGAATTATTCTATTTTATGTTTTGAAATCCTTTTGAACGATAAGTCTGATTTCTTTTGAGATGTTTACACATTAATCTGCGGTTGCGTTTTGTTTTTGTTTATGTCTTTTGTATATAAAGACAATGATTGTGTACGCTACATTAATTTGCATAATTTTTTTTTTTGATAAGCTTATTGTCAATTAGACAGAAATATTTGCATAGTGAGAATTGGGTAATGAAAGAGATGATAATTGTTTATTAAAAATTCGTCAGAATACTGGAATTACTTTAAATTATTTAAGGATTCGAAATAGGAAATACTTGTAGCAAATTAGCTGGCGTATTTATAATTTCTATTTCTATATTTCATGTGTTATAAAATTATACATACTAAATTCTATTACAGGCAATATACGACTTGCATTGTACAAAAATCGAGAAACTTAAAATTACTTAACTATTTTCAGTATTACGCTTGATTTACGAGATAATTCGGGTGGGAACTGGGGTTTTTTCTGGGTAAGCTATGTATGTGTATAAAATACTATTCACACATACAATATTATCTAAATCGGTGACCCCGGGAGCGTGCCGTCTCCTTGTTAGATACCAAGACGTAGGAGGGCATAACAAATTTTATGAACGTACAATTTTGCACTCTTTCCGAATTCGGGATCAAGAATAGAGATCTATATTTAAAAAAAATTAAATTTGACCTTCAAATGACCTTGAAGGTCGAAGTCAACGTCGAATTGAAGATAACTATCCGATATCCACCTCGACCATTAACAATCATTATAAGTAATTTTCTCCTATCTAGCACCGTTCTCGAGATTAACACTCTTTATCTACATTCAAACGGTAATTATTGTTAAGGAGTTGATTATTTTTTAAAATAAAACTTTAAGAAGCACAGAGTCCTGATATCGAAAAATTTCGCTCAATTTTAGTTGAAGGCGATCGAATAGTAAACACGGATTTTCTAATTATATTTGAGTTTGGAAATATTTGACCAATTAGTTCAAATAAATTAATTTCTTTTATTACAGTATTTATATCATTACGAATTTTATCGGTTTCTAAACTCGAGTGGATTGTATCTTCAGATTTTCTTTCAAAGTTTTTGAAATACAACTGCTACTTTGCAAATGTAAATTGACAGAATTATTTTTGCTGCCGTTTTTTTATGAATAATCATCGTCGGAAACTAGTAGTCTTTATATAAGCGCTTTTGAAATTTTTACTTATTCGTTGTTTGGGGTTTGGTTTTATCTTAAAAAACTCCTTCAACGGACCATCAAGCTCCTCTCCGTTTGGGAGAATATTTTTATTATTTAAAAATTTGAAAACTGAAACCAATGATCCAAAAGTGGTTGTGTATTTACCATCCCATAAATGCTACAGATTAAATTAACTGCCGTTTCTGTTGAACTCATGATATTGGATCAGCTGTAACTCAGCTGGTTCCGTTTCTTTCAAATACTCCGTTACTTCAAAAATTCGTAACTGTAGGATTGCCCACAGTAAAGCTATATGGTAGGTTTTTAATATGTTTCAGTAATAAATATTGTAATTATTATTGAATTGCTGGTTAAAATTACCTTTTGATAAGTAAAAAAAACCCTTATATTTTACTTTGTATTATTAAAAAATTTAAATTTATTTGGCTAAATTTTCAGTATAGTGCATCATCCTCAAGGCTTTTCCTTCAATTTAAAAGCCTTCAGAACATTAAATAAAATCTAAAGAAGCCTTTTGCGTCATTTTCTTAACTGGCAAAACTTTACGTTTAGCCTCCTTGAACATAAAAATAAGCGAGACATTATTTGTGGGAAAGGAATGATTGAAAAAATTGTTTGTAGTTAAATTTTTTTAATCAACAAGCCTGCCAAAATTCAATGACTGTATAAAAATTGTCTCTACAGTTATACTTAGTTCTTCAAGTAATTTTTTCCGAAACGATGCTATTGTGCCACAAATTTTAATATAAAGAGATAAGGAATTCCACAAACTGATTCGCGTTACAAGGAAAGAAGAATTCGCTAATTTCGTACTGTTATTCGGGATTTTTATAGTTTGGGCCCGTGTCGATTTTCACTTTTAATTTAAAAGCAGAAAAACGTACTCGAAACCTATAAAATTCATAGAGAGACCAACAAAATAATATATCAGTGTATTGAGAGAAATACAATGGATTAAACACCATTTAAGGGGAGGTCATCTGTAAAAGGATGATATTTCCAGTGGTTTATCATAAGAGTTAAATCATTAACAAACATCATAAACAGGTTCTCCCAAGACTGAGCCTTGTAGGATACCAGAACTTAGTTTGCACATATTAAAGACTGTTAAGTGAAGCAATACTGTTTGACAGGGGTCGAATACTTTACTAAAATTGAGCAGTACCAAAATACTTGCCATTTAATCACTCTACGAATGTCATCAGTCATCACTAATATTAAGCAAAGAAGTACAATTGTACAATTTGCGTTTAAAGAATTTTTCCTAGAACCTTTGAAAGTACTGGTATCAAATTAATTGTTCGAAAATCGAATAAGTTAAACGTATGTTGCTTTTTCGGAATTGGTATAACTTTAGAGTGCTTTCATTCATTCGAGGAAAACTATAAAAAGTGATAATACATTAAATACATGAAATAAATCAATTTTACATTTAAACGGCTTGGTTAAGTCAGCAATAACAATATTTCTGAAACTAGGACCACTATCACCAGAAGGTAAAGATTATTGGTTGCAAAAATAATTATTCAGATCATGAGCTAAAAACTCAAATGCTTAATTTATTCTGTTTGTTCGAAAGTCGAGTTATAGATTAAAGAGGTTTCCAAAAAGCTTTAGTTAGTAAAGTAGAGTTCAAACGTTAAGCAAAATATTGAACTTTGGCATTCTTTACCGCATTGTTTACTAGTTTTATCTTCCTGATAGAGCTCCTCATTTTTCGTACGCTTCCAGTATGATTGAAAATAAAAATTCTAAGTTTAATCAAACTTATAATAGTATTGTTGAACCAGGGCGCGTTTTAAGCTTTTAAGAACACTGTCTTTATGGGTACGAACTTTCTCTGGGTTCTAAAATAGGAAAGAACATATCCCTTGGTAAGATTTTACACCTTTCAAATAGACGAAAAGTCTCAACTAGGGCTTGTCCGTTCCCGGACTTTGCACATTCTCGGGGAACGGGATTTGGGGCAAGGCAAAGTTTTTATCCAATACATAATTATGCATGTGACAATAAGATTCAAACAATTTTATATTTTAGGTCAAGTACTGAAGAGGAAAACCAATTAATTACTTAATTAAATATAATTTACCTTTTTAAAGTAACTGAAAAAAAAAATGTGATGCACTGATTTAATCACTCAATCGGCGGATTCCATTCTCCCATCATGAGAAATCTACCGGAGTTGGTGAGGCTGAATGCACCCAACGACGATTTAATTTTCGTTAGAAGCTCACCCGCTAATGGAAAATGCCTGTCATTTTCAGTGGATGTCGGCTTTATATTATAGCCGGTCGTTTTTCAATTTTTCTCTGCTTTGTCTGCTTCATCGAGTACCGAAATAAAAATCGAGCCCCTTTTTTATTCTCATTTGTCATGAAGCCAGAATTGGAATTCTAGAGACTTTAAAAAATAGGTCTTGAGACTAAATTAATTTTGGATTTAGAAAAAAAATTTGAAACTGGATGCACTAAATATCGTAATTTTGAAAATTTAGTTTACACCTGAAAAGATTTCATTTTTCAACCGATATTTGTATTTTTAAATAAACAACCAATGCTGATTACCTTTTGGTTGTTTGAACAGGAGTTTTGATATCTGAATTATTTTTGTTGCTATATAATGAGCAACAAAGGCAATTATACTTTCGATTGTTCACTTTTATTAATCTTGATTTATACAAATAATAATATTTAAAACAGCGACATCAAGAAAAATAGTTGCTCAATTTTTTTAATAGATAGCAAAAGTGTAACTATAGCTCAATTGTGAAAACTCCACAGTGAAAATGCACTATTTTTCTGCTAAGTTTCAAAACTGTTTAAATTAGTTTTGCTTAAGGATTAAGCAATACCCAAGTTAGTGGTAAATTCGTTCTGAATGATAAGGAATTATTAAATCAAAGTAGCTCGATTCTTTTAAATTTTTATTGTACAAAGTATAATTAAGTTAAGAAAAGTAAAACAAGCTGTTCTCGTTATCAGAAATTTATTTTCGAGGGTTGCTCAATTATTGTGTGTGAAACATTTATTGAGGTTAAACTACCTTTGAATTGCATTTGATTAACAACTATGATTTCCTAGCTGACACCCTAATTTAAGAGGTTAAAATTAATTAAGCAAAAAAAAAAAAAATTAAGCAATCCTTTTAGTTTTGCTTAAATCAAAGTTGAACACAAAATTAATTGTGTTGATCAATTTTTATGTATTGTACAAGTTGCTCATTTTATAAATTTGTTGTTCAATTAAATATTTTGATATCTTCCACACCAAAAAAAATTATATTTTTACTAAGAATTTTTTAATAATTAAAAATATGTAGCTCATGCAGTTGCTGGCTGCTTAATTTTGTATTGAACTCTAACAAAAGTAGCTAAATTTCGTAAACTAAAAATTTACATACAACAGTTTTTTTTTATTAGGCTCAGCTGGACAGATAAAACATCAACACTAAACATCATTTAAGACTAACACAACAGGTTTTGCTAAGCCAAAGGTCGCCTTAGGACTTGGTGTGTATTGTCGAATTTTAAGATTTACAACATCCCCATAAAAGATTAACAAAGAATACCTTAAGGAGGGCCAAGATTCGGTCAAATCTACATTGTTAAACCAAATAACTGTTTTCATTCTAAATTTTAGTTTAATTAATTTTGCTCCAAATTAATATTTCTATTAAATGGATTATTTGACTATTTATTATTCTCAAAAATATCGATTAGGTAGTGTGGTGGTATTGTAGGGTATTAAGTAAGTAGCTCAATTTTTGATATTAAAACTTCGTGGCTTCTACATACACAGTGCGATAGTTTAGTTTAATTCTGTAGATAGACTATGTATATTCGGCTCTTCTTTCGACTGAATTCTTTTTCTTTGCTTCCAATGGTCCTACCATAAACAGGCCATTTCGGATTTTGAGCTCATTCCAAATGTATCATCCATAATTACCTTTATCCCCAACTTTAGACCTATAGGACGAATTTTATTAGCGAGACAACATCTTTATTTCTTCTAATGGCACGGTGGAGTCTTAAAATTGAATTTTGCGGTCCCGGGAAATATTCACAACATTCCCGGGAAATGGGAATACTTTAAGTTTTTTAAATCTCCACGAGTTTCGTCCCAGGAATTCCGGGGACGCAAGCTCTGAAACATAAACGGCAAAGATTCAAAGTCTATACTAAGTATACTTTTTAGAATTTTAACTCCTGACCGAAATATAATTTTTAAAAGTAGGTAAATATTTGGGCTCGCACCTGTGAGGTTAAATTTTTATAAACGAAAGCTTAAACGAACTATTAATGAACGTAAAATTTCGATGTTTTTTATACTTTGAACATTTTAATTAGGCATCAACGTGTTCTTACAAATTATGTAATTTTGAATTATTGAAATGGAAATTTATACACATAATTAGCAATTTCAAATGTTAATTTAAATTATGATTATTTAACACTGACTCGGAACTTTAAAATTCTAGATACGGGTGCGAAAATAAGAAATTTAGAATAAATACTTTTAAATGAAAATCACCACATTTATTAGATGGAGAAGTAACGCAAGTCGTTGGTAACCTGTACATGAAACATCGAAGAAGCAGAATCAAAAATAAAAATCTGTTGGTGAAAAAGCACACTCAAAACAAACAATATTTAATCAAAATCAATTGGTAATCATTTTATTATTAACTTTACCTCCTTTTTTTTATTAATAAATATATATCCAATCATCCACATCCCTTAGATCTCACATTTCTTTTTAGAATTTAACATAAAAAAAAAAAATTTGTTTATGATGTACACAATTTTTTTTTGGTTTATAATTCTTTTGTTGATTTTTCAATTTTATGCTGTTGATTAGTCTTTGAACTTCTGAAAGTTTTGTTTTTATTTTGTTACGTTGAATGATTGGCATTCAGAAAAAAAATTTTTTTCACAGACATAACAATAGAATTTATATAAAATTTATATGTAATTTAATGTGTGTATGCTTTTTTCTGTTAACTAGACCGGGAAGATTATATTATGTGGGAGTGAGTGGTTATATATATAGGAAGAAGATTAGGTTTAAAAATAAACATATAAACTTTTTTTTTTTTTATAAATCAGAATAACTATAGGTATAGATATTTTCTATAAAAACACTTTTTTTTTTTGTACATACGTATTTTGATTCAATTTTCTTTTGATGTGATTATGATGATTGTCTAAAACAGAGAAAAGGAAAAATCTCTTGTACGTATACAATTCAAAGTAAATTTTCATATGCATGCATACACGAGAAATACATCTTTTGTGAAAATCCTGAATATTTTTATTGATTAAATTTTTTTCCTTTTGGTATTTTTATATTTTATTATAAATAAATAGAATGTAATGAACTCTGTGACACGAGACATAATCATTCATTTTCCAAGTCAATCTAGGAAAAACAGAACATACATTTTATATATAAAAATTTCATTTTTCATGAAAATGTATAATTTGACCAATTTTTATATAAAGTATAAAACGTTCATAACAAAACTAACAACATTTATTTTTATATTCTGTAGAATATATACTTGTCATATGTCACTCATATTATGAGTGATTGAGTTGAGTTTGACAATCATACACAACCCAAATACTTAATGCTATTTAATACAAAAAAAAAAAAGGGAATGAGTGGTTTTGGTTGTTTGTTTAATCGATAAACAGTTTTTTATTTTATTGTCACAAGGATTTATATTGTACCACCACGGCAACCTGTTTGGTGTATAGATTTATTGTGTAAAAGGTTTAACTGTGTTTCGTTTTCTTTTGTGTTTGATACACTTTGATTGAATTATACTAAAGAAAAAAAAAATGCGATCAATAATGATCATTTTATTCAAATTACGACGATATACTTTTGTAATAAATTTTCAGATTTGTGACATATTTTTTTTTTTGGTATTTTGGTCGGCTTTTCGAAATAATATTATGTGGAATTATCATAAAATTATACATATTTATTGATAAGAGGTGATTGTACTTTTTGAGATCAAGACAACAAAACACAAAAAAAAATCAAAAAGCTGTGATTTCACGTAACCGATGAGATTCCAAACCAAACACAAAAAAAAAAAACGAACCACAAAGCAATTAAGTTAAAAGGAAAAGGTAATAAAAAAATCAATTTTGACAGACTAATTGTCAACTTACTTAATTTTTAATTAAGAAAATATTCTCAACATCATATTATATGCTGTATATAGTGATGATAATAATACACATTGCATATGATTTTTCTTGACATCCAATTCAAATAATATTTTTATTATCTGTTTTTAAATTTTGTCAAAAATGTACGGTGTGCGAAATAAAATCGTTTAGGCACCATTTAGTATGTAGCTATGAAAAATTTACTGCCTTCACTATATAACCTCAAATCATATATTTTTGATAAAAATTTCTGTATATTCATATAAAATATAAATTATAATAAATGATATCCATAAACATATCATAAAAATTAAGATTTTATTTTTTATTTTCTTTAATTTAAATCTCTTATATTTTGTTTTTTTTATATTTTTCTTAATTTTTTTTTATTTTATTGTCTTTTGAATCTTACATAAAAATATACACAACACAATATATTTATAGAAAATCACCATTAACATAAAGCACACAATCATCATTAATTTGATGATGATAACATATGACATTGATCAATATTCTTTAATTATTCATCTTTTTCGTTTTTTTGTTCTTCTGAAGATTTGAAAGACAATTGAAATACCCAAATGACAAAACATGATTAAAAGAAATATATATTTATTTATACTCCATGTGTGTGATTTATGGAATTTAATTTGATTGGAAATAAGAATTAAGAAAAAAAAAAATCTTTGGTTTAAAGAATATTACAGACAAGACGAAACGACAATTCTATTATTTATTTCAAAGAGTTCTCATAATTTGTTATGCGAGCCCGATCTATAAATAACGTCAAGATGCTAATTCAATCGATATAAGATTAACGACAAAGATAATATTTTGAACATTTATGATACGGTGATGGAAGCAAATATTTTGCTATAATTTTTGGAAGATTACAATGAGAAAATCGAAGATCTTAAGCGACTCGTAGAAGGGATACCAGATCACCGATTCAGAAATTTTTTTGGGGCCTCTACGAAAATATCAAAATCCTGCACAATTGCTAGATCTAAAGGAGGCGAGTTATACATTTGACGGTAGTGCAAATGGTGGTAATGGGGTATCGAGCAGTGACAGACCTCATGCAAATAACCGAAACACGACTTTCGCGAATAAAACATTTAACAATCCGAATGAACCAAGTAGACGAAACGAGGGAAACTATAGAGGACGTATAATTTTAAGCAACAGCAACCCAGCTCTATGCGTCAAAATAATCAAAATAACAGTCCTCAAGATTTACGACCAGGTGTACCTGGTCCAACAAAAATTAAATGCTTTAATTGTTTCAAAGAAGGACATTTTATGAGAGCTTGTCCCGATATAAATAAAGCAAACGTAATGCACGTTCATAGTGGTATACACATCAAAAATATTTTAAATCTGCGGTAATTTTGGGAAACAAGATCGAATGTTATATAGACTTAGGAAGCAGTTGCACCATTTTGCGGAGAGATGTAGCTGAAAAGTGCAATATTAACTATTACGAAGATACGAATTTAAACAAACTTACGGGCTATGGAGGCGGATGCGTTCAACCCATAGGTATCACTACATTAAATATAGGCATTGATGGAGTCAATGCCAGAACACGAGTTTACATAGTTGATCCAGAACATCAGACTGTTCTACTATTAGTTGGGCATTTATTCACGGAGCAGCCACATATTAGCATCAATGTCAATTCAAATGGGCTGTATATTCAGAGCGCTGAAAATCAACAATTAGGTGATGTGGAAGTAGGAAAGCAATATAAAACCGATCTTAAGGTATCAAAGTCGTGTGTGGTACCGGATGGATACGTAGGGCATGTGCATGTATCAACAAGTTTGAAAAGCGAGAAGCGTTTACCACTAATGATGATAACACAGCGGTGATACCAGTTGTTAATTTTACTGGAAGTGAAATTCATTGGGATGAAGGAGAACTCTTGACAAGAGCAGAGGTATATGAGGAAAATACTACTTGCTGGACGAAATAGTAACCGACGAGAATGACAAAACTGAATTACATGTTTTGTTAAACGAGTATAAAGATCTCGTTGCCCGAAAAATGGATCAGGTTGGTCTTACAGATCAAGTGAAAATGAATATCGAATTAAAAATTCAGACAAAGTCATATTTTATAGACCATATAGAATGAGCTATAGTGAAAGAAAGTTGATTGCTGAAATGGTCAACGAATTAAAAAACGCTAGGATAGTTGAGGATAGTCAGTCAGAGTATGCAAGTCCGGTTATTCTGGTCAAAAAGAAAACTGGTGACTTCCGGCTCTGTATTGATTACAGGGAATTAAATAAGGAAATCGTGAAGGATCATTATCCGATACCACAAATTGAC
Organism: Tipula vernalis; assembly: GCA_958295665.1. NCBI lineage: Eukaryota > Metazoa > Arthropoda > Insecta > Diptera > Tipulidae > Tipula > Tipula vernalis. The sequence continues at coordinate 42,009,251 of OY282558.1, read as the reverse complement.
GACCAGCTAGATAGGTTAGTGCTATTTCACTAGTTTCACAGATTTGTTTTCAGGGTATTACCAAGTAGAAATGTCAGAAGAAAGCAAGCACAAAACGACGTTTGTAACCCCTGACGGACAGTATCAATTCCTTCATATGCCTTTCGGGCTATGCAATGCTCCGTCAGTATTTCAGCGTCTTATCAACAAAATATTAGAAAATCTACGATTTTCGGTTGCGATGGCATATCTCGACGATTTGCTCATAGCTACCGAAACCAAAGAAGAAGGTCTAAATAACCTTGGAACTGTTTTAGATATTATTAGGAAGAGTGGATTCGTAAGTCACTTCGCTTTAATAGCACGGCAACTCACGGATCTTCTTTCCAAAAATAAAATTTTTGAGTGGACAGAAGATCACCAGAAATCATTTGAATTGCTAAAAAAAGCTTAGTAACGACGCCAGTATTGAGGGTGTACAATCCAAAATCTTTAACGGAGCTCCATACGGATGCGAGCTCTCTTGGATTGGGAGCTGTACTTCTTCAGTTGCAGCCAGACGGAAAAATGCACCCGATTGCATTTTATAGTAGGAAAACTACCCCGGAAGAATCAAAATATCATAGTATAGAAAAATATTAATGCTAGAATTGCTAGATGGTTAGTCAAATTGATGGAATTCGATTATAAAGTGGAATATCAGACTGGCTCTATCAATAGAGTAGCCGACGCTTTGTCAAGAAATCTAATTAGAACCAAGATCGTGAATAAAGACAAAGATGTTGCTAATAAGTTCGTAATTTATAAGTCTCGAGTGTATAAAATAACTAAAGGTGATTGTATGTTCCTAGTGAATTAAAATTTGATTTAATTGCGTACGCTCACAAACAAGTTTCACATATGGGTTTAGATAAGACCCTTGACAAACTAAAAGAAAATTATTATTTTCCTGGTATGAGAGTGTAAGTCGAAAAATATACTAAACGTTGTATCAATTGTTTATTCTCTAAAGTACCGGTTGGCAAACAAGCTGGCCTACTACATCCGATAGACAAGGGTTCAGTTCCTTTTGATACAATTCATGCCGATCATTGAGGGCCTTTTAATGTTACAAAGGAAAAGCGAATGTACGTATTCAGCATCATAGACGGTTTCTCTATATATGTCTGGTTAAAGCTGGTTGAAACTGTAGAGTCTAGAGAAACAGCGAATGCTTTTTAGAATTTATGTTTTGCTACGGGAAACCTAGACAGTTGATAACGGATAGAGGTAGCAGTTTTATAGGAAAAGTATTTAAAAGGTTATGCGAGTCTTATAACATTATGTTAATTAATGTTGCTTCTCAAACCCCAAGAACGAACGGTCAGGTAGAAGCTATTAATAGGCAAATTTTATTAGGATTAAAAACGATGACGACAAACATAAATTGCGATGTTTGGGATAAGGTATTGTTACAGGTGCAGTGGTCTATTAACAATTCGGTTCATAGTGTAACCAAACAAACTCCAGCTAATATTATATATATATAGGTATATACCGGCTGGGCCCCATGACAATCCTTTAACAAACAAGATTAATCGCATAAATGAAGAACTCGGAAACACATTGATAGTTAATTTGGACGAAATTTCAGATCTTATCTATAGAGATCAAGAAAAACAGAAAAAGTACTATGATAGCAAGAGACGGGAAGGTGAAAAATTTATTGTAGGTGATTTGGTGATGGTACGATGTCTACCAGTAGCAACAGGAGCTAGTCTGAAATTAGAACCTTCTTATAGGGGACCATATCAGATCCATAAAGTTTTAGATCGAGATAGGTTCATTGTTAAGGATATTGATGGCGAGCTACAGTCTAATAGATTATTTAGTGGATGTATCGCAATCGATCGGATGAAAAAGGTTGCTTTCGGGTACGAGATGGTTGATTCGAAACGGTAAACATTTAAAAGTAAAATTTATTTAATGAAGCAATCAAATGTATCATTATTGTTTAAATTTATTGTTAACTTAGATGTAAGTTTTAATGTTGTCTTTGGTTGCTCACATAAAAAGTAATTGAATTTATTGTATTAGAGTATCAATATTTAATTGTTTAGTTCAATTTCATAGTAAAGATGTTTCACTATTAATATTGTACTTATAAGTTAAATTTAAGTTTAAATTGTTAAAGCTAAATTTCCGTTATTACTAAGAGCATTTTAACGTATAATTTGATTTTAAATAACAACAATGTGAACAACAATGTGAAGCCAAATTTCGGTTATGACGTACTATAGTCATAACCGAAATTTGGCTTCACATTGACGAGGACGTCAATTGAATAGCGTGGCCGAACTGATGTACTAAATTATAATAAAAATAATGCCACCTAGCTTTATATTATGAAACCCATGAAGTGTTTGCTGGGTAGATTGTGTTGTTGTGTATTTTGAGAGTTTGGAGTGCAGGGCATTTTCGTGCAGTGCTTAAAGTTCTTTTTTGTTGTTATACACCGTATAAGTCGATGCTATTCTACAGGAAGGAAAGCTGTTATATTGCCGTACAACTTCCAAAACATTGTGTTCCAATAATAAAAATGAGAATGCAGCTTTTACAAACTGTATTTGAACAATAAAAAACGGAAGAAACCAACATTTTTGGTTCACTACTAAATTCGTTCACTGTTTGAACATGATGACGATGCGAAACATTTTCTTGGTGATGATGGAGCCAAACCAAAATCCACACAGTATACTAAGAAACGTCACGCGTTATTACATCCTGATGATCCGGATGGATACAAGAAGAATACTGTAGTTCCCTCCGATCCCGGTCAACAGAGATCACCATCTGGTCATGTTAATAATACTCATCAAGTTGTGACATCACTGTCGAACAGCAAAGGGGCACTACATAAATGTCGAGTATTACTGGATTCCCGATCAGTTTCATCGTTTATAACTAAAAAATTTGCAATAAATTAGATATTAAACGAAAGTCATGACGCACGCTAATTGTCTAAATATTATCATAAGCCAATGAATGGGGAAGCATTGGTACTTCCCCAATTAAGTGTAGAAGAACCGATCCTAATATCAACATTCATGGTAAAATAGATTTATTATTGGGTGTAGAACACGTAAATATTCAATCTACTATCCATTGAGAGTGATCTCGGATGGATCGTAGATAGTGTTATTAAGTCAAATAGAAGGAGTAACTCACAACGGCCCAAGAAGAGGAGTGAGGACGGATATTTCAAACCACAACAATACACCACAAATTACTCTTAAACAACCAAAATGAGTGGTTAGGTCAATCATTCTGGATGGCGAAACCAAGACTAATGTCAATAGAATGAAACTTTCGGTTTGATAAACAATTTAGTAAAGCATACCAAAGAATTTATGAGCGAGTATCGGGACCTAAGTCATATAACTAAAACAAACAGTGATCAAAATACTGTATGGTTTACTGGAGAGCAATAGCACCAAATTACGGGTGGTATTTGACGCGTTATCAAAAACCTCGTCTAGTTTAGCTCGGAATGATACATTCATGGTAGTGACGAGAGGTCATCCGAAATCGACAAATTTTGGTGAATGAAGACGATCGTAAATATCAAACCATAGTAACCATAGAGTGTTAATGAAGAGGTTACGGTAAAAGTTTTTGGTTTGCAATGGGATCCAGAGAAGGAAGTGTTCACATACAAGGTGAAACTCGGCGATCCAAACTATACAAAAAGGGGAATATTGTCAGAGAGCAGCAAGATTTTTGATCCTTTAGGTTGACTAACACCAGTGACTTAATATATTAAAGGAATTTTTCACAGTATTTGAACAACACCAACCAACTGGTACAAATTCCACGATATTCAAGAGAAGAATGGAGACTACGAATGCGTGTTGGTTCCGGCAATATCTAGAGTTTGCCAATTAAAGTAGGGATGATTACAAGGCTGGAGTTATGCGGAGCGCATTTGTTGGCGATGTTAGTAGTCTCAGAAGCAAAAGTGTTGCGGATGAAAAAGTGACACCGACCGCCGACTCCAAGATCGTGTTAGACTGGTTAAGTGATCACCCAGAATATTGGGCAAAATCAATAGCTTCCTCTCGCAGGGGATTTTCTGGCAAGAATTGCTAAGTTTAGATATCTGGGGGAAGAGACCTATATTTTGAATAAAATCAGTTGAGGGATGGCCAGCCCGAAGAAAGAGATATGGAACAGCAAAAGAAGAAAATCCCAAATGGATGTCATCAATGGTAGCAGAGACGAGTACTACAATGTATGATGATCTATTAGCTAAAATATTCAGGCTTAAAAATTTCTAAGATGATGTTGCAAGCAAGATCAGAGAAAACATCTACAGGCGGAAATAATGGCCATTCAAAATGGCAGAGAATTAAAAGAGGTGTTAAAATATTTGGGTCCATTTATAGAGATTGAAGGGCTATTACGAGTTATTTGTAAAAAAGCCGGGATGTTTAAAGAGGTCTATTCACAAATTATGCACGTTATCATTAGATTGAATTCCGTCGATTAAAGGGCGGCGGAATGTTGGAATATGATGACGGTGTGAAACATTTTCTTGGCGATTTCTTATTGCATTTTTTCATTTCTTATAAGAATTCAGAATTTTATTTTTACATTTACAATTTGGTAGGGTGGTAAGGTCGTTAAGTTGTTAAGTGGGATTCGTTAAATTCTAGTTTACTCTTTTGGGTAACAATTACAAATACAATAGTTGTAGAAAAGTAGTGATATAGTCGGTCAGCAGTGATATCGATTAGAAGTTTTTTGAATCTTCTCGTGGTTAGTTCTGTATTATCAGTACAAAATCCAGTAAATCAGTCACATTACAACGTTAAAATTTAATTTATATTATCGGCTTAATTTAATTCATGTGCATAAGTTCGTTTATGGAAATATCAACTTAACCAAACTTCGAGGTGATTTTGATATGTCGGCTCAACTTGTTGCACCCTAATATCACTATTTATTACTAATTTGATGAAGTTTCTTTAGGGCACTGTTCCTAATTATGTAATTTTAAGGAACATTTTTCTTGGTACATAGCAAAACTGAAAATATTTTGAACAAAGACCATAAGATCAAATTGTTATAAATTTTAGTGGTTCATCAAATGTCAATTGTGTCATTCTCCATTTTTATTAATTTCGTTCAATTGCAAAAATGTCATATGACAGGATTTCAAATTTTTTCGCTTCAAAATTTCTGATTTTTTCCATTCGCTGAATTTTAATTTAAAAGTTTCTCCAAATTTGAGCATTTAGAAGCAGCAACCAATACACATTTAAATTTTTGAATGGTTTCAAAATATTTCAAAAATTATCAAATTTTCCGGTTTTCATCTTTTGAAATTTCCCAAAAACTCTTGCTTTGAATTTTGGAAAATTTGGTGAAATTACAGAATTTTTGAACTAATAGGGAATATTTGTTTGCCTTTATATCGGAAAATATAGATCTAATAATGAAACACCAAATTAATATGATCTGATTTACAATAAACTCTAATTATGGAGCAACAGAAGACATTTTTGTTAGCTTCCCCTTAATTTATTTAAATTAATGTTACATCGAAGCTACTGTCTGAAGCCAACAATTTTTTAAATCTAAGCTCTATCACGCGTAGTTATACCAGATTTTTAAATTTTGTTTAATTTGCAACCAAACCTTATTTCTTTGCTTGGCGGTTTATTGGCACAAAAAGATTTGATTTTCAAATTTTTTTTTGAAGAGTTTTATTTGGAAATGGAATTTCAATTTTTAAAAACCAACTTTCTGTTAACTGAACCCCATCTTCGTAAGTATTGTAAATTGTAAATATTGAAACATTCCAGTTTTAATTAATCAATAATAATTACACTCTTATATTGTGGTGATTGGAACATACATAACCCATTTAATGATTTAATGAACAGAGACCACATTAAGCAAAAATAAAAAATTATTGTCATCCCAGACCGAAAAAATCAAATTAGTTCGAGACATTCAATTTTAATTACCACAATATCAACTTCAATTTTAAAAATTTAACCAAACACAAAAATAAAAAATAAAAATTAATTAATTATTTTTCTGTCATAAATCATCATCAATTCGTTAGTTAATTATTGAATTGAAATAATTGAAAATTCCCAAATAAAAAAAAAAAATAAAAAAAAGTTTATTTTTTGACAAAAATCACAAAACCAATCAATTTCACGTGACTCAGCATAAATTGATTTCATTTTCTATATTATAAATGTATTATACAAAAAAATTAAAAATAATACAATTTTCTATTTCACTGATCAAAAACGCAAAATGCCCGTAACAATAAAATTAAAAAATATATTAATTAGAAATAAAAATTAACACAGTTGACTGTGAAACTTAAAAAAAAAAAAAATATATTCTGCGCTCATCCTGAAACACACGCAAACATACATAATTTATATTATTATTATTATTATTATTAAATCAATAATAAACTACCCTTATTTTTAATATACATTTTTATTTTAATGACAGCTGACTGATTTCGCTTTGATCTTGTGAATACAATATTATGTTTATTATCGTAACGCAGCCAAAAAAGAAAAAAGTATTTAATCAATAATTTTAAAAACCATAATATAAAATACATTTTACATATTTTTATCTAATTATGCGTATTTATTTAATAATAAGCTAAAACAACAACAAAAGTTAATAATTGATTCGTGCTTTAATTATTTTTCATCAAAACTAATTTCAATTCAAGTAAATTATTTCATTTTCGCGTTTTATTTTTTTTTATAAATATATTGTCAATTTTTATAATTAAAAAAACCAAATGCAACGAAATAAAAACAAATTATTTCTTTTTTTTATTAATTTTTCATTTTCCATTTTCAAAGTACATGTATATAATCTGTACCATAACAAAAAAAAAACAAAATAAAAAATGATTTTTCAACAAATTAACAAAATTAATGAAAATCAATTTTTTATTTTTATGTTGTTGTTTTTTTTTTTTATTTAATTCGAATCATTAAATTTATAATTTTATTTTTTCATTTAAATTAAAAATTGTCCAGCTATTTTTTGTCCGTCCATTATGTTTATACATAATACAGTGGAAAATGACAATGTCTGTCTATTTTAGTTTTTGTTTTTTTATTTTGTTGCCTAATTTAGAACCACACGTTATTTTTGTTTGTGTTTGTTAATTTTGATATTTGTCAAACGTTTGAAATTTGAAAATTTAATTAACGAATTTTTTTTTATTGTTTATTTTCAGGTGAGCGAACCGAGAGGTCAAATTGAGTGTACATGAGTTATTTTTTATTTGTGAGTTAAATTATACACATCTTTAATTCGTTTCGTTATTGATTTGTGACTTAAAATTGGGGAGATATTATACCCCGAATATACAGACTATATGTATGTGTGTATGATGTATAAAGGGTGATAGTTACCTACATACAAACCTACAGATAAAGAAACAAAAATTGACATTTAAATTTGTCCTTCTTTCATTCAAATAGATGGATGATGAACAAAAATGTTTGATATATAAACGAAAAGGATCCACATCATTCATATATTGTTGTTTTGAAGTATAAAAAAAGGTCAAATTATTATCATTTTTTTATTTCATCTCAGAAAAAAAAAAAAAAAAATACAAACCAAAATAAATAAATGCTCCAAGAAAATTTTTTTTGCTTACATCATTCTTTCTTATATCATCTATGTGCGTATGTAGCTGTATATTCAAAATAAGATAAAAATTAAACAAACAATAAATATATTTTATATGTACATAATCTAAGATAGAATTATAAATAAAAATTTTGACATTTGAGTGATTGATCTGTGAGTAGTTGTCTATCTTTGCTGATTTAAATAACAAAACAATAACAGAGCATATACGATGGGAAGAAGATGAGAAAAAATTTCCATTCGATATTCGTTTCTCGTCTGTTTGTCTGGATAAATGTTTTTTTCCGCTTCAAGCGTGTCTTTGTGTATGAGACTGAAAGTACGCGTACAGTAAATAAATACGAGAATTATGCAAATTAATTTTTTCTCTTTGTGCTCGATTGTTTCTATTTTACAGTAGAGGCTGTCAATCGGATTTTCAAAACATTGGTCAGATCCCATAAAAGGTTTCTCTAACTAAAATTAATTTTTTCCGCCTAATTCTGACCAATTACCAATCAAAGTTTATTAGCAATAGTTGAAAATCAGAAATAAAATTAACGATATATTACTTATTGCGATACCAAGATGGAAGTACATCTCCGCTCGTCTCACAACGGCAGTTACATGGAGCGGTGTTGTTACCCAGTGCCAAGAACCCTTTCGCTCTGGTGGAATGACCCAGGGTTCCTGCAGGTAGAGCGGAATATTATCAAATTTTTCGGAGAGTAGAAATACTGATCGCCTTCTATGCCGACTCATCAAATCCCTTCTTAGCGGGCGGCAGAGATAGAGATGTTCGCGTCTCGCGCACACATTTTAAAATGAAAATTTTTTAGGTGTGACTTAGGATTAGCAGGAGACAGATTTTTAATTTTGAATGAATCATTGTTAAAGGATTGCTAGCACACCTTCGTAGAAATCGTGCAACCAAATAGTTAGATCTAACTTCGAATGATGGGATTTAATTTAAAATGGACTCACTTATTATTCCGGAAGATTGAGGATCGTATTGATTTATGCTCTTTGCATAGCCGACAAAACGAAATGCTAGAAGGGGAACTGTTTAAATCTAGCATAGAATTTAGACCCAAATTATCTCCTAGTACTAAACCTAGTAAAAAAAGGAGGTTGGGCCAACACTCGACTTTTTTTTACGAACGTAAGTGGCCACTTCCGCTTGGCCGGGTTGGACTAAAATTTACTGGGTTCACCCAATTTATGAAAAAGGCTTGAAGTTTCAGTTTGATTGGTTAAACCATCTGGGCTATAGAGAGAACGCAGTCTTACAGAGTAACAGATAGACACCTTATCGAAGCCCAACTTTTCGGTCTCAGGGAACCTCAAATCAGATTAATCTTCAAAAGTCTCAAGTTCGATAACGTTCATGGTAATTATATTTTACTTATGTTAAAGAAAGCAAAACTCATTATACAATTTTTATTCACTACTTATTTGCCAATGAGTAAACTTATTAACCAACGAGTCGCTGATTATTCTTTATTACTCACTTATAATTCACTAACTATTTACTTATAATACAGACATTATGCACAGGCTGTTCCTGTCTATTTAGTCTTTATTCATTCACTACTTATTAAATCCATTCGTTATTCAATGAAGAATGACCTGCGTGTGTGTGTGTGTTTGTGTGCTTATAGATATATTTATTGGTAATCTCATGCAAGCTTAGCCTAGGTTCTATTATCTTACTGAAAGTAGAATTATCTTACGTACAGGCAGTTACCCACAATTTCTAAAAATGTTTGTTTTTTCAGAAGTCATTATATAATTTACTGTATATACATAGTTCGTTTATTATTATTGTGCACGGTTGAAAATTTTAGTATGATTATAATAAGTTAATTTTTCGGCATTTTTTGTAGACAAATATATTAATTGTTCATGGCAATCCCAATATTTTCGATTTGGCAAATCAGAGAAATACAGAGGCCAATCGCTCATAAAATATCTACTAAAAAAAAGTAGAAATATCAAAAAATGAGTAGAAATGCAAAAATGAGAACCCTCCATGAGTTCTTTATGTTGGTTGTTTGGTTTCGTACTGAAAAGTTGGTCTACTCATCAGGCAGTTACCACCAAACTACAAAAAATTCCACTCTAGCCACATACATTAAGTATCTGGTCAGAACGTACTGACATAGCGAATTATTATTCACTACATCAAATATCAAAAAACCATGGAGAAACCTCATTTGTGTGTGTATTATGCCCACACGAATATTTATTAAAAATTTAATTTGTCTGTCTGTAATCAGTTGATTTTTGAGAGTGGAATTTTTTGTAGTTTGGTCCTAGCTGCCTGATGAGTAGACCAACTTTTCAGTACGAAACCAAACTACCAACATAAAGAACTCATGGAGGGTTTTCATTTTTGCAGAGTGGTACATTTGATATAACTCTTTGGGCCTTCAGCCAGCCAAAACTACGTGGAAGGGGGCCTTGGGGGGGGGAAGATATTTCTACTTTTTTGCAGTAGATATATTATGAGCGATTGGCCTCTGTATTTTTCTGATTTGCCAAATCGAAAATATTGGGATTGCCATGAACAATTAATATATTTGTCTATAAAAAATGCCGAAAAATCAACCATCCGTTAGAAATTTGAAAAAGGAGTAAAATCCGAAACTCGCAATTTTATTTTAAATAAAAAAATATTACAAACCCACAAAACCCAAAAAAATTTGTTTTCATATATAATTTTCAAAAGTGATATTATTAGTACACGATAAACACATTAAATGTTAAATATCGATTCTTACCTAGATTTCGGTCGAACTCGGTATATAAAATAGATTTTCCCGAATTTCTAGCAGCCGTTAAATGCCTGAAAAGCTTCAGATAAGCTAATGTGGCATTGTGGAAAGCATAAATTAAAGTCAAATAAGATCTGAAAAAATAAACCGAATTCAACAGCATTGCAAAAGTAATTTCTTACTAACAATTAAATGTTTACCAATTCTGGATGTATAAAATAATAAGGGCTGTCAGGTTTAGGGTGGTAATCGGCTTTGCTCCGCTATTCTTTTCTAAAATTTTATCGTTTCGCCATTTCGTTGTCAATAACTGCTGCTTCTGGCTCTTGTATTTCAATTGAATTAGAGCTAAAATGGGATTCCAATTTCCTTTTTTTTTCACTCGGTCGTTCTTTAGTTTTATTTGGAGAAAGCCAGTAGCTTCACTTTAATTCGTTTTCTCCGTGACTTTCTAGACATGGAAATAAATAACAAACTTTATCTAACAAATTTCAATCTGGTTTCAGGGTTAAACACAGTACGGCAACAGCGCTATTCAAAATAACGGATGACATTTTTGCTGCTCTAGCTAAGGGTCATGTTGCACTATTGGTTTTACTTGACTTTTCCAAGGCTTTTGATACATGAATCATGATATTTTGCTTCTTAAATTACAAAATCAATTTAAATTTTCGCAGCACGCGATTAAATTAATTAAAAACTATCTAAGCGGTCGTTCTCAGTAAGTCAGTTTTGGTGATGAAAAATCATGCTGTGTCAATGTAGTGCGCGGGGTGCCGCAAAGAACGATATTTGGGCCTAAATATTGCAATTATCATCTTTATGCTGATGATGTACAAATATATACATGTAACAAAGTTGATTGTATTGAGCATATCACCATGTTTGTTAATGCTGATATCGAGGCTATTTCTGAATGGGCTAAAATTAATGAACTGCAGTTAAATGATTCTAAGTCATAAGTTTTGCCTATAAACACTAGTAATGAAAATATTAAATACCAACTTGTGTTTATTGATAAAGACACTGTACCATTTGTCGATAAGGCACGTAATTTGGAATTCATTATGACCTCAACCCTTACATGGGATTCACACGTAAGCCATATTTGTTCTAATTTTTATGCCGGGTTGAAAAGATTATCCAAATTTAAAAAATCTACCCCTATTAAAATAAAAAAAGCATTAACCCATTCTTTACTTATTACTCATCTAACATATGCTGATCTAGTAATGGGAGTCCTAAGTTACGAACATCGTAGAACACTCAATGTTTCGTTTGTTGTTCGAGAATTATCTGAAATTTAGACAATGTTTATTCTTGTTTAACGTAATGCATGGTAAATCCGCGGATTATTTAATTGATAAAGTGCAAGTTGGAAAATTTCTAAGAAATCCATCTATTATATTGCCCCGTTTTAAAACAACACTTAGAGCGAAATCGTTTTTTATTAATGGAGCTCAAACTTGGAATAGCCTACCACTAGGCCTGAAACGCATTACACATCTACACCTGTTTAAAAAAGAATGCCTAAAATACTTTTCCTCTCTCTAATTTACTAGGAGATGAGGCTTATTTTAGTTCTGACAATAGCAACGAAGTGCACCGGTTTTACCTGAAATTTTGTATTATTATTATATGTCAATTGTTATTATTATGTTATTATTATTATTATTATTATTATGCTATTCTCCCATTAAAGGGTTCACTCTCAGCTTGTGCTGGGATTTTGACCATGAACGGCTTCAGAGAAACAAGAACATAGTTAGGCGCTGTTGGATGGATTTGTTGTATTAATTGTTTGTGCGGTTTGATATTGTGTGTGTGTGATTGGTTGTGTATTCAGAAACTTGCGGACTTAACTACAGTGCTCAAAATGACCGCTTTCTGAAGTGTCATGTACGTGTTTTTAGGTAGTTGAAGTGTATTAATGCTATTGTGCAGCGAATGGGGTATGACCCCCGTGGAGGAAAGTACAATGGGCACCGTAATGGCATTTTGATGTCATTGGAAAATGTATGTGCTATTTGTGTTAGTGACTGGATATGTGTTTTTGTTGATGCTTACAGTTTAATATCATCCATATACATCAAGTGTGATATTGTATGTAAAACTTGTGGGTTGTGTTTAATTTTATATCCATAATTGCTATTGTTTAGAATGTTTGAGAGTGGATTTAGAGAGAGGCAAAACCAGAGAGGGCTCAAAGATTCTCCCTGAAATATACCTCTTCTAATTTGTATTTGTTTTGTTGTAATTTTGCAATTATTAAAAGACAGTTGTAGGGTCGTTTTCCAATGGCTAATGGCATGCTGCCGAAAAAGAATGATATCAGGATTAATTTTGTACAACTGCAAAACCTTCACCAATCATGAGTGAGAAACAGAGTCAAAGGCTTTTTGGTAATCTATAAACGTTGTAAACAGATTACGCTTCTTAGTATGCGCTTGTTTAAGTACCACTGAGTCATTGATTAATTGCTCTTTACACCCTTGTGACTCCGGCCAACATCCTTTTTGTTGCTCCGCTAATATATTATGATCTGTTATATGTTTTTGTATGCGGTGCGAAATGTATGTTGTATTTGGATGGATCCGTGACATTATTTTGTTTCAGTAACATATACGTAATGCCGTCTGTTAAAAAATCGGGCATCTCCTGCGGATTTGTTATAAATTTGTTTATATGTTGAGTTAAATAAGGATGCACACTTGCGAATTTTTTGTACCAATAATTTTGAATTTTATCTGTACCGGGGGCTTTCCAATTATGTGTATGATTTATGATGTCTGTAAGTGTGTTTTGTGTGATACATGGGAAAATCATGTGTGGAATATTGTGTGTTCTGGTCGCCTCAACTGTGATCCAAGATGCCTCACTATTATGTGAGACACCTGTTTCCCAGATTCCAGACCAAAACCTATGTAAATTTGCAGATGAAGGCGGCTGTGCATCAGTGTTCTCTGTATCGTGCTTTGCAAGTTTTCTATAGAACGTTCCCTCATTTTGTGAGAATATTTTGTTATGTATTTTTCTGTCTCGACTTCGCCTGTAAGCCGAGAGTTTTGTGTTATTGTATCTATGTACTGAATGATATTTGTGCTTTGTGTAATATTTGTGACGAGCTTTAACAGCCTCGTTGATCGATTTTCTAACTTATATTGCTGGAGACGACCCAGATCCTGACGAATTCTCTCAATCTTACCCCGCAATCTCTGCTCCCAACCTGGCATCAAAGGTGACACGTTGGGATAATTGGGATTGTTAACTGTACCACCCATAAATTTAACCGCAGTCACAGCAGCACAGTATACCAAATTGTGAATCTCACCAAATGTTGCATCTGCACCAACACAAGCAGATAAAATATTGGTGTTAATTATGTGAACTGTTTGTGCAAGTTTCCTTGATGTATGTAATTTTGGTATTTGTAGTTTTAATGTTGGATTTAATCCAGTGTATTGTGTAAGCATGTTTTGAAAAATGTGTGTAAGCTGTTGTGTTAATGTATCTGATTGTGTTGTTGTATTCCGAATTATGGTAGGAGCAACGTCATCTAATTGTGTGTCTAAATTTGTATTTGGTGCATGTTGTACTGACACCTCAGAAGCAAGCTCATCCCTAATCTGCTGAAGAACAAACTTGGGTAGAAGGCCATTCCTAACAATTGATCTGCGTCGATCCGCAAGATTCTGAGTAGTGACAATTATGTTTGGGTATTTGTGTGTACAAATTTGGTGTAATGTATGTCTGTAAGATGTTGCGTCAGTTTCTAAATGTGTAATAGTGTAATATGTTCGCATGATAAATTTATTTATTTGTGGCGTCCATTTCGTGCGAACACGTGGTAAATTTGCTAATATGGTCGCTGGTAAAATAGTGTCCAGCGAAACATCATTAACAGGTTGGGGAATTGTGACTCTCATTATTCACATAATTCACTCATTTTTCATTGATTATTCATTTACTCTTCATTCATTATTCACTTAAACATTATTGATTATTCACATTCTATTCGCTGATTAATCATTGAATGAAATTCATTCATTGCGATTAATACGTGAATGTTGAGTGAATAATCAATCAATAATAAATAAATAATGGATGAAAAATTATTGGATACCTAACTATCAATTATTAATTTTCTAATTTTTTATGAACTAATTTTTCATTTTTTGAATATCCACTCATTATCCACAGTTCAATAATTATTCGTGAATTATTCACTCACTATTATTCACTATTTGATGAGTTATGCGTGAATTACCAATGAATAATGACTGAAAAAATCAGTGAAAACTGGTTCTAGACCTGACTACTCTGCAACTCTTATATATTTTGTAGGGTTGATTTTGGTCATTCGATATAAAAACTTTTCCATTTTTTGGTAGACTTATAATATACTTATTCCATTTTTGGTAGAGTTAAACAAGTTTAAATAAAACTGATAGTCAGGTGGTTCCCCAAATATTGCAGTCTAACAATAAAAAATTTTAACAATAAGAAAAATTTTAAGTTTACAAATTTCATACAATTAAGACAATGTATAAATGTATATATAATAGGCGCATGGCAATCTCATCCCAAAGCATTAATGACCCAAAACAAAAATGAAAAAAAACCCAAAAAACATGAAAAATGCTCCAAAATGTAGAAAACCCCAGTAAGTTTACACGAAAAAATGCCCCATTTAATGGATGGAAAAACAGGATGTCCATTCTAATTTTAAAATTAAATCTCCGTATTTCAGAATAATTTAAAATAAAATCTTCTTTTTCAAAATTTAATTTAATTTAAATTAAAACTTTCATTTATTTAAGGAAGACTTAATTTTAAATTATTCTGGAATACGGAGATTTAATTTAATTAGAATAGAAATCCCTATTTTTCAGAATATTTTAAAATTAATATTTTAATTAATTATTTTAAATTAAATAAATTTCCACGAATTCTGGAAAAGGAAGATCTAGACATTTTTAAATTTATAGTCGAAAACATGACACTCGGCCTTGCGAAACATTTATATAATCAGACTTCCTGACGAAATTCGTAATGTGTCGTAATTGTTCTTCTGTTAATTGATTTTATTAGTTTTTAATGTATAATGTGTAATAAATTAATTCAATAGCACCTCTCTTTCTAATCGAAATCTTAAATTAATTGAAATTCAAACGAAAAATTTGTAGCACTGTATACATTATAACGTATGTATATATCAATTATCTTTAAGACATGACATGAAAATAAGTTGTCCATCTTCATCAATCTATTTTGTTTTATTTCACAGATATATGTATGTTATATAAGCGAGAGAAGATAGATAGATTCTACATCATCATCATGATCTTATTTTTAATATTTAGATTGAATAATCATATTTCTATTCTCTATTTCAAGTATATTTATCTAAAAATCAAATTCATCATCTAGTCTGTCTAATATATCTGTATGAAAAAGTATAAAATGCTAGTACAATATATACTGTACTAACCTTAAAAATAATATCCATAAATTTTTATACTATCTCATGTCCTGTATGTGTCTGTCTTCCGTGTCCATCAAAAAAAAAAAATTTTCCAGTTTTTTTTTTTTTTTTTTGCTATTTTCTTGCATTTGTGATAGATGGAATACGACATATGAACACTAACAGACAGACACATACCCACACAGACACAAATGTATCATAATTTTCTTCTCGTTTGGTTTATTTATCTCGAGTCAAGTTTAATTTTCATCTTAATTTTCGATTTTCTTTTTGTTTTGCTTATGTTGCTCTGTCCAATGTTGTTATTGTTTAGAAGACAACTCACAAAAAAAAGGAAAAAAAAAAATTTGAATATTAAAAATGACAGATTAAATAGATAAGAGATATTATATTGGACAATAATATTTTCAATATGCAGAGACAGACAAGATAGGATATGCATATACCTATAGTAGTATGTAAGAGCATTCAGATAGAAAAAATAGGAAAATTTGAAATTGACATTTTTTTTGTTGTACTTTGAAAAACTGTATCGTAAAATTGATAAGGTTTTTTAATTATAATTGAGTTGCAATTAAATTTGATTAAATTTTTCGTATTTTCAAATAATAGATTTTCTTCTGTCCTGTTTATACTTTTTGTTTTTAGATGGATTTTAATTAAATTGGATTGGAAGTATGAGAGCTTTTAAGCAAACCGACAGATGTGGTACACATACATAATATGCAGACAGGGTCATAATTCATTTTGTCTGAAGACAACATATAAATAAATAACACATGAAAGAACATAAAAAAGGACATTCTATCTCCTTCAAAAACCTGTTCACATAAATCAATAATGATCTGTTTATGATCTATCACTGTTTATAATTATCCTTACGTATTCTTTCTATTGTGTGTGTGTGTGTGTGTGTGTGTGTATGTATCATATGAATAAAAGCAAAAAAATGTGATTTATTTTTATTACTTTCTCCTAAGTAGTTTCCATCTTTCTTTTTATCTTTTTTTTTGGTCTTTCGGGTAAACAATAAACATTTCTTAGAAATTTAAACAAAAATAGAATCATTTTACTTCCTCTTCTCGTTGTTGTATAATTTGTGATGTAATTTTTATGATTTTTCTTCGACTTCAGCAATAAACTACCCTCTTTAGATATACCCTCGCCTCTATGTATATTTTATGTATCGTTAAATCTTCAATTAATACAATTTGGTTTAAAATGCTACATAATTTAAAAATAAAATCGTGTTTATAGGGAAATTATTAATATATTTCAGGACAAATCACCTAAGGGTTCGATTTATCTAAGTCGCTTTGTTCGTTGTGTGCTTGTATAGTATTTTCCAGGTCAAGATAAATTACAACAAAAAAAAAACAAAAAAGTTGTATGTTTTTCAATTTTTCCTCATAAATCATAAATTTTGAGATTGAAACTAATTTCCTTTTATATACCATATTTTATAGCATTGGGTTTGATAGGGTTAATGTATAATAGAGTGTATAGTTTTCCTCTCAAACGAACGATTTTTTTTTTTTGTACAATCTTAACTTCATCTTGTCCAAAGTGATTTATTCAATGACAAAAATATAAAAATCTTCGGTTTTAATTTTTTTTTTTTTTTTTGTTTTTCATTTAACATAATTTAGTTCGTGTGTGACTTGAGGATGACGAATGAGGTGACAGCTGCTGATATATATTTATATTATGTACGTACATATATATATAAACACTTTTCAAATTTCTTTAAACTTTTCTTACTTATATGTGTGCTGGTCTTTCCACACATCAGAGCTAGTTTTCCGTTTTGTTCTCTTATCACACAAAAATAAAATAAATGTCTATCAATTTCCACCATGGATATTTTTAAGTAAAAAAAAAAAAATAAAAAAATTGTGTCATATCTCTTCTTATAATTTTATATTACATCCCATTTTCATCATTTTCTTTTTAGTTTTGGAAAGACGAGCAAAAAAATCCTTTAAATAAGAAAAATATTTTTCCCATCGTCATTCGTCTTTCTATTTTTATTTTTATTATGTGTGTATGTTTGTATGGATGTACCTACATATGTATAGAATAAAGAAAACTACATTGCTTGGAAAATTTATTACCTCATAAAGAATGTCGAATGTCACGGATAACAAAAAGAAAAACACGAAGCAAGAGTAATTCTTATACACCCTGTTTATATGTGTTTGTTGTATATGATTTTACTTATTTTTACTTGAGAAAAAACACAAAAACCGTAAAATAATTACACGATCATCTTATACACACACATATAAACAGCTAAGTGACATCTGGTTGTCATAAAATTCATTTAAGACATGAACGACACACATATATGTACGTACGGAGAGAGTGCCCTGCACGGTCATTTTCCTCATTTAAACACAAAATTAATGATGGCAAAATATTTTTCACTTCCTCGAAAGCGAAACGATCGCTAAAGCAAAAAACAAAATATGGGAAGAAATTATTTTTTAAAATTTTAAATTAAATTTATTGTGTATCAATAATCGATCAAAACTATCATAATGTAAATATAAAAAATAAAAATTAAATTGTAGAAAAAACAAACAATTGATCGTATTTAACGTTCGTAGTACATATAAGAAAGATGATCGACAGAAAGACAGAAAAACGGACAATAAAATCTCGATCAAAAAATAAGAGAAATAGAATGAAATGAATAATCATATAAAATATGTATATATATGCATATAAGATCATTTCGAATTGATAAGATTGAGAAATAAAAAAGAAGAAAATATAATCAAGATCAGTCAAAATTGTTAGTTTTTTATTTTATATGGAAGTGAGAAATATTGATCATGATCGTGTTTTATATTTATATAGTACTTTTTATAGTGTGAAATATTTGAGATCGATCAGTGTTGCCAGATTTCTTTAAATAAAGATGTCATGTCACTAAATAAAAAACAAAAAATTAAAAGATCGATGTTGATCATTGAATTAAGATAAACTTATTTTATTTTTATTCCTTTGTATTTATCTGTGTTTCTGATTAATTCGGTATTATTATTGTGAATAACACGATCATGTAATTTATAATTTTTAACAGTTATATTATTTGAAATTTGAGATCATGATGATGATCTGGATCATAATAAATGTATGTATAGGTATATTTGTGAATCCTAAATGCGAAGATACAGAAGTAAACATAATAAAATTTGATATAATTTCCAAGTGTGTACAAAATATACGAGAGGATTTTAGCACAAACAAAAGACAATCAAAATCAAAAAAAGTAATATAAAGTGAAAATAAATGACATGCAACCAACCATCCGAGACAATAAAAATAATTTGAGTCCCATTTTTGTAAATATACTCGTTAAATTGCTTACTACTAAAAATATATACTATTTGGGAGGCATCTTGAAACACCACTATATACCATCATCATAATCATCATTTTCCATCCAATTTGATATTAAAATTATTTTAACTATAACCGTAAGTTCAATTCATTTTCCCTAAAATAGGTACATATATACGAGTACACTACACAACTGACCGTTGGAAAAAACCAATTCTAATCATTTTCAAAGTGTATCGTATATATAAATTTATATATAGAGGTGAATGGAAAAGAATAACAATAAAACTGAAAATGAAAATAGTAAAATGATGAGATTACACGAAAATGTACCGGGAGTAGGTAACAGAAATTACAATAAAATGCTAAAAGCAACAATAGATTATTACACTCGTTTTTGTCTTTAGTCCATCTAACCAAGGAATTGGTTTGAGGAAAATTGAAAAACAAACAAAAAATTAAACATAGATAGATGGACAGGCAGACAGCTATACGTTGAATGGACAACTTTATATATAGGGTATATATTTTGTATAAGGAAAAGCTTCAATCGTCAAAGTGCTTTTGAATGGTTGATTTTTATGGTCATTCAAATAAAACAAACCATCATCATCATGATCATGATTATACGAGTATACAATGATACAAGGAAATAAATACAAGAAGGCAATAACATTCATAATAATATCTTAAAAGCATATTATAAAAGGTTACAAGCTTATATCATTTCCAGCAAACAATTTAATTGATTATTGATTTATCGTAACATTAATATTTGATAGTTTTGTTTCATCATAAAAATAAAAAAAAAACACAGTGAAGCCGACTCACTAGTATGACCATTTCAAGTTATCAGTTAAATCTTTTAGAGAAAACAATACAATGCACATTCTCGTCGTATAAGTATAGATAACAAAAAAATTTATAAATTATTGAAAAAATCACTGGGTGGTAATAATATTGATTAAATTAAATACATGATTTTTTACTTAATTTAAAATTAAAAATTTGCAATACAATTGAATTACGCTTGATAAAAACATATCTCGAAATAATAAAAATACAAAAAATAGTTTTTTTTTTATATCCGCGCGTGTGGCCACTCCAATTCTGAAAAAAACACAATAATCATAACAAAAAAAAAAAAATTATTCTGATGAATCGAACCGTGTGAAAGATTTATGATCGACAAGGGAGTGAATTTTTCATTCTTTTCTTCACATAAACTGTACCAACAAACACATTATGTACATAAATACGAAGAAGGATTCTTTCTATCTATTTATATGCGTGTATAAAAGTAAAGTGTAAAAAAAAAATCATCATCATCATCATCGTCATCAGTAAAGTGATGAAATTTGTGTTCCTCATATTATACCTATATATTAACCCTATTGATCTTGATTTTTTTGTGCAACTAGTTGAATGATGTAATCTACGTCTTTTTTTTTCACTTTACTTTGTATAAAATAATAAAAAAATGTAAAAGAAAATTCGATTTTCATCATGTGACATAACATATTTTTTTGATATACAAAAAGCTTATAAAGAAAATTTAACCCCCCGTCCTATAGTCATATTTCCACCCTGTATTTTACCTAAAAAAAAAATTTCCAACCTTTTAATCTCTTTTTTCCACTTAAAGTGAAATAAAATAATACTTTTTGTGTGTTTGTGTGTGTATATTTATAAAGAGAGTGGATAAGTGGGAAAAGGTAATTTCTTGGAGGATGACAAAAAAAAAGAAGATTTTTGGTCATTTTTAGTTATGAGGGCGACTGATTTTTCTTTTTTTGCCTTGCAAGAAGAAAATTATTTTTGACATGCTATTAATGCGTGTGTATGGTGTACATACGGTCAAATCAATAATCATGGACGGCTATACACAAAAGGAGAAACGACATCGTTGGATATTTTGAAGAAGAAAGCAACCAAGCTAATGAGCATTTTATACGCTAAAATGCGAAATCTTTGCGTTCAGTTAATATTCGCAAGTCATAAATGTGGTCTGTTACAGAAGCAATCGGAAAATTAACCAGCGTTGCGTGAAGTTTGGCCAGCTGAGTAACTGTGGTTAGTAAAACTTACAATTTACTCGTTGCAATTTACTTGTTTTCGACGGCTATCGTTTTGTATAAGAAGGTGCAAGGAGGAAAAGAAAACAATGGTTATTGTTTGCCTTTTCTTCCTGTACTTTCTAATATAAAACGATAGTCGTCGATAATTGTCATCGAATTGCATAGTTAGGGCCCCCTAATTCCTTGTGATCAAAACATTAAACATCTGAACCTTTTGGAATTTTCACAAAACTATTTTGATGAGTTTCCGAATTTCTGGAAATCCAAGAGTCTAGCTTCTTATTAGCTTGGCTTAATATACCTTTTATAATGTGTATTTGTTTCTAAAAATGGCTGGTGAACTTGGCCTTTTATTATCAATGTCCAAATTGTTCCAAATGCCTATAAGTACCCCTAACAAAAATACTGAATTTATAGAGGATCCAACTTGTCAAAAATATGTTTGGGTTGCAAGTGCTTTAAAAGCTTCAAAATAAATAAGCACACTCGAATGTTATACAGTTCATCATGTAGTGAGCAACCGAATATCAAATTGGAATAATTGGAGATATGGTCATATTTTCTTAGTCTGAAATCAGATCTGACAGAGGTTCAAGAGCTCAAGAGCATTTGTAACTCAGTGAAATATTTTTATTGCTGGTCAAACATGTAGAAAATGTGGTGATAAGATTTTACTAATGGAAGTCTAAGGTCGTTTGTAAGGCATTTGGTCTTAGCCCATAGCATTCTTAGTAAAAATATTATTCTCCTCAAAAATTCTTTTTGTCAGACAAATTAATGAAGATTCCATTGACAGATAATTTTGGAAACTCGTCCACACGTCGAGTGAGACGATATTAAAATATTGGCTTTGTTTACCTTTAATTTAATTTTGTTCATAATAATTTTAAATTTCTACAATAACCGAATGTCTTTTGTATGTTTCCAACGTTGAAAAATGAGACCCCTTAATTTCATCATATTTAAAACATCAACATTTTATAGGTGAATCGCATTGAGACTTGACTCAACGTTAGTTCAGTGTTAATTGTTTTACATACAATTTTTTTACCAAAGGCGTGAATTTACTTGGTCTTCGTGATACCTCATTAAGATTACAATTAATATCTCCATATAATCATCATCATAGTTGATAGGGATATTAGAAAAGGTG
Organism: Tipula vernalis; assembly: GCA_958295665.1. NCBI lineage: Eukaryota > Metazoa > Arthropoda > Insecta > Diptera > Tipulidae > Tipula > Tipula vernalis. The sequence goes on along the minus strand of OY282558.1, from coordinate 41,986,760 downwards.
CCCAAATTATGAAGGCTGCTCCGTTTAGGGATTCAACGAAGAACTGAAGTCTCCAGAATACAACTTTTTAATCCAGCTCTTGTGACGAGCACGAATTATTTTTCCCTTATACCTGTTCTAATCTGACTCTTAGATCAAAGTTAAATAAAACCAAAGGCTTAAATAAGACTGCTATTTGATATTTGAGAAAGTAAAACCTCAAAGGTATATATTATCACTTATAAAATACTTTATTTTATTTATTGATTTATTTACCAACATAAATTTTAGGTCACAAGGACCAACCCCATGCTTACACAATCAATTTTGAGCAAATGCTCATTCATAATAGATCGTAAAATATGAGGTGGTTTAACAACATATTAATAAATTAAAAATAAAACAGAAAATACAGCTTCATAGTTTAGGATCGCCAGCACCACAAATTCATCCGGCAAAATTAAATGTTTTTCTCAAGTATCATGGTTTGTATTGGTAGGATTTGTACTTTATAACTTTAAAGTCACTTGGCTGGTTCCCGTGGTTGAATGCCAAAAATCTGATTCGTATCATCTATTATCAATTTGTGTTTTGTGATATAGTTCATAATAAAAACTTTTTAAAAAATTCAGTATAGCATTGATGCCATGACACAGTCTATCGAGGAAGTAAAAAAGGGACAAAGTGTTAAGGCTGCAAGCGAGAAATATAATATACCACGAACTACACTACGTGATAAGCTTAGTTGTAAATACGAGCCAGGAGCAAAACCAGGACCTCCTACTATATTAAGTGCTGATGAAGAGACACTACAAGTGGATCCAAAAGTTAGCAAGATTGGGGCTTCCTATTACAAAAACCCAGCTGCAGGATTCCGTTGCAGATCTCACAAAATCATTAAGTCGGCTAAACCCTTTTATTGGTGGGAGACCTGGAAGAAAATGGTTGGCCGGTTTCTTAAAGAGACACCCAGAATTAGCCCTACGGGTGTCGCAAAACTTTACTGCTGCTAGATCACAATTGACAGAACGGAATATTAGGAATTGGTTTGCTGAAATTAAAACTTACTTAGATGAAAACAATTACCTAGAAGTAACAAATGATCCATCACGCATATTTAATTGTGACGAAACAGTATTTTTCCTTGCATCTAAGGAAGAATCGGTTTTTGGTGAAAAGTGGAGCTAATCAGGTTTATTCGAGAATTACGAATGATTAAAAAGAGTGCATTACAGTAAGAGCATGTGGTGATCTCGGATCACCAATGGTTTTATTTGCTTATAAAAGAAAAAAAAATGCCAAAGGATTGGGGTATTGGTGTATCCGATAACGGCTGGATGATGGCTCAAACATCTTATGAATACATAACAAATGTTTTCCATCCATGGATTACAGAAAAGAAAATTCAGTTATATACCTGTAATATTATATGTTGACGGCCACTCATCGCATATTATGCTACCGCTCCAAACGCAACGCATATTTTACAAGCCTGTGACGTCGGACTGTTTCATCCAATCAATGCTGAATGGAAGGCTGCGGTGCATAACGACAGGTGGAAAAATAATGGTGGAAAACTGATGAAATAAAATTTTGCTCCTCTGTTGTCAACTTGCCTAGAAAATAGTGCAAAACCAGAAACCATAAGATGTGCTTTCAGAACAACGGGGCTGTTTCCATTCAATATTGATGGTATTGCAACTCACCAGGTATTTGGGACGGTGATCTTCAGCACAAAAGCCTATTTGAACTGGTACAAAACGATAAGGAATGATAATCCCACATTTAATTCGCCTAATGAAGATGAAAATTTATTGATAAAAGTTTTTCGTTTAAAGAAAGTGACGTTGTTAATCTAAACGTACTGGAAGATGGTTCCGTTTTAATTGTGGACGAACCCAAAGAAAAAGAGGCAGCCATGAACAGTATTATAGCAGCACCTATCAGTCCCTTGCATGAATATTCGAATTCGAATGATACGAACTAGTTATCCAACACCATTCAAAACTGCTTTGTATTGGCCAGAGCCATATCACAAAACAAAACCGTCAAAATGAAGAAAAACATACCCCGGTTGTAGCAACGTCGAAAGAATTTATGGCTTAAGACACCTTTAATGTTGAAGACTACGTGGCAGTTCATTATGAAGGTGAATTGTTTCTTGGGCTTGTCGTAGGGTTGTTATAGCAATGCACTTCCCAACATGGAATTTTGATGTACATTCATTTTCCCATTATTTGCTAAAGACGGTGCTTTTTTAAGTTTTTTATTTTAAGAACGCAATATTTTTTTTGTTAGATAAACTATGGTTGAATATGTTTAATTATGTGTTAATTACATGTGGCGGTAGTTTATACATTTTTTGGGTAATTTTGCCGGTAATAGGTACAACGCAATATAAGGGTGGCGATGATAGGGAACAATTGATTAATCAAAACAATTATTATAATTACTTAATTCCCCAACGAATTGAATGTTTTCCTTTAGGATATCGTGACTAAACTAAAATAAATTTAAAAAAAAAAATAATAAAAATTGTTGCTGCTAAATATTACAAATACACTAAATTTTCTCAAACTAAGCTACTACGGTGACGGTAGATGGTGCTCTTACCTTACAAACCCAAAATATTTTGCAATAGTTTTTACTTTAAATTTAGCTCCTAAATTTCCGAGAATTTACTTTGGATTATCGACCTCTGATTTAAAAATGTTGTTACTTCATAAAAGTGCTTAATTTTAATCATGATTTTTTTGTCCCGCAGATCAAGGTTTGCGATCTGAAATTCCTGTTTATGTTCATTGTAGAATAAGAACTTGCCTTCCAAATCTGCGTGATTGTGGAATTTATATACACATTACATATGTATCTTCCAAAAACCATTAACAGCACAAACACCTGTAGCGGTCATTGATAATAAGCAGATTTAGAAATTTATGTGGGAAGAAATGGAATAGGGGCTAAGGGCCGAATGTCGAAAGGCCGAATGTGAAAAGCCGAACGCCGAAAGGCCGAATGGGAAAAGGCCGAACGCCGAAAGGCCGAATGTCAAAAGGCCGAATGTATCGAAAGGTCGAATGTGTCGAAAGGCCGAATGTCGAAAGGCCGAATATTGAAAAGCCGAATTTGGAAAGGCGGTTTGTGTCGAAATCGATTTTAATTTTTCATATTTTTATGAATGAAAATTTTCAAAATTTATATTTTTATGAAAACCAAAATTTATATTTTTATCAAAATTTTTGTATAAAAATATTTAATAGTAAATCGCCTCAAATATTACATTTTTCTTACGTTTTTTTTTGTCATATAATTAAAAATTTGCTAATTATAATAAAAAAAGAAAAAATAGATAAATTCTTTTTTCCGACAAAATTTGATCACATTAATATGCTACATACACAAGATTTATTGGTTACACAAGATTCAACACTTTTTAAATATTAACTTCAATCAATTAAGTGAAGGAAAATTTAATGAAAATTCGGCCATTCGACTCATTCGGCCTTTCGAAATTTAGCCTTTCGATCCATTCGGCCTTTAGGCATTCGGTTTTCAATAATTTCACGACATTCGGCCCTCCGATCCATTCGGCCTTTCGTCGTTCGGTCTTTCGATATTCGGCCTTCCAACATTCGGCCTTGCGACATTCGGCCTTTCAATATCGAACGGTAAGAAATTGTTCTGTTTATTAGTGATATGAAGGCGAGGTTTGAAGGCTCCTTGGCAACAGCTCCACGGATATTTTACTAAATTAAAATGTAATTTTTCAGATTTGAATATTTTATAAAAAATTTTATTTTTTTAAAAAATTACAATAAATTCGTAAATAAATTGACAGTTGTATTGTGGTTTAAAAATACAGAACAAGTAAAAGTTGTAGTTGCGTCTATCGATTTGGGGCTTAGCCTTCTTTCAATGAAGTATAGTGTAATACAACAAAATTAATGCCTTTCCGTTGTTTTTTAGCAACAACTTCTTTCGGCGTTAACACAGACAAAAGTAGAGAAGTCAGCAGGCTACAAGGAGTAGCACCTTAGATATGGATTAGGAAATTGGATTGAAAATTGATTTTGAGTTCGCTTAATTTTATTATTAATTAAGGAGGAAACCACCTGATGTGCTGGTATAGTGTTGGTATAGATAGTTTGATTGAGAGTTATTTCTACAAAATTTAAAGTGATAAATATTTCTATAAATCATATCATTAAGAAACAAAAATTAAAGTCTTTTGCATACCACAAACCGATCTATCTATCCGTTATCATGATTAGTAACATTAACCATTTCTAAACACTTTTTCTTAGATTCTAAGAATTGTATTTGTGTTTATTTTTTTTTTTATTTTTAAAGTGAATGTGATTTATTATGATTTTTTGTGCACTTCTTGTAACTCAAATAAAGAAAACGTCCTTCTTCGTCTCAAACAAAATATGTTCAATGTATGTATATGTGTCTGTTTATATAGAGAGATGAATATATAAAGATGTCTTCTTAAAAAATAAACTCAACTTTTTATTTATTAGTTACACATCTGTTTAATATAATTTTGTTTAGTTTTTAATTTTATGTATATTTAATAGCATCAAAAAATACAACTAATAATTTGTGTTTTAATTTTTATTTCCAGATTTGTTTTATAATAATAAAAAAGTGACCGCTAATTATTATAAATTAAACAACATAGGTTTGTTATCATCAACATGCGGTCAAAGCAACAGCCAAGACCTTCATATAGATGGCTGAACAAAACATCAGATGATAATGGTAAGTGTTTGTTTGTTTTGTTTGATTTATTGTAACAAATTATTGGGCCGCTTATAAATAAAATGTCATATGAAATTATTTCACACAATTTTTATAAAGCAATTGCGATCATTTGTCAAAATGCTATATAATATTTGTATAAAGCTAGTAGATAGATTTGAAAGTGATTGAATGTTTCGTTAAAATATTATGAAATGATCCGGTTCAAAATATGTACATTTATTCCGCGCAGACACACCATCATTTGTTTTTAATATGACGATCATATTTCAATCAAATTTGTTTTATTTTTATTTTTTTATAAAATGTAAATAAAATAAACAAACCGATCAAATATATATATTTTCAAATATGATCACGAATTGTGCTTACACATATACACATTTTTTATCGATCATTTATTTGTTTATTATTATTAATTAATCATAAATTATTTCTGTATAATATATGTACATATACATTATGTAGATATAAGTGAATGGTTATTATATTAAACGTTGTGATATTATTTTGTCCTTCACGAGAATGTGAGCGCGATCTTTCATAATTTTTTCACTAGTATTTATATACTCGTATATATGTCTGTAAATAATACAAATACATTTACATAAAAAATATATACCAGTTGAGAAAATAAATTAATCGATCGATTGAATTGTGATCGCGATCAAAATAAAGAAATCTGGGTTATTTAATTTTTTTTTTTTTTTTTTTTTTGACATTAAAGCAATTAAATTGTATAAATTCGTATATTTAAATGTGCAATCATTAATTAATTGTATCAATCACACATTTTGTTTGGTGTGCTGCAGTCACTTATGCAATATTTATATGTTGTTTACACAATACATACGGCAGCTGTTGCCTGCTTACTTGTTTTTTTTTTTTTTTGTATACGTATATAATTATATACCATCAAACAGTAAAAAAATTTTATGTAAATGTTCTGTAAAAAATTTTAAATTACAAAAATTTTAAAAATTAACAAGCCGTGAAGTAATAATTCAATAAAAATGACATTTTTTTTGTGGTGGTTGTTTTTAAATTAATGATGGAATTTAAACAAGACAAAAACAGTCAAATAAACAAAATTTTATAATACATTTTTTTAAAATCGCGGCTAATTTTTTAAACGATCGATTTCTAACATTTTTTTGACGAATTTTTGAATAAAATTATTTTAAATTTAGTTTATAAATGTTCGGTTAATCCTAAATTATTGTTATTGTGGAAATAAATTAAAATATTATCAAAATCTGTCATATAATGGTAATATTGAAAATACACAAAATTATAGTTAAAATAGTTTTAAAATAAATCTCCATTTTTATATTCTTGTTTGATCTTAAGCCGATCGTCAATCTTCAATTTTCATCCCTTTACGTTTTTGTTTTTTTCGTTCGTTTTTGGTTGTAAAGTATAGTAGGAAACTAAAAACTATACATAAAAGTAATGTAGGTTGTAATTTAAAAGGGCGTGGTTATCGTTTATTATTACAACAAAAAAAAATGTCTTCGTTCGACATACAGATTAGTAGTGATCGATTTTTGAAGAAAACACATACATACACACATAAGTGACACCACCAATTATTTTTTATTATTTTATCTAAACAATTAAATCTAATTAGCTAACGAACAACGTAAAAAAATATTGCTGCAAACTTGTTCTTGTGTCCAAAAAGATTTCCGTTGATTGTTTGGGTTGGTTTTATAAATACAAAAATATAATAAATAATAATAAGTCAAGTGATTTATTATTGTTTGACGATCAAGTTGCGCGATATATTTGTGTTTGTACTATATAGCGAGTCAGCGACGACGACAACAACGAAAAAAGAGGTTATAAAACGTATATTTTGTCATGACGATACCATCAAAGTGGAAATTATAAACTTGTTTTTGTTTTTGTCTTGATCTAGATCTTTAATCTCTAAGCTCTTCTTCTTCATTTGTTATATGTAAATATAAGTATGTATATAAATAAATTGAATATGTTATATTTATGATTATTAAGATAATCGCAATTAAATAAAGATCAGCAGTAATAAGTTATATACGTATGGGTGTATTATGTTAAAAAATTAATATAATTACTGCTTTTGTTTTTTTTTTCTTTTTGGAAATTATAAATTATTAATCAGTAATCATAAATTAACAAATACAATTATTTTACTCCCGAAAAATGGACTATCTCGCTTTAGTATAGCATGAGAGAATATAAATACATGGTTTATTATTTTATTTATAGTTTACGTCAAAAACACGGATATTAACTCATATCTTAAAAATAGACGTTAATTAATAGCGATAATTTATCTCTCTAGTAAATATTATTATTTCTTAATGTTTTTTGTTATATTATATAGAGAAGCAAAGTAAAAAAAAAAAAAACTGAAATGAAATTTATTACATTTTCGTTTTGTATGTTTTAGAGTAGATTTTCATGCCATTCCCACTTTGAGGCTTCCAACAATGATTTTATGGTGTTAGGATCTTAGTTTTAATCCAATTGTTTGGTAGAATTGATTTCGCCATAAACATATGCTGCGGCATAAGTTTTTAGGTTTGTATGTACATACAATATATGACGAAATATTTAAAAATTCCCTAAATTCAGTCTTTAAGTTGAATATTTTGTTAACTGTGTTAATGTATTCTTGTATTTATTTACTTCTATTGGCTCTTTAACACAATTTTTTGGGTTTATTTATCATTAATGCCTGCGCTTTCGAATGTTTCTTGTTTCAAATGAGTTCGACTTCCTCATTTACTTTTAATTAACGTTTTAGGATAATTTCTGTTCATTCAATATTTAACAAAAATTTTGGAGTTTGGAAGATTTTTTTAGTCTGATATAATAATAATTTGGGATTGTATAGTATCACTTCGAATGAAAGCTTCCATTTTCGGATAATTTTTAGTTTGATAAACCTTATCTAATTGAGTTATAATGGTGTATATCCATTTTGCTTGTGTATATTTTGTCACTTATAAATTTATAATAAAACAACTTAAGTTATTTTTAAAATAATTTTAATTGAAAAAATTTTTCCTTATAGTAACAATATTTAAAAAAAAAATTTAAAAATATTTTTTTTTTTTTTAGAAGATCGATTTCGGATTGACTCCTTCTTCGGTTCTTTTTTAACAACTATTCGGGAAATTTAGGAATAGTTGTTAAAAAAGAACCGAAGAAGGAGTCAATCCGAAATCGATCTTCTAAAAAAAAAAAAATTTTTTTTTTAATTTTTTTAAATATTATTACTATAAGGAAAAATTTTTTCAATTAAAATTATTTTAAAAATAACTTAAGTTGTTTTATTATAAACTTATCTAATTACTTAAATGGGGCAAAAGCTTTTAAATCAATGTCATGTCCATATTCTGTTAAATAATTCTTTTTTCATGATGGTTTTGATCAACTCTATTAGTATTTCCAATTTCTCTATCATTCCATTTTATTGCGATGATTTTAATAAAATTAATCGTTTGCCAGTTTTTTTGTATTACCTGTAATACTTTTATTTTATTTGTTGTTTCTTATTTAATTAAAGTCTGTGAGTTCAATTCTTAAATGTTATTATGTGACTCATGACCCAACATGCAAGTTGGATTTTATAAGAACAATTGTCGATGTTCACACTATTGCCCATGCGACAAGCAACTAATATTAGTTTGGTTAATTTTTATCATTAGGTATTATCTTAATCAATCGTTTCACAATTATAATCTTTTAAATATGCTGGCTTATTATATTTTCTGCCATGACTATATACTAACTTTTGTGCTTCTTCAATTGTTAAATTTGTAACTAAGCCCTCATTATCATTTAAATTTTCATTGTGAACGGATTGATTAACATTTACATTTTCATTACAATCTAAAATTACAATATTCCAATCTGCAGTGGAATTTATATTTTCACTGCTGTTTTCATTGAGAGTACCAGACGATTCTCGAGTGTCCTTACCTTTTTTAAATTTGTAAGTATCAATCAAAATTTCATTACTCAATTGTGTATATCTATTAGTTTCATAAGCTACCATCGTTTTACTCAAGAATATTCTATTTCTTCTATATATATGATCCTCATTATCTTTAACTAGATATGAATTATCATTAAAATACTCTAGCACTATACCCGGAACCCATATTCTATCTTTCTTACTAATATCTCTTCATTGATTTCTAGATTTGATAATTGTCTTGCACCTTGATTATAATATTTTGTCTGTTGATTTTGTCGAAGATTAAGTCTAATTCTTTCGTTACTGTGATTAATAGTTTGAGGTTTTAAATCATTACTGTTACAAGGTAATTTAGTTCTTAATTTGCGTGACATTATTAACTCTGCTGGAGAATATCCGATAAACTTTAAAGGCGTATTCCTATATTCCAGTAGACCTAATCTCATTTCTTCTATTGTTAGACATTTTCTGATTATATGTTGAGCTATATTTACAGCCTTTTCTGCAAGTCCATTACTTTTGGGATACCTGGGACTCGATGTTATATGTTTAAACCCATAATCCTTGTATTTTTAAATAGGTAGGAATAATTAATTTAGCATTCAAAAATAATAAATTGTTAGAAATAAAAATATCATCTCTGATTTTGTAATAATGTTTAAGTTCTGTACTTAGATTTGGCATCCACTGGTTTGCTTTTTATATTCGATTACTTTAAATAGTATTTCATCTTGTTTAAAGGCTGCTTCAAACTCTTTTCTTCTGTTATCAGAGATAGATATATTTTGTGACAATGCATGAACCACATACAACATTTCCGGATCATCTTCCACGTGATCTTTAATATATGAAAGAGACAGTGCATCAGCAATATACATTTCCTTGCCTGGAATATACTCTATCTCATAGTCATATCTCAATAATCTAAGTAACATGCGTTGTAATCTGCTAGTTACCTTATTAATATCTTTTTTTGTAATCGACACTAACGGTTTATTATCCGAATGAACTTTGAACTTTTTCCCATACATAAACTGGTGAAATTTATCTACTGAAAACACAACCGCTAGAAGTTCTTTTTCGAGCGTCCCTCTTCAAATAAAAAATGCTAGTACAGGCTCAGCAGTAATTTGTTTCTTTAGGTTTCTAAATTCTTGTTCATGTTCGACCGTCCATTTAAATACCGTCCATTTAAATACCGTCCATTTCAATTTAGACAGGAATTTAAATATACCTAATATACGCAATAGTTCATTTTTATCTTTTGGAGCTTCCAATTCTTCTATGGCCCTTATATGTTTCGGGTTAGGTTTTATTCCATCCTTGGAAATCACTAATCCTAAGAAACTAACTGATTCTTTTTTATACTGTAGCTTTTGAGGATTAAATTTAACATTACATTTAATTGCAGTTTTAATAACATTTTCCATTGCTGTGTCATGTTCTAATTCATCTTTCCCAGATATTATTAAGTCATCAAAATAGACTTCTACATTATCAATACCATCAAAAATTTGTATCTTTTCTTTTGAAAAACTTCTGGAGCCACTGAAACTCCAAAAGGCATTCTCAAGAATTTATATCTTCCAAAGGGGGTATTAAAACAAACCAAATTGGCACTTTCGTCATCCAGTATGATCTGCCAGAATCCTTCCTTTAGATCTATCACCGAAAATATTGATTTGTTGATCAATCTTGAAGTTATATCATCAGACGTTGGAATCGTATAATACTCTCTCTGAATCTGTGTATTCAAATGTTTTGGATCTATACAAATACGTAAACTACTATTCGGCTTCTCCACTATTAATAACGAATTTACAAATTCAGTATGGCACCTTATCTACTTTTGAAATAATTCCACGAGCTACTACTCACAATGTATTTTTAATTTTATCGTGTAACCCAAATGGTACTTTTCGATTTGCATTTACAATTCCAATGTGTTCACACTATTGCCCATGCGACAAGCAACTAATATTACATTACCTGCAATTTTTAAATCACGAAATTTTATTTTTAATAGTTTCCAATTTCAGATAAATTCCCATAACAGAGCGTTTATTTTCAAATTTGAAATGATCTTTTAATTGAGACGCCCAATATTGGTCTTTGGAAATATGTTTTAGTAACTATGCTGTTCATATTTTAAAATCAATTTTTATTGGTGTTTATACTTAATTTCTTCTTTTTTAACATTTCTAATTATTTAACTACGTTTAATTATTAAGCTTTAATAAATAATTTTAAAAGCTTCAATTCAATCACTTAACTTAATCAATTTTTTAAGTTCCTTTCTTTATAGTAAAATAATGATTTTCGATAGCGTTTATCTAGTTCTGTGCTTTTAAAAAGAATCCTACTAAATAAAATCTAAATTAATTGAAATATCAATAATTTTCTAATGCAAACATATTCTTTAAGCAAATCGTTTTCCTTTCTCAACCCTACAAACCTTAATTTTTTTATTAAATCGGTATATAATTTAAAAGCTTCCGTGTATAATTGTTCTTTGTTTGTAAAACTTGTCATCTTCATCATAAGGTAGTCGGATGATTGCCTCATATTGAAGATAAGTTGTTGATTTTCGATGATCTTCAAGTTTTCAAGATTACAATTCAACTTGTTTGATTTTCCATTATACTTCCTCTCTGTTTCAGTTTTTGCGGTGTCAACCTCATCTTTTAATTGTTTTGTGATTGCTTCGAACTTCAAATTATTAGTAAATACATATATTTTTTGGGTGTGTATACCTTTTGGTACAAGACACTCGACTTTCTGAAATGATCTTAAAGGTATAACATGCTTTTGCAAAGATATAGCGTTTTAAGCGTTTTATGTTTTAAATATGTGCTCCCCTTATATTTTGATAGATAAGCTTGAAAATTCCAAGTTTTCACGACGTAATAATTTAATTTTGCTTTATTTTTGTATTTATTCGGTTTCAATTTGAAGGCTAAGGAGGATAAACATTTAACATAAACTTAAACTCAAGAAAATTGTGTTTCTCACCGCTTCTGATTTAATTTTAAGAGAGCTTTTATGAGGAACTTTTATGAGGAGCTTTTATTAAGACGCTTTAGGGTTTTAAAAATTTATAAATTTCGACCTTGTTACACAAATTTTGGTTTCTCTGTGGTATTTCACATTGTAGAGAATGAATTTTGCACTTTAAAAGCTTTAATAGTATACTAAGCTCTCTAGTGAAATGCTAATTAAATTAAGCGAGTTTTTAAAATATTTATTGTTGTCTAATTTTATTAAACAAATCTGCCTTTAATTGAAATATTAATTTTTGGCAGATCGTATAGTTAAGCTCTATTTGATTGTCAGTCAAATTCAGATAAATATCAAGCACATTTTTAAGATTTGGTCTATAATCGTAAAGCTTTCTGATTAAAATTTGCATTAATTTTTATTGTGATGATAAACTTAATATGCTTTTGTTTGAAAACTCCCAATGAGAACTTTTTAAACATGTGTTTCAATGTTGTGATATAACATAAATTTAAAATCAAGAAATATGTATTTTTCACAGCTTCTAATTTTATTTCGTACAACTTTATAAATAAAGAGCTTTTATTACTTAATAATATGTTTAGGGTTTTCGAAAAATGTATGAGCTTGTCACATAAATTTGTCACATAATACGATTTCATTGAAATCTATCACATTGTAGAGAAATGATTTTGCACTCTCAAAAGCTTTAATATTTTACTAAGCTTTTAAATGTAAAATGCGTTTAATTAAGGTGTTTCTTAGATATTATTCGTATTTTCGATATTTTTTTTGAGTTAATTTCAAATTATAGACTATTAAAAATATTCGAGAATTTTCAACGGTTTCGTTATTCGAAAATATTCGAGATTATTCGTGGTTTTTATGGCGCTGCGGGCAATAATTTAGCTAGTGCAATTTCAGTCTTGAATTTTTAACGGCGAAATGGTTCTAGTTCGAGAAAGTTTTAAATTTAGGAGTAGAATCATATACTGGCGGGGTGAGAAAAAAGAAAATGTCTTACCAATGTAAGAAACCACAAAATAAATTAAATCACGTCGGAAAAAATTTTTTGGGTCTGTCATTTGGGCTAAAGTTCGATTTCTTAAAAAAAATATTCAAATTTTGTTGAAATTATTATTTTTCTGGCTCCTCCTGAATATTGCAATGTCGCTAATAAATTTAGCGATCTGAATGAATTTTATCTATAAACCAGGACAATTCCTGGTTTATAGATAAAATTCATTCTGATCGCTAAATTTACTTGCGACATTGCAATATTCAGGAGGAGCCAGAAAATATAAAAATTTCAACAAAATTTGAATAATTTTTTTTAAGAAATCGAACTTCAGCCCAAATGACAGACCCAAAAAAATGTTTTCAGGGCGAGATTTAATTTATTTTAAGGTTAGGAACTATTTATATAGAATCAGCTTAACATCTCCGAAATAAAATTTCACTAAAATTGATCGACTAATTGGTCTGTTTCCATTTGGTTCTGGAGGCGGAGAATATACCATTAGTATGAGTAGTGTTCTAAAAAATTTCTTGGCATTTATTTTAAATTTTAAACGAGATTTTTCCATTCTGGTTCATTGGAATGAAATTATTATATCTTTAGACATTGATCAAAAAAAATCTTCAGTTCATCAATAAAACACTGTTTTGGCATTGAACAAATTTGCTAAATTTGGCGTCGCCATTATAGACTCGATAGGAACCAACTAGATAACCGTATTACGTTTCATATTGTATTTGTTTAGAAAATATTAGACCAATTATTGATTTTCGATTTAATAGTTCAATATTATACGCACGCAACAAACCCAACCACAAAAATAATTAACGACAAACAGTTTCCATTTCTGGCGTTTCATTCCATTAAGAGCTAGTACTAAAAAAAATTATCTCGTAAAGAGAACGAGAATACAAATTTGTGGAATGGAATTATTCACTGCGAAATCGAAATTCGAGATAACGAAAAATCTCCCTACTGGTGACCCTAAAGGTTATCCATGAGTTACTTCGTTGTTATGTTCGTGAAAAGGTAACCTAAGCCAAAATAACGTAAGTAAATTAAAAAAAGAAAACAAAAACATTAAAGGTTCTTTATAACTCAAGCAAAAAACAATGCACAGTCGATGATCAAATTATTAAAACCCCATTTTTGTTAATTGTTGATATAAATATCACGTGTTTTAAAAACAAATATTTATGTACTAAATAATAGATATAAGTACTAAAAGTTTAGATATATTTACTTATATTTAGCTATATTTAAGTATACAAAACAAACAACCATTTCTAGCAGAGCTAGTTGAAAATATGCAAAGATTATTTGTTCTAGGCTCTAACTAGGCTAGAAAAAGTTAGTACAAATTAATGTATGCTAAATTTAGTACTTATAATGTTTAGTACACAAACCTAAATTACATTTATAGTATACGTATGATACAAAAAAAATGATTTTATTTTGTACTAAATATTTTTACTGGTGCTAAATTTTAAATGTACTAATTTGTACTAATTTTATTTTTTATTTTTTTTGTAAGGCCGTTAGAGTTGTTTTTAGCCTAGTTAGGTCAGAACGCCTAATGAAAGTATTGTAGAACTGGTCCTAGCGTAAAATTCATCTTTCGAATATTTTATAAATATAAGTATATATAAACTTTTAGTACTTAAATCAGTAATTTAGTACATAAATATTTATTTTTAAAACACGTTTATTAAATTAAATAAATTGTCAGTATTCAATGTAGTTTTAATAATTTGATTACCGACTGTAACTCAAATAAAGGGTGTAATTTATAAACGACATAACTCAAATGACGTAACTGATGGAGAACCTGTAGTTTGGAACCAATGATTTTCAGAATATTTTCAGAAAACAAACTTTTGTTATTTTAATCATTTGCTCTGTAATCGTAAAATCGACCTACTTTTTTCATCAACGTGCATAAAATAAACTTATTCACCGAATTTATAAATAAGCACTGACCTTTAATCTGCGGTAAAAAAAAATAAAATCAATATCAGTAGTAACCTCAAAAAAAAAAATGTTAAATTTTAATCAATTTTCCATATAAATACGAGTAAATACGTATTACAGAAAACTTACACGGCGCCTCCATTTATCAAACTCTACATATATTTATTTATTAAATCTTGACATTTCACACGAATTAAAATAGAAGAACTATATACATATGTAGTTGTAGTTTTATACAATATTTATAGAGAGAGAGACACGAGAAAAAATATGATTGATTTTTCATAAAAATGAAAATCTAGGACAATCTTATTATAATTGCAATTTATTGCCAAAAAAAAAAAATAAAAAAAATAAAAAATTCTGGAGATAGATACAATATAAGAAAATTTGAATTTGATATGAACAAACAGACAAAATAAGTTTTAGAAAATTATTAGATAGATAGACATGAAGATATAGAGAAGACAAGACAGACAGACAGACATAAACATATATAACAATATCATAGAGAATCTCAATTTTTTATTTTATTTTTTTTCTAAACCGGAAAAACTAGAACTAAAAAAAAACTATTTTCTTATATTTGTATGTGTATAAGCATTATGCATGTGTACACATATACCAGTATAAATAAAAAAAAAAGGAACGACAAACTAGAGATGCCATTTTTATTTTTCCAAGAGAAAATTTTCAGGTCGTGTCTGTCTGTCCATCTGTCTTTTTACTTGTCACTTAAAAACAATAGAAAATTGAGAGACAAGGATTTTTTCTATATATTCTGTTCTTGTATTATATATAATTTTTTTTTTTTTATAGTTTTCTATATGTTGTATACGACATGTATATACTCTCCGATGCAACTAAATATCTCTATGTCCTTTTTTAAATTTATCATGTATTTTCCTTTCAAGGGAAGAAGAAGATAAGAAAACATTTTTTTTTTGTTTTTCTAAATAAAAACTTTTTTTTTTTTTGTTTTACATGTACATAGTATAGTTTGATTATAGCGACGATGATGATGATGATGATCATCATCATCATTATCAATTTTGTATTTTTCTTTGAAGAAATTGAAAATTGCATTTTCAAAAAAAAAACAAAAAAAAGTAAGATTTTTGTTTTTCCAGATATATAGAGATAGACAAGTCAGACAGTTAGACAAACTCTAGTGATATATTGAATAAAATTTATATTGAGATGTACATTTAAAAAAAAGGATGAGATGTGGATATAATAAATGGAATATTTTTTTAGTTATCTTCCTTGAGGTTGACCCATGCTTCGTCAAATTTTAATTTTTTCAAATAGAAAATTCCATGTACAACACATAGTTAGATTGTACATGAAGTAGATATAATTTATATATAAAGTAAATGTACATCTCTATATACAAAAAAAAGAAAACTATAAATCCCAGACATGTCACATCAATTTTTTTCTTATTTATTTTCTTTTTTTTTTTTGTATTTCAAAATCAAGAAAAGAAAATGCATCACACGTCCTTTTTATTATATATAACTTTTTTTTATTTCATCTCAAATTTTCTTATTTCTCTAGAAAATTGTACTGTCGAATATGTATATGTATGTATATATATATACATATAACTTTTTGTGTACTTGTGTGGAAAAGAAAAACTCGATGATGGTGGTTGGTGGTGGTGATGATGATGAAGAAAATTGAGTTGGGAGATTGTTTCTGAACAAAACTAGGTATGATGAAACTTGTGATTGACCAAATCAAACATATTGATTTGTATTTTTTCACATATTCATCTCATACTTTGTATTTTTCTTTATATACAACTCATCTATATCCTTTTTTTATTCCGTCGTTCGTTTCGTCTTCTCGATTTTGAAACGAACTGTAAATTAGTGTACATATAATATTGAATCAATACAATTTTTTTACAATGCTAATTTGGCTAATAAAAAATTCTCAACATCTGGTCACCTTATCAGCCTTATATACCATATAGTTATAGAGTTTTTGATAGACATCATTTCATCAATCGGATTATGATACTTTTCCATTCCTATTATGTATTATTATTATTATCATTATTATTCCAGATACGACGTCATGGTAATCATTGAAATTGACAGATTGATTGGTATATGTATGTATGAAGAATAAAATTCTTATTCTTAATAATAATATGGTGATCTTAAAAATAGAAAACCAAATTATATTATTAGTTTTCTTGTTGGTTGTATATTTTTGTTATAATCGACCAATTGAGATTTTTATGGCGGTAAATCTTAATGGATGAAGCTAATTGGGCGGTTCGTCTATTCTTCATCTTTAATGATTATTATAATAAATTTTTGAAGTGGATTTGATTTTTTATTATCATTTTTTTCGTTCCTAATTGAAATATTTTTTTATTTCCTCGATTTGATTTTTTAAAGAACGGAACCGGAATATATAACTTTGATCTTGCGCTTGTAAAGTTTTTAATTAGAATTTGTTTTGGAAATTTTATTTCCCCTTTTTTGGCAATTTTATTATATATAAGATTTTCATAGGTACACACCAGATGTTTTTGTATAGTTTTTCCGGTAGTAAAACGGAAAATAATTTAGATAAACTTTTTATTACCTAATACAATTTCAGTCTAAGACCATAACTTAGATCCGAACACAGAAGTTATTCACGGGAGCCGTAGAGTTCAATATCCAGTATTGGTTAGTTTACAATGCTCAGATCATATATTAAAGAATACAGGTAACCCTCATATAATACGATTTTGATATAAAACTGTCGACAAAACTCTCCAACACTCCGAATTATTCGCAAATGTTGCTCAAGAATAGTCTGTTACGATTCCGGCTTACAACGTCCAGGTTTAATAAAACGTAAATTTATTTTTATTTTAAGGCAGTGCCAAAAATCACAAAAAATAAATTAACAATAACCTTGTAAAATTTAAATGCTGAAGCGAAAAAATGCCAAAATCACTATAAAAAAGCCAGGCTGATTTCCGGCAATAACTCGAACTAAATGATTCTGAAAAGTCAGCAATAGTTGTAATGTGGTCCTATTATAAAATTTCTCCAATTTGCTCATCAATCGCCAGTCTTTGTCGCATTTTAATAAGGAAGAAAGGGCTTCGAAGCCCTATGACATAATGAAAAATTGAAAGATTTGATCTAGAGGAATTATAAATAGGATTTTATTAACTAATTTTGAGCTATGCTATGTCATAATTAAATATTTTAATTTGCTCCAAATGTTATTGATAGCTTTTTCTGATCACTTTCCACTGGTAGCTTAATATATGAGATCCAACCTCCAAACTTTATTTATGTAGCGGTGCATTTGGCGATTGAGTCTCATTGAATACATTTTTATAGCTTCCTGTATTGTTCAGTTCTGTTAGGTCACATTCTGAAAGATTTCCAGGTAAAATTTTGCTTGCAAGTTGAACAGGAATGGGTAATTACCGATACTCGATACGAATGCATTCCTGGCATAAATTTTAGCCACGTCGCTATTGAATAACGAAGTTATGTTGTCGAATAATTGTAACCCATCCAGCAGCCAGACCTTCTGGGATTAAACAATTTATTTATATCTCTAAGATTTAATTCTTATTGAAAATGAATTAATTTCGCCACATAAACATTTTTCGCGGAGTTAATTTGGACCCGTAAATTTAAAGTGAGGAATCAGTAAGAAGCCAAAGGTCAGCTTGCTTCGATCTCAGAGCTGCCTTCCTGGCAAATGGCACCCGACATTTAAATCCTAAGCTAATTCTATTTTAGGGAGATATAAAAATAACTTATTTCTGGATAGAACTAAAATTTTCCTATATTGTTTGTTCGAGATACATTTTTTTTTGGGAAAAGCCCTTTCACTACCAATTACTAAGAATTATACTATTTATAATTAATTAGAATAAAACCCGCTGATTTCATTAAGCTGGCTAGCATAATTAATACATCAACCTGCACACGCAAAATAAAACTGAAGTAACACTGAAAATGGTCAATGATTATGGCTCTTATATTTAAATTTATCAACCAATTCTATCCTCAAACAATCTGAAGTATAGTTATCAAAATTCCACGCCATAGAATGATAAAGTATCTCTGGTATCCGTTCCGCCAAAGGATCAGAAAAACAAGACTTTCATTTTCTCACTCAAATTACAGAAGCATCCATGACACAATAACTAAGAGGCAAATCATCGGAAATGCCGCAATAGAATTTTTTTAATGAAGGATTATGGTCGTCTAAATAATAGTTTGGCATTTTACTTAGAGTGTATTCTGTTAAGATAATCAACTAAAGCAGTTTCCTTACTATAACCAGCTCTGAACTCAAATTGCTTAGCACTTAAAATAGCATACTTACTGTATTGATTGTACACTTCAGGGTTTTTCCTTTATTTAAACAATAACTGGCGAAACTAAATCAATATTATCTTTCAGCTTAGTGGAGCTAATAGCAAACAGCTAATTTCAAACTATTAACGTTGCATGCAATTTCACTAACATCAACCGGATTACTAACATCAGCCGGATTAATTATCTTTCAGATGTATTTAATGAACTACCCGAAAATCAACTATATAATCTTAAACCACTAGCAATCCTTCCGAAATAAATACAAAAATCATATAGAAGCACGTTTAATTACTGTTGAAGTACAAGAAGATGCTACAGAATTGAACGAAGTAAAAAAATTCGGCATATTTGCTTAAGGGTCTCAACGAAAATAACAGAAGGGTTACTGATGTAAATACCCAAATTAAACTTGGAAATATTGATTTTATCATAATATGCTACATCACTTGGTTGATGGAACTGATTCCTACGTAATCAAGAAAACAATGATCAATGCAGGTGGAACTCTTACGGCAAGGTTCAAGTACGGCAATTTATCAATGATACGAAGGCAAACGAAGGGATAGGCACTTTTTCAAAATGGAATGACCGGTATTATCTGAGACTAGAGGTTGCAATTTCCCGAGAAATTTCATTTCCCAAGAAACCGAGAATTCTGTTGCTCGAGAATTCGAGAGTTTTGAAATTTTTTATGGAGTAATCTCGGGAATTTTTGTGTTATTTAAATTACTAAAATTTTATCAAAAATATTTTTTTATTGCATTGGTTTATTTCAAGTTTCCTGACAAAAAATATTTCTTTAATTTTGAGTTGAAGTACAGGCCGAAGTGTAAACAAAACAAGATTATTGCATTGACGCTATTGATAAATTCACAATATTTCGAAATTCAGACAAGCTACAAAATTATAATCTAAAGCCCTATCTATACTATCTCAGGCCGACCGCAAGGGGTTCGACCGATGTGAGGGACCCGTGCCTTGACATGCCAACAAAAACCGTGATTTGCACAAGGATTTACAGCTGGGAAGATTTGAAAAATTATACATAAAAAAAATCGATATCATTTTAATGAAATTAACTACTTAATCGGTTAACTTTCGAATTTCGGATTCTGGGGTTCCGCCGTTTTGTACCGCGATCGGATTTTGATTCCGCGTTGATTCTGCGGTTTATTGTTATTAGAAACTTCCTTTTACCCCTGACTTTTATTCCACTTTTCCTGCAAATTAAAATCAATCCAACTCCATACAAATTTTGCGACTTTTATTCCATTTTATTTATGAGTTTCCACTGAATTTATTTCAGCGATTATCTAGTTATACGTAACGATAACGAATTAAAAAAACACAGTGTGCTCTATCACTCCCCCTCCCCCTTCAGTATAACAACGTAAGTGACGGATTTCGGACACAGTTTAGAGCTTGTATTTCAATTTTTTTTCTAGTGATGTCATCGCCGCTACCGACAACGGATTTTCTATCCAATGAGCTACAAGATTTACATAACCGTATGTAGCGAACACCTTTTGGTCCACTACATTCAACAACAGACCTAGTTTTCATGATAAAGCTAAACTTTTTAAAACTGCTGCTAACATTAAATATAAAGCTGCACTATAATCCAATATTATAACAAGTTTTGCAGCGACATACTTAAATTGTATGAATCAGTACAAAATAAACAAATTGTAAATGTACATTTTCAAAGAACGGGGCCAAAATAAATGTGATTACGTAAATACGATGCTAACTGTAGGTTCACAAACCAAATTCCCATCCGGACGTTCGAACAAAATATTGTTTATATTATTATGCACACCGCTACTATTAATACACATCACACAGATTACAGAAAGGATTGGAATCTGTGACAGATATCCCGAATGATCATAAATTTTCTGATATAAGGAGAAAAATAAGTTAAATCACAAATTCTTTATATGGGATCGGAAGTCATGTTTTAATTTTATGATTTTATGTGGAATATTTTTAATGATAAAAAATATTTTATTACAAAATACAGTTTTATTACAATTTAAATCTTAAGTAATCTTCACAATTTCAATATTTCTGAAAATTTAAGAAGGCAAGACTTTCGTGAAAACAGCGAGTTCCCTTTATTGTTTTTAACTTCTCGAACCTTGGTATTTTAATTCTTGAATTTAGATGTGCTTGGATTTATATTCAAGCATCTGAACAAAATTCAAAAATCATGTCAGTCTTCAGGCTTTTTGCCCATTTGAATAATTCTTCCGCATTGATTATGATACGATTGTATTCGTTGGTGAGGCGGACTCTGGACGCCATTCTCTTGATAATACTCCTTCGCACAGTCCCTTTCCACATTAAATTATTCCATATTTCCATATTAAGTCCATTAAAATTTGTATAATGTATTATTGCACCATCAGTAATATAATAAATTTTAGATAATTCAGTGGTTGTAGTTTTCAAAAACTTCATCAGTTTTTCGCTATAGGGTCCGCTATGAAACCGCTATGAAGTACTGTAATTTGTCTACTACTTTTTTGTAAATCACAAACTGATGAATAGTCGCTTTTTTGTTGTTCCAATGAAAACAAGTCACGAGAAACAAGTACCTCTGTAGGCTTCAGATTTAACTTTTTGTTTTTAACTCACTAATCAGCACAGCGATTTTGGTCGCAAAATGAGGATTGAATTAAGAATTACCGGAAGACAATAGTATTGGTAAATGTGTGTGTTCGAATGTTAATTTTTTTAGTTTTTCATTTAACATGAAGCAATTAAGAGAGATAATATGACATGAATAAGAGGGATAACATGATGCAAATAAGAGAAATAAACTCAAAAGGACGATCGAGAGAATGTATTCAAATAGTGACTGCACTTTATTAAGTTCTGGTATACTCGCACACATAACTCAGAAATTAATAATAATTTTCAAAATTTGTTCGTTTTTATCGACGATCAGGAGAATTATTTTGCTTTAGTTTTTTATTAACCGAAAAACTTTGAAAAAGCTTTTGATACTGTGTCTCACTTCATTCTAATAAAACATGTGTCAATATGAATCTTTCCATAAAAATGACTAACTGGTTACAATCATATATTTCAGAGCGCATACAACAAGTGGAATTTAACGGTATTTCACGGCATTCAAATTTGAAATCCTGTTTATGAAGTTTATAAAGCCCAAATTGAATTTTATAATCTCTATTTATTAATCTTTAAAATGAGCCTGGACGGGAGCCCTGCTTGGAACGGTTTGTCCTTTCGATTTTAAACTTCTTCTTCTGTTTGTTGCCAAAAAAGAAGAATTTATCGTTATTAAAGGCTGAAACTTACAGTAGATATATACATACTTCATTGAACAATCTAGCAGGAATTGGAAATTCCGATCTCTCACAGTACCCCAGTGGTGACTATTTATATAAAAATTGTAGCAAAATGAGCTTTTCAAAAATGACTAAATGTTTAGCAGCAAAGTGACTATCGGTGCTTGAATTAATAAAACTTTAGTAGTTTTTAAAATTTATTAAAATTCAGAACAACTTCGTCAAAAGGAACATTTTGATATAGGCGAAATAATTTTAACCTTATATTTGAAGTTATCGATAGATCACCTATCAAAATATGTGAATAGCTACAGGTTTTATTGTCAACGTCTGATTTTAGCTTATCACTTGCGTGCGGGCTGTTCGTCACTATGGATCCGGAGAATTTGTTTTTCAAGTATGCCATAAAGGTATACAAGCCTTTCGTCGTAAAATATTTGTATATTATTTCAAATTGTTTTAGGACACTTTTCTGATCATCTTTTTTCCAGTCGACCTTCATTATTTCAAAATCTGTTTCGAAATAATTCTTGTCTAGACTGTTTCATCCATTTTTCAAATTTTGTTGAAATCGAATAAGCTGGTCTGTCGATAAATTATAAATATCTCGAAAGCATTCCTTACCAACCCCAGACATTAAACGGCTGATTTTTACAACAAAAAAAAACACTCCTTTATTTATTAGTCTTGTGCAACCACTGAAGGACATTTAAAAGAATATGTTTCATACAAAAATTTAAAAAATAAAAATCAATAATCTCAAACCTAAAAAAACCACCCACTCCCAACACATAAAACCTGACAGAAATACATTTTTTTTGTTAGATTATTATTAAATCACAAAAAAAGGAACTAAAATCATCATCATTGTGATTCAAACAAAATTAGAATGCGAACATAAATCCAGGACATGTAAAATGTTCTGAAAAATTTTTCAACCTTAAGTTATCCTTCTTTCTTGTTACTGTTGATGTTGTTGTTGTTCTTGTTGTTGTGTTCAAATGTCAAAAGTTTACTAGAAAAATGTATAAAAGGACAATAAAAAAATCAAGAGAAAAAAAAAATAACTTTAATGTTTCACCCTAATTTTTTTATTTTTTTATTTGCTCCTGAAAAATTTACAAAAGAAACAAAAGGGTTAACCTATTGTTGTTAAAAAAAAATTATTAGTACACAACATGTATGTAGACGTATTACATCAAAACAATATAAAAAGGACACAAAGAAAAACTGTAAATAAACTTATGTTCATGACATATTTTGTCAAAATTTTGATGTATTTTCTCTCAAAAGCTCATTTTATAATATATGTATGTTTAACAAAAAAAGCTCTATATTTTATTATAAATAATGTAAATGTCATTTTCCATATATACACCTACATATATACTCGTATATTCTAATCTTATCTTTGACATGAAACATGACAACAAATCTATCATATTTTTGTGGTCACAAAATATATAAAATTTAGCTTTGATATATTTGTCGAAGTCACGTGACACCAAAAACAACTTTTAAGTGTTTCCTTTAATATAATATTATCCGTATGTATACACGTATATTCTCTACATATAAGTTTGCATGTTTTAGCTGATTTATTATTTATCCAGGCAAAAAATAAAAACACGAATATTATTAAAAGAAAATTTAAGTCCTCAATTTCATCATCATCGGCATCATCATTTTTCACTTAGTACATAAAATTCAGAAATAAAATTTTCGACTATTTATTTACCCTTAACAATTTTTATCCCTTTTTTTTGCAGTAGTTGTTGTTGTTGTTTGGATTTTAAAGAGGAAACTGATTTAAATGTATTTACAAGTGTGTGTGTTTCAAAATTTAATTTTGTCAACCAAGATCAAAAGGAAGACAGAATTAATTAAGAAAGTTGATGTTTTCCCAACTTACAGTCTATAACTATGTATTTATAAAGTACGTAAATGTTTTGTGTATGTATGTGTGTGTAGACACATTTTCCCTTTGAATTTGTGATAAATGATTTGTATTTGTGTGAATATACACATATTTTATCCTTATTTACAATAAATTGAGAGTGGATAACGATAAGGTCATGTGATTGAAATAATGATGATGATTTTTCCAGAAATAAACGAAAAAAGCAAAAAAAAAAAAAAAGGTTAAGTAAATTTGACAAATTGAGGTAATTTTTTTTTTTCCTTCTTGGATCTTTCATTCCATTTTCTTTCTTGGTTCTAGTAGTAGGATACAGTATGTTGATTATGAGAGACAATATTAGATAATTGAAATTGATCGATATATATGTACTAAGTAGGTATTATATGCATATGTACATATGTAAAGGGATGGAAGTTGTGTAACAGAATTCGGTCATCCCATTTTCTTCACACACACACACACACAAAACCTCGTCTCTCATTTGAATATTTAGATAGGATTTTAATTAATTTCATTCATTTATTTTTTATTTCGTCGTCGTTTGCACTGTCTATCTATTTGTCCGTCTGCCTGTCACATCAAATAGGATTATCTCATCTTCTTCCGTTTCTTTAAATTTTTTTTTTTTTGTTTTCGATTTTGTGTTCATCATGTCCGTTTGGTTATTTCATTTTCAACGTTTTTTGTTGTTGTTTTATGTTTGTAATTGTCTGTCCTTTCAATCTTAATTTTGCATATTGTTGTTGTATTTTTTTTTTTAAAAACAAAAGAGGTGGAAGGAATAAAAAATCAGATAAATGGTTGATTTTACTCTCTTGAGGTACACATAATTCTAGTATCCTAGCATCAATAGAAAAAAATTGATTGAATTGTTTGTTGTATGCCCAGGCAGAATTTAATTAGAATTAAAGTTGACAAGACATAAACCCTTTCTGTAAATATGGTACAAGAGGAACAACAACATAGGAATTTAAAATATTCTTATGTTTTATTGTTATGACTTTACATATCCAATAACAAGATGAGAAGAAACATTGTTGCCTGTGTGTTACAAGAATTCTAATCACATTGTTACCTCACACAAACGTGTACATTTCCATAAAAATTCCTCATCATCATCATTATCGTTTATTTTCTTTTAAATTTCTTTTATTGTGTTTTAAATGTCTTAATGTTACACGTTTTTTTATTTTTATTTATTTGTTTGTTCGCTTTCGTTGTTTTATTTGGCACAGAACTTTAACAATGATCATTATTCCAATTCATCTCCTTTAAAACTAGCCAGATATTTATAGCGGTAAGATGATAATAAGTTTATTTAGCTTGTCACTCAAAATTCAACATGAAATCTTGAAATATTTATCGTACTCGGTACGTACAATAAAAGACAGACAAGTAAGTGAATGATGCATTTCAACTTTATATTTATATATACATATAAACACACATAATTATGATTCATCCCGCAAACCAACACCATATCCATATAACACACACACACACACACACACACACACACACACACACACACACACACACACACACACACACACACACACACACACACACACACACACACACACACACACACACACACACACACACACACACACACACACACACACACACACACACACACACACACACACACACACACACACACACACACACACACACATATATAAACGAAGAAAATTAAAAGTTTTCTTTCGTATTCCTTGTATTGTTGTTGTTAGTTTTTTTCATGTCTCGTCCATCAAATTTTTCTTTTATAATTTTCCGTTCTTTCGAAGAGCTAAATTAATCGTGTTTTATCAATCATCTTTTCTTTTTTATTACTACTATTATTTTCCATATACATATAGACTATAACAACACAACAAGAGGAAAATGTTATAAAATAGTGTGGGTGATAAAATAAAGAAAATAAATAAACAAAACACCACAATCACCCTACCCCATTTGTGCCACCCATTCAAAGTTAGTTATTGTTATAAACAGTTAAGACAGTAGTCGTCGTCCTCGAATAGTATAAGAAAGGTGGTGGAGGATTCTTTTATTTTTATTATGTTATATATTTTTTGATGTTTAGAAATGTTATGTCTATGGTTTTGTTGTTGTTTTTATTATTGTATTTTATGTGGTAAATAATAATAATAATAATAATAATAATAATAATAATACATAATTCTGGAAAAACTATATGAAATAAAAAATAAAAATAAAAAATGTCAAAAAAAATGTAAAATATTCCTTTTTCTTTTATAAATTATGATTGACATTTGTCACCTTTCCTTCAACGTTATATTTTTCTGTATGTTCAGGTTGGATATGAAATATATATTTTTGATGTCACATACTCGTCATATTTATACAATGGTAGTAAACTAGAAGATTATTATTTTTTGTATGCTTACCGTATTTACACTGTTTGATAAATGTCTATATATTCCGCACGGTAGAGTTTGACCTTTCACCTAACAGTTTTTTATTTGTGACAAAGCTTGATATGAAGCGTCATTCGGAAGGCTTAAATAAATGTACCATTAGGAGAAAAATCGTAAAATTTGATTTCCAATTAAAAGAGTTTTCTATATCTAGAGTCAGGTTGGGATTTTTTTAAATTTTAAGCGTTTAAGAATTAATTCAAATTTTATAGAATGCTTTAAATAAAATAAGAAATATTTCAAAATTTAATCAAATTCCAATTCAAATTTTCAAAATTTGAAGTTTTAAAGTTTAACGACAATCTAAAGAATAGCAACTCGGAATTGCACATCTTACACACAAAACCTTAGCTTTTGACACAACATTTGATTTTCTAAAGAAATTAATTGAAGATTAAAAATTGTTGGTTAAATTACTAACAGACAACTATTTTTACGACTGGAATCTGCCTATCCATTTGGATTAAGCCGATTTCGTTTTTGTTCAACAAAGTTTAATATTGAATAAAAAAATTGGTGATTAAGTTTAATGGTCAAAATTCTCATCATTATAGAACTTGGATCAGCAATTTTTTCGTCACACGGGCTAGCAGCAAAGATTGTAAACTAAGGAGTGGCCATTGCAAATCACTTTATTGTAGATTACTCAATTGTACTTGGATATTCCGTTTAGACCTAAAACAGAATTCCGAAGGATTTTGCATCGTTTGCGTCAGAATATTTGTACATACATATCTACACAAACTGTGTCATAGTGGCGGTCTTAAACTAAATTTATCGTCACAACAATGTCCGCGTCAAACAATGGAGGACATTCATAAAAGGCTTTCTTTATCTATGATCAATATTTTTGTTCCTGGGGGTCGAGCCACCTTTCTGTGGTATAGTCTCTTAATGACTGCAGAATTTGAAAAGAGAAAGCAAAATTGGCTATAGCTGTGTCTATGCTTTCTGGAGGAACAACTCTTCTGTAACGATAAAGTTAGAGTCAAATGCATAATATTTACTGATATATTTACTGAGTAATTTGCAATTTAATAGTGAGCTTAACATTTTGAATTAGTCGAATATTGTGAATGTTACTCTGTACTAGTGTCTGGAATAATGCTGATGGCAATATTGATTCCCTTGTACTTAACTTATCAGTCAGTTCTGAAATGCTAGATGTTTAAAATAGTCACAATATCACCTTTAAAACTGAAAGTTATGCCGAATAATTTGTGGTTTTCCTTCTACGGTTTTGATTCGGAATTTTTCACAAGGTTATCATAAAAATATACAACTTAAGAGTATCTTGAACAATCTGGAAAATTCTGTAGAGTAGGCGCCAATTAAACCAAAGCTACTCTATCTAAACACATTCTCATCCAAGCAATCTCAAATATATCAAAAAGATTCTCAATAATCTCGGGGAAAAGAAATCTGGAGAAAATTACATAATTAAAAAAACAGTCCTCGAAAACCTCTCGAGTAACTTCAAAAAGTGTCTATACAAAGCATCCGAAATTTCGAATAACCTATGAAACTCAATCTACTCAAAACTCTTCAAATCAATGTAATATTGGCTTAAATAACAATAGCGCAGTGTAAAATTGCAATATGAACTGTAATGGCCCGTTAGAATGAAAGCCATGAAATTTAATCACTATTCGTCAGTTTTAAATCAACTTACGAGTAAAGTTTAGTAAGCTGTTCGAACTAAATTTTCCATATAAATTATAGACATAAAATGTAGCTATAAAATAAAAAAAAAATGATAAATTTCGCTGATCCGGTATCCGATCAATATCTGTAATTTTTTTGAGACACCTATAGTTAACTAAATTATTATTTAATAAACCAAAAATGATTAGTTCACTAATGCCAGGGGTGTGATTATGTATCGCTCGTATTACAAGTCTCGAGAACTCGAAATATATTGACCAATTTTCTTTAAAAAAATCGAGTAAAACAACAACAACAACAAGTCGCAATTAAGAACTCTTAATGTATTACATATAATCGTGTTTTGTCGTTATTTCTCCTAACTCGAAACTCGAATATTCTGCCAATACCCAAACATCCTCTTTAAATTAATTAAATAATTTTTTTCATTCCCAGATCCTTAGAACGTTTAGATTCTTAAAATTGTAAATTTTTTTAAATGTTTTGAAGTTTCTTGAATTTATAAATTTCATGAAATTTTAATAGTTGTTTAATTAATTGGAAAAATTCTTTGCATTTTAAAATCATTTTAACATTTAAAAAATTATGAATTTCTAGAAGTTTTAAAATTTTTCTGTTATTGGTCTTCTGTTCAAATTTTTCAATAAATTTCAACTAATTGATGTAGGTAGACTTTTTTCAGTAGATATATTATGAGTGATTGGCTTCTTTATTTTTCTGATTTACCAAATCGTATAAATAATGCTAATGTCTTGAACAATTGATATATTTGTCTATAAAAAGCCGAAAAAATCAATTGATTACAGACATACAATTTTAAATTCTTAACAAATATTCGTGTTGGCATAATATACGAGTACACACAAATGGGGTTTCACCTTCGGTTGTTTGATGTAGTGAATATAATTCACTAGATCAGTACATTCTGACCAGATACTTAATGTGAATGGTGATAATTGTGTTTTTGTAGTTTGGTCGTAGCTACCTGATGAGTAAACCAACTTTTCAGTACAAAACCAAACCTCGATCGGTTCAAAATCGATCGGTAAAAAAATCAATCTCGTATCGATCGGTAAAAAAACTTCTGAACTCACTCTCAAATTTATGAGAATTTTCGAATGATCTCTATCAATCTCGAATAATTTTAAAAACCTCCAAAAACGTTGAGCAGCTGGTAAGAATCCCGAACAATCTTAAATAACATCAAAAAATATCTTGAAGAACTCCTTCAAAATTTTATATAAACCTATCTATACAAAATAATCTCAATTGTCTGGAAAAACTAAACTAAGCAAATCAATGCTTTAAAGGCATAGGTAAGTCTACAATGGCATATGATTGACACCAAGCAACTAAACGTTAAAGGATTAATCTCGATAATCTCGAAAATCTCGAAAATCTCAAATCTAAATAATGTGGTCTAATCTCAAAAAATTTTCTGAAAAAGCTGAATTAATCTTAAATTTCGAGCACTATAATCTCAAATTAATAATCCTGAAAATTTACAATAATTTCGAATAATTTTGAAAATATCGAAAATGAATAGAAAGTTTTGAAAAATCTCAAAAAATTTTGAAAATTAAGAAAATTCTCAAATAATACGCTTAAAATTAAACGCAGATATAATTTCAAAAAACCTCTTACTGGCAAAGAGCTAAGGAATATTCTTCACTTTATTAAGTAATATGGCTTTGTAGTTTGTAGAAACCTTGCTCAATTGAAATCTTTCACAGTAGACTAGCATTAACTGAAACTAAGTACATTTAAGCAATAAAATGTAAGCAATTCAATGAACGTTCTAACTTATTTCTATCCCAGCCAAGCGGTAAGCTACTTTTGCTTATGAACCTAATGTATTATAGTTAGATGTCGTTCGGTTTCAAGGAACCTTACATTCCGCTCTAAAGCTAAAGAATGTTTTTCTTCGATAATTGATTTTAGTAAAATCATTAAATTTTATTTTATTTTATACAACATGAATTTTTGAAGATTTAGATGTTTAATTAATCGATATTCATGATTCCTTTCAGTCAGTTATTATCGTTTCTCTTAAATTCTGCCGTTACTAGCAAACCATTTCAAACGCTGAATTATTTTGTCGCCCACTGTAAAAAGTGGTTCAAGAGTTCGTTTAATGGTATAGATACCTACAAGATCAGTAACTTTACAGCAATAATTCAACTAAAACAAGAAAATTAGCATACCTAAGATATTATGAAAATAAAGCATAATGATATGTAAATATATGTACTAGTAACTTACGTACTCGGATACTCATTTGTTTTAAATTTATTTTTATCCTCCAAAGTCCAAACTCTAAACCTTTGGATCGTATTAGTTCAATTTCATTTCATTACGATCGAAGGACGAGATCTTAAACAAAACAGTGAAGATGCATTAAATGCGCTTGAAATACCTTCCTGCTCGCGAAAAATCAAAAACCTCTATAGACGGCATCACAAAAAACCAAATGATTTAAATTCAATTAATCAGATAATAATTGAATATGGATCTACGTACGAAGCAAATCCATTTTCTAGTTCACAGAAGCTTTCACTTTCGGTTTTTAAAGGAAAGGATTAATGTTAGGTTAGGTTACTTAGGACTTCTTTTTTACTGAGAAGAGAGAGGGGAAGGAAGTTTATAAGGTTTGACTGCACTCACAACACAAACACGCATCCGCCCACACAAACCTACAACACAACCCCAATATTGATATTTTTCTTGTATCCACCGAAAATCGAATCCGGAAACCTCGGATGATAAAGCGTTCTACTGATTATACCACCGAGACCGATAAATTGGTTGGCCTATTTTTACTAAAATTAGCTGGGAGATTTCAATTTATGAAAAAAATCTAAAGATGGAGCTTCAGACAGACCAACATATAGACACAAATTCGAAACCCAATTTTTTGGTCTCATGGGACCCAAGATACATTTTTTTTTTTTGTAAAATAAAGCAACAGAGACATTTGCGACTTTTTTCTGAAATCCGAAGCATGCTTGATTTGATATCAATGAATTCATAATTTCTTTCGATATTTCACTCCCAATATGTTTAATCTTTCGTTCATTAATCTTATGGAATCTGGAATTATCTTTTAACATCTTAAACTATTCTTTGGAGTATTCCCCATAGATTTCGTGGTCTGGTTAAGATAGTCAGTAACAGTAAAACTATAAAAATTACTAAGTGGCCGAAAATTGATTCAAAATTGACTGTGTCGTGAATCACGATTTAACCATGAGAGTGATGTTCAAAAGAAAGTATACTGTGAACTCAGGCTACGCTGAGTACTGTTACATCAAAGTTGAAATCAAACGGTAAATATAATTTTTGTTCAATTTCCAAAAACCGAGCAGCAGATTTTACAAGATTCCCCAAAATTTCGATAAAATATTTGGTACTGGTCTTCTAATCATCATATAAAAATTTAAAAGAATTCAGGAATGTGTTGGATTAGAAAATTCTAAAAGGATAAAATCAACGTGCTGTTCGTTTCCAAAAATATTAGAAAATTTTGCTTAACGCAATAAACTATGCAAATTTTGAAAATTTATCAGGTAGGTGTAGACCTGTTAGCTGAAACTTCCAATTTATTTTTATTCCAAATATTTCAACTCTTATTTCAGCACATTTCAAATTTTAGAATTATTGCCGAATTTAGGTTAATAGAATTAAATTTAGAAAATGACTCCAGTTTGCGACCAGGAATTCCAATTTAATTTCCAATTGACCAATTTTTTAAATTTTGTAAATTGGAAAAATTGTTTTTATACAAATTAGTATTTTTGTTATAGAGTTTTGAAAATTTTAATGAATAATTAATTGTAATGTAGAATTGGAAATTTAAAAATTAGGCGATTTCTAAAAATTCAAAATAAAATATTTTATAAATACTTTTGATTTTTGTTTTTTTTTTTGTTTAAATTAAGGTTTAACCAGAGCTTAGGATTTACAAATTGGAACTTTAATTCTGGAATGGTTAATTTATACTTTTCGTTATAAAAGTTGAATTCTTGCAGTATTTTTAATTTTAAACCATATTTTTACCTTAAATTTAAAGTTATATAAAATTTCGGAAATTGTGCTGCTTTGCCGGGATCTCCAGCCCAAAATTACTTGTTCTGTAAAGTAAATTTTCAATTCATCTGAGCAAAATAAAAATAAACGTTTAATATAAAATGTTTCGATTTCTTTCAATTAATAAAATTTTGCCTACACACATACACAGCTGTATATGTTCATAGATGGATGTTCATAGATGCCGGCAATATACCAATTTTCATTTAATTAGTTTAATTGTTAAATATATTATTTTAATATAATTTAAAATTTTATAATTCGCTTTGCATATAAAATTCACCATCATCATAATTATAAATAATCAGACAAAATAAAATCAAGCAAAACCACAAAAACTGTCAAAACCAATTTTTGTGTGTATAGTAGTGGGACTTGTTTTTATATGCATACAATAATTTTATATATTATGTACAGTTGAATCCCCCTAATTTATATAAACATACTATAATTCATACATCAAAGTAAAATATTTGTATGACCTTTAGGGTGTACAATTGGTACTTGGGTTTTATGGTAATTTATTTAAGTACAATTTTTTGATTCTTATAAAAGTACTGTATAAATAATATGTTTGTGCGTGCATATATAGATAGATACATACATACGTAACAGACATTTTCAAATCAATAATTTAACTATAAAAATTATAAAAAACAAAACAACAGCGAATTTTTTGGAATTTTCCACTTCATTAAAATAAAAGTAACATTAAAATTTTAAATTTATATATGGTTTGATTATAATAAATAATTAATAATTTTTTTTTTCTATTATTTTGTGTATTTAGAATAATTATAATTTAGTTGAAATTACAAATTATTATTATAATTAGATAGAATTCATTATAATAATCCTATATACTCATACTCTAAATAATTTTGGCTCGCTAAAATTACGGAAATTATATTTATTTTGTCATAATCATAATTTATTATGGATTGGGACAAATATTTTTATAATTGCCCTCGAACTATCGAAATAATTAAAATTCCACCTTCAATTTGGTTACAACATGTATAGAAAGCTTTATATACACATTTATGAGAAGTGATTTGATTTAATTAGTTTTTGTTTTTTTTGCTGAATCTGGGATTATACAGAGCCGATAACTAAACAGGGAGAATATCTACATTTATACCTTGAAGCCATAATATTCCCGGAAATAATAATTAGACTTGTGTTTTCATATATTATTTACAAAAATAATGTGCTTTTACTCCCTACCATACAAAACATTAAATATTTGTTTGTTCTTATCGAAGTACTTACTCCCTAAATACTAAAAAAGCCAATTGCAATTATCATAAACAATCGCTACAATTTAATCTCCTCAACCAACCCAACCCAAACCACCCATCCATACATGTACCTTTATTTATTTTTTTTTTTAGTACCAAGAATAAAATCTTCATCATTTGTATTTATTTTGTTTTATTTTTTATGAATATAAAATAGAACAAAATACAGTGTAATGGACAATATAAAGAGTCGTGTGTATCACAAAAATAAATTGTCTGAACGATGTGGCATCATTTATTTATTGCGATACAGAATCTGTACCAAATCTCGTATTCAACGAGCATTTGTATCTTTAATACGCTGAGCATTGCAATTATTTGGAAAATTAATTAAAACATCAATCTAATTTTACTTTATACACAACAATCCAATACTGTGTTTTTTCAATACATTTCCGCATGTACAAAAAAGACATAAAGTTCGCTCTCTCCACTGTGCAGTCTTATTAAAATATATTCGACATCTTTCAGTTCCAATCACTCGATCAAAAAAGAAAATAGATAAAAATGAGCTCAACAAAAGCTCTATACACAACAATATCCAGTATAATGCAATTTTCCGATTGTCTCTCTTTGCTTGGAAAATTGTTTTTCGTAAAATAGCATTAAATTACAGTACTATAAAAAAATCGCTTTGTTTATTTTCTTATTCGTCAACTTTGGACTTTGTGTCTTTGCCATAGCTGAGAAGGAAAATTTAAAAAATAAAAAAAATAAAAAAATAATCAAATACATTAGATGAAAGTGTCAGTATAGAACAAACTATAGTTTCCTGTTGTTTTGAATTTTTTTTCTTACAGCACAAACTTTATACAAAATTTATCCAAAGAATGGAAGCATATACTAGTACATAGAGCAGAAGTATGAGGAGAAGTCCTAATCAATATAACACTGGACGATTTTTTGTGTTTGTTGTTGTATTTCTCATTTTCTCCTTTATCGATTGAAGAAAATAATCAGTGTTGATGATAGTCATGGTCGATCGTCTGGGTGAAAAATAAATATACACATTTACAGTATAGATCCCAAATATACTAATCTTTCTGCCTTAATATTAAATCACTTGTACAATACAATTTTTTTTTGTTTTTTTGATAGAATCATGTCAACATAATAATCATTATTATCATCAGAGCATCATCATCATGAACATAATCAACTTAACATTTAATGATAACATTAAAATTTATTTCACAAAACACACACAAACAAAACAAAAAAAAAAAATGAGACAAAATACTCTCTAACAAAAAAGAAGGAAAATTCTATGTCTGCAAATGACATCAACATAAAAAACAACAACTACCAAAATGAAAAAAAAAACCTTTTTCCAGTAGTTTTTGTTGCTGTTTTTGTTGTTGTGTACATCAAACAAGGAATTATACTTTTCTAAACAACAAGATCCTAACAAACAAAATACATACACATACACACACACACACCCAACATAACATACATAATTTTGAACTCTATACATATATGTGATATTTTCTTGTTACTTTCTCGTACATACATACATATGTATTTATATATAAATTTTCTCTCTGTACTGTGTTGGAAAAAATAGTACACTAAAATATAACAACAACAACAAAAAAAAAAGGAAAAACTGTCGCAGACAGATATGTCAAAATGTCAGTCAAAATTGAAATGATAGAGAAAGAATAGAATTTTCATGTTTTCATTTTTTTTTTTTTCCTTTTAATAATTGTTATTATGATAATAATTATCAAGTGAAATTGAATGAATGAATTGTTGCCTTGTCTTACCATGCTGCCATCATCATCATCGTAATCATCGTTCGTTTCTATCAATATTTTTAATTTTTTTTAAATATTTTTTATCCCATTGTTTGATTATAATCATTATCATAATTTTCCACGACAATATGAATATAATTAGAGATAAAAAAAATTGTATGCTGTAGTGGTTGGAAATTTGGTGAAAGCTGTGATATGACGCTGTACTAATAATATTTGTATAGATGATGGAGAAAATTTGTTGTAGTAGGCAACCTTATGGATGCTTTTTGGGGTAAGAAATTGATGTTAGTTTGCCCTAAATATTTTTCAAGGTTTTCGAGACACTTTTATTCATCAATAAAATATTTAAATAGGTCTTCCAATTTTTAAGCAATTGGTTGAGAGGCTTAAGTTTTGCTGGTTGTTTTTGTAGTCAAACTTCTCTGCAGATTTCTTGAACGGCTTAATTAACTAATCTAATAATTTTCGAATTAATCCTTTTTTCCCTACACCCATCATCCATTTTGCAGCAAATAGTTCCTCTTTCGAGTGCTGTGATTTATTCTTAGCTCACTCTCGGATGCCATATTTTTTCAAATTCGGTTGACAATTCCTGAACCTCAAGCTTCCAACCAGTGTGTAATTATTTTTTAATTGTGTTGCTATCGTCTACCCATTGCAGCAAAAACCGACTGAAGGTGAAAAAATTCAATATCGATTTACTTTCGAATTTTGATTACTTAACTGATTAACGAATTATGAATAGAATTTACGAATTCCTACCGACCAAGCTTTAGAAAATTTTAGTTAACGTAATTCGTGTCAAAACGAAATGAGAATAATTTTACACAAATACGTACATGTAGCAAAATAAATTTAATAAATAAGCCAAGTTTAGAAAATCACCGTCCATACATTAGTTTAAACACATTAATTTAAGTTTTACAGATTTCCAGAACTTTGAAAATCATTGAAACTTTGAAAGAATCTAAGACCAGTATTTAAAAATTGGAAGAATATCGAAAATTTCTCACCCAATTTTAAGAATTTTAGTACCTTATAGCAAGCCAGCAAGGATAATTCATATAAGGTACAAACATTTTAAAAATTTAAGAATTTTAAGAGTGCAATAGTTTTAACAATTCGCAGAATTTTAATATACTAAGAAATTTAAGAAATTCGGTAAATTGAAGAATTTTAAAAATTTATTTCATTAATTTTCAGCAAGCTCATTAACTAAAAAATGTTCAGAAGTCAGTTTCAAAAAATTTGAAAAATTTCAAGAAATTTAGTAATTTCTGGAAATTATATATTGTTACGTTTTTGCCTTGTCAATTAAGGTTCGTATCACTAGATTGTGAATAATACAAAATCAATTTAATTTATCACCAACGAATTTATTTATGTCACACCAAAAATTATTACAACACAATTTATTAATAAAAATTCACAAAATCACTTTAAATAATTTTCACACAATTTTATTGTTCACTTATAAATTTTATTTCGCACTACAACACTTTTTAAATCACTTTTTAATTCCTTTTTAATCTTTAAACTATCGCTTCCCTAATACTACTAATAATCTTACAAGTTTACACTATCGCGTTCCAAATTCGAATAAATCCAATTCGACTTCGTTCGCCTTTTTATATACACAAACCAAACTTCTAGAAAGCTCATGACTTTTCCAGTTAGAATAGCGTAGAAACATTACGTAACAATTTTTATCATGGAAAATTCCATTTTAGTACAGTTAAACATTGAGCTATTCTAAACATTTTTAAAAAAAAAAAAAATTTTTAAGTAAGTGATCTTTTTATAATTAATATTATTTCGTATAATCACAAAACACCAACAGTTTTCACTTACTTAAAAATAAAAAAAAACCAAAATTTTATTTTTGAATTTATTTACTTTTATTTATTTAAAATTACAACTAGTTTCGATCTTGTAAAGATCATCTACAGGTAATTTTTTGCAATTCACAATTGCAAAAAATTACCTGTAGGATCTTTACAAGATCGAAACTAGTTGTAATTTTAAATAAATAAAAGTAAATAAATTCAAAAATAAAAATTTTGTTTTTTTTTATTTTTAAGTAAGTGAAAACTGTTGGTGTTTTGTGATTATACGAAATAATATTAATTATATATTGAGCTATTCATTTAACTTCTCCTACTGCACACTAGGTGTCACCGTCATAATATTTTAAAAATCTTAAAGATCTGAATATGTATGCTATGTATGTATTTTAAGACTTTCAAGAGTTAAAATTTTCAAAAAAATTTCAAAATTTTTAATATTAATTTTTAAAACTAAAAAGATTTAAGAATTTTCTAAGATGTTCAAGTGTTTCACATTGTTAATAAACATAAAAATTTACATTAATTTAAGCATTCATGAATTTTAACAAATTAAGAGTTTTAAGAAATTTAAAAATAATGTTAAGAAAATTTGAAAATTTAGGTAACTTTAATAAATTTAACATTCTAAAAGATAAAAAAAAAATTAATGCTTTGGAAGAGTAATTTTTTAAGATTTTTAGAAATTTCAGCATTCAAAAAATTTTAAGATTTTTAAGTTGGAAAAAAATTACCATTTTAACGATATTGGACTATTCGAATCCCATTATTGTTATATTTATAAAACGATACGATTTCAACGTTGTGAATGAAGTATTTCGCGAATATAAGTTGTTAGGTCAAATTATCGGTAAATTTTTAAAAAGTGATTTCGAAGAAACAAAAATCGGGCCTATCTGACTTATAAAAGTATGGTGTGAAAGAGGAATGAGAATTTTGAACATTTTTGACACTTGAAAAGTAGAAAATTGTAAGAATATCGACAAATTCTCATCAAATTTCAAGAATTTCAGTAGTTACGATTTATTATTTGTATCCTTAATGTGCATACGCCCTAACCCATCAACTTTTTTTTCTGTTGGTAAGGAAGAAGTGGGGAAGGAAATTTATGATCAAACACGCTCACAATATATACACAAACACATACTAACTACTAAATGCTCCCCAGAGCCTTAGAGATTGGCTATATCAATAGACGGTGTTCTCGATGAATTGGTGTTAGTGTCACACACTGAATTGGTTCACAGAACTTTCTGAATTTAAAAAGCTCATGAATCTTATGAATTTTATGAATATTATGAGTCCTATGAATCTTTTGAATCTTATGAATTTTACGAATTTTATGAATCTTATGAATCTTTTGAATCTTATGAATCTTATGAATCTTATGAATCTTATGAACCTTATGAATCTTATTAATCTTATGAATCTTATAAATGCTATGAATATTATGAATCTTATGAATCTTACGAATCCAATGAATTTTATGAATCTTATGAATCGTATAAATCTTATGAATTTTATGAATCTTATGAATCTTATGAATTATATGAATCTGATGAATCTTATGGCTCTCACCTTATGACACAAGATTCATTCGCCTTATGAATCTTATGAATCTAATTCTTGTGAATCTTAAGAATTTCAAGAATCTAGTTAATTTTACAAATCCTATTTGTATTGTGGATCAACTAAATTTTATGAATTTTTGGAATCTCAAGAATATTTTGAATATTATAAATTTTTGAATTCTACGAATTTAAATTGTGAATCATTGGAATTATGAATCAAATCATTCTTATAAATCATAGGAATCTTAAGAATTTTATTAATTTTAGGAATCTCATGAACCTTATGAATCCTGTGAATTTTATGAATCGTATTAATCTTATGAATTTTATG
This sequence comes from Tipula vernalis, assembly GCA_958295665.1. Classification (NCBI taxonomy): domain Eukaryota; kingdom Metazoa; phylum Arthropoda; class Insecta; order Diptera; family Tipulidae; genus Tipula; species Tipula vernalis. The sequence continues at coordinate 41,947,460 of OY282558.1, read as the reverse complement.
AATCTCATGAATATTATAAATCTTACGAATCCTATGAATTTTATGGATCTTATGAATCTTATGAATCTTCTATCTCTCACTAATCTTATAAGTCTTGTGCGTCTTAAAAATCTTGTGAACCTTAAGTCTTGTGAATCTTATGAATTTCATGAATCTTATTAATCTTACGAATCGTATTTATCTTGTGGATCAAAATCTTATGAATCCTTGGAATCTCAAGAATATCTTGAATATTATAAATTTTTGAATTCTATGAATCTTTTGAAATTCTATGATTATGAATCTTATGAATCTTTTACCTCAATCTCATGAATATTTTGAATCTTATGAATATTATTAATCTTATTAATCTTATCAATCTCATGAATCTCATAAATCCGATGAATATCATAAATCTTATGAATCTAATGAATATTATGAATATTATAAACCCTATGAATCTTATGAGTCTTGTAAATCTGATGAATCTTATAAATCTTAATAATCTTATGAATATTATAAATCCTATGAATATTATAAATGTTATGAATCTTGTGAATCTCATTAATCTTACGAATCCTGTGAATTTTATGAATCGTATAAATCTCATGAATTTTATGAATCTTATGAATATTATGAATCTTATGAATCCTATGAATCTTATGAATCTAATGAATCTTATGAATCTTATAAAACTTATGAATCTTCTATCTCTCACTAATTTTATAATTCTTGCGCGTCTTACAAATCTTGTGAATCTTACTCCGGTTAAACCATTCATCCCCTTCTTAAGTCTTGTGAATCCTATGAATTTCATGAATCTTATTAATCTTACGAATCCTATTTATCTTGTGGATCAAAATCTTATGAATCCTTGGAATCTCAAGAATATCTTGAATATTATAAATTTTTGAATTCTATGAATCTTATGAAATTCTATGATTATGAATCTTTTACCTAAATCTCATGCACATTATGAATCTTATGAATATTATGAATCCTATGAATCTTATGAATCTTGTAAAACTAATGAATCTTATAAATCTTAAAAATCTTATGAACCTTTTGAATCTTATGAATCCTATGAATCTGATGATTCTTATGGCCCTCACTAATTTTATGAATCTTGTGCGTCTTATGAATCTAAAGTCTTGTGAATCTTTAGAATTTCATGAATCTTATTAATCTTACGAATCCTATTTATCTTGTCGATCAACTAAATATTAAGAATCTTTGGAATCAATATCAAGAATATTTTAAATATTATAAATTTTTGAATTCTATATTTAAACTGATCTTATGAATCATAGGAATCTTGCGAATTTTATTAATTTTATGAATGTCACGAACCTTATGAATGTTATGAGTCATATTATAAATCTTATGAATTTTTTCCATCTTAAGAATTTTTTAAATTTTATAAATCTAATGTACTAGGTGACAATAAAATACAGAGATTGTTTTTAAATTATTTCTTTCTTCTCATCTAGAGTGATTTTTCAATTTTTTTGTTTTTTATGTATGTATTGATCATGTCTAAAACGTCATCTCACTCTCAAAGATTGAACTGAACAAAGCTGAAAATGCCACAACCTAAGCGAAGTTAGTTAAAATATTTAAAAGACGGTCTGGTAGATCTTGAACGCTTTTACCTATAATAACAAAATTGGCACAAAATATTTGTCAGACTTTTAGACTTTTAGAAGAGCTCTTAACCGTGAAAATCTCTCCAATTGGAGGGTTCCAGGGAGCTCAGACCCCTTAAGAATTACCTACGAAAGCCCAATCGGCGAGGAGCAACAGAATGGATTGGCATTATTAAATATTCATAGAGACGTGGATAAATCAATAGACGGTGTCCTCGATGAATTGGCATTAGTGTTATGATGAATCATAATAATATTATAAAAAATTAATCAAAAATGAATTTAAATAAATATTCGTACAGAATCCATACCCCCCCCCCCCACAAGGGCCAACTTTAGAACTCCGGTGACCAATCACGTAGAATGTTATTTGTCTATTTTCGGGATGTACCTACTGGAATAATGAACTTCTCTTTGAACGCCAGCACCTATCATTGGACTACAGTAACTTTGGTTTAACTTTAAGCACTATCTACAGAGTTTTGATGATTAGAGGAACATGAAATTATTGATTTTGTACGGTTGTCCATGTATGTTTTCCAATTTTTTGGTTCGGCTAATAACTTTCGTCTTAACTTTCGTCGCTCTGAGTACACCTGGCATGACAATACCATTCATCCCCTTTTTCGAGTCGAACCGGTTTCTGGTAATACGTCGTTCCTTTCTACACAAGAAGTCATAGTTTTGGAAAGAAAACCTCACATTAGGAGATGGCTGTGGATGAAATTCTAAATGTTCGTGTCTTGGGCGGTTGCAGAAAATTGAATCTCAAATAAAAAGACTTCTTGGTTTAAGGAGCGATAGCATTCTAACGTCTAACCTTTGAAAATTCTTTTTGGTGGAATGCTTTTGACTTTTCATTGAAATACATCCTAATATTTTGCAACTGTTCGATGCTCACTTTCTTAACTTTAGTCCTCCGATTTGAAACATTTGATTTGGTTTGTGCCTTGACATAAAATCATCCACATAAAAATCACAAGCAATTTATACAATACAAACGAACCAACATTGAAATTTTATTACCGCAAGACAAATGAAATAAATAAAAATTGCGCTGTTAAATTAGACATCCGTACTGAAAAAAGTGCAAATAAATTTTTTTTTTCAATTTTTTGCACAAATTTGATTGTGTAATTTAATTGTACGTGTATTCTTTCATTAAGCGATAAATTTTACTCTGATCTTGTTTTAGTCGTTTAGTTCGAATTCTCAAATGGCTCTTAGTGATGTGTCAATGACAAACACTACACACTACAAATCTAGCCCAATGATGTCTCCTCCACGAAAGAGCGAATATTTGCTTGCAATATTGTATATTATTCATTGTTTTGTTGTGACGAGCAGTTTAATAACGGTCAGCTGCATCTCAGCTTTATCATAACTTTTACGAAAAAACTAGTCATGTTTAACAAATTTTTATTTTAATATTTACACCTACGAGTATATTTACACCTTTTAGATATTAAAATAAAAAATTGTGAAACATGGCAACATTTATGTTTTTATTACAAAGAACATGGAAGCCATTATTTAAGCGATACAAAATTTAATTTAGCGAATATGCCCAAACACTAGCATTAAAGAAATAGGCTACTGAAACTAACGATTACATTTTTTTCTTTCGATTCGATTAATTACAACATTTCGAAACCTTTCAATACCATTCTACACTGTCTGATCGTAAAATTAACTCTCAAATCGTATTCAGCAAACAATTCCTTTCCAAATGGATTGATGTCAACTAATTCCAGCCAAACAAGGAAGTGTATATAAAATCTGCTTTCCTTATGTTCACATCTTTATGATTGTTCTCAATAAAAATACACATACAGATACATATTTTTATTTTTTTTGGAAAGAAACCTCGAATTGATGATGATGGAGATTTTTTTGACATAAAAAATAAGAGAGTAAAGGAAAAACGAAAAACTTGTAGAAAAGTGGATCGATACAAAAGAAAAGCAAAAGAGAAAAAAATAATGTTCATCTTGGGTTTAAGTTAATTTATGTTAGGTGGAAATTTAATATGATGAAATTTCAATCAGAAATCTGTCAAACATATATCTATCTACATATTTATGTATTTTGCTTCTTTTGGAAAAAATCATCAGGCGTCTACACTGCAGTTATTTTATTTTATGTAAAAAATACAAAACTAAAAATCATGTTGTTGTCTTACATGTATGTACTCGTATGTAATGTAAAGTAACAAAAAAAAAAAAAAAAACACGCAATTTAGATTTTTACATTTTTCGCTCGTTCGAAGATCATGGTGAGATCAAGAAAATTGTTATGTCTTTTTCTAATACAAAAAAAAAAATAAAAAGGTCGAAGGAATTTATATTTAACTTTTTTTTTTATGTGTTTCATGAGAATTTTTTCGTTTCAATTTTTTAATTGTAAACATGCAATTTATTTGCTAGTTCTTTTTTTTATAGCCGCGTGCACGTGACAATAAATTATAATCAAATAATCAACTCAACGACAACATGTTGGAAACGAATAACGAGATAAAAAAATAAAAATCTTTACTCGCGCGAATATACTGTTATCATCTCACTTTCACTGTCAACAGAGGAAAAATAAATACACAAAATTTTTCCTACACACTAGTTGTGCATATTTATCTGAATATGTGTATTCATCTGTGTGTAGCACAATATATCCCAACCATCCAAAGCTATAATGTGAAAAATAGTTATATCCTTTTCCTAGTTTGTTGTTGTTGTTGTATTATCCTTGTTTTGTTTACAGAAAACACAATAAATAAAACCATGTGTGTAAGTCTCTACATATTTGTATGTACAACTTTGTGTGTGTAATTTTATTATATTATTTCCTGTCTTTATTGCAAAATTTTCAGGAAAAATTAAAAAACATTTTTTTTTGTTTTATGTAAAATATTAGATGAAAAATTAAAATAAGTGCTGCCACACACATCATCGTCACAGGATGTGTATACACGACTATACGTATACATAAAATATAATAGAAAACAATGAAAATGTAATATTTTATCGTACACAACCATTTAGCTGTGTCAACTTGAATATGTCAACAATTATTGTTAGGAAAAATAAATTTTCACCTAGTTGTGTTGTTGTATTCTTTAAAATCTCATCATTGTTGCATATAATGTACAACATATATACATATTATACATAGATATGTAAATGCAGTATGCAAAATTCACTTGTTGATTTGTTTTTTTAATTAAGAAACGATTTGTATATATGGTATACAGCTTCTGCACATCTTATGGTGCTCGGTCCATTTGTATATGTATATTTATATATAAGAAATGAAGAAAAGTAATTTTCATTTATCATTTTTCCTCGACACCAAAAAATAAAAAAATGCTGAGCAAAAAAAAAAAAAAACAAAAAAGAAATTGGAAATGGAAAATCTTAAATCAAAATATTTTTTTATTTTATTTCGCAAAGGCATTGCAATAAAATCTGACAATTTTCTTTATTTTTTTCCTTCATCGTTTTTCATTTTTTTTTTTTAAGTTTACGACCACATAAATAAAAAATGAAATTCTTGTATTTTGGAAAAATTTCCTTGGAGAATGTATATATGTATGTATGTGTACACGTATGAAAGAAGACATAAAATTTTCTTGTTGCAATTTTCCGTTATTTTTTTATTTTCTGCTGTTCTTGTCGTCGTAAGTCAGATTTAATATATTCTCTTGAATATAATTTTTGTATTATGTATCGATAAATAGGAGACCGGAAAAATTATGGAATAGGATTTACGCTAAAAGTTGATTACTTTATATAAATGGCTAAAATACATTCGTACAAATGACAATATATGTAATATTTTCTCAACTAAAAGTTAATAGTGAGTCTGCGTAATGGTGCAAATGATTACAATCTCTAAAATAATGTTACAGCCACGAGAAAGAAAAAAAGCAGAAACAGGACATAGATCAAAGTAATTTATGTGCAACATACACAGTGGGTTACCTCGTTTGGAATTTTCTATCCATTTTTTTTAGTTTTTTTTTAAAATTTATTTACGTTTTCGTTTTTTATATTACATATATACGTATATATATATATATATATATATAAATTAAAAAGAAATCAATGAAATGAGGAAAATTTTTCTTGATTTTCATGATTTTTATATGTTTTCCGTTAATAATCAAAAAAATAATCATAAAGTTCATCATCACTTTGGTTATATAAAAATACATGTATGTTGTATTACTAGAAAATCTGTCAGATTGTGTATAAAAAAAAAACCAAAAACTGTATACTACACAAATTTCACACTTTTCATATTTTGAAATGAAAATACAATTTTTTTTTTCATCTTTTAATTTTCTCTCTTTTGTCTCTAAAATGATGGAAAATATGTGTTTTCCGATTTTTCACTTGTTTCTTTTTTTATATTATTTTACATTTTCTTTGACAGACATACCAGATGGACAAATGAGGAAAAAATTAGTTTTTGGACTTTTGATAGCAAAAGGGTTACAAAGAGATGTTTGACGACCGATGCTTACAAAAATGGATATTAATGTAGGTCACAACCGAAATATCAATTTAATTCTAAACTAATGAAATTTTATCTAATTTTAATTGCACCACCTACTTCGGACACTTTGAATAAATAGAACTTGTTTTGATGCCAAAAAATGCTTTTAGAAGACGAATTTTAATCTGAATTTCAAATTATTTTTACTTTCAACAAAATATTTGATTAGTTTTCAAAATGCATCGGTACAAGTTTAAGCTTTGATTACATATAAAAGATAAAAATTGTAATTGAATTAAGAACCAATTCAGACTTCAATACTCTTAATAATCAATTCGATTTGCGAAGATACTAAGGTTGCCTCCGGGCTAAATCATTAAAACATCTATAAAATATAAGATTAGTTTTCCAAAACTATCCACAGTATCAACATTTCAAGCATCATCATGTAATCAAACCAAGTTTGGAGTGAAATTCAGTTACTGGAATAATTTAGTTTAATTTGGCTATATTTCACAGTGCGGCTGATTCCAAAAAAGCGGGTCAAAAGTCAAAAACTCAAGTAAATTATCTCAAATTCTGTACTTAGGGGTTGTTTGGATTGCTGATTATGAATTTGAAGTTAAAGTTGCAAAATTAAATAATAAAAACAAATTATGCGCAAAGCGCAACAATAACCATATTTTCTGGATAAAGTTACAACAACAAGTGCACAAAAAAATGTCTTTATTATAATGATAGCAATAGATATCAAACAAAAGGGGAAAAAATAAATCAAAAATAAATGTATTTACATTTTTCTGAACAAAATACCGCTTATAAAAGGTGACGCGCGTCTTTGAATGAAATTGGCATAGTTCTGAAAATTTTGATGTCAAAGACACAGTTCACTCTGGTCGACCAATCACAGAAAAAGTCGATGAAGTCTTACAAAAGATCGAAACAGACGGACACATAAGCAGCCATGACATTGGTAAGGAATTAAATATCGATTACAAAACAGTTTTAAACCGCAAGAATTACCCTAGGAATTGTCAATGAAAAATTTAATTGACCGAATTTCCGTTAGCGAATCGCTACTGAAACGCAACGAAGTCGACCTATAGAAATAGGTAAAATACGAGAAAGTCGTTCTAAAAAATTATGGTCAAAGAAAGCTGAACCACCACAAACGACTTCGAAGGCAGGATTGGCGCCCCATAAGGTTATGCTCTAAAACCTGGTCAAACGATTGATTCTCTTCTCTATTGACAGCAATTAACCTGATTGCAATAAGCAATTTAGAAACAACAGGCTAGAATTGATTAATAGAAATCAATAGAATTGTTGTCTTCCATCATAACAGCACCAGTGGTATAGCCCAAACCTTGCACAGTCTGACTACCATTCGTTCCCCTACCATACCACCTACCGTTCTACACCGATGAAATTATGAAACTTAAACATAACATTGTTAATAATATTCTAGAGCAGGTAGAAGGAAATTCAGTCTTCTATGAGCGATTTCTGAACGTTAGACATGTACTTTAGCCAACCCAATGGAAAACAAAACCCATACAGAAACTTTTTTTTTCGATTTTTTACCAAATTTTTCGATTTGACCGCATTGTGATTTGGTTCAAATTAGTCTAATATTGCTATTATTTATTTCTCAACCCGTTGAAATGTATGCGGATTCGTACAAATATTTCTAAATAAATATTATTCTAATGTCTGATCAAAAAAGCGCAGTTAAATTTAATTTGAGATTTAGAAAATTGAATGCTACTGTCGGCTCCGGGAATACTATTCAAAATATTTAAATCAAAAAACGAAAGGCGTTTCATTAATAAAATTTCCCTCGGTCAGAAAACAGTTTGACTGAAATTCCCTTTGTGTATTTAGACTGTACAACCTTCTTGAAAGGTATGTGCGTCACAAATTTTTGGACCGAAAAACCTGTTGGTTGGTTTGTTTGTTTTTTGACTAAAATTCCACTTCAGTCAAAAAGAAGTTTCGGTGAAAGATTAGAAGGAATAACTCAGTCAAAATAATTTTAGATTGAAATACCTTTTCAGAAGGTAGTTCAATCAAAAAACTAAAAGGGCATTCAAAACTTTTTTGAGTGGAATTATTTTTGGATTTGTGACTGAAATACCTTTTGAAAAGGAGATTGAAACTGCGCACATGGTAGAATTCTGGTGAAAAATGTACACTACGAAGATTTCCAACTAGAACAAAAATATTGACTTAGGTCACCAACATAAAATAATCTAAATGGTTCACAGAGCACAAATTTAACCTGCAGGGTTACAAGCCTAGCAACCATTTGGTTACGTATTGAACTCATGTAGCTAAACTTCGTGGTTTACATTTTTTCACCAGAAATGTGCCATGTACACAACTTCAGTAAAACAACTAAAATGGAACTCAAGGCATAATTGTTCTCCGGTAACTGTATTCCTTCAAAAAACACTTCAGTAAAAACACGAAAGGAGTTTCAGTCATAAAATTTCCCTTACAAATATTATGACTAAAAGTTCAGTACGGAAAAAAGTTGTTTCGGTCAGAAAACAGTTTGGCTGAAACACATTTTGTGTATTTGGACTCGTTTTGGGAATTCCCGGGAGTGAAATCCCGGAAAATTGATAATTTTTGATAATCTCGTTTCCCGAGAATTTTGATTAAAATCCCGTAATTTCGCAAAAATATTTGATTATTTATTATAACGATTCTTGGCATAGTAAAAAATAATAATTGAAAACCATCGCTTGGGATGTTTGTTAATGAACACAACTATGAAAAAGGTATGAAGGATCTAATAAAAAATTTCTCCAAATTTTAAAACTCTTGGAAAAATCAGTTAAAACTTTTAGCAAAAGGAGTGCTATGTACTACTTAATTTAGAGCGAATTATTCAATTTCTCTTAGATTTACTTTATGGAATACCAGACCTAGGACAATTTTAGACCAACAACTGAGTTTCAAAGACATTGTAACATTTTCGAAATCATCGAGAATCGCTAAATACGGAAATGTTTATGTCATAAATATTTCAATTTATTTTTGGTTTCTTGAGTTATTTTCAAATGTTGTTCTTTTATAAACAAATCAAGGGTGGGGACAATCACAATGAATTAAAAGCGATTTTCCATTCACAGCTTTGTAGTTTTTCGAAAGCAATTTTAATAGGAATAGAGGTTATATGAGACGGAAACGGTTTGGAAGAATAAATCATATGGGTGACCGAGAAAAGCATAGCCTTCGACAGCATTGATTGAATTTATACCATTTATGGAGAGTTTAATATAGGCTGAACTAGATTGGTGGTTTGTGCTTTTCAGGCGTCGTTTAGGTACACTAATGTTTGAATTTTTATCTTTATTGACTAAGAATTTAATTTGTCTGTCTGTAATCAGTTGATTTTTCGGCATTTTTTATAGATAAATATATTAATTGTTCATGCCAATCCCAATATTTTTCATTTGGTAAATCAGAAAAATACAGAGGCCAATCGCTCATAACATATCTACTGAAAAAAAGTAGAAATATCTTCCCTCCTCCCCGTAATTTTGGCTGAAGGCCAAAACCATGAGGTTTCTCCATGGGTTTTTGATATTTGATGTAGTGAATAATAATTCGCTATGTCAGTACGTTCTGGCCAGATACTTAATGTAAGTGGCTAGAGTGGAATTTTTTGTAGTTTGGTCGTAGCTACCTGATGAGTAGACCAACTTTTCAGTACGAAACCAAACTACCAACATAAAGAACTCATGGAGGGTTCTCATTTTTGCAGAGTAATATATTGGTATTACTCTTTGGGCCTTCAGCCAAAATTACGGGGAGGAGGGAAGATATTTCTACTTTTTTTTCAGTAGATATGTTATTATGAGCGATTGGCCTCTGTATTTTTCTGATTTAGCAAATCGAAAATATTGGGATTGCCATGAACAATTAATATATTTGTCTATAAATTGCCGAAAAATCAACTGATTTTTATTGACGTCACTTCTGTGTTGATAAAGTCTTTTTTCAAAAAATGGTTTTGTATGTTCTTTGGACTTGGTAAACAACATTTGACTATTTCTTTAAAGGTATTTAAGTTTAATTTTGAAAAACGAATTGTTGTTTAGACTTGTGGCACTTTAAAAAAACAACCAAATTTTTAGCACTTGCACGTGTTGGTTTAGATAGAACGAAAATTCTCGATTAAGAAGGGAATTTTGAAGGCCGATCAATTTTGGCTATAGATTGAATTAATGTTTGTTGGAGATTGTGTTTATGCTGGCAACTCATATGATTTTTTCATGCAAATGTTTTTTGTCTCATATATCGTACTTTTGTTCAATTGTACAAATTTTTTAAAGCCGACTAGGGGTTTTTCTTGGCGCTTTTGAAGATGAATTGTTGGAGTTGAACCATTAAAAAATGTTTTAAAAATAAATGTTTCAATAACCATAAAGATTAGAGTGCAATTAAATAGACTCTTTTTTCAGTTGTAACTTTCCATTCTCTCAGTTGTCGCTGCAAAGGTAGTCAACTTCTATAATAAAGAGATTCAACTTTATAAAATCACCGGAATATTATGATACGACTTAGTCAACTGAATCCGACAGTCTTTCGCCTGAAAAAACGTGTTGTCATCTCACCATTTGTTATCGACATTTTGTGTTTTTAAAAGAAATATTTTAAATGCCAAGATTATATTTATAAATTTTACCTAAAAAGTACAGCAAAACTCGGAAAATCTCGGGATTGTGTAAAACTTAATCCCGAGGACCCACTAATTTGGACTGAACAACCTTCTTTAAGGTACTGCAGTCATAAATTTTTGGGCCGGAATACCTTTCGCTAGGCATGGAAGATTTCATTTTCAAATATTCGGGGAAATTGAGATTTATTTTGAATATTAGACTGGAAATCTAAAAAAATTTTGACTTAAATGCATTTTTCATTTTTTGCCTTCAGAAAAGGCATTTCAAACTAAAAATATTTTGACTGAATTACCTTCTAATTTTTGAAGGAAGCTACTTTCTTTTTTTGACTGGCATTCCCGGAGTCGCTACTGTCTTCCCCAGAATATAACGCTTAGGCGTTATATTCATATAACTTTCCCCCTTGATATGAAAACTTTGTATTTTTTCTAACATAAACTCATAAACATATTATAAAAAATTATTCTTATTTATTATTTATTACAAACAAATTTTGCGATTACAACGCCTCGGTTGTATTATATTCGGTGGAAGACACTAGGTATCGAATTTATTGGGCGCTGTGTGTGGCACAACATCGTAAAGTAGCGTTTGTAATTATAGCGAAGAAATTTTGCATTATACGTTGTACTGAACCGATTCATTCGCTTGTTAGGTATACTCTTTCAAATATATCTTTCTCATATTTGCACTATATCTCTTACTGTGATCCATTTTCTTTTGTAATATAAATAGATATGAGTTACTTATTTCATTCCACTTGCCTAAAAGCATTTTTCGAATCATTTTCATACACATTAAACACATCAAAATATGAAAAATTTAATCTGAATAAATCAAAAGTCCCAAGCAACAAACGGCTAACATAATTACGAGGTAAAAAACTTGTAGTAGTAGAATCTATACAACCTCTTTAAATAAATACAATTAGATGTGGTGTCCAATACCGATATAGCCCCCATATCTGATTAAAGTAACCGGCAAATAATGTTGTAAATCATTCTACATTTATTACCGTATTTGATAATATGATGTAAACTGATATGTTTTCTGTCGAAATTTATCGAAATATAAAATAAACAAATGGGTCAATATAAATATTCTCGTATCTCAACATAGTAATATACCATTTCAGAATCAATGAATTCTAAAACACTGTTATACATCATCTTAAAAATATACGCACAAAATATCAAAGAGATTAACTGATTTGATGACGTTTACATGTTTAATATAATAAATAAGAATAAAATCGTTTCTTTATTTTTAGAAGAAAACAAAGTCAAAAAATTTAAAGAATTTCTTACATTTTTTTTTTATAATTTTATTATATCTTTATTATTAGAATTTCTTATTAAAAAACTTGTGTGAATATAATATTCACAGATGTGTAATGAAGATTATACAGTTTAGTATCCTTTTGGATACTAGCGGATATAAAATACTTTGATATCAGCAAACTTTCTTAATTTTCTAAATAAAAAGTTTTTAAATAAAATTTGGATATTTATTAGGCCAATTTACATACAAATCCGTGTATGTAAAAGAGAAGCGTCCTTCTCATTAAATACATACTAGTCTTGCATTTTTATTTGTTTGGTTGATCAAACTTTATAAGAAATAAATAAAATATAAAAAAAAAGAAAACAAAACTAAATAAAGTTAATTGATTTTCCTTGTTTTTCTTATAATCAAAATATGTACAAAAAAAAAAAAATTTAAATTCACAAATGCACACACAAATTAAATCACATTGAACTTAGTAATAATAATAACAACAACCTGAACTAAAAATAGTAGTTGGACGTGTTTCTTTCTTTCTTTTATACCTTCTTAATTCTTCAAGCCGCCTTCTTACATGCGCTCGTATTTTATATATCCAAAGAATAAGAAGATTTTCATTTTTTATTTTATTTTAAGTGAGATCGAAAAAGACATGCAAATATTAAACAAGTATTTTTCATTGAATTTATTTTATATATATAAAAGACGCGATCAACATCTCGTTTTACGCGCTTTGGCTACTCTAAACCTAAGAAAAGTTATGACACACCGGATGCAGTAATTATATGCAGAGACGAGTAAAAAATGTATTTAGGTTACACCATAATATCAATACGTACAGTACTATATTTTTATATTGGAATACATAAATTTTGAAACACCTCAAGCTATATAACATACAACCACCTTCATCACCACCATCTTACCCCCTTAACCTGGCAAGATAATATAATAACAATAAAAATAAAATAAAAAATGTATATACAGGTAAAACGAAATAAATATAAATTTTCTCATACCAAACCCCATTTTCCATGAAGTTTAACCCCCAGTCATATTTTACTAAAAAATATTTCCAAACGTGATTCTCAAATTCCTTTTTATTTTCTTCTTCTCGATGAAAAATCAAGAAGAAAATTCCCCCGAAATAAAAAAGGTGTTAGATATTTTCTTTTTTTTTTCTTTTTGTATATACATATATATATATATATATACTACACATACATGAGCAAGGGTGGAAAGGGGTGAAAAATCAAAAATGATTTGTGATTGATATGAATTGAAATTTTTATTGAAAATAGAAAAATCAATAACATATTTTCAATTTTTCTTTAAAAAAAAAAAAAAAAAAATGTATGAGGGATGGAAATGTATTATTTATGCATACAAGACGGGTGGAAAAATTTCCAGCATATATAATATTGTATGGATATTTCTTGGGAGACATAAACAGACAGACGACAATAGATCGGACATTCTTGTATTTGTTGTATATTGAATTTATTCAAATTAGATTATATCATTTTCGTCGGGGTCGAATTAGCTATTTGTATGTGTATGTTAAATATAGATTATTCTCAGAAAATTCTCAATTTTTCGAAACCGTATCTCTAGATTATATCATTTTCTTATTGCTTGTGAGAGAAAATATTTCATACAGCAAAAAAAAAAAAAAGTAAAAGAAGATGGATTGATGATCGATCTAAATTCTATTGTCTGGCGTGAGTAGAGTATAATGTAGCGTATGTGACATTGATCCCTCAAAATTTTTTTTGCCCGACCATGCACTACATATTTATGCAATAATCGTTTTTTGCATTTACACAAATATATTTGTGTACACAAAAAAAAAATCCAATGTTTCAAGCTCTATGGACGAGATGAGAAGAAAAATAATGAAAAACAATTTTTTTGTTGTTGTTTTCTGGTCAAAATTATATTGAAGTGAGATTTTTGGAGAAAATGTACAATATAACAAGAAAAGAATGATGTAAAAATTTCTAAAAAGTCTGATGAAGTTTTGTGAGACTGACAGAATTGGGATAGCTTGTGGGACGACAAAAGCTGCATTGTTTTATATACTTGTATATAAACATATTTTTTGTTGGAAGAAAAAATCTTAAAATCGATTTACACTCTAAGAAGAAAAATCGTCATAGTCCACCAACAACAAATTGTGACTCATACCGAAAATTATGGGGAGCACACAGCACCATCAACAGAAAAAAAAAAAAACTGTGTATAGTAATACAATAAATATCAAAAAAGCTCTATATCGATGTATGTATGTATATGGTATGTATGTAAGCAGAATATAGTAAAACTTAACATGCAATCAGAGTTGAGTGAAAATTTATGACAATCATAACAATTATGACGATTTACTATTATTAGTTCTTTTCTTTTGCCATTTCCATTCATTCTTAAGGGTGAGTTTATAAAAAAAAGCTCCATTTAAAAAAAAAAAACTTTTTTATATATGGTGAATTTTATGAGACTTTTAAAATTAGATTTTTTATTTTTTGGAAGTTTAAAGTTTATTCGAAAAGATTGAAATAATATATATAAATTTTAATATTATATTTCGGAAGAACGAACGTAGAAAATATCTCTCTCCATACACGAGTATAGAGATATCGTAGAGGGTTAGATTTAACCTGAATTGATTGATGTTATTTGAAAAGATTGGTAGTAACCTGGAATTAGAATCGAAATAAAATAGTTTCCGGGCAAATACAAAACCAAAAATGCAGAAAACCATTCATATTCCTTCACTTCGGATAATAAGTAATGTAGTGGTGTAGTATATATCCACTTGGAAAATAACCACCCCATTTAGTCTCTACACCGAGTTCTATATTAAATGGAGAAAAATATTTTTTTTTGTTCTTCGTTCATTTGACGGACAGTAACAGAGTGGAAAAAATAATAATAAAAAGAATAAAATAAAATAGACAGACAGACAGATAGATAGTTACAGACATACAGTTATATTCAACCTGACAGATATATATATATATATATATATATATATATATATATATATATATATATATATATGTATATATACGTATATAGTATGTATATAAATATAGATAACGAAGAGAGAGAGTAAATGAAACTTTATGAACTTTTCGTATATAGAGTAGATTTTCCAATTTTATTTTACTTGACAAAAATCTTTGTCAATCATCTAACTTGTCTCGACCATTTCTTTGAATATTATTAACAAAAAAAAATAAGAAAATCGTATTCAACTTTGAATTGAAAAATAAATTTGTGTGCGGACTGGACTATACATATATATTACGATGGAACACAATGGAAAAATCTATTTAATTAAGTTGAGATCTTTGGAAAATGACAACACAACGACAACAGAGGCAGAGTAAAATTAAATTATGAAATAATTTTCCACACAGAAAATAAAAAAAGGGGTCGTGACATGAAATTAAATAATTAACATCCAATTTTGTGCATTTTTTTGTTTTGTATTTTAAAGCTCTTTACGATACTATGTATACCATATTTGAATGTCACATCAAATTTTTTTTTTTTTTTTTGTTTTTTTTGTTCAGTTGGGGTGGGGGATGATAAAGGAGAGATAGCGTCGTGTGTATATAAGGAAATCGAAATAGAAAAAACAACAAGACGGGTTTGGGTGACATAAAAAATAACAAAAAAAAATTGAAATTCAAAAAAAAAAATATTTCGATGGACAGATTATTTAAAAAAACAAAAAAAAACATAATACTGGAAAATATAGGAAGAAAAGGGGTTTTTTCTCTACGACAACCGACGACCAATAAATTTTTCTTTTTTTTTTTCGTTTCTAATAAGAAAAATTCTTTTCATTTTCATGTTATTTTTTGGACAAGGCAGTCTTCGTCGTCGTAGTAGTAGTCGTAGTAGTAGTAGTAGAGAAGAACACAAGAATCAAATATAAATTTATACAATTTTCCGAGTATTTTCTGTAAAGTTTGTCACATACAATATTATGTTTAGAGAAATAGACAAGAAAATTTTTCATTTTTTTTTATTTTTTTTATTTAATGCTGTGTACAATGTGACATTAAATAAATAATTTAGTTATGTTGTTATTGTATGTTCAGTATTTATATGTAATACGTATATATGTATGTAGTAGGATAATTATATTTAGGTCAAAATGCATTTTTGTTTGGAACATGAGGTTTGGCCATAAAATTCGTCATATGATCACCACATAGGTGAAGGATTCGACAGACTTGTAAGAATGTTTATATTTTAAATTTATTCAGAACTCTTTAAATTTTGTACAAATAAATGTGTGTTTGGTGGAACTGCTGTGTATGGATCTGTGGTTACTAAATCAACACTTCTCAAAGCAATATTTTGTTTGACTATAACTTGTGTTGCAGAAGAGTTTACTCCAGCGCATAATACAAAATCTTTATTCTGAAAATAGCCTGTTTAAGTCAGTTGGCGTTTTCCCGGACGATTTTCCTTGTAAACCAATTTGGGGTTTTAACTAGGTTTAAAAATTTTGTTAAAATACGTTGGAACCATAATCAAAACTAATGTAATATCATTGACTGGCTAGAGATTAACTAAGCGCGATTAGCTAATCCCTATAGTCTGTCAGGGATATAACTCTCACTTAATTTAGCTGAGAAATAAATTTTTCTGTGGTATTGTATTTTGCAGCTTAAAACTTAAATATTTTAATTGCCGCTCAAATACTTAGATACCTTTTAAAAAAATAAGTTAAGGGTTATGATTATATGGCAGATTTCTTAAAACGTATTTAAAAGCATTTTTTTGTGATGTTGTGATTAGGGCTACGTTAGCCGAGTTTAAATAAAAAATACGTGAAATTAAATTGAATTACGCTGTTGTAACAATTTGGCTCCGTGACACGCAGCGGCTAACTGCCTAAAATCGACCAAAACAATATACCGCTTTATAACACATTTAGATAATTACGGAATACATTACAGGATTTGTAGGTTCTTTGTAGCCCTTGATTGTCGCCTATCGTTATATCATGAAATTATTTTATGATGTTCTTATTTCCCTTGGATCCACTAGTATTATATCCTTTTCCAATATCACGCCATTGACAAATTATCTAACCACCCACACCAACATAAGATGGCAACGTTCAACTTTTTAATAAATAGACTAAACAAGATCCCGATGAACAATCATGACTATATGGAAGAAGTAAAAATCATTAAACACATAGCAATAAAAAACGGTTATAACACGGACTTAATTGACAAAATGAACAATAGGTACATTTGGAAGAAACAACAGAATATGATGACCGCGTTAAGCAAGCAAAATGAAGAAACAGAGAAATACATCACACTAGAGTACAATAATAACATCAACAAGAATATAACGAAGGTTTTTAAAAAAAACACGGATACACAATGGCATTTAAAACAAACAACAAATTAGGGAATCGACTCAAACAACGTAACATAAATACACCAATAGACACCGGAATCTATAAGAATACATGTAATGACTGCCCCAAATTCTACATCGGACAAACTGGTAGAAGTTTTCAAGTTAGGTTTACAGAACATATAAATGAAATCGGAAAATCAAAAATCGACTCGAAATATGCACAACACTTGACTACAGAAAAACATAATTACACTGACATTAACACAAACTCACAGGTGTTACACAGAATAGGAAAATAATGAACAGATTAGAAGAACTGGAAATATACAAGGAACGATATAATCCATTTTTACTAAATGAGAAAATTGGCCGTAACAAAATTTACGACCTCATTGTGAATCCGTAATTAATATCATTTTGCACATACACACCCACAAAAACCAGATGGTCAACAAATTCTTCTCTGTTTTTATCATAAAGCACACACCAGATGGTGTATATTAAAAAGAAGGGCGGTACCACTCCTTTAACAAGAAAAACAAAATAAGGGGGAAAGAACATTCAAAAGGCACGTAGGCACACAAAAAATAAAAATAGGGTATAAAAGCAGTTTTTTAGCATAATTTTAGTTTATGTTTATTAGAATTATGATAAAGGAGTAACATCCAAAACGATCGTAATTTCATTTACAAATAAAATAAATATCACGTTAAAGAAAGTGACAAAACCGAAATATTGTGTTTTATTATATAAAATCTTTTCCAAAAGTTCATCACTCTAAATAACTTTAGAAGAGTTGTTAATTTAATTAACTTGTTAGCAGGCATTTCGTTGTTAGATTTATCAATGCTTTTGCCGTCTATTTTAGAAATTGACCTAGTTATAGCGTTTATGCTATGTGATTCGTCAACCAAAATACGGCTAAGTGCGTCCGCTATGAATTACTTTTTCAATTACTATTAATCAAGACGACGGGGTTTTGACACTACATAGCCACACCAGGTTTATGATCAGTGAATATTTTAAATAACCCCCCATATAAGTACGGTCTAAAATGTCCAACTCTCCAAATACTAGCAAGCAGCGTAGTTACGTTCTGCTTGGTTCAGAGTTCTATTGGTAAAAACAATAGGAAGATAATCATTACCAGTCACAGCATCCCATGTCAGAATAAATTCTTTATTGAAAAGGATCTCTTAAACCATCTATAATAGCCCAAAAGACCCACAAACGATTTTATATTTTGTGCGTTACGCGGTACTGGATAATTTTTAATATCAACTAATTTTTACGGATCTGGTTTAATTCCGTATTCTGTTATTATAGGTCCCAAATAATACACTTCGCGTCTAAGAAAGTGACATTATAGCATTTAACTTAAAGTGTGCTTCCTTAAACAAGTGGAAACATCAATCAGTTTAGAATTATGTTCTTCCAAATTTTTCTCATAAACCACCACATCATCGAAATACACAAAATATTTAACCCAGACATTCATTGATCTTTGAAATGTGCTTGGGGCATTTTTTAATCCCATCGGGTATCAGTCGAAAAAGTAGTTTTTTTGTCTACCGCGAGGATCTAATGATATTTGGTGGTAGCCGTTTGCAAGATCCAAAGTGCTAAAATAATTGCATTTCTCAAGTTGATCCAATATATCCGTTATATTAGGCAACAGATAACTAACTCCAAGAGTAATGTCATTTAACCGAGAGTTTCCAAGAGTAATGTGGTATAACCGATACGGTTTACCATAAATGGGCTTTGAGGTAGTAGTACTTATCGAATGCGTAGTTGTATCGGTTACCGACAATTTATCTCCTTCGAAATAAGGATAATAAATTCCTTTTGATAACCATGAAGATGTTCCGATTTTAATTTGGCCCCAATTTGACAATATTCTGATTAAAAAAGTAAACGTTAAAATCATCTACAGATAAAATGTCTAATTTTAAATGTTTGTCAATTTTGATTGGGTTCTCATTCATATTAACGAAGCTCACCAAACCTTTTTTATCCCGAATTTTGAGTAATGAATTTAGCCACCAAGACATCCGGTAAAATTTCATTCAACACATAAAGTCGTTCTGTTTCATTTGGAAAATCTAAAGCTACTTTAACTGAGCATTCACTTCTCGCGGGAACGATATTAACGTTGGTTTTGATAATGGTTACAAGTTAGTTTTAACGCGTATATGTTATTTTTAATAGTTACGTCGATTGGAAGCAAAGTCAATTTTGCATTTATTAGTTTTTAAAAAATCTTTGTTCAATATGTCATTTATTGACTGTTCCGATTTTTGGAATATAAATTCTCGTTTCTCATCAACCGCCTTTTTAATTTCACACTCCTCAATTATTTGGTCAAAATCTTTACATCAGTAAGACAAAATTTTCCATACAATTGACAGGTGCTGGTCGAAAATTTTAATTTCTCCGATTTATTTATCTGATTATAAACAGATTCCTCCCCAATTGCTCCGGCTATAGCCTCGCATAATTTAGTATATTTATGAGGTCTAAGCGTAAATTTTATTTCTGATTTTAAGTCTTTCTCGAAGTATTTCGAAGCACTTGCTAGCTAATCCTGTGTTGATTTTTTTGTATCTTTTACCGACTCTATTCCCTTTAAAAAGTAATAAAATGTAAATACTTAATTTATTGTTCTTAATACAAACTTTGTAAGTAGGACACGGTTTAGAACTAATTATGATGGTAAATATTATTAGATTATTTTAATAATTTTAAAGAGGTTAATCAAATTTGATCAGTTCCCTAGTATTTCGTGAAGCCTTAGAACATTTCACTAAAGTGGACGTTCTTTATTATGCTTATTACTTTAATAAAATTTCGGCTTGGCAGTAGTTGATTTTACTTGTTGCTTAAAATTATTTGTGATCTGTTAACCATCTAATATGAATTTTATAACGGAGGCATTCTCCAAACGTATAGGTATTGAATTGGTTAAGTCATATGTCAATATAAGTGGTATCGGAGACACTCCAGCCAAATCTACTCAATGTACAAGTTTGGATGTTCGATCTCGCATAAACGAATTTTCATGTCAAATTCAAGCGCATATTATGCGCAAAATCTCCGACTATCAACCTTCAATTAAATGTGATATTTCCAGTTAGCCAGTCCCAGCCAACATTAAACTCGCAGATCCACAGTTCTTTAAGTCACGAACCATTGATCTTCCTTTGGGAGCAGAAGTGTATGGTCAACTACAATCGGTAGGACAGATTACACTAGGAAACGAACTGCCTATCTTACAAAATACAGTATTAGGCTGGGTAGTGATTGGTGGTACCACAGCTTCATAATTTTCTAGATGCAGTAATGTGGTGTCTACGTCTACTGAGTTTGATTCTCAACCTCTTGATGATTTATTGGAAAAACTTTGGGAGAATGATCAATGCGAGACTACTAATAACAATGTGCTTCAAGGTAATATGTGTAATCGCCACGTTACCATTTTCTAATTCTCCTTCCGTGTTAGGAGACTCTGCAGCACGAGCAAAAAAAACGATTTCTGAACTCAGAGAGCAAACTGGAGTGAGACGCGGATCTTCGTTCCGCCTACAATCAATTTATGGCAGAGTATCAACGGTTGGGTCACATGGAATTGGTAGACTAAGTGAAAAAATTAAACTTCTATTTGCTCCATCACTGTGTAGTGAAGGCTGAGTTATATTATACAAATTAAGAGTAGTATTCGATGGCTCAGTAAAATCGTCAACAGGCTACTCAGGCTACAGGAATAATATTTTAATGAACGGACCTGTGGTGCAAAACGAACTGTTTTTTATATTAATTTTAATTAAGGTTTAGATCACATCGTTATGCATTCAGTGCGGACATTTGCAAAATGTACCGACAAATACTTCTTCACCCGAGCGACCAGCAATACCAGTATATTTTTTGGCGGTACAATATGGGCGAAGAATTGCGCACTTACAAATTAAATACTGTTATGTACGGTACTGCTACAGCTCCTTTTTTGGCTACTCGCTAGCTCAGTCATCCAAAATGATATATACGTCGATGACTTATTATTTGGGTTCAATTGTTTTAAGGACCGCGATAAGGTTGAAATTTACCATCTCGTCTATTTTACAGTCATCTGGAATGGCCCTCAGAAAATGGTGTTCTAATGAAGCCGAGTTATTATTGGATACGCCAATGAAAGATCGAGAATTAATGGTGCCAATTGATGATGATCACTCATTAGGTATAAAAACGTTGGGTCTGTATTGGCAGCCAAAGCTCGACCAGTTCAATGTTCAAGTGGCTACAGCAGTTGGCCAAACAAAAATCATAACCAAACGAATCGTTATTTCTCACCTAGCAAGTAGTTTCGATCCCAATGGCTTTGTTGCACCAACTGTAGTGTTGGGAAAAATTCTCTTACAGAAACTATGGTCGTTAAAGATTCATTGGGATGAAAGCCTTCCAATGGATCATCACACGTACTGGATGAATTATTTGCACAACTTGTCTGATCTGAACAGATTAAAAATATCTCGACACATTTTCAATTCATGTCGAGATCCACAACGCATACAATTGCATGGCTTCGCTGACGCCAGTGAAAAGGCAGTGTATGTGCGGTTCCATGATATAAAAAAATTTGTTGTCACTCTATTATGTTCAAAATCACGGGTAGCACCACTTAAACAACATACATTACCGCGACTTGAACTCTGTGCGGCATTATTGTTAGTTAAACTCATATCTCAGTAGAGTCATATATCAGAGATTATAAATTTTGAAATAGAGGACTATTTTTACTGGACTGATTCTATGATATGTCTCCATTGGATCAATTCTCCATCATCTAGGTGGAAAACTTATGTAGCCAACCGTGTTTCAATCATTAAATCTCAATCCAAATCCAAAAATTGGTTACATGTAGAATCAAGCTTGAATCCAGCAGACTTAGTCTCCAGAGGATTAACACCTAAATCACTAATATCCTCTAGCTAATGGTGGGATGGCCCTTTGTTTCTAACAATGGCGGATGAAGTACTTGCGACAGACGTTGACGATCCTCTCGGTCGTATTCATGCATGAAATTCCTTTAAAACGATTTGCAATTCAATGGCGTTTGTAGCTCGTTTCATTCATAATACACAACAACCGTCTGAGAAAAATTCAGGTCCATTAACATAAGACGATTTAGACACCGGTTTAAAGTTGACGCTGAGGTCTGTGCAGAAAACATCATTTCCGGAAATTTACAACGAGATGACTAACGAAAATTACAATATACGGTACCCTGCACTCAACTCACTATCGCTGTTTTTTGATAAAGATAAAATACTTCGTGTTGGTGGACGGCTGAGGCCGTCAGGCATCCCATATTGTTACCAAGGGATCACTTTGTTACTGTCGCACTACTTAGACATCTACATATTAAATACTTGCATGTTGGTCCAGAAGGTCTATTGCCAGCGATTCGACAATCATATTGACCTATCAACGGCAAACAGCTGGCGAAGAAAGTGTGCAAGGAATGTGTCCTGTGCGCACGCGCTAGACCAAGATTATTACATCAGAAAATGACTGACTTTCCGGGGGTTGACTTTGCTGGGCCATTATACATACATCGTCATATTCGTGGCAAGATACCTACAAAGTCATATGTAGCAGTCTTGGTATGTCTCGCCACTAAAGCAGTTACCTTACTTAAAAATATGGCAACTAGTGAATCAAGTATATAAACAGTTTTGGGCGAAATGTTCCAAAGAATACCTGCAGCAATTGCAACATCGTTTTCGGTGGCAGAAGCCAACTATTAATATTCCAGGAGGCACAGTAGTCATTATAAAGGACGACAACCTTCCACCATTAAAATGGAAGTTCGGCAGAATCATTTCTCAACATCCTGGAGCTGACGGTTTAATCCGAGTTGTGTCAGTTAAAACCGCCTCAGGAATTCTGAAGCGGGCAATTACCAGCCTTTGTCCACTTCCAGTCAAAAGTGATCATACAACTGATCAAGGCGGGGAAGAATGTTAACCACCAGATGAAAAAATTCGTTGTAGAAAGTCGTGTCCGACTGAGGGTTGGGCAACTGTATTTTTATTTTTATGTATTTATGTACTAGTGCATATTACCGATGCACAATTGTACTTTTTGGAAAAGAATCAGTCTGTTTTCTGGTCTTGATCGAGCGTGACAAAAATAAAATATTAAAAATTCTGTTGCAAATAAAATTTGTAAAGTTTAAGATAAAAAAGAAGAAACTAATAAGATATAAAAGTTTTGTTTGAGTTTTATTCAACGGGAGAGAAAAAAGCTCCAATCCCATTAATAGATCTCTATAATTGAGCGGATGTAGTAAATTTAAATTCAGGTGATTCATGTTTTGTATCAAATTCAATAAACATTTTACTTAATTTTTAGTTCCTTCTACTAATTATTCTGTAAGTAGCTCAATATAAAAAGATGAAA
This sequence comes from Tipula vernalis, assembly GCA_958295665.1. Taxonomy (NCBI): domain Eukaryota; kingdom Metazoa; phylum Arthropoda; class Insecta; order Diptera; family Tipulidae; genus Tipula; species Tipula vernalis. Next base: position 41,923,507 of record OY282558.1, on the reverse strand, counting down.
TAATGTTAATTATTTAAATATTAGTTAACCCGCTAATCAAATATAGTGCAAAAAACAGCTAGCTCAGAAGAGAACAGTTTAAATCTTTTAAGAAATTATCTTCCATAATTTAGCAGATTACTTTACTACAAATTACTTGAAAATGTAAGAGTACCTCAACATTTGATAGGAATACAGTTAAAAATCACAATTGTTGCGATTTATCGAAATCACCAGATATCTCAATATATTTTGTTCTCTGTATGAATCCATCAGAAGCTGATGAAAAAAAGGGGAAACAAACACCGCTGCAATTAATTTTCAAAATTTTAGAATTTCCTTTGAATATTTTATTTTTGGAAGAAGGTTGAACATTATTAATCCTCTTTCCATTTCCTAACCAGCAATTCTGCTGATATAGTACGAATCCACAAATTAAACTTTACCACAATCAAGAGTGTTGTTTTCTTAAGCTTTTACAAACTTTAGTGTATTGGTCTGGGTAAAAAAAAAATATTCCGACTGTCTGGTCATTAAAAATACGTATATGGATAAATATGTCCATGCAAAAAACATAAATGTATGATTCACAAATAAAATTATAATTAAGCAATAAATTTTGATTAAAGCTTTTATATTTCCATTAAGTAACAAGAAACGCACACAAAAAAAAAAAAAGCTTTTAATGACTCTAAGCACCTGCGAAAACTTCTCACAATTTTCACATGTGTTCTTCGGTTGTAAAACAACAACGACCGTATACCTAACTTAACCAATGAATATTATTTTCATATTTTTATAATATACAACATACAATTTTCCGTCTTATGATGAACAATTTTTTTTTCTTTTGCCTTATTTTCGTGGCATAAAATATTTCGCGCTAATCTTCGCCAAACGAAAAATGAAAAATTTTAAACAATAAAATAGAAGAAAACGAACACAAGAAAAAAAAAATGTAAAGTGAAAAGTTAAACACCTGTCATCAGTTCCTCATTTTTATTTTGTATGAAGAAAATTGTTTGTGCCGATGACTGATCATCGTCATCATCATCATCATCATCATCATCGAATTTAGTATAATGATTATTAAATATAAAATTAATGCTGGGTAATAATTTAGTCTCGGACGTGTTTTTTTTTTTGCATACTTTTGGTTAGAGTACGAGTATGTTTATGTATATGGTATATACATAACATATTACAGAAATAACGAAAAGAATGAGACGAGAGTTTTAAGGAAGGAAGGCTATTAGGAAACAATTTTTTTTTGCTATATTCCACATTTTGCTCGAATACATTATGTGACACTAAATCTTATTTATTTTAAACTTTCCTGGCAATTGTTCTTAATGGTTTTTCGGTTTATTTATACGTCTAATGTTAAAACATAAATTCCCACTACTGGACCATACATTAACTATCTTATATATATTTTCTATAGAAGATGTAACATATACACACACATACACACACACAAAACTAAAAACAATAAAAGTTATTCTTCCTAAGAATAAAAATACATGTATATGGTTACGGTTTTAGATGCACTTATCGATTATTTTCCAAAGTGTTTTGAAAAATTTTCCTTATGTTTACAGTGTTTAACCCATACCGATTATAATCGTCACTCGCGCACTATACATTCATGACATGCAATACATGCTAGAGTTTTCCTTGTGTATATATTTTCCAAATCCTCCATCATATTTATGTTATTCACAAAAAAAAAACAAATTTATAAATTTTTTTTATATAAAAAACGAAATGACAGGGCAACATGTGATGCAAAATTTACGATTGACAAAAAAATTTTCTTTGATTTATTTCTTATTTTAAAAAAACTCATAAATCTTGAGTAAAAAAATTAACTTTTTTTTTCCGTACATTTTCCTACTTGGTGTTAAATTTTTGTATGTTTGTCTAGAATAAGATTTATACAAGAAAATCACCCACAACAAAACCAAAACATTTGACTGATTAAATTTTATCTACATTGTATATAAGGAATTTTAAAATCTCGTTTTATTTTTATTTTTTATTTTTTTTTGTCTTCACAATAAATATTCGACAATCAGAAAATTAAAAACTAACAACATATATCGGTTGGTTTTTGTGGGTACCCATCACCACCACACGTAGTACCATATATTGTATGTGTTGTGTGAGCGCGCGGAGACGAGAGGATGAGATGTACAGGAGACAATTCAAATATATATATATGTACAATATATAAATAAGAAACACCAAATTTTAACGTTTTTTATTTCAACATCTTTTCGACGTTTCTTTTATTTTTATAAAAACAACTTTTTAACCAAGAAATATACAAAAATAAAACTAAGAAATTTCGGTAATGCTTCAAGTTGTCGGTCAATAAATCTATCAAAAAAGAATAAATTTCTTGTTTTGTTGTTATATGTATATACATCTCTTATAATATATATTTATTTAATTTAAAGACGAAAAAAAAAAAAAATTTCTTCAACAATTAAATAAACGCACAGTGGATTTTTTTTTTTCGTCTTATTAATCAATAAATCTATCAAAATCACAAAGAAATAAATAATAATAATAAATTAAATAATATATTATAACCAACGAATTAAAAATAAGAAATAATAATACAATTTTTTTTTTTTCTTTATTTATATGATTTATTTCTTATAATTATCGTCTTAATTTTAACTTATTTCTTTTAATATTTTTCTTATGTTTTTTATGTGTGTCTGTTCGAATTTAATTTTCTTTTCGTTTCTCTATATGCATACGTGTTGTGTACATATTATTATTTCTTGCGGTTGGTTGACTTTATGCTATAATATTTAATTATTATGAAATAAACTGTTTATATTTCTTAAAATAAACACTCATTTCTTTTATATGTGATGTATATTTGTTGTAATTATAACCCTATGTTGTACTGCGACAATAAATTTTATCGAATTCGATGATTTTGAAGGGTCAAATTCGCAATCAACAGTTTTGGGGAATGATTTTAATCGAAAATTTGTTAAATTACACCAAGTCAATAATAATTATCAAGTTAAGTGAATTAAATTAAATTCTGAAAATAAAAATTCCCAATTTTAATCAAGTTGATGTATTGCTGCGAATATTTTCCTTCTAATAGTTTATTGTTTTAAAAAATGTGGGCTTTTACCTGATTTTTAAAAGGCCGCTGACGATTCAAAGTAAGGTTTTACAATTTCAACGAATATTTATGCAGAAAAATTTCCAAGCAAGTTTACTGGCGATTTCAAACGTAGTCCACATTTTTATGAAATTGTATAGGATTGATTGTATCAGAAAACAAATTCTAACTGTATTTGATTCAAAACCTAATTTATTTGATTTAAATCCTCTCCCCATAAACAAATTTGTATGGCAAATTAAGCGAATATATTTTATAACTTCAAATTTAGAATATCTAGAAAACTTTATTAATAGCTTTTGATATCTAGAAAACTCTATTAAAATTCTGAAAGTTGGTTTAGTTAGGGTCTTTTCAATTTGTTAAAACAAACACATAAAATGTAAAAAGTTAACTGTTTGCATTTTGAGCTTATAACATTTTGAAGACCATTTGAACTGTTATTTTAATTTGCGAAATACGAATTTTAGATTTTTCTGTCCTTAACTATAAATGACCAATCGAAATCAAACAAAAATACGTTTTCAAAATATTTTACATTTTAATTATCTTCCATTTCCAGTCAACAAAAATTTTATAAAAGCTCAAGATTCGTGAAAGCGAAAAATTAAACTAACTAGTAACCCTATCCAAGTGTCACTCACCATAGTGGTATGTAGACATTCCAATTATTCGAAAAAGTCAACTATTCGAATATTCGAATATATTCGTCAAAATAAAAGAGAAAATTTATTGGTAACAAAAAATAATCATTTTATTTCAAAACTTAACGAAAAATAAAGGTTATTATTAATAAATAAGTAATATTAAATGGTGTATTAAATAGTTTAAGAAACTATTTCATTTTTAAATACGTATATTTTAAAAATACTAAAGAGTTAAACGTTTCCAAATTCAGACGAGTTCTCTTTTATGTTTTTATGGCACCTGCGGTAGAAAAAACACGTTCAGTGGCAGTTGACGTTGGCCTAATCGTTATTAAGGCGTTGAATAATACATCCAACGAAACTCTTTTTTAAGCCCGCTATATCTGTCGATCTCTTTATTGGACTTTGAGTTCTTTGGTTGCATTATTCCTGTAATGGTGTTCTGCAATTCTTGTTGTAGTCTAACTGTGGCCGTTGGAGGTGTTCCACTTTCCAGCAAAATATCCGAATTGGACTCAAAACTGTTATTGTTTGCATCGTTAAACAATTGTGGATGAATTTTTTCCATTATTTTCTCCGCTAAGGAAATCGCGGCACATTTTGTTGAAATCTGAAATATTCGTTTGAGCGTGGAATATTTCCTGTTTGAAGGTAAATAATCAAAGTCAGTAATTTCTCATCCCTTCGTTCATTCATTCTTTTTTTTAATTCAACCAGCAACGTTTTACTAATATCTGATTCCATTTCATAAAGTTTATTGAATATAAATTGATATACACATTCTGCTGTGATGAGAGTCGCACTATTTTTGCTCAATTCCAAAACAGCAGTTTCTACTGGCAAAAGAACATCAAGTAGGTTTTGTAATATCAATATTTCACTTTCAGACACTGTTTCCATAATAAAATCATTTAAAGATTTGTTTACGTTCACAACTAATTTCAAAAATCGCTTAAGTATAATACTCAACGATTTATGTCCAATTTAAGTTTAATTTGTTTCCCAAACTGTTGTAGAACGTTTCTTTGTAAAATTGAATATTTTGCAGGAGATGTCTTAAACATTCTTATAATAGTTCTTATTTTTTTTTTATAATTTCTTCGAAATTATCATCCATACCCATAGGCAAAACCAGCTCAGTTTCATTGTTGTCGTCAAAATCTAAATCAATATTAGAAAATAAATTGCGTTCCGCAGTTTCTTCGTCAGGTTCTTCTTCTTCGATATCTTCATCGATGAAACTACCAGGATCATTGTCTTCAGCAGCTTCACATTGGTTCCTGTCGGGCTGCTTCTTATAAAAACAACTTATTACGTTAATTAATGCGGAAATCGAATAAATCAACTAAAATCGTATAACGAACCAATTCTAACGGTTAAAATTTACCCAAACTCTTTATTTCTAATCCACGTAACTATCAAAAATTACTGTTTGGAAAATTACAAAATCAAACAATTGGACACGATTGGAAATTTAAGAAAATTACTCAATTAATAACACAATCCTTTTACGTCAACACTCAAAACAGTAATAAACAATGAGAGCACGAATTTTGCAAAACAAATGAAAATTAATATTGATGTCTTTTTCTATCAGACGCATACATATCAACATCCACCTTAATATTTATGTACACTTTATTTAAAAGAGAGAATATAAACACATACAGCTGCAATCTTAAAACAAAACATATCGAAATTTATTCATCATTATTTTCATACCAACGTTGGTATGTCGTAAATGCATATTTTCGTCTCTTTTGTTTTAGACGTCGCTCAAAAGCAGGATTTTTAACATTTTGTATGCGTATTCGGAGTACGATTCAAATTATTTTGTAATTCAAATTATTCGAATATTCGGTACAAAATATCCGAATATCGAATAATCTAAATTAAGTCGAATATATTCGAATATCGAATATTCGAATATTTTTTTAGAATGTCTAGGTATGAGAAATAAAAAATAAGAGGCACGTGTTTTTTTAGCGGCGGAATAACCTTGTACTCAATATTTTTCAACAAAAAAAAATGGAGATTGTTTCTTTTAAAAAGTACTTGTAATCCTTGAAAAATTGAACTATAGGGGTTGCATCCCCTATTTTTTTTAGGGGTTGAAACAATTTTTTTTTTTTAATAAAATTCTAAAATTAATTAAAAATTAATAAAAAAAAGATTTTTTGCATTTTCCTCAAAACACGGGGGAAAACTACCCCTATTACAAATAAATTACTTGAGTTTTTTCTGCTAACAAGTTTTGCACGAAAATTGATATACGACGGTTTTTAGGGTCGCTGATCATTTATCCATCGTCAGATCTTGGAAATTCAAAATGGCGGATCCAATATGGCGAACAATTTTTTCAAAAAAAATTGAATACATATTGGGATTCAAGGTCTGTCAATAACAGGAAAACAAAGATTTTTAGAAAGTAATGAATGTCACTTCTGCCAAAAAATTGATACGTACATACACTCTATGTCTCCGAGTATCGTTGCCCAGAACCCGTGCACTCAAAGAAAAAAGTAGGTAAAATTGATAGAAATAATTGAGTAAAATGTTAATAAAATAAATTCATCAATTTCCAGGAAATTCCATCAAACTAACAAAATCGTTTATATAATTGAGTAAAAATTTGTTAAAAAAGCGTAAAAAGGCAATTGTTTTAGGCGAACACAAAATTCTTCGTTTATTTTAACGATCCCTAAATATCGTTAATGAAAATTTGTAGTATTGAAATAAATCAACTACTTTTTTAATCAATAAGATAAAAACTCGATCATAATGAAAAAAAATTCTATTAAATTTTTTCGTAAAAATGTTAACATTTTTAATAGTTTTTATCAAATTTACAGGAAATATACATTTTTTGTTTCAATTTGATAGTTAATTTATCAAATATACTGGTTAAGGTATAGAAAATATCATCAAATTTACAGGTATCTGCTGTTCGTTTAAAAAAAAATTATTAATTTGATGTAATTTAATAATTTTATTATTTGAAGACAAACAAATTTTGTTTCCAAATAATATATTATCGTATATATTAATCGTACAAGCCGGTCATATATTGATGTTGTGAAAGTGCAGTGTTGTAATAATAAACCTACATAAATCTTTTTTAAATTGAAGTACATACTTAAAAGTACGTAAAATAAACAATTGTGATTATTATTTAAAGTTATACTGTGTGAATTAATTCACCTTTGTCTTAAATATTGTTTTTTATAAATAGAATTATATTTATAAAAAACAATATTTAAGACATTTCCAATCAAGAAATTTAGCTAGTTTAAATTATTAAAATTTGTATAAATTTAAGCGAAATGAAGTGTTTTAAGTGCAATAAGAGATATTTGTCAACAAGAGCGTTAATAGTTCATTTGAAAATTAACCATTCCCTAAGTGAATTCAGTGAATATCAGTGTTGTGAAACCTCGTGTTTTCAATATTTTGGATGCTTAAAGAATTTTAGAAAACACCTTTTACGCACATATTTTTCGTTACTTCTATATTATCTATACGACATATTGAATTTATTTAAATTTTCATTTAAATTAAATGTTTGTTCTGGAAGTTGGAAATTAGGAATTTGTTCATTTGGAGCTACATGATTGATTCGACTTGGTAGTAATATTCACTTCTGCGTTTGGTACTGTATTTAGGTTTAACCCTAATTTGTTTTCATGTTTTTTCATGAAAACAAATTGGGGTTAAACCTGAATACAGTACCAAACGCAGAAGTGAATATTGCTACCAAGTCGAAACAATCATGTAGCTCCATTCCAAATGAACAAATTCCTAATTTCCAACTTCCAGAACAAACATTTAATTTAAATGAAAAACCAAATGCAATAAATTCAACATGTCGTATAGATAATATAGAAGTAACCAAAAAATATGTGCGTGAGTATTCTGTTAAATTTTGCCTTCACTTACATAATAGCCAACAATAATTGTAATAGAAAAAACATAGAACAAGTTCAACAGGGTGTCGAACAATTTATAACTGAGCATATTGCAAATTTTTTCGAAAATATTGTGAAGAACTTTAATGTTAGTGCTGAGCTCAACTTTGCCTTGTTGGATCAAAAAAAAAAACCAAGTTTAAATTAAAATGAATAACAATTTTCAAATCAACGTTGAAACAGATAATTTTCTGCAATTGTCACATTAATATTGGATAATTGTGAAAATTTGGAACAGTCAACTACAAAAAACAGTTCTTTTATTGTAAATCAGAAAACGGATCAAACAACAGTTGATCAAAATTTCTCTGCAGTTAACATCCAAAATTTTCAATTTTCTTACGAAAAAAAACAAGAGATTTACAGTTTGCTTAAGGCTTGGAATTTAGAGGTGCTTTTTGACACTTGTATAGGTATGGTATACTTTTGAATTATGTAGTGTATACATTTCTTTGTCATCTTATGATTTATAAAAATTACACTTTTGAATAATTGCAGATAACTTTGTCGATATATACGCGTTAAAACTAATGAAAAGCAACTTTAAAATGGATTTTTTAGAGCAAATTCCTATTGGTTTACAAATAAAATTCGATTACAGTTTAATTAAATGGCAACAATCAAACAAAACAACGAAACCATATGAACATACAGAGTTCGACTTTATTGAAGAGACTAATACCGAGATTAAGAATGATAAATTTGATAATAAAACAAATATCGCGGATTTGAATATTGATTCCATTTTGAAACGGAATCACACTGGGTTACAAATCAAAGATTTTTACAATTCTAACAATATTTTAAATGATAGCCTTCGAAGTTTATTAGTAAACTTAATTGCTAAACATTTAGTCACCAACCAAATAAAAATGTCAGTCGGAATAGGGCAAAATATTGCATCTAAAATAACTCAACTATTTCCAACAGAAAATATGGTAATTATAATTTTTAAATTTTAATTAATTAATTTTAATTAATTTTATAATTATAATAATAATTATTATTTTAATTAATTTTATATTAATTCTTTTATCTTGTAGGAAATATATTATTTCAAGGAGCCGGGGAAAAAGCCTTTGGGTAAAATTTATGCAGGCTATTTTAATCAAATAAGGTCAATACAGAATGCGGGATTAATTAAAAAGCGCAACTTATCTGGAACTACAGAACGATCATCAAAGAAAAGGAAACAAATATTTAATATTGAAACCGACATTGCAGAGCATTTAAGCGAAATTCACAAAGATAATTGTGCCTGGGCCGAAATGAAATTACATTACGCAGCTACGTCTAACTATCGACTGCAAGAAATTTCAACAGCCGAGTCAACGGATGTGATTTTAAAAAAATGGATTCAATATAAAAAGCCTTACGGATATAAATTGGTAAGTTAACATAAAATTTTGTGACATAATTTAATCTGAATCGTAACCAAACTAACGTAACCAAAAATTAATTTTATATATTATTGGAAATATATTAACCCATTTTATTTTATTTTCGTTTGACAGATTGAGATTGATTTTCATGCCATGTTTCCAGCATCAGACGGTATTGAAGGAGCATTTTTAAGTTTTGCGCTGAAGATTATTACTATATTTGAACAAAAAATAAAAGATAAAAATGCTAAATCTTTGCTAGATATAATTATCAAGCAGAAAGAAAGTTTATCTGAGAGTAAGTAATATTATCAAAATCAGTTTAAAAATAATTGAATTTTTTCTAATGTGCTTTGGTTTTACAGACGGTTTTAACGCAACAATATTGTATTTGCTCCACTATGTGCTTATGCCAACCAGCAGAATAGTGCAAAAAATTAATAGCGAAAATGTGTGTTTTAAAGTATCCATTAAAGACTCGCAAAAATCGTTTATGTTGCATGGCAGAGCAATTCAAGAAGTTGAAGAAGCTCTGCAACAAAAAATTAGCAACAATTTGCCCATTCAACCACTGGTGCTAAGTACAGGTTCAGTAACAAATCCAGAAGAGATTTTAGTTTATTTTGATGGAATTAAGTATCGCTTTTATTAAAAAATAATTATGGGTTCCGTTTTACTAATATATTTTCAATATTAAGTTTATTTAACATTTATCTTTCTGTGATTAATATAATGAATTAATTTTTTTTTGTGATTGAACTGAGTGCTGTTTTTTTTATACTTTTTGTTGCTTTTATTTTTTTATTTTTTTATAATTTAGTTATTTAAGAATAATTTAGATTTATATGTAATTATATCTGTCAAATTTCTTTTGCAGCTTTATTTATATTTTAATTTTAAAATAGGCCTATTTTTATGTTTAAAACTTACACTAATGTATAAGCATTGAAATTATTAATTAAAATATTATACTGAAGTTTATTGAATTTTTTATTTTTTGATATAAATGTTTTATATCAAAATTATTTATTCTACATAAGGATAATAAATTGGGCATTTTATAGTATAAAGTTATTGTTGTTTTTATTTTATTCCACTAAAATTGATTCTATGAAAACTAGAACCGATACTACTGAAAAGTTAATTTATTATTTTGAATAAATTCTATCAATTTGTGAATCTATTTTTACTAATTTTAATAAAATTATTTTATCAGATTTATATAATTTTGTAAATTTGATAACTTTTTACCTTGTTATTACAAAATTTATTGCAAATGATAAAATAAAGTTATCAATTCTAACCCTTATTCAATGGAAGGTACATCAATTTGAAGAAATAATTTATCGGTATAACAAATATTTTATTTGATCAATAAATATTTCTATTGATTTTATACCCGTTAGTAGTAAATTTGATAAAAACTTCGTTCGAATAAACACTGTGATTTTGAAGAAATTTTATCAAATTTTACTTATATTGATAAAAAAGTTTATTGGCGCTATATAGATGGTTGTTTTATCAAAATGATCACCAATTTCCTCAATTTCACTACTTTATTTTTTTGAGTGTGGAATGGGAACACTTTGTCACTGTGACTTCCTTGGCTATAAAAGAGGTAATATTGGTAAGGTAAATGTCCCAATTACCGGCAGGCTAAGGCGACAGTAAATTTTGCAGTAAGATCTTGTTCTTAGTTTAATTAATTTTAATAAATTTTGGGTTTCTAAAGAAAACTAGAAATTAATATTTTTAATAATTATTTAAAATAATGTAGGTTTATTATTAAAGGTTATGTTCCTATTATCGGCACAAAAAAATAATTGGTGATCCAACTATCGGCAGACGATGTTCCAATTACCGTCAAACTCTATTATATATAGATAAACATCAAGCTTTTGTAACACAAAATGAAACTTATTTCAAATTTATTTTACTTTTATCTAGTTATTTTAAAATATAATCACAAATAAAACAATTTTATCAACAAAAGGTACTCAAGTATCAAATTCAGTACATTTTTTATAATTTTAATTCAATAAAATTCACGCCTTTCGAAGGCCTTCAATTTCGGGTACAGAGTAAATGCCTCGAATATTTAATAAAGACGGGGGATTAATGATAGTACAAGTTATCGTCATCCTTGTACCAAATTACATCCTCTTTTTCAGGCCATTTCCAATTTTAACCGCTCATTTGCATAGTTTTTACGTATGCTTCGCCATCTCTTACTTGTATGACCGTCCCAGGAAAATATTCTTCTTCGTAATTAACAATTACGAAATCGCCAGCAACAGATTTTCATTTCATTTCTTGGTCATTCCTATCTACATTAATCGGAAGAGTTGAAGTTTGCTTCGGTCGCTTTTCTTTGGGCTGGTTCTCACATGTTTCTTTCAGGTTTCTCTTCTCTTCCCTTTTTTTCGCTCATGCCAATTTTTCCGCTAACGTTTTTTCTTTCTCAACTTCTAATTTCTGCAAATGCTCAGGCGTTAATTTTGTTCTTGTTACTTTTTTTTTGTTTTCTGGAGCTTCGGGATAATAAAACGAATTCTTAAAGGGAGTGGGGAATTTTTCTTGAAATGACAAATACGAGCAACTAGGCTGTTTATCAGTTTTGACAATAATTGTTTCATTTCGTCTTTTTGTTGAGCTCTGCTCGACTATATGTGATGGAATATTTACAGATTCCTCCAGAATTGATTGAGTCCTATCTTAGCTGGTGTCAATAGCTCTCTAGGTAAAATGATCATGCCATCATCTCCAATAGTACAATTCAATAAATTCTCGTTGCCGGACCAAAATTCATCATCCAATGTGATCTCTATTGACGCAGTGGTTGCCTCGACGTTTGGTAAAATATCGACATTTTCCTTTTTTATATCACCCCAAAAATAATACAAATTTTCGTCTTTGATTCTTTTCTCGAAATCTTCTAAAAATGTTTTCGGTTGCTCGGGGTCCCAGTGATGTTATGGTTGATCTAAAGGCCTCGGCCTTGGAATTTCCACAAGTTTTGAATAATCGATCGCATTTGCATCGAACGGGTATAGTCCACACGTGATGAATCCATTTGAGATTGTCCGTCTCTTCAAAGCTATGTCCATCCATAAATAAGCGAACTGGAAACTGTTTTTTAGATTTAACAAGCCAAGGATAAAATACGTTAGCTATGTACTCAAAGAACGTTTGGCACGTCATCCATTCATTCTCAGACTTGCCAATACCCCAATCTAATGGATACTTTTTTATAATATTAATAGGAATCCTCTGATAAGAGTAATCAACCATCGGTGGAGCCAATTCGCCATCTGCGGCTACGGTAACCAACACAGTTGGGCACTCCTTTTCGTCGTTCGCGATCCTATTGTAAACCTTCTTGGATCCTTGCCGTACTAGAACTGCTTTCTCCTGCGGGCATAAGAAAAATGCCGTTTCATCTGCATTAAAAATGCGGGATGGATCTTTTAAGACCTCCTGAAAATGTTCTTTTTCTTTAAATGACGATATTCTTCCAAAACATGCGCGGATGTCATTTTCGGTAATCGACGTTCTGCTGGCTAATAAACTTTGAGATACCCTCTTTGATATGATTGAATGTCGTTTTAAAAATAATTCACACCAATGCCTGCCCGAAATGCCATTGGTAAAGCAATTTAGGCGTTTTAGTTCCTTCACTAACAGCGCTACACTGTCAATCAATTGGTTTTTTGTGACTGGAAAGCCAATCTTTCCCATGTGGTAGTACCCATTTAACCACTAAATCTTCCTCTTTCTCACACAAAATTTTTGGCGGTCCGCTTTTCTTGTTCCAGGGAGTTTTGCCGTTCACCTTATCCTGTATCGTAGATCCAGGAACATTAAATATTTTGCTTGCGGCACTGGTTTTCATCCCTAGTTGTACAGCCTCAACAGCTTTATGGAGCGATTGTTCATTATAAGCCTTTCTGTTTTTTTCTTCATTATCCTAAAAGGGAAATTTCCAATTATCGGCATACTTTTCGCGTATTATCGGCATAAATTATAATCGTATTTTACAAATATAATTAAACTAGTGATGATTCTAGTTTAAGTGCTAAATAAAACAGCAATATAATTTCTTTTGAAAAATATACTTATTTTCTAAATTTACTGTAATTTAATAACAATATTAGATATTTTCTAGTTTAAATGCAATTTTATTATTATCGGCACATTATACTCTAATTATCGGCATATTAAATTGGATGCAAATCCCGAGGTTTTTATATAATTTTGGCGTGCCGAAAATTGGCCTAACGGTTACTTTATATTAAGGTAATTGAAAAATGATTTGTATACTTAAAATAATTGTAATAAACATAAAAAAAAACAATATTTTCTAATTTAATACCTTGAACCTATTATCGGTTTTGTGCCGATAATTAGAACATTTTAAATTCTTCTCGTTCTAATTATCGGCAACTTAATTATAAAGATTTTTATAAAAACTCACCACAAAATTCACAGTAAATGTTATATTTTAAATAATAAATTTATTAAAAAGTTCAATAACACTTAATATTTATATAAAATAGTTATAAATTTTATTTAAAACGCTTATGAACGCGATAGCACGATTTCCACTATTTAAGTAACGTTTCGACCCAAATGACACAGTAGTACTAAAACTAAAAAACGCTCACACTCCGAGGATCGATAATAACGGTAAATTATTACGTTAATGAATAGTTTTCCGATTCTTTCTAGTTTAAGAATTGCAGGTGTTTTTATATATAGTCGTCTCGGTACAATAGAAATGCACATATTCTTATTTTTTTCTCATTTTTTGTTAAACTGCCGATAATTGGGTCAATGACGTTAATTAGGACATTTACCTTACTGTTGTAAAAGTCAAATCTAGGTGGCATGATAAAAGATTTATTTGATCACTAAAAACGATATAGTGAGCTTGCCAGACCATTCAAAGTAGCATGGAAAATTGTTCAGTGAAACAATTTTGAAATTTTTATCAGGTTTGAAAATTTTAATTTCTTCAACGAAAAAATTTGTAATCAAAATTAGTTGACTAAATTAAACATCGAGTGAAGGTGAATGTGTTTTGAGTGAATAATAGTGAAAAATAGTCGTTAGCTTTGTAATTTACTTAAGGCGTGTTTTATAGAGCATTCTCAAAGAAAACACTTTTTACTTTTGAGTTCCAGGTTCGAATAAATTTTCAACATAACGAAAATAATTGTTATTAGTCAGAAGTAAGAAGTTGTTTCATTGTGACTGTCTTGTAAGTTTTCATGTCTGCTCTAGTTCACAATAGCAATTTTTCTAATTTTGTTACTTTACAATCAAATATTTGAATTTAGTAATTTAGATCCAATCTTCTATAATATTTCACAAAACTTATCTACTTAAAATATTAGATAGATTTCTTGTTCTGGATAAGCTCTCTAATTGGAAAGGTTTTAGAGAACTGGCAAATTGCATAAAAACTTACAAATTTGGAAAACGTTTGGATCTACAGTCTTTAATTCAAAAGTCAGGCAATATTTAATTTTAAAGTTTAAAGTAATTAAATTCGAAAAATTTCTATCGCGAGTACGCCTTGAAGAGGTTTCATGGGTTTTAAACGGCAGAAAAAGCATATTTTCTCTATTTTTTTTTAACGTACTAAATGAATTATTTAATTCGAACTTTTAGCATATGAAAGAAGAACATTTCTGCCGTTGAGAGCTGGTTTTCGGAGACCCCTTAAAATGCGCGGTAACCAGGATAACTCGTGATAACTTTATCTGAAATTAAAAAACCAATATTTCTGTTACTAGGTGAGTGTAGCTCTTATTTGAATGAAGGATTTTTTTTATTACAACTTATTATACGTGGTCCTTGTTTTTACTGAAAATCGAACTGTTTTCCATACAACTCTGCCAAAAATTCAAATTTCAATTTTTGTTGAAAAAAGAAAATATTTTGTTTTTTGGTTTCAAATAAAGTTATCACCGTGGTCACCGCGAGGATACTTTCTTCTAAGAAATTTTGTTGAAATCTTCTCCTTTCTTATGCTAAAAGCTCGAATAAAATAATTTATTTAGTATGGTAAAAAAATTGTTGAAAATATGCGTTTTTTCGATTAGTAAGATGTCGAAATCTATTTTGAATTCAAAGACTTTTAAAAAAGAATTTCAAGGATTTTCCAATAAGGATTATAACTATTAAACTAAAAAAAATTAAATTTGAATTTATTTTTACACAACTTAACTTGATAAACTTTTTTTTTAAATTATGGAAATCAAATTAAATTTTAAATAGAAAAAATTCGGAAAATAGAAAATTTAGAAACATTCTTACCTTCTAAATATTGTGGAAATTTGAAAATCTCTAAAAATTGGAAAAGCTTTTAAAATCTTTCTGATATTTGCGTTTGGCCTGTATTTGCAACATCTAAACCTTGTGTTGTGTATACCAAGATCTAAAATTCACTGATAATAAATTTCCTTTCATTCCAATAGATTAAAGTTTCGGTATTTTCGTTATTTACTAGAGAAGTTTTGTTAGCTGGAGCTTTTGAAAAAATTTAACAACTTTGAAACTCTGAATAAAAATGTATCGTAAGATTAAAGATTCGAAATTTTAACAAAATCTTCATTTTATGTTTAATTAAAATTAATTTTGATAAATGTTATTAATTCTGAATTTGAAGATATCAAATCGCCCACACTATGATAGTATAGATTATGAATATGACAGTATGACGCGATGCAGGCAAAAATGGCCCTTTCGATAAAAAATTCAAAACCGAAATTAATCTGTCAAAGAATAAAAATTTTAAACCTGAATTGAAGACTGAAAATTCGAACCAAATTTATTCATCATACAATTTTGAGATAGTTCAAAATGTTTCAATATTATAATAGATATCGACGCAGAATCGTTAAATAAGGTTAAGTTGATTTCTATATGTTAATTCAGAGTTCTGTAAATCCTATATCTATGGGAAAATTTTTATGCTACAAGATACAATTCACGTTTGAGAGCAATGTTCGTCTCAAGGGCTTACCGCTCGTCGGTGTTGAATATAACAGATTTAAATAAAAAGTTTTCTTTTTTGGAATAGAGAGAGCTGAAAGGCCGAATGTCAGAAGGCCGAATGTCGAAAGGCCGAGTAAGTCGAAGGGCCGAATGTCAAAGGTAATAGTACTAAAACCTCGCAAAATGAAAATATTGAATAACATTTTTAATTCAGTTTCAAAATTCCGAATTTTAGAATATCGCTGAAAAATTTCTTGAATTTTTTTTATCTCCTAAAACAAAAAATTCAAATTAACATTTTTTTTTTTTAATTTAAGTAGAATTTCTACAGTTTTTTTTAGTAAAAAAAAACAAAAACTGAAAGTCCCGAAAGAACTCCAGAAAAAAAAATTCAGAAACTTAATTATCTGTCATTTTTTATAGGTTGATATCGTTTTTTAAATCTAACAATTTTTGGAATAATATTTTAATTCCTATTATACCTTAGAGGCTGGAAGCTGCCACCTTCAAATCCTCACTTTGACCATTTTTTGAAATTCTAACATTCATAGAAATTGGAGCATTTTCAATAATTTGTTTTTTTTAATTATTACTCACTTACTAATATAAAAAACTCCCCAAAGGCACCTTAGCATTGGAGCTGTCTGTGCCAGAATGGAAACAAATTATGTAGCTTCCTTTTGTTTCTGCTTCAAAACAGTAGATGAGCATAATTTTGTAAATTTGTGGATTCCGATGTATTGTGAATTTTTATGTAGCTTTATTTCAATAAACGCATTCAATGGGCGTATCCAGCACAGTCAGGTCTCACTAAAAAAAAAACAAGTGGCTCTAAAAACTCGACTTTTAATCTGTCACTCTTCAGCCTATTTCAACCCAAAATGAGACAATTTTGATTTTTTACCGGCAGAAAACATGTTAAGAACAAAATCATCTCTTTTATCATACGTCATATTCAAACATCTTCGCTTATCTAAAATTTATGTTTTAGGTATTCCAGTTTCGAAAATTAGCTTAGGAAAATTTTGTAATTTTTAATTTATTTAAAAATTAATATTTTCCGAAAATTGTAAAAGAATTTAACTGAATTAAAGAGAATTAGAGAATGTAATTCAGGTAGTACGACAATTTAAATTTGTAGAGAATTTAATTCAGATTCTACCACAATTTAAATTCTACAGAATATACTATGGTTGTATTAGCGAATTATGCTAATACAGCCAAATTCCCTTACAATTTTTATTCGTCACATTCAGAAGACAGTCCTATTCCTATGTAAGCAAATTTAGCAATAACAAAAATTTTGTTTACTTTAATTTGAATTAATTAATTTGAATAAATTTTGAAACCCGAAACTCTTAAAAAGTGAATTGTTAATTTCTGAAACTCTAGAACTAAAATTTTTCTAGTTACATGTTTTAAAATTGCGCTTGTTTAAGTAACTCTTTAGCATCGAGTTACAAAATTATATTTCCTAAAATTCACATAACTGGCGATAGCGCATCCAATTTATGACTACTTAACTCCAACTATACAACTCATTTCGCATTTATATTCCTGATTCATCAAACTTGACATTACACTGCGTTGTGATGTGATTGATTAGTCAGAAAAGAAATTTGATATTTTATTTTTTCATTAAAATCCAAAATGTACAAAAAAAAAAAAAAAAAAACTTAAAACACAAACCATCATCGTCATTAAGCATCAAAAAATTTTACATTAATTAATATTGACTATAATAAACAATTCAGAAATAAAACCATATTCACTGTAGAAATGATTATGATTACAAACGACCGTCTCATCAGAAAGTCGTAAATTTTTTTTTTTTTTTTTTAATTCAGCCTCCCCCTCATTCCATTCATCTTAGCCTCATGTTTTTAAATATACACATACATATAGCTATGTAGTTAAAAAAATTTGTGTGCCAAAAAATAGTGAATGGACAAACATTTTTATACAACGACCAAACTTTAAAATAAAACCAAAACTTAAGAAAAACAAAAAATAAGTTGTTTTCATTGATTTTGATCCATCATCATCGCCATCATCATCATCGTTTTGGAATTTTGTATATCGCGCGCTATTTTAACCTGTTGTACATGGTGTGTTTGTGTTTGTATAGATTTGTTGATCTTAACTACTTTGTAGACAAAACACTTGAACACTGTATGGTGCGAGAAGAGAAATATATTATATAAATATGTGACATGGTAAATTGATTATCACTATTTAAATTATATAGTTAGTTGTAATGTTGTTGTATATATAACAATCATCATCACCCATGATCATAATATTTATGTTGTTAATGCATTTTTTATGGATGACTGATCGTAATTTTAATGATTTTTTTTTTGTATTTTTATTTCGTTTCAGGTGAGTTACTTTCTTCATTTGCGCCATATTATGTCTATCCATACTTAAGGTAAATAAATATACATAAGATACAAGAGTGTATAATAAGTACGTACGTATAATAAATACAAAGCTGTATATATGATCCGGTTATAATATTAATTTTAATTATCTTGACTAATTAGTTGAAAGGTTAATTTATTTATATTTTTATTGTTTTTTTTTTTTAATTATTTATTACCAAAATGACATCGTTTTCTTAATTTTTTTTCTCGTTTTCTTTTGTGTATAATGAATAGAGATCAGATCATCATGATCGGATGGTTTAATAGGTGCGCGTTTTTGTTATACTCTTATTTTTTATTTTTTTGTTTTTAATTGATTGACACTTTAAATACTTTCGTGTGGATCGCGTGGAAATTTATGTATTTTGATCCGTTATATGCCGCTTAAGTAAAGAGCTATTTTCAAATATATGTAAAGTGATCATGTTAATCAACCATGTCAAATTTGTATTTGTTATTTTGCATAATTTATTAGTTATCGGAGAGAGTGTGGATCAATCCATAGATAATAAAAAAATAGATTTAAATGTATAATAAAGTTAATTTTGTTTGTGTGTTTCGTTTGATATAAATGCCACCGTGGTTAATAAATTGTAAGGTGTCCTAAATTATTCGTTTAAAAACAGTAACAATTTATGGCTTGCTTGAACTTTATAATTTTATTAGACGTATTTTATAAGAAGAATTTTATAAATAGAACATGCCAAGCTGTTAAGTTTTTGCGTTGTTGATTTGTCGTAAAGATGAATCTTTTGATTCGATGAGTCAAACTTGCTTTTGTTTAAATCTGTCCTTTCAAAGTCAAGTGTAGTTAGGTCAACAAAAAAAATAGGAAAAAACGTTTATTGACGTGCCAATAAAATATTTATTGAAATAATTGCTCCGTTTGTGTACCAAACTGATTTCATCAAATATATACTTTGATTTTAAAAATGTAGCATAGTGGACCTGATTCTAAAACCCCGAAACAGGTAAAGCTAGAAATAGTAAGTTATTTTATTTTCCCGCTTGCTGAGTTCTAAAATTGTGGATGAACTTAACCACTAGTTAGGAAGCCTTTTAACCACTTTAACGTTCAGTTTCATTTTATTTTATGTACTATACCAGAGCCTTCTAGAGCATAGAGTCATAATCATCATGACCTATTTTTTAGAAGCTTTTTAGTGGTATACCTTTTCACTATTTTCCATACGAATCCATAGTAAAAATGGTGTTCTTTAGCTTCAAGTTTTTCAATGAAAAAAGCAAAAAGTTTTCTACATATCTTTAACAACAATATACAAGATTGGTATTAAATAATTATTAATTGAAGTAATATTAAAATTAAATTATGTCTAAAATGTGTTTTTCGAAGTTGGACGAAGTAAAATAGTACCTGCTAAATTTATCTTTAGTTTTACTAGTGTACGTCAGATGTCTAAGTTGTTTACAGAAAAATACGAAAAAAAATTGATTATTGAATCACAAAATTATCACACTTTCTTAATATTTTGCTTTTCCAACAATTTTTGAACTTGAAGTTTCCCCAGGTGATAAT
This sequence comes from Tipula vernalis, assembly GCA_958295665.1. Taxonomy (NCBI): domain Eukaryota; kingdom Metazoa; phylum Arthropoda; class Insecta; order Diptera; family Tipulidae; genus Tipula; species Tipula vernalis. The sequence continues at coordinate 41,903,415 of OY282558.1, read as the reverse complement.
TTTTGATTCAATTTTACCTAATTTTTACTGCCATCACTGCCATCTCTGTAATGTTTTTTGAGGAAAAAAGTGATTTCCCATATCATCGACCTAATGGTGAATTAGCGTATCTTACATTTTTTTCAAAAACTCATCTTTGGTACAAAAATATTGTTCATGAGAAACTCCACCCGGATTCACACACTCACGTTAAATGACTGTTAGAACGACGTAGTCCACCTAATGGTGAACCAATGCAGGTGCAACATTTCAGGCAGAGTTCCTCACAACGAACCGTTTGGTAACAAATTTTATTATTATTATTATTATTGTTATTGTAGGGCCATGCGGGCGATCAGCCACTTCGCACTGCGACCTAAAAGATCTATTGTGCTGGACCCTGCTTAATTATCCGTCCAGTCAATATTCAGGTTCTTAATGAACCTGACAATACTGCCTCCTGGTACGTGATACATACTATCTGGGCTTATTGCTCTCTCTCCTAGATGTTTACTACAGCAGTAAACATCTAGGAGAGAGAGCAATAAGCCCAGATAAGCCGCTAGAAAAACGGTAGCATTGGGGCCCAAGGACTTCGAGAGGGTTATCCCACTCCCGTATATTCCTACTCCTGCCCCGTATTTCGTTTTACTTACGAGTTGCTGGGAATTGCAAATCGCCTGTAGTGTAGGTCACACAGCTTTACTACAGGAAGGCTAAATACAACTGGAGGGTGCCTGGTATCCACCCTACCGGGAGCTGGTAGCAATAGACGCCAAACCACCATGGTAACAAAATAGAACTTTAGAAAAAATGTCAGATACGTTAATCCACTGTTAGGTCGACGATATGTTTCATGTGTTTTCCTATCGAAAGTTTGGTTTTTTCCTCATTTCTAATTAAGCTTCGTTTTTTTAGACTATGCCTTTGGATAATCTAGGTTGCTTTGATGTTATTCGACAAGATGAAATTTATTTGGCTAAATATGGCACAATCGCGTGTTTTTTAAATGGTAGTTATGAATTATGATTTAATAATTTTCTAATAAATTGAGGTTTGTACAAAATATACAATTACTAAACAGGTTGCAAAAAAAAGGAAAACGTCCTTTCTGATCCCGAAGCATTTCTTCTTCCTTTTTTTATTTTACAACATGTGATTCGAGACATTTACAGTTTGTGATTTTTAGGACGATACATCAGGTGATTTTTTAACTATCTCTCATCTGGGAGGGATTTTTTACTTAGGTATTATCAAAAGTCATTTTAAGTTTTCCTGGGAAACAAAAAGGATAAGTATTATCGAAACCATTCGTTCTTATTATTTATCTGTTGTTTAGTAAAATATAATATTTTGAACCTCGCAAAGCCAAAATAAATATTTCCAAGGATGATATTAAAATCCAGAATAAAACCGAATTCGATAACAATTTCAGGATCCTGCAATTCAGAACTTGACACAATCTTTGAAATTACTTTATTAAAGCTCAATGGTATGATCGTCAAATGTACAGAGTGGGGTAGAAAAGCCCCTATTTTTGAATTTAAATATCTTTTGAACGCCAGGGGCTAGAGCAATGTTATAAAAACAGTATTCAAGATCGTTGAATTTCCTATCAGAACTACATAATATCCTCTAATGGCATCCTATAATTAATTATGAGGCGGATTTATATGAGATTTCCAGAAATGTGTAAATAAAATTATAGTATCCAGTTGTAGCACTTCTTGAGCCGCACGCGACCAAGGGTTCGTTTTTTTTACAAAATTTATCACCCAGAATAAACAAATATTATAATGTTGAATTAATTCAATTAATGTTTTTTTAGTCTTCGACTAAAAAAAATTTTAACAATTTTGAATTTTAATTAATTTGAAAAATTAATAAAGGTTTACAAAATGGAGTAATATGTCGCATCACTCGAATGGACAAATACTCTCTACCACTTGACACTGGTATAGTTTTCACGATTAAAAAATTATTAATTAGACCTTTTTTTTGCAAAGAAAAAACGACGGCTCTCTATGAAAAATTAAAATGTAATTTGATATATTGTGGCGGAGAAACAAATTAGTAAATGTAATTTGTATATTTACATTCGTTTGAACGCTACAAAATAACTCCTGAACCACTGCGGAAAAAAAAATTCAAAAAAAAATCAGGTGAAAGCTTTTTTCAAACTCCTTTTAAAAATATTGTAGTTAACTGTTTTTTTACACCGCCACTTAACCAATTTGAGCAGAAGAAGAATAAAATTGCCCTTCATAGGGAACTGAATTATCTTGTATTTTGTTTTTATTTCATGACCCTAGCCCTCACGCGGTTCAAATGATATTTTAATTCAAAACTCCGGATAGACTATGCATCGTTGGTGAAGAGAGAATGTTGTCAGGCCGATGTTTCGTGTTCGCTTCTAACCGCTCACCAATAATAATTAATTAATTACAAAATGTTTCGACAGATATAAGAAGGATTGTTTGTAAGATCGATGGTTGCGGGCTGACCAACCTGCAACTTTCACCAGTACGTTAAAAGTGAAATTCGAAAAGTTTTTGTAGAGAAAGAGCGTTACGGGCCGATTTTGGCCTAATTCTATGTGTGCATTTTTCCAAGTGATCTATTTTCATTTTATCTTTTCATTCAAATACATAGATCGATGTTGAAGAAATTGAATATATCGCTCATTTCATTAATAAAACACATTAGCACGCAGAAGGCATAATTACTTGGGTTAATTGCAAAATGTCCCCAAAACCGTGGCCAGATCAGGCGCACTGTTTTTTTCTGTTCGCACATCACACGCTAGATCCTTACGAAAATTACAAATATTTAAACTCTTTGTTTAAATATAGTTGAGATATCTCTAAGCAAAGGTAAAATTTTAAAAATCGAAACAAATTTGGGCAAGTGAAAAATCACCAAAAATAATTTTGTTTGTGAAGAGAGTAAGAAAATAAAGTTATTTTGATTCTACTGTATTTTCCAATTATTTTTGTTGTTGTTTTATTTTTTCAAAATCAATGTTCATAAGACGTCTTGGTATTTTACATAGTCTTTGATATATTAGCAAATACAATTCTTCTGAATCATTCGTCAAATAAGATGGCTCAAATGGGCAAAAATATGGAGTGCTCATACTCAATATAATTGGCTGAGATCGCAATAGAAAAATGACATTAAATGCATGAAATACGATAGTAAAAATGTATTCTTGGAAAGAAGACATAAACTCGTTTCTTGCCTTTGATGTAAAATATGGGGTAGACAAAATATTTATTTATTAAGTTTGCCCAAAAATAAAATTTATAGGATTGCATTATTTTAAGCAACATAAAAGTCAATCATGATTTTAAATTCTGGCTATAGCTACTGTTAAATTAATTTTAATATAAAACAATAATAAAAAATTAAAAATGCAAAAATAAAAATTCTGTTCAAAAAAAAAACAATTCTCGATTTTTGCGGTGATTGTGTGACATTAAAAATGGACGGACAATAATTATAAATATAAAATATATGATTTTTATTATAATTATTATTATGATATGGACACATATTTATGTATGTATATAACAAAATATTATATAATATATGCTTAATGATATTTAAAAGTTGGAAATTGTGCGCGGGCAGAGAGTTACGGGAAAATAATCAAACAAAAATTATTTATAATTATGTACATATATGATTTTTGGAAAATCTGGACATGCAACATTTTATTTATTTTCTATATACCTACAAACATAAAAAATAAATTGTATAATGCATTTAATACAAAAAAAAATGATACACACGATGCGATAATAACACGCGCGACATGGTTATGGGAAGATAGTCATTAATGTCAGTTTCCACAAAAAATAAATGAGACGTTGTAATGAGTTAAAGGGTTTTTCTGGTTGGTGTACATGGTTTTGATGTTATTATTTTTTTTTTTGCTTATTGGAAAATTAATTTATATAAATTTTTGTTTTGTATTGTACGGTCGAATTTGGATATATAATGATGAAAAGTATATATTTGATGAAAGTTGTCAAAATTAAATAATTTCGTCTACCGGACATGAGTATACATAAATATAAACCCCCGCACACTCATGTACATAAATAAATATAAAATGTATGTCAATCAATCAGAATTGTATAAGTATATGTATATATGTAATGAACGATCAATCAATCAATCATTTATTTTTATATTCAATCAATCAATCATGTGTCACCAACATATATATATATATATATGTTTAATCGTAATATTAAATCTTAATAATTATCATGATTTTTGAAATAATCACTATATAATAATGAATGACACAATGATGAATTTACAGTTGGATCGCGATATACATAATGCCATACAAAGTACTTTGTGGCGTCATTATTATATTCTTACTGTCTGATTATCTGTCAATCATATACCGCATAATGATTGAATATATTCATTCATTATGAAATGTGCATTCAAGTTGCAAATAAAAAAATATAGTTATGAATTTTTTTTTTTTTTTGATATTGATTGAGTTGTGTGTGCGGTTACTTTTTATAAGATCAGTAAATTTAGTTTTTTGGTACTGTTTTTTTTTTTTTTGTGATATATTGACTAAACCCTTAAGTGCTCGATTTATTTTTATAATCATCAAATTTAATCAATTGTCATGTCAGTCATTTGTGACGAAGACAGACATGAATGAATGAATTGTGAACAAAGAAACAACGAAAAAAGGGTAAGAAAAAAAAGGACAAGAATTGATCACTCTCGATCATGAGTAAAAACTACTTGTTGTTTTTAATTTCTAACTAAGTTAAGTATTTTTTTAAGAGTGCTGAAGGTATACGATCAATCGATCATATGACAGTTAACACATATCAACGTGTGTGTTTTGTATTTATTTGTTGGTTTTGTGTTTATTTAAAATAAAAATTCATAACCACCATCCACATCATGACGATGATGATCATCATCATTACTCAAAATGTAAAGAAATCAAATAATTTTTTGTTTATTTTATGTCTCTTGTCTTGTTTCGGTATTTTTGTTGGCATTTTTTTTTTTTAAACAAATGATCAAATGATCATAAATAAAATAGTATAATGTGTGAATGTGATCACGATCAAACAAAACAAAAAACAACGAAACCAAATTCATAATTGAAGTCGAAGGTGATAGATTAATTTGATTGATTTAAATGACATTTTATTATATATATTTTTCGTCGATCGATATTTATTTATTTTGTGCTGTGTGTTAATAATTTTTTTGTCTTCTATAAACAATTTCCAAACCTCTCAAGTTCCCTTCACCTCACTAAACTTAAATATAATTCATTTCAATCAAAAAAAATTGTGTTTTTGGTTACCACCATGAAAAATGTAACAAACGTGCTGACTTGACATAATTTAAAAAATAAAAAATTATAGATTTTTTTATTATTATTTATGATCGACATAAAATTATTATTCGATGTGATATTCAGAGTGAGATCAAACTAACAACTTTAACACAATTTGATTGATGTGGATTTATTTCAAGCGCAAGCAACAAAAAAAAAATTGGATATAGGAATATAAATAAAATAAAAACATTTCATGTTCTTAAATTATAAAAAAATCTTATACATCTTAAGAATATTGTCTCGTTTTTGATGACAATTCATTTATATTCGGATTTTTTGTAAGAAGTGTGAAATGAAAATGATCATCTTTTATTTTTAAGCAAACACATACTGTGCCCCTTTTGTGTTTTAGCTGTGTTGTCTGATCATCGTCACCGTCAAAGAACAACATAAGAAATATGTCTATACTAAATTATGCTAATCATTTTTAAACAATATATGTAAAGTAAATTGTCAATTAAATGACAACCATTTAATAATGATATACAAATATATCTATGTATTATATAAATATTATTACATAGAATTTAAATTTATAGATTTTATGTCATTTCTAATCATAATTTTCTAACAAAAAAAAAAAAAAAAAAAAAAATTTATCAAGATGAATATATTTTTGCATAAATTAAAATTTATTATTTTATTTTATTTTAGAGCAACCGAGCTAAGACATGATTTGTACATAATTTAGTTTGACTTTCTTCGTATTGTGTGCGCGAGGGTGATGATGATTTTATTTATTTTTGTGAGCTGTAAACAAATATGATTACCTTATTTAATATGATATGAACAAACAGATTGGTGTCGCATGGTGTCAAATAGATTTATATTATCAGTGATTCGCGTATTTACGTTAATTTTGTAACTGTAATAAACGTTATCGACTTAAATTTATTATGTTCTGAATTATATAGGCCGTTTGGTGCACGATAGTTTGTATATTGCTAAATTTCATAGAATGAATCGAAACTAACCCCAAATTCTTCAGTTATCATATGGGATTAAGTATAATTCATTTTTTAAATTTATATTAATGCAAACTGCCGGGGCTGGCAGACAATCAGAATGATATTGTTATTTTGAAATAAGTGTAAATTATTTATACAGCGGTTCCATACAAAAACGATCAAAAAATCGCAAATTTTGGCCTGACCCCTTTTGATTTTGATGATAGTTGGTGAAAATGTTCTCCATATAAATCCCACCTTGTTTTGTTTTCCTGTACGTCACTCTGTTTCGATACAGGGTGATTTGCCGTTTTCTACTTTTCGTTAAAATTAAAATTTGCGAAGAGCTCGTTCTCAAAAACCACTTAACCGATTTGAATATTTGTTAGTTCAATTGAAAGGGATTGTGTTCTTGTTTTGTATAAACTTTTTGAAAAAAATCCAAATTAAATTTTTGTTTATGAAAAAGAGCATTCTTTTGATTTTGGGCCATAACGAGTTGCCTATTTGTTATTTTTTTTTAAAAGCTTATTTATTTTACCAACTAATAAAACATAAAAAAAATTGCGTTAGGAACAATTTTAAAGTTATGATTTTTTTAATACACCAGCCTCGACATATTTTGTGTTTAAATTTTTAATTATTCTACCTGCGTTTTGCACCATTTACTGTATTTTAAAAGGTACTCCTATTTTATTTTATGTATTAGTGTTGTTTACTATTTTATAGTTTTTTAAAAACAATAAAGCATTTTTATTTTGTTATATCAAACAGTTTTGAGTTTTTACAAAATGAAGTTTTTTTTTAAAGATGTCTTATTAATAGGAGAAAAACTATGATATTGGTGAGTGCCTGGTATTTGCCTAACTAAGTTATATCTGTTTTTTAATTTTCTTTCAATTTTCAAATAATCTTTAGTACTAAACCATGAATAGTTGACTTTTGATTCATTTTTCACAGCCCATGAATATAGTTCATGTGGCATGGTTATTTGATTTTCAAACGATCTTTGTAAACTTGCTCGAGCAGCATTCCTCTTGAGAACTCCTCCTAATGCATCACAAGGTCCTTTTCCGTGGCATGTTGCAAACAAATGCCACTCTGCAGAGATTGTAAAAATTCATTTTATTTTTATACTGGGCCCCTGATCCATCGGAAAAAAAACAAATTTTTTTTATTTGTTGTAATTTTTCCTTTATGAAATTGACTAGGCCTTGAATTAATAATCTCGCTGCTACATGATGGTGCTTTGTTGATTCAGATTCCAATTTATTATGGTTAACATCGCCCATCGAATGTGATTCTTCATTGTTTTTATAGTAAACGGCAAAGGGATCTATCGTACACTGTGCGTTAGACCAATGAAATCCTTAAACCGCATCCTGAACTGCGAATGAATAGTTCTCCGAAAAGTCGCATATAACTATACATTCATCATGGTTTAAATTGGATTTCCTATGTTTCAGGTAAGTTGCTTGTTGTTCTGCAATAAATGAATGCGGTACCAAGTTTTGTAGTTGTTCTCAAAACTTATCCATAAAAGTCAATGTTGATACGGTTACTGTTTCCATTGTACATACATATATCTACTTGTTGCCACTGCTTGAATATTATTTCTTCTACATCATTTTGTAGAAATTTTGTAGACAAATCCGTACCGATATTTTCCGTTCCTGGACAGATTGCACATTCGTTTGGTAGGCAAAATACCAAATGACGTCATATTAACAGACCCAAATATGGCAGACCCGTTTTCCTGAACAAAATAAAACGTTATAAAGTGATAATGCTGTAGTTATTCGAAACTTGTACTCCTATATATTTGGAACAACCTATAATAAAGTTTTTATTGTTTTATTGCTTTTAAAAAACTATAAAATAGTAAACAACACTAATACATAAAATAAAATAGGATTACCTTGTAAAATACAGTAAATGGTGCAAAACGCAAGTAGAATAATTAAAAATTTAAACACAAAATATGTCGAGGCTGGTGTACTAAAAAAATCATAACTTTAAAATTGTTCCCAACGCAATTTTTTTTATGTTTTATTAGTTGGTAAAATAAATAAGCTTTAAAAAAAATAAAAATAGGCAACTCGTTGTGGCCCAAAAGAACGAAAATGACATTAATCAAACGGATGCTCTTTTTCATAAACAAAAATTTAATTTGAAAATTTATACAAAACAAGAATTCAATCCGTTTCAATTGAACTAACAAATATTGAAATCGGTTAAGTGGTTTTTGAAAACGAGCTCTTCACAAATTTTAATTTTAACGAAAAGTAGAAATCGGCAAATCACCCTGTATCAAAACAGTGTGACGTAGATGAAAACAAAACAATGTGGGTGGAGTTATTTCATATGACGAACATGTTTACCAAATTTCATCAAAATCAAAAGGGGTCAGGCCAACGGCTGATCGTTATCATATCGAATCGCTGTATAATTATATAAATTTTATTTATAATTGGGTTTAAGAAATTTTTGTCTTTGGTCCGCTGAAAATAAACGAAATATTTTAGTAGTCTGCGGTCCGATTTGAGTGAAGATTCGGTGCTCTCTAAAGCATTTTGAGGTTACATTCGAATTGTGAGCGAAATTACACGTGAAACTTTACTTGGGAAATTAATCTGTAAAAAATTAAAAAATGTTACATCTTTTCCCAAAGCCGAAAAGCTTTTCCAAGTCTCTCAATTTTATGAGAATTTGAATTTTATCAATCGAATCCAAACAAACTTGAAGAATAAAATTTGGAATTTTTAAATACTAGAGTTTTTAGAAATTGCCAGTTTCCTAATTACAAATAGGAAAAGGCACGCGTCCGAAATTAAATGCACACTGCATTTTTGTGTTAAATTAAATTCGATTAAAAACATTAAATTATTTAAAATGGGACAATATCAAATTAATTATTCGGTAAATATAGCAGATTATACATTTTTTACCAAGAATTTTTGGAAAATATCAAATAGGGATTTCCAATAAAAATTCGTTTGTCTATAAAATCTGTAATTATATCCAGGCGACTCAAACGTAACTTGGCACAATATTTGCAAATTTCAAAATCTTTTGTTGTTGGTATCAACCATAACAATCGACACATAACAGCTGATTTTTGGGTTTTATACAGTAAAACTGGTTATAAGGTTCTAATTTATAAAACCTAAGCAATGTTTCACTGTCTTAGAAAACGGAGATTTAAGCTTTCTTCGTTTTCAACTTGAATCCAAGCAATTAAGACTTCTGAGGCTTCAGAATCTGCCAATTTTTACAGAAAAGAATAATATTCTCTAATGAGAACAAATTTAAGATTTCTTCGAATTCATATTACATTAAAATCTGTTTATATTTTTAGCCTAGAATTACGATTTTCAGAATTTAGTATGGTAAAGAATAGAAATTCTGAAAAAAATTTAAATTTTTTTTCAGAATTTCTATTTCGTACCATACTAAATTATGGTAAATTAAGTTTTTGGACACTTTTAATATTACTGTTTAGACTCCTATGTTTTGTATTAAGTTCGCATAGTCGTAAGGTTGAACTCTTTTTGTCAATTTAAAATTTTGTGCGTTAATTAACGAAAATTAAAGTTGTAAATTTACGAAATTTAAAGTTGTAGGTTTGTCGCCGCGTAGGATCGGCCAAATTATTTAAGTCAAAATTCTTGGAGTGGTGTGATTGATGTGCAATTCGTAGTTTTTTAATTTATTTTATTAACTTTGTTATTACTGTTAACTAATTTTTAATATTATTTCACCTCTTGCTGTATTTTTTATAGTAAATGCGCTACTGGAAATTGTTGTAAAAAATTTATAAGGTTTTTATGCCTAATGGAAGTAACTTTCCTTTCTTTTAATACTAAATTATTATTAAAACAATAAAAATAAATAAAATAAATAAGATTCCATTGCTGTATCACTTTTATAACCGCACTCAACTAATTTAAAGCAATCGTTTTTGTGACTTGCAAATGCTATTTCAGATGTTTGCCAACACAACTAAAATTTAATAAATCACCTAATTATAGCAAAATAGAAAATAATTGACTCACTTTTCACAGTTAGTTGAACCCTTATCGGGTCTGGCTTTTAGCAAAATTTACTCGACACAGGTACACTCCAGTATCTCTACTCTTTATTGATTTTATATTTCGCGTTGCTGTAAAGCGCCGATATTTATCAAAAATGTAACTTTGCATGTAGCTTTTTAAAATGTCTTCGCTAAATGTGTATTTTCCATTTCGAACACACCCATATAGTTAAAAAGCTCGAAAATATAAAAAGTTTGAAAATTTTATTAACTCTCACTTGCATTTGGATTTTGTACTTTTATAAGGAATTTCAATTAAGAAAACAATTAACAATTTATGGAAAATGGTTTAAAACAGAGAATTATTTCGGATTGCAAAGTAAAAATTATTTGAGAGTTGAGAGCTACCAAATATTTAATTTTCAAATTTTGCAATTAAAATGCTGTGGTTGATGTTTATATTACGAATTTTTAAAAACTTAAAACATTAACCTTCATACGACCCTTAGAAAAAGTTACACATGTGACCCTTGGGTGAAATTTCACCTACATATTGAAATAAAGAAAAATAATTATTTATTTCATTTTGGTTACAGTTAATTTTATTTATTATTTAAGTTATGTTTTATTGCAATTCGGACAATAGTAAACAACGGTCTTCTGTTCACCACAGACATATTTTTGGCAGGTATGGCAAACTGAATAAGCTTTTCTATCTTTTTTGGACCAAAACTGGATCGACTTCCACCCACAAAACATATGCATTGACACTTGAAACGTCTATCATGTTACAAAATAAGGCGAAACGCCAGCAATTGGTTTTTCGTTTTGTTGTGTAGGTCCCAACTATTTGATCTAAGGTATCGACACCAGACTTCGTTTTATTGTAATATAGTTGATCATTTCAGGTAAACATTTTGCATCCGTGGAAGTAGTTGTGCGATGAAATGTGCTCAAAACTGTGACATTTCTATATTTTTTTGGAACATATTGCACCAAAGATATATTTTCGTAAAAATAAAATTTGCTAGAAAATACGGGCCGCCGACGTAATTCCTGTTTCGTGACGGCTGGTAAAATTGTTTTATTTGAGCGTACTGTTCCAAAAATTGTATTTTTATGTTTGAATAGTTCTTTAGCCAAGTTGAGAGTTATAAAAATGTATCGCACATGATATTACGACCCTTTAAGTCTTTTACTAGGTCTAGCACTACCTTCTGACCCTTGCATTTGGTTCTTTTTCAGTGTATACCTGCGTGTTCCAAGCAAATTTCGAGGTTCTATCACATAAAGACCATATTTTAATACCATATTTTGCTTAAAAGGACAACGCCCACGGAAAGCCGACAATTGCTCGTCAATAGTCACGTTTTCATATTATGGAACATAAAGTAGTGGCATATTGCCAACGCATTTATTCCACAGGTTATGAATAGGCATCAATTTATCGCAAGCTCGGCGCTCTTGTCGATCGCTCCTATCATCAAACCGTATGACGCGAATAATCATTTTGAGTAGTCATTTTTCGCCATGGTACATCGAAACATTGTTTTGCCTGTTTAAACCCCTGCCAAAATTAGGGTTCCTATATATGCCTGAATCGTGATATTGTCGAGATCATTCCAATCCTCATTTCGAGATCCTCCTCATCTCTGCCATAATGTACAATATTTTGTTTTTTATAGTTTTAGACAAAACAAAAAATAATAGAATACCATAGAGAGTCATAAAGGTTTATGTCAATACTAACGACTACATTTAGCGAATTATATATCGAAACAAAAATAAAATTTCCTATGAAATCGAAGAAATGAAATACACAAATTTATATAGTATTGTGATATAAGCACTACTAATGATTCTGTTTACACTCGAATTCCTGCATCACTTTTTTCCTAGTTTCTTACCTCTTCACCAATAAACTAAAAACTTGGTTTTGAATACAGAGGTAAGAAACGAGGAAAACTGATGCAAGAATACAAATGTAAACAGGCTCAATAAAAGTAGTGTGGTTGCGTGCGAACATTTGTTAGGGTTAAAAAATATTTTGATAATTTTGAATATTATTTTAAGAATTAAGAATATTCAAATTCCAATCAATAATTTAGTATAAAAAATAAAAGCACTCATGGAAGTAAAGAAATCGGAATAAAGAAAGTTTAGGCATTACACATTCTATTTTGAGCAATAGCTCCTTTGCAATAGAATGTACAGCAAGCAAATGGTTGGCAATAAGTGACGCCTGGATATAACACTGATTGTCAGTCACTCTAAAAATTTTGCCAATCCAAATCTCTTAATTTGCAAATTATCGATCAACATTATACGGAAATTGTCGATTTAAGTAATAAAATTGGAGAGAATTCTAAAATTTAGAATTTAAATTTTAAGATTTTAGAATTCTACAAAAATTATTAAAAATTCAGAAATTTTAAAATTTAATTTTATTAAATAACGATCGATTAGGTAACGAAGAATTTAGAAGTTTGGAATTAACTTGAAGTAAATTATTTGTATTTAAACAATTTAGAAATACAATAAATAAAATTAATAAAATTACAACTTTATAATCATTATAGAATTTATTGTAAAAATTTAAACTTAACTTTAATATTCTGGAAAACGCTCTCATTAAAAATTTTAAGGAATATAGCTTATGCCCGGTTTCACAAAAAAGTATCCAATCTCTAGTTAAGCTTCTTCTTTTATGAAGAGGTTGATTATATTTTTTTTTTTTACAAAGAAATATTTAGCCTTCAGCTAAATATTTAGATGAACGAAATTGGGCAGTTAAATATTTAGCCTTCCAGTTAAAATATTCATGTAAAAAATAAATAAAATAAATTAGGATGAGAGAAGAAAGGGATGAAACATTATTTAACTGGAGGTTGACTCTTTCTTGTGATACCGAGCATTAGTGTTTTAAGAAACTAATCTAAATTTATGAATAATGAAATTTTTAAATAAAACTTTCCAAGAGTTTAGGAATTTAAAAATTAAAAATTTCGAAATTAAGAAAATCTCAATAAAAAATATTCGAAAATTATCGATTTAACCCTAATCAACATGGTTCGTTGTAACTTGCGTAAACGCATGTCTCTCGGTCTCATATGTAAATTTTAAAGAAAACTGAAAACATTTACTATAATTGAAAATGTTTTATTTACAAATTACAATAACAAAAATAAAATGCAATTTGGCACTTACATAGCTGACGTGCTCATGCGCTGGAGGAAAAATGCACCACTTTAGATTTTTGTAAGTTAAAATCTTCAAATAATCGTCGCATAACATTTCTACAAAATTTAGTATGGAAGATTGGTGGTTGAGTTATGCTAAGACCCAGTAGGTGCCTTCTGTAAGTTGTTGCATTAATCCATTTGTTAGTGAGGTAGACTGAGAAGAACTGAGAGACCTGCATCTATTTATATTTAGTAGATCTAGTTCCTATTCTAAATTTACAAGAAATATTTTAGTAATCGTCATTTATCGTTTGTTAATTGGATTGCTGTAGCATTGTAAAATTAGGCCAGGTGTCACCCAAAAAATCGATTAAATAAAATGTCGGGTCGATTTTGTCCTTGAACAAGGTTCAATTTTTGAAAATCGAAAACCTGCCTATACCTGTCAATTTGTCGAAATCTACTTAAACGTGTGAAGTTCTTTATGCGGCACTCTTTCTGTACCAATTCGCAACTACTAAACCTAATCGAATGTGACTATTATAATATGAAGTACACAGCTATTCTCCTCCGTTTTTTGAGCACGCTCATTTCCAAAATAAACAACAAACTATCAAATCTAGCAAATTTTCATTCAATATTTATCAAGTTTATAGATTAAGTGTAGTGCAAGAAAGAAACCTTTCTCTCAATTATTACATCTGCACACCAATAGTATGGAAATTCGTTGATTTTTTCTGACTGATCAGTCTTCTCAAATCGGAAATATTGGCATCTTTTGATTTTGTTTTCTAATAGTGAGAAAGGAAAAAATTGTAACTGTACGCCATTTTTATTCTAAATTTACTGATCACAATTTTCATTTGCAATAATTGAAGTCAGTGGCGGCTGCAATTAGCTTGCTTAGACCCTTTCGCATAGTAGCTCAAAGCAGTCTTGTAGAAATGACAAATTTTTCATTGGCCCTTTTATTTGGCATCTAAATAGAAACGGAAATAATAAGACATTTCTCATTCCCTTATACCTGAGAATCAGAATTCGGGCACAGATCGGAAAATCACAAACGGTTACGGTTAACCAATTAATCTAAACTTTTCGGTTAATCGATCCCATCATAACCGACGTTTATCGAGAATAAATTGTAATTAAAATGTATTTTGAATTATTTTTTAAACTTTGTGAAAAAATAATTTCTCAAAAGAATTAGAATATACAAGGAAATTGTCAGCAGTCGTAATCCATTCACATTTCAATCTCACCTCCTCGGGTAACCTCTGAGTGCCGATTATGTATGTCTCGTTTTTCGAACTACGAGGTCGAGAACTCAATTTACAAAGAAGGAATTATAAGAAAATGCAAATATGTTTGTATGCGTTAAGTGACCTAAAAATATCTTACTAATATCGAAACTCGTCCCAATTTTCAGACTTCGTGGTTTTACCGTAATGTAGTAGATATTATTTAAAATTTTATAGATTTTTCGATTATTCGAGTTTAGTTTATAGAGTTGGATTCAGCGTAATATTCTGTTTTATGATCTTACAGAGATGACATTCTAAATTCAAATTTTTGGAATTATCTACATTATTTGATTAATCGAGATCCGTAGCTACGGATGTGGTTTCTCGATTTTTCAAGATTATTAAAAGATTTTAAATTTATAGAATTTGTGATTTTTGATGATTTGAAGTTACAGAATTTGTGATTTTTTTTAAATTTTCTAACATTGGGCTATATACTGATAAGCATGGAGGATGTTGTTACATAGATGATGTTTTTTTGGGAATTTTTCAAATTTTCCGGGTTGGCTTATTCTCGAAAGAGAAGCAAAGTTGCTTTAGAAAGACAAATTTTGAATACAAATTGTTTTTAACCACATGAGGTCATTTAAACCTATATACTCAAAAAAAGCTTATATATATATATATATATATATATATATATATATATATATATATATATATATATATATATATATATATATATATGTGCCTTAATTTGCTACTACAAGGTTTTGATCGAGGAGACCTAAACAACATAATTTCCTTGTATATTATATTTTCACTTGCAGGATCAGATTAAAATCGCTTGTTGTGAATTTAGTTTTGTGTTTTAAGAACCAATACTAAATTTTAGAATAACGAAAAATTTAGAATTTCATCGATTTAACTAAATATCTAACTAAAAGGAAAAATCATCGATTTAAAAACATTAAATTTAAGGTTCTTATGCCCGGTTTCACAAAAAAATATTTAATCTCTAGTTAAATAATATTTTCTCCCTTTCTTCTTTTATGAAACTGCATTTTGTTTCACAATAAAAATTCAATGCAAGTTGATCATATTTTTTTTACAGAAAAATATTTAGCCTCCAGCTAATTATTTAGCTGGACGAAATTGGACAACTAAATATTTAGTTCTCCAGTAAAAATTTTCATGTAAAAAAGAAAAAAAAATAGCATGCGTTGAATTTGTATTATGAAATAAATCGCAGGTTTCATAAAAGGAGAAAGAGATGAAATATTAATTAACTGGAGATTGCCAGTTTTTTTGTGAAACCGGCAACTAAAGTTTTAATTATTTAATTAGAAATATTTAAAAAAAAAATTAGATTTTAGAATCCTATTAAATAAAAATTTAAAAATGTAGTTCAACCCAATACTAAAAATTGAATGAATCTAGAATTTTTGGATTAAATTAGAAATTAAGAGGTATAATTTTAAAGCTACTGGAATTCAGTATTTTAGAAATAAGATAAAAGTAAGAAATTTAAAAATTTCGAATGTTCTTCATTTATTTAAATGAAAAATTTATGTAAGGAATTTAAAATTAATTTTAGTATTTAAGAAGCCGGTTTAATAAAACCCATTTAGTGAATTTTTCGCGCTTTGTCTAGTTTATGAATTAGAAAAAATTAAACTAAGTTTGATAATTCGAATTAAAAATTAATGAATTTGGTCGCAGCAAATTTAGTAAGATGAAATAAATATTAGTAATTTAAATACTGAAAGCTTATTAATTTATAACTTTTTAATTCCAATTAAGGAAATTTCCTTTTTGCCTCAATTAGTTACGTAATATTTGTTGAAGTATTTTTTATAAATCGGCAAATGAAGCTAAACATTTTCTTCCATTTTAAATTCTTCTTGTAGTTCTAGAGGTGGCATTTTAGAACTAAAGACCATTTCGTCAAGGTGAAAGTATTCCTTGAAATTATATATTATTTACTAGGTTATATAAAGCCCTGTCCGACCTTGAGATGTATACATTTTTCAACTAAATACTAGAATTCTTGGAAGCAAATGTTTTATTTTTTAAAATAAGTTAAGTTTTTTCTCCAGAACTGTTCTACGGGTTATTTGGTGAAGACAAATGCAGCAAACAATTCGTCATTTAGAGACACAGGAGGAAGAGGAATATAATCAATTAGTTAACGAAAATACAGATATTGAGACATTCGAAGACGAACCTTAGGAAATAAACTCGGAAGTAAATTTTATGGAGAAAGCCTCTCTAGCCATACCATACCTAGAGTACAAAACGGCAAAAAACAACATCCTCAAATTTTTAATCGACAAGGGAGCCAATAAGAACTTTATCAAACCTGAACTAGGTATTAAGGAGCAATTTACACTAACGTCCTGTTTAACACACAATAAAAAAAAACAAGGAAAAGAGAAACCTAAATTTAAAGAAGAAACTGTGGCCAAAGATAATCGAGTCCCAATTACCACAACTTCCGGGAAAAGGGTCCACAAGACTCAAATAAAAAAATTAACGCAATAATTTCTTCTTTTCAGTTTTTGGATATTGTTTGACCAGCTCACTTACCATCTATAAATATACTATACAAATAGTAACTCTCAAACAAGACAATGAACGAATCATCAATGGAAATTTCCGATTAATCCATGTCATCAACTTGACCGATTATGAGGAAATAATCAATAGAATTAGAACTTCACTTGACAACATTAACCCAGAAAGCAGTCTTCGACATCCACTGATTCACCAAATGAACTAAACCAAGCAGCTAATATCAAAACTTAAAGGTCAAAAATCACGATCTCGCCGATCAATCAACTGGATCGGCTCCACATGGAAGTGGATTGCAGGATCACCAGACGCCACAGAATGGGATCAAATGATCAAAAGTCAAAATCAAATTATCGACAGCACAGCAGATTCTCAATTAATCCAACAAAATTGTTAATCATTTACACGAAAACTCAGATGAAAAAATCCAACAAATCTTATTCAACCGACTAACCATAATCAAAGAAGAGATAAAAGAAATCATCCGAGCCGCACGATTAGCAAAAGGAAAAATAATCAATTCAAATTTATTAGATAAAGAGGAAATCAGTCACCTGTCATCATATTCTAATAATATGGAAGCAATAGAATACGCCGAACCAATGATGTTGGCTAAAAAATCAACAATACTATATGTTATATCAATACCAAAAACAAGTAAACGGGAATATAATCACGTCATGGTAAGATCAAGGATTGAGAACAACAAACAAATATACCTAGAATACAAAGAACTTCTGGTAAACCAAGAAGAAATGACTTTTTCGACCAACCATACTTTGCGAGATCAACAGTCTGGAAGAATTAAAAGCCGACCTCTGCATCATCCAGCTTATAAAGGGACTAAATGTTCAACGTAGCTACCAATTCAACAAGAATGAGATAATCGATACCCTAAACGTCAATACGATTTTTCTGAGAAACTTTTAAAGTAGATATATTTTACAACAACACGGATAAATACCTGGAGGGAAACTTTCTAATACAATACGACAATGAACCAATTAAGATCAACAATACAAGTTTCACCAGGAAATCACAAGTATTACCAACAGTACTACAAACCTAATATAACAGGTAAATGTGTAAAAATCGACCAAGGATACCGTCATAACGTGCACCTAAATAATTTAAATCAACTACAAAAATTATTCACAAAATATAAGGAAGCAGTCTTTGTAGACTTTAGTATAATAACCATAATTTTCATGTCAATAAGAACTCATCATCAATCAATTCGGAGTCCAACCAATTAGCCTGAAGTTCTGACCCAAGGGACGCGAATCTTGTAAGGAGGAAGAGTTACCACAACTAGAATTGCAACTCAACATAAATTGCAAACACGCGCATCACCTAAAAACGCTAAACCAGTTTAATAGGAAAAAACACGCAAGAACAAACATGTTCTAGTCATTTAAGACTATTGTACTTTACTTATTAAGCTATTTTTTATGTATAAAAAGATAACATATTTAAAATATTAACATAAAATAAATTCATTTTTTTTAAATAAAACTTTGAACAAAAATTCTTCACTTACATGGTTATTCGCCACTTTTATTCACCGCTGGTCCGTTCTCCATGGCAGCTCAAAGGGAAATGAAAAATTTATTTGACGTTCGATCTTTAGAAGTATTTTCCCCTCATCGCAAGTTCTGCCATCTATCGTTACCGGTCAAGAATAATTTCGGTAATATTTCGAGCAACAAATATAATACCCCTCTCACACGTTCATATATTATTTCGAAAAAAAAACTGTATTTGGAAGTATTTTCCCCTCATCGCAAGTACTGCCATCTATCGTTACCGGTCAAGAATAATTTCGGTAATATTTTGAGCAACAAATATAATACCCCTCTCACACGTTCATATATTACATGAACGTGTGAGAGGGGTATTATATTTGTTGCTCGAAATATTACCGAAATTATTCTTGACCGGTAACGATAGATGGCAGTACTTGCGATGAGGGGGAAATACTTCTAAAGATCGAACGTCAAATAAATTTTTCATTTCCCTTTGAGCTGCCATGGAGAACGGACCAGCGGTGAATAAAAGTGGCGAATAACCATGTAAGTGAAGAATTTTTGTTCAAAGTTTTATTTAAAAAAAATGAATTTATTTTATGTTAATATTTTAAATATGTTATCTTTTTATACATAGAAAATAGGTTATTAAGTAAATTACAATAGTCTTAAATGACTAGAACATGTTTGCGCATGTTCTTGCATGTTTTTTCCTATTAAACTGATTTAGCGTTTTTAGGTGATGCGCGTGTTCACAATTTATGTTGAGTTGCAATTCTAGTTGTGTTAAGTCTTCCCCCTTACAAGATTCGCGTCCCGTGGGTTAGAACTTCAGGCTAATTGGTTGGACTCCGGATTGATTGATGATGACTTTTTCTTGACATGGTTTTGGAAATGATCATTTTTGGCGTTTTGTTGTTAACAAAAGGATCAGCATTATGATGAAAATTATGAATATTATACCGAAGTCTACAAAGGCTGCTTCCTTATGTTTTGTGAATAATATTTGTAGTTGATTAACATTATTTAGGTGCAGGTTATGACGGTATCCTAGGTCGATTTTTACACATTTATCTGTTATATTAGGTTGTAGTACTGTTGATAATACTTGTGATTTCCTAATATCTCTGCTGGTGAAAGTTGTATTGTTGATCTTAATTGGTTCATTGTCGTATTGTATTAGAAAGTTTCCATCCAGGTGTTTATCCTTGTTGTTGTAAAATATATCTCCATTAAAAGTTGCTCAGAAAGATCATATTGACGTTTAGTGTGTCGATTATTTGATTCTTGTTGAATTGGTAGCTACATTGAGCATTTAATCCCCTTATAAGCTGGTTGATGTAGTGGTCGGTTTTTAATTCTTCCAGACTGTTGATCTCGCAAAGTTTGGTTTGTCGAAAAAGTCATTTCTTCTTGGTTTACCAGAAGTTCTTTGTATTCCAGGTATATTTGTTTGTTGTTCTCAATCGTTGATCTTACCATGAAATGGGATTGTAAAATGATATTTAGAAGAAGTTTTTGAATATGGTCAATTAGGAAGGAACTCGGTTATTTCTCAACCGATTATGATGAAATTTGTATTGTACGACGGAAATGGGATCTTCAAATGATTTTTAGGTGAAATTCTGGAATATGACCAAGTAGGAAGGGAGTTGGCTATTTCCTTACCGATTATTATGAAATTCGACACGTGCGATGGGAATGGGACTCTAAAATGATATTTAGTAGAAGTTCTGGAATATGGTCAAGTGTGATTAAACTTGCCTCTTTCTCAACCGATTATGATGAAGTTTGACATGTGTTATGGAAATGGGATTCTAAAATGATTTTTGGATGAAGTTCTGATTTTTATAAAATTTGACACGTGCGATAGAAATGAGATTCTATGTTGACATTTAGAAGTTCTGGAATATGGTCAATTAGGAAGAAACTCGGTTAATTCTTAACCGATTATGATGAAATTTGACTTGTACGATGGAAATGGGACCTTCAAAAGATGTTTAGGTGAAGTTCTGGAATATGGCCAGGTAGGAAGGGAGTTGGCTATTTCTTAACCGATTATGATGAAATTCGACACGTGCTATAGAAATGGGACTCTAAAATGATATTTAGTAGAAGTTCTGGAATATGGTCAATTAGGAAGGAACCCGGTTAATTCTCAACCGATTATGATGAAATTTGACTTGTACGATGGAAATGGGATCTTCAAATTATTTTTAGGTGAAGTTCTGAAATATGACCAAGTACGATAGAACTTGGATATTTCTGAACTGATTATGATGAAATTCAACTTGTACGATGGAAATGGGATTCTAAAATTATTTTTACATGAAGTTCTGGAATATGATCAAGTGTGATGAAACTTGCCTGTTTCTCAACCGATTATGATGAAGTTTGACATGTGTTATGGAAATGGGATTCTAAAATCATTTTTAGATGAAGTTCTGATTTTTATGAAATTTGATACGTGCGATAGAAATGAGATTCTATGTTGATATTTAGAAGTTTTGGAATATGGTCAATTAGGTAGGAACTCGGTTATTTCTTAACCGATTATGATGAAATTTGACTTGTACGATGGGAAAGGGATCTTCAAATGATTTTTAGATGAAGTTCTGGAATATGGCCAAGTAGGATGGAACTTGGCTATTTCTTATCCGATTATGATGAAATTTGACATATGTAATGGAAATGGGATTCTAAAGTGATTTTTGGATGAAGCTCTGATTTTTATAAAATTTGACATATTGATATTTAGAAGTCCTGGAATATGGTCAATTAGGAAAGAACTCTCTGATTTCTCAACCGATTATGATGAAAAACCACACAGGTACTAAATTAGTTTGCAACATAAATCGAAAAATTTGAAATGTTAAATTACAATTGGAATCAGAGCTAATGGGGCTGAACCTCAACGAATCCATACACGAACTAGATATGTATAAAACGTATATTTTTACTGACTCTAGTAACGAGGCGAGATAGGTAAATAAAATTTGTGTGTGTACATAAAATACAAAATAAAAAAATACACAAACTGTCACTATTTCACTTTTCGTATATCAAAAAAATACAAAATTACAACAAATCTTGTAATAAATACTTCAAGCCAACAGAATGTTTATCCTCTTCATATTTTTCTATGTATATGTTGTTGTGTTGTTTTACGTTTCTTTTTTTTTTTTTTTTTTTGTGAATCTCCTTAAAATCATGATTAATGTCATCCAAATAGGAAAATAAAACGTAGGGAAATATAGTGTTTTTTCATATGACAAAAAAGGATAATCTTAATCATGATTTCCGGAAATCGTTTTGATTAAAAAATCCAAAATGTCAACAAAACGAGAGAGATGATAATTGACATTAAACTTTTTTCTTGTAATAAAGTGAAAGGATTTTATTTTTTGTGAAATAAACTATATATAGTAATGTGACACCTACAATGGCACACCATCGACACAAAATTTAATTAATTTTTTTTATTCTTTTGTTTTTGATGTGGTAATAATTGTAATATTGATGTACATCCGACCTCCAAAATAATTATTGGCGCAGTAGCACGCCTATAAAAAAAAAACTTCCTGATCCTACGCACCTTTGTTTCAAAAAATAAGGTAAGATTATATTTTTGTTATTGTACCGCAGTAGAAAGACCACCGGTAAATTTATTATTCTTTCTTTCCAAATGATAAGATTATGGTGATTTGATTAGAATATTAATCAATTCAAATTTCAAAAAAACTAAATAAAAACCCACGATCATCTATGATCATTACCGTTTTTATGTTAAAACTATTCTCCCGCATCTGGATATTAAATTACCCAAGTTAAAAAAAAATTGCAAATCTACAAACGCGCGATTATATTTCAAAACAACTATTGATGTATCTCCATTATTGAAATTATCTTCACGGGATGCATGAAAGATTAATTATTCTTGGTAAATATTTATATGTGTGATCGATCACATTTCTGGCAAGGCTAATGGCGTTTTATATGTTATTTGTGTGACGATCGCCATTTTGTTTATATTAATGAAGCACCATGAGGCGCCCTGTTTCAGGAAAAGACATTTTCTCTTCGATCACGATCGATTTTTTTTTTTTTTTTTTTTGACAATTATTTAATGTGTTTATTTTTATTTACAGTGTACGTATTTTTTTTTTTTGTATATACAAAGGAAAGATGATGATCGTGATCAATTTTTTTAATGTACTGTATGTATTCATATATTTTTAAACAGAAGATTTCAAAAGCAATTAATTATCTCTCACGAATCAATAAATCAAATAAATTTATAATAAAAAATGGAAGATTTTTTTTAATATTAAAATAATATTTCTATCTGTCTGTCACGCTGTGAAATATATGTGTTATCATTATTTTCTTTCTTCAATATTTTCTTAAAGAAAACTGAAATAAAATTATAGATGGCGATTGTGATAAAGCTCCCAAGGAAGCGATATAGTTTTAATATAATTTGTAGGTGGAATGCACTGATACAGTGTAGCCAACAACCACACAAATTTATTGCAGAGCTGATGTGTAAGAAGTGGAATGAGAAAAAAAAAAAGAAACAAATTTTTAATATCAAGAATTTGTATATGACTTTAATAGCCGTATTAAATTAATTTCTATATCAAAAAAAAAAAAACAAAAAAAACTTGTCATATTTATTGTCTTATTTATGTGATTTTATTTTTGCTCTTTAGTTAAAAAGTCAAAATTGAAAATCTTAACTTCCTTCACATATTATATGTAGTATGCGTTCATAAATTGTATACAGTAATTTAATGATGATCGTCATCATCAAAATATATAAATTGGACTTTTATACAGAGTTGTGTCATATGTATACGTACAACAAAGTATTTTAATATTGCAATTTAGTCATTGGAAATTCACACTTGATTTGTAATAGTTGGGAGGGTATCCTCTACATAAATTATCATCATAATTTGACCATATGCTTAAAAATGAAATCGTGTCATATACAAAACGTTAACAAAAAGCAACTTTCGAACCTAACTACTTATCCATTAGATAATATTAGAGAGATGTGGTGATATCATGAAAGATGAATATTACCATTTTTCACTCTTCTCAAATAGAAAAAACATCAATTTTTCATCTATTATTTATTTTATCGAACATCTTTTGATGCATTGTCGTCGAACGTTTTTTTTTTTTTTTTGAATAATTTGTTACATCAATTTAGTAGATATGTACATTTTTTTTACTATTATTAAACATTGACAAATTGACGGTCAGATGTCAAGACTAGACACAAGAAAATTTTCTTTACTCGATAAAGCTCATCATGATAATGATAATGATTGTTGATGAATTAGAGACATAAGACAGGCGCGTTTTTTTTTTGTGTTTGTAAAAAGGTGAAGTATTATAAATGATGTGTAGATGAATATTTGTAAACGGTGATTTAAAGAGGTAGACATTTTCGATGTTTGTGTAGGCGATTTACATCGATTTTCCTAAAATTATATTCATGACATTTATACACGCACTGTCTATCAATTAATTTATAAACATTTTTTTTGTAATAAAATTCAATCATACAACCGCACATTTTATAGAAAATTATTTCAATTAAAATAATAATTCGCAAACACTACCCATCAATTCTGTCACACTGTACAGTTTTTTTGTGTTTTAAATTAAATTAAATTTTATTTTTTTTTTTTATATGTATTATAGTTAGTTTTGAATGTGTCAATATAGAAAGTTTATGTATATAATGCAATCATAAATCAAAAATAAATTTTTCAACAAAAAAAAAAAGTTTTTAACATAAATTTAAAAACTGAATAAAATCAACAATCAATCATTGCATTAACCACATAAAACAGTACAACAATAATGTTTTATATTACATACCTTTATCCACACAACATAATCCAACACAATCCGCTTGGGTGTGGTAATAAATCGATTATATGTATTATATAAGCATGGTATAGAGGTACAAGGTACTCACGACATAATTTTTTATTTTTTCAATTTCCTGACAAATTGATTGTATAATTGGGTGCCTCTAAGCAGGCAACACAAATTCATATACAAAAGAAAATTCAATTAAATAACAAACCACTATTTAGAGATATAGGAACAACTATTTTATACAACACTATAACAAATCAAAAGCTCAACAAGTTGGTCTTCTCTCGCTATTGTTATATACACAGTTTATGCATATATGTATAAAACACGAATTCTCGTTACCTCAAAATACTAAATAAAAAAAAGCTTCATTTAATTCATTTCACAAAATCTACATAAAAACGCATAACAAACAGTAAAAACTGTGTATATAGCGAGCTTTTTTTGTGCTCTTCGTATGTTTTGTTGAGTGATTGCATTAATAAAAATATATACATACATGATACACATGTCCGGAAAAGCTGCATATCAAAAACTATTGAAAGACAACACAATACAAAAACAAAAAATAAATAATTGAAATTGATTTACTCTTTACAAAATGCCAAGTTTAGTGATTTGAGGATGAAAGTTATCAAAAATTTAATTTACGAAGGTCAAAGTTGTTAAGGTATTTAGATGATAGTGATAGCTTTAGATAGTGAATTTTCATTTTAATAAAAAAACTGAAAGCTCTATTTTGTAAAGCTTCGTTGGATACAAGTTGTAATTTTTTTTTTATTCGATTAGGTAGATATTCAGTTGAGCTTTAAATCTGGAATATTTCTTTAAAGAGATTTGTATGAAAAGTGAAGCTTTTATAAAAAGTTTAACAACGTTATTTGAGGTTGACCTGTAAGAAATTATTTTTCTTGAAGCCTATCGGGTTGTTTTATACCTCTTGGTAGCTGAACCCCGAATAATTGATATTTTTTTTTTTTGGTTTTTCCTGTAAATGTTTCCACACATTTTATAATATCCGCTCATCTCAAACAACTAGTTCTCCGATATTGCTACCCAAGTTATTCCTACTCCATGTTTATTTTACCTCAATTTGATTGATTGCAGCTACTTACACATAGACACAACAACAAAAAAAATTCCAACAGTGTGGCGCTTATTAATAAACATAATATCCCCTAGATAGCTTATGCTTCCATACAAACATACATACATACATACAAAAAAAATAGTAAATCAATAACATATTCTATATAACTAAACACATTCTTTGTTTGTATTCCGCGCGGCTTGTAATAACATTTTGGATCATATCACGAACCCAACAAAAAAATATTCATAATGACGTCAGATTCCATTATAAATCAATTCACACAACAATTTCTTTCGTTTAACAAAAACAAAATAAATAAATTTTTTCCCCAAAAAGAAAAAAAAAGAAAATTTTTTTCCTCTTAATATAATATTAAAAATTTGATGATTGAATTTGTTGATTGAATTATTATTTTTTTTTGTTGGAAATAAATTTAAAAAAAAAAAAAAAAAAAAAAAAAAAATCAATTGTTTATTTATTTGCTTAAGAATTCATTAATTTAAGAGGAATGTGTCTGAACGCACTGCGTTGCTCTGCTTCTCGATCACGGTACGAAGAAACCACATCTATTTTGGTTCGATTGCGCGGGAAATGAAGTACTAAATGTAACGATCGTATTTTTTTTTTTTTTTTTTTGGGTTTGTATATTTTTCTTGTATAATTTAAACACAAGTATTACAACAAGTGAGAGATTGTGACAGTTGTTGGTGTTACAGTGGATAAAATGATTTTTTTTTTTTTTTTTTTTAATTTTATTATATCGAGGAAAATTTATTTAAGTAGAAAAAATTAATTTTCATTTTTAATTCAATCCACTATATATTTATGTATATATATGTACATACATATATACAATATAAATTGAACATGTAAACATATCGAATCTCTCCACGTAGAATATATCTAACAATAATATATAAAGAGGCGCCATCAATTATGATTGTTGTATTTTGATAACAAATTACTAGTAAAAGAAACCATATGCTGCTACTTCTAACAATTTTTTTTTTTTTTTTTTGGTTTTTGGTTTATGATAAGATTAAGAAAAATCGATGATCATGTTGATTAAAAATAATTAAAAATAATAAAATATGATCAACAAATTTTTTTTTTGTTTGTATGTTTTATGGGGCGCCTCCATAATTTTTTCCAAGCTTTTCCGGTACGAGTTTTTTTTTTTTTCGTTAAGTTTATTTTAATTAATTTGATTATTTTTAGTTCAGATTTCTTAAGTTTGCCCTCATTGATTTATATTGACAAAATAAAAATTACGACAACAATGTTTTTGTGTAGCTAGAGCTAACGTACATACTCGTATATACATATACATACGTCTTCATAAAAAGAAAATTTTCCGTCTTGTGTTGTTTGTTATGAAATTTTCATTATAAATAGTCATTGTCGTTCGTCGTTGGTTGTCATAATGCAGTTGCAATTTTCCTTTTTTTTTTATTGTTATATATTATTATGAATAAATAATTAATTTTTCCTTTTTATTATTTATTTTTTTTACTACTACTATTTTAAAAATTATGTGACTCCTGTATTCATAATTTTTCCTTTTATTTTTTGTTGAACATTTTGTTGTACAAAATTATATTGATCAAACGACAAAACGACCCCCAGTTTATACATATAGGTAATATAAATGACATTAAATTATATGCAGATATTTATAAAATTATTTTTTACACAGATATCCTTATAAATACCCCACGGGTTCACACCCGTTCAATATATATAGATTTATATAAACCCATTATTCCAAATCATTAGCACGTAATGAATTTGTCTTCATCATCATTAATTTTTTCTTTTCGTATACTGATCATATACATGATCATTTCTAGCACATTCATTTAAAAAAAAAAAATCTTTTTTGTTTATTTAAAAAAAATTTTAATTGTTTATACTCATAAATTGTTATTAGAGAGTGATATATGAAAGACATGATGTTAGAAAATTTTTTCTTATTTTTTTCATATGTGTTGTTGTATATTATACATGTACTGAACATACTAAATACTATAATATTATTTTGACTAGTCTTGTCTTGTCTGTCTGTCGAATATTTCGTTCATTTCTTTAACATTAAAATAATAAACACTAATCGATCGATATATGCGAGAGAAAGTATGTATATATCTTTCGTCTATATACAAATATATTTTGATTTATATAGATAAATTTTCATTCCGATCAATAAATTTATTTGATCGTTGCTCTATATTAAGATGTCTGCCATATAAATAACCGATCACAGATTCATCACACCGATTTTTGTTAAGAGCGATGACCGATGAACAATTAATTAATTGTGGCAATAAAAACTGAAACCGTATCACTAACTTAACGCTAAAACCTATGCTAACCAAAATTTCTAATTTTAAAATCGATTAAATTTTTTTTTTATTTAATTTCGTTAACTTTAAGTTTTAAATTTTGATTTGATTCATATAAAAATTGTTTTTAGTAATGAATATTCAAAATATTGGATACTCGCAAATTTCCAATACTAATGTGGAAGAAAAGATTTTAGAAATTATACGAAAT
Source organism: Tipula vernalis (assembly GCA_958295665.1). Classification (NCBI taxonomy): domain Eukaryota; kingdom Metazoa; phylum Arthropoda; class Insecta; order Diptera; family Tipulidae; genus Tipula; species Tipula vernalis. The sequence goes on along the minus strand of OY282558.1, from coordinate 41,874,994 downwards.
TATGACGAAAAAAATCGATTTTCGATCATCTAAGTACATCAAATAATCAAATTTCATTATTCATTCAATTGAATCATTATTTCTTTTCCTCTTCTCCTTCTCGGTCGCCTCCCGCGAGGTTCTACTTTCTTTGGTGTCGACTCCAAGGCTGATTATGTGAACGAATCACGTACCTAAGCAATCTTAGCCTTGACGATTTTATGAATCCGATGATATTCGCCTTTTAACGCAAAGTGGCTGACATCTGGCGGACCTTATTCGAACTAGAGCTAATGGTGATGAAAATTTGTTTATGTGTCAAACTGCATATTAAAATAGTGTCCTGTGCGAATAATTAACAAAATAGTTATATTTCACAATAATTTAATATTCACAACCTGTTGTACTGACATCGTTATATAACCGCCTACAAATTGTGTTTAAATTTATTTAAGAATGGCTAAACCTAAAAGCAAAAGAATGTGTTCTGTGTTTGAATGCCACAATTATTGCGACAAGATAAACAAAATTGCACTACATCAATTTCCGAAGGATGGTGGATTAAAAAACAATGACTTCATGCAACTCGAATACCTCTGCCATTTTGAGAATACTAATTACAAAAGTAAGAATTTATTAGCAACAATTTGTATTTTTGTAATAAAAATATAACATAACATCATTTTTTTTAGGCGAGATAAATAAACACTATTTAAAGAAAACTGCCGTACCTTCTAAAAACCTTCATAAATTAAAATTTTCGAAGCCACCAGTAAAACCAAGAAGCTTGCGATTACTGAACGATCAAACTGTAGTTAACGTTCTGCAAAAAACAGCAAAAGAATTCGTTGATGCTGGAATTCAAACAACCATGATTTTGGATTGCATTATAGACAGGGATATTGCTCGAAATTCTCAAGTCACAGTTGATGATTTAATTACAACGAGTTCTCAATTGAATATTATGACGTCATTAAACGACGCACATACTATTCAGTTGATAGAGAATAGCATCAAAAAAATAGATTTGGAACCTGAGATGTACAGCAATATATTTCAGAGTCAGTTTTTCATAAAATTAAAGATTCTGCTAGTGCTGATAAAATTAAAGCAAAACTTAGATTTTTCAGTTTTATCAGTATTATTCGGAGTGTCAATACCAACATGTATTAAATATTTCAGACAAATGTTACCCGTAATAAGAGCAGGATTAAAATCTAAAGAAGAAATATTGATGAACATTCCAAAATTTTCGGATTGAGAGCTGTACTCGATTGTACAGAAATCGAGATCAGCCAGACAAATTGCCTTAAATGTAAGGTTACAACTTATTCCCATTATAAAGAAAGGAATACAGTCAAATTTCCGGTTGCTGTATGCCCAGCAGGACTTATAACATATATCAGTCAAGGATACACGGGAAAGGCATCCGACAAACATATCTTCAATGAGGAGAATTTAATTGAATTATTAGGAAGTAATTATGCTGTAATGGTAGACAAAGACTTTGCTATCGAAAATGATTTAAAATTGAAAGGAATCAAGTTATACCGCCCAACATTTATGGATTCGAAACGACAATTCGATAAGGACGAGACGAATTACAAAGGTGGAAAGAGCAATCCAGCGCATTAAAATTTATAAAATTTTACAAAATAGAATCGATCACTGTCTATTTCCAGCAATAGATGATGTATTTAATATTATTTGTAGTTTAGTTAACCTAAGTTATCCTATATTAAACGACAATAAATTTTAGTTACTGTAATGAATTACAAGCAGTAACTGTTACAATATATAAAAATTCAATATTGCACCGATGGATTTGCTTAACTCAATCCCAGTTCTAATTAATATTTAAGCATAAATTCATATGACATTCTAAAATTAATCACAAATTATTTACAGTTATCGCAGTTTATCACAAGTTTCAATAATAAAAAATAAAAAAAATATTGATTAAACATTAAACATGTTGTGCTCAAAATAAAAAGGTAACATTCTATCAAAATAAACGGTCTTTAATGCTCTAACCATTTTCAATACAAATTCCAGATTAAACGGCACGTTTATTACTAAATTTGAAATCATCACTTCTTTTAGAATATATCACAAAGTCAGTTGACGTGCAGCCTAATATCAACATATTAAATTGGACCTGACCATAATAGTGGTGATTTTGCTTTAGTTCCCAATTACTATTGTGTTTTACAATATATTTTATAGTTGGAATTAATTCTTCTAAATTGAGGTGTTCCCCAGTCGTTGGGCATTTAATTTCAATTAATTTTTTTTTTTGAGTGAATGTAGCCGTCAGGACTACAACCCATCCAGGCGGCCTCTGGATTTATCACAAATCCCAAATTCTTCGCCATTTCCCCTGTAGAGATGCAATATGCTTTTAATGCTAGCTTTTCGGTTTCTCTGGCGTATTTAAAATTCTTGTTGTCCAGCTTTAATTTTGTGTGAATGTGAAGTTTCCGATTCCAGTCTGGGTTTTTGTTTTTTGTGTACGTAAATAGTCCGTAGCACCTTGTTCCCGTAACTCGTTTATAATGCCGCTTATAATGACCAGACATGCCCATTTTGATGAAGAGACGCCTGAACGATGTTTATTGAATCTTCTAAACTCAGTTTAACATGAGTATTATAATAATTCGACAATTCATCTGATAGAATATACTCGTTCAGTACTTATGCCGTCAATAAGGCGTTGTTTTGGAGAATTCTTCTTATTAACTGCGTTTCTGAACCTTGACTAACACTAGTTAAAACTATTGGTTCTGGTTCTGCTAAGACGTTTGTTGTCCTACCAAAAGTATGTTTGGCTACTGCAGACGATGGAGACCCTAATTTTAAAAAACATTAACGTTTAAAACTTTCGTTTGTTTTTGATTTAATTCGATTTGTGATATATGTAAAACTCTGGGCATATACATTTTATCAGCCGTAGCCTTCGCAACTTTCCCCCAATTTTGTTGGAGATCAGTTGGTGATAATCTAGTCAAGGTAGAATTCCTGCAAACCAAATATAATTAGATTAATACCCCTATTATGGTTTTCACCTCGCAGAGAAATACTATGCAAATGTGACTCGATTTGTATGAAGTTTTTCGGTGAGGTGAGAAACATAATAGCGGTATAAGTTACAGTTTGAAAAGGGATAACCCCATTTACACGACCATGTAATGTGCTATGGTAAATTTGTAATTGGCATATTGTAAACAATGGCCTAGAGGCTAAAAACCTAACAAGTTACGATTTTCGTTCATTATCTAAATATCTGTCAAGCACCACAAAATATATAGCATACACACACAATCGTGTAGGAGCCCGTAATAATTATAATGTCACTTACTGATTTATGTATAAAAGTGTTGCTACAATATGTTTGCATTTTTGCCCTTGACCTGCTGGACATTTGCATGTGGAATTGTTTACCCATTGCTTATTTAAATGTATGAATACATTAACTTCCCATGGCTGATTTTTGGGGTTTGACGACTGCAAACATACACTAACAATGTTGTATATTCCATTGTGTACACCTTCAATTCCACATAAAATGACATTGTTTGCCTTGTAGACTTTTTCGCCTTCCACAAAATATCGTCTCATATGGCCACCGCAATAATCAATTAATAAAGAAATTGAAATTTCAAATGTTTCTTCATCCGTCATATTATGTAATGTAAACAATTACTTTCAAGGCACTTCTGTAATTAATTTGTAACTGATTTAGTAGAAATAATGTAAGCATATACTTTATACGTATTATCACTGATAATAGAATATATTTTTGGGAAATAAATTATAGCGAATTAATAATAATTTAAGAATAAAACTTACCTTACACCATTTTTCTATGCTGTTTGACACATAAATAATTTTTCACCACCTTTGGCTCTAACGGCGGTGGTGCCTCTAGCGGCGCTTTAAAGGCGAATAAGGGCTATTAGCAACAATGGCGGAATTGTCAATAATTCTTAAACTCTTTAATTTGGCATTCGAATTTTGCACAATGGCAACGACTCACAATTGGTTAAGTTAAACAAAAAATGTAAAGTCAGTTATACCGAACTATCGAAAAAGAAATTAATATTTTAAAATAAAAGCATCAGTTGCATCAAGCTAAAACGTCAAAGTAAACAGCACACTATCAAATAAGATGGACTTGTTTGGCTTCGGATTCTTCCTACCACGAAACACTTTTCTTTGAACGTTCCACTAAATTATTTAATAAGAAGAAATATTTAAATAAATGTGTTTTACAATAGAATTTTTTAAAGAGATGGTTGATTTTTTGAGAAATGTCACCTAAAAATACAATATTTGATTTACCATCACAAAACCATGATACCAAGTTTTTATGCTATTTTGGCAAACATTTTGAGAATTCAACATCAGCTAGCAAAGTTTTGTTAAAATTATAGGATTTGATTTGCCTTTTCGAGAAAAGTTCGAATAACAAAAACGTAGACCCGAACCTTCTGCTTCGTTTTCTGCTTCGAACCCGTTCTAGACAGTACACGAGATTGACAAAACACCACAATTTATGGAACATGTCGCTAAATTTTTTCTAAACGGCATTGGCTCCACTCTTTTTAAATAGATTTTTTTTTTTTCATTAAACCGCACTTTTGCAAAATTTACGATTTTTTCAATTTTTTTTTTTGACAATAAGCCATCTTTGAAATAAGATTTATTCTGTGAAAGTATTTTAATTTTTTAAATTATTTAAAAATTTAGTTTACAAATGAGCTTTATGAGATTATCTTCACTGAAGGAAAACCAATTAAACGACTTTTTAATTAACCGTATAATCGACAACGTTTAAAAGTCATCATACCCAAAGTCTAGGAATTAAGAAATAATGCAGCTTGCAACTTAGCATAAAACAGCAACTCACTACTAATAAACTATTAAATACCTTCGAACGATCTGCAGTATTCTCGAAAAATCTTGATACCAATCAACAAAACGGCATTGAAATCTGTAATATCTGGATTAAACCAAAATTATTTCGGTGACTTCGGAAAGTCTCAAATATTCATACTACATAATATATATGAATACAGTCAAACCCAGAAAAAAAATTCGATAACTCCTGAAATGCATGAAATACATAAAAGCATTGCAACTCAAAAAATAAACCTCGAATAATCTTTAAAATATTAAATAATGTCGATCTGTCGAAAACTCCGCTGCCAAAAATCTTAACGCTTTTCAACCCCTGATATGTATCTTGGGCAAGGTTTCTCGAATCGCATCCTTTGAATTCAAATTGACTGTTAAATTTATCGAGTCCGCAAATATCATTTATTATGATCGTTATACACTCAAAATAGATCCTTCTGTTGCGCTAGATGACCGAATGTGTTTTTCCTGGCATTTCTCAACTACGCCAAAGGTATCAAAAATGAATTCTGGCGGTTAATGATGAATTAGTGGCTAGGTTTTAGGCCTCCTTACACCAACTAAATTTGGTAATAACCTTAATCTCGAACAATCCCAAAATGTCAAATTTCAAAAATCCATAATTCAACTAATTTCAACTAATAATAAGCTCTCGAATAAAACCTAAAGCATCGAAAATTCAGATACATATTTAGACTCGAATAATTTCGGAAAACTCGAATAATCTCGACATTCCAAGAAACTCGTAAATTTTTATGAATAAAAATCGGTAAAAATCGGTTAAACTCGGATCGATTAGGTTTGATTTAAACGGTAATTCTAAATAATCGATCACGTATGACACTCTGTTGGAGTGCAGAATTCATTCAATTTTTGTCTACGTAAAACTAACTGGCCCACAGACAAAAAACTAAGCTTCGATGGTAACACAATTTGTAGCAAACCTTTTTTAAGGATGAATGGGGTTTGGTATAGCATGGACTATGTTTTTTGCCATTCCATAAATGTTATCAGAAAGGAATGCCACAATTAGCTTTTTATTTTGATTGTAGATTAAAATCACCGTGTTGAAATATAACTCCACATTCTGAATGAAAATATGTTCTATTGTCTCTCGTGTTACGCGAGGTTTACCTTTACTTCAGAAAATAGAAGGGGCTATAATACGGCTATAATATGTGAAGGGCTTGATTGTCTCTTGGAGATTGAAAAAGGAATGCAATTTCAGCTTCGCAGGCGTATTTGATGCTAAATTCTCGCTATACTGTTCACTCTCTTCTATTCCAGCGTCTCTTCTTGACAGCGTTCAATTTTGCTTCAGTTGCAGGTGAGGGTTCTGCATTTGAAAAGATCATCAAAATCGTAAAAATCTATAAAAGTCGTAACAATTATTGAAAATTTTACAAATCTGAAAATTTCTATAAAAAATTTTAAAGTTTGATAGTCCTTAAGAAGAATTATGTTCTAAAGGTTGATCACAATTGAAATATCGATTTTAAAATGTTTAATATTGTACACAAGACAAACACAGGAAGTAAATTCTTCCAGTAAAAGGAAAGCTGAGTCGTTCCCAGAAATGAACACTAGTGTGAACCTATCGGGAGCAAAGGTAAACCAATTACCAACTATCAGCAAGACCAAGAAAGAAAAACCACCACCACGGTAAATCTAGCGTTATACAAGCGCTAATGAAAGAAGTGACAGAAAAGGAGTATAATCTTGTGTCGCTAAACAACCACGTCTGGAGGGTAAATATGCCTGATCCAGACGGTTATAGAAAACTTTCAACTGTATTGAATGATAAAGGTCTCCAATGGTATACATATGAAGACAAAAATACCAGACCCATTAGAGTAGTTGCTAGGGGTCTACATCAAACATGCACACCAGATGAGATAATTGAAGACCTCAAATGGAAAAAATGAACGATCTTAGATGCAGTGTAAAACTGAAAGAAGGTCTACCGGCAAAGGAGGGAGTATTGTTAATAAAATAAAGTTACCACCATTCACTCTGACCTTTGCAAACTCAGAGAAAATTGAGATCATATTCACCATTAGGAATATCTTGGGAATGGTTCTCCGAATAGAGCCATTGAAAAAGGCAACAGGGATCATATCACAATGCAAAAAATGGAGGTGTGGCCAACACACGACTTTCTTTTACGAACAGAGAATTTTGAGAAAATTTAATTTTTTTTTACAATTTTTTAAATTTTTTTTTTTTAATTTTTAAATTTTTAAATTTTTTTTTTAATTTTTTTTTAAATTTTATTTGTTATTAATTTTTGGAAACATTTTGTCTACACTAGTTTTTTTGTTAACCTTATACTTTTTAAGATATTTGCAAAATAAATTTTCTGGACCAAGGGAGTGGCCACTTCCGGTTCGCCGATTTGGAGTAAAATTCACTGGGACCTCCCAATTTATCAAAAAAACTTATATCTGAAGTTTCAGTTTGATTGGTTAAACCATCTGGGCTGTAGAGAGGACACAGACAGACTGACAGACTGACAGACTGACAGACTGACAGACAGACAGACACCATTTCCAAACCGACTTTTTCGGACTCAGGGGACCTCAAAACAGATAAATCACTAAAAATATCAAGGTCCAAAATTTTCATGATTACTATACTTTATTTTACTAGAGTAAAAGAAAGTAAAAGTATCAGGCATACAAGCACACGCAAAAATACTGCAATCGTGAAATCAAATACGTAAAATGTGCGGGAAAGCATGACACTAAAGAATGCGTGATAGATAGGAACACTACAGCAAAATGTGCTAACTGTCAAGGAACCCATCCTGCTAGCTATAGAGGGTGTGAAGTAGCGAAAACACTGCAAAACATGCGAAATAGGATAAACAAAAACCAGCCAAAGAGAGCAACGAAAGAAAAAGAAATCCCGAGAAAAACTGTCACTACGATCCATAATGCGAAAGTGGCAGAGGGATTCTCATACTCACAAGCAGCAAGACAAGGACTACCTGGGCCTACAGATTAAAATGTTGGAATTCAACAAGCTATGCCAACAATGCAAAACACCTTGAATGCTATTATCAATCGCCTTTCTAAAATAGAAGAAAATATAGAGTTTCTAAACAAGAGACAAGTTAATCTTGAACAACAAGTAGGACATCGGGAAAAAATTAAGGAGATTTCTAACAAAAAAGTTGCTATATCTTCTGATCCTTCACTCCAAAAAAAATGAACAAAACCCTAAGAATATTAACCTGGGATGCTAATGAACTTCTACAGCATCTTCCAGAGCTAGAAATCATTTTGAATACAGAAAAAATTGATATATGCTTAATAGCAGAGAGCCATTTAACTAGAGAGTCTTATGCAAAAATAAAAGGTTACTCTTGTTACCATTCTATACATCCAGCAGAAAGAGCTAGCGGTGGAGCAACAATATTCATCAGAGAAAACATCAAACACTTTGAAGATGTCAAACTCGAAATAGAGACAATGCAAATTGTATCACTTAGCATGCAACTAACAATTACATGAAGCTGCGGGTTGCTGCGATATATTGCCCACCAAGGCATCAACTTAAAAAGAATGATTACCTCTCAATGCTCAATATACAAGGAGACTTCAATGTCAAACATACGCATTGGGGTTCGAGACTAATATCACCCAAAGGTAGAGAACTTTTAGAAGCTGGACATCAAAAAAACTGCGAATTTCATTCAAGTGGTATTCCTACTTACTGGCCAATGGATACAAAGAAAATACCAGACGTGATTAACTTTTTCATAGCCAAAGGTATTTCAGAAAACTATATCCACATCGAAAATAATGAAGGGTTATCCTCGGATCATTCTCCAATCATACTACGATCAGTTAAACAATAATTGAAAAAGAAAAGCCACCAAGGTTAACAAGCGGGAAGGCCAATTGGGGAAAATTCGCTCGCATTGTTAATTGAGGAAAGTATTGATCTTCAAGTCCCAATCCAAAAGCCGAACACAACCTGAAAGAGAAGTAGAGCTGCTCATAAACAATATTCAGACCGCAGCATGGGAAAGCACTCCTCCTGCCAAAAATAAACCTCACAATAATGAAATATATACACAGGGAATAAGGAATCTGACTCGAATCTCACATAACCCGTTCAAATTTACCTGCTTCTTTATAAATTTTCAAAATTCAGTTTAATTATTTTTAAATTAGGCAAAAAACAATAAATTTTTTACTTTCACTCAGTTGCGGGTTCAGCGTTTGAAAAGATTATCAAAATCGTACAAATCCATAAAATTTGTAATTTTTAAAAATTTATTTAACTTTAAAATTTTTAGAAAGCGTATACAATTATTCAAATTTTCACAAATCTGTAAACTTTTAGAAAAAATTCTAATTGCAGCACAAATCAAATCAGAATTCGGTTGGTTGTTACTGGTTTAATCCAGTTTTGTAAGGAGGTTATTCGATTAAATTTTCCAGGTTACATTATTCGGGAATTTTCGAGATTTTTGAAGTTTGTTCGAGATTATACCTTAGGCGAGGTTTTCCTAAAACTTACTTTCAAAAATCTTGAAAATTCTCACAATATTTCAGAAACACACAATTCAGAACTGTCGCATTTTAAAACTTTCCTTTATTTTCAAATATCAAATTCATGTTTATTTTGAACTGTGAAATTTGAATTAATATGGTTTTGGGATTTATTTTATGAAGAATTTTTAAATTGGCCAGACTTATTGAATGTCTAAAGCCTAGTGATTCTGGAAAGTGGAATGTATAATTTAGGTACTTTCCAATTTTTTTGCGAAACATCCGCCAAATAGTTGAATCACATTATTCATTTCCCCAGAATAAATCCTATATCGGTAGTTAAAGCGTGAGTTTTGACTTCTGATTTTCTTGTAAACTTTGTTAGCCACAACAACCTCCCCCCCCCCCATTTGCACATAAACTGCATCAACCCACGATTAATTATTTTTCTACTCGAATTATGTCTGTATGTATACATACATATATCTACAAACTTATAATTATATATTGCCATTCAAACATATTTTGCTCAATTGTCTATTCGAATCAGGCGCGCATCGCCATTACCTTAAGAAAATTTTTATTTGCTTTAGTTTTTCGTTTTAATTAAAGACGCTGACCAAGAGAAAAATCTGTATATACATAGGTATACAGATAGAAGAAAAATTAAGAGAAAAATCAATGCGACAAAATTAGACGTGATTATTATCATTAAAAGGTTGAAAATGAAAAAAATATAATTTATTTGGTTGATTGGATTTTTTGCGAAAACTTTTTTTGTATTTTTTGTTTGTTTGTTCATAATTGATTGGGTGAATGATTGGGAGTGTACCATAAATATTTTCACCTCAACCAAAAAAATAAATCGTAAAAAAGATGATTAAATTCCATCCCTATCTATCTATCTTGATATAAGAACCCTCATCAATTTTGATTTTAAAAATCACAAAATTCAAAAGTTCTCTCTATGTTGTTGTTGTTGTTGAAGATTGACATATTTTTGTCTTAACCATTTCATTTCCATTTCAATCATTCATCTTAATAAATACAAAAACAACAAACTATACTTGTGAATATATAGTATTTTACACCCCTCATGCTTTTTGATACCAACAACAACAACAACAAATAACCGAACGAAAAAATTAAATAAATTTTGACATTCACCCACATTAAATCATGACATCATCATCATAATAATAATCATCATCATTATTTACATAAACATAATGTTAAGCCTATATAAATTTATCACCCATTCCTGCCGACGACGAGTGTGGCGGTGGCGGCGGCGGCGGCTGTAACGAAATTTTCCACCGTTTTCGTCAACTTAAACAAATTTATTTTCCGTCTTTGTGGATTTTTTATTTTGATTTTTTTTTTTTTTGTTTCGTTTGGTGGAAAATATATAACATCATCAAAACAATCTTGAAGAACATGATAAAAAAAAATTAAATATTATATAGAGAATAATAAAATTGACTTGACTGACAGTCGGTTGAACACTGACATTGACAAGTTCATTGTGCGCTAAAAATAAACATACACACAAACACATACAGAACATAACGTTTCTAAAGTTCTTCGTATTTTGGGAAACATTGAAATTGAAATTGAATTGAATCAAAATACAAAAAAATACATAAAATAAAAAATTTGTGTATCAACCAACAATTGACTTGTGATTGACAACTGAATCGGAATCTTTTCTATTCCATCATCATATTTACCAGAAAGAAAGAAATACAAAAAAAAAAATTAATTCTTCTTGTCAATTAAGATATTATATATAATACAAATTTGAGAAATGAGAACACAACAACAAAACGGAGTTTGACATTTTCTATCAATTTTTTTTTTTATACATTTTTGTTTTTTGATTGAATTAATTAATTATTAAGTTTTCCAAAAAAAAAAAAAAACTTTTAGTTTTTCCTCTCCAATATATTAAACGACATTTACGTGACTTATGTCAATCAACTAAAGAAAAACAAATTGGAACGATGAACGAACGAACAGAATGGAAAAAAAAATTATTGCGATTAATGAAAAGTTTTTATTTTCTTCCCTTCCACACATATATTTACACACAAATAAAAGAAAATAAATAGTAATACATAAAACTAGGAAAATTCACCCTCACCCAGCATCATTATCATCATCATCATCATCATCTACAAACAGTAATCAACGCATATCCCTTTTTACCTCTTATGAACACATCGAATGTCATATACGAACGAAATTGAATTTGATAAATTTTTTAAGTTAATTCTTGATGAATGATTATTTCTAATGACGATGATGATTACAATGATGATTGTGAAAAATTAAAAATAATAAGAAAATGATGAGAAATGAAAATAAAATATTAGATGGACAGATATAAATGAACATCATCAAAATAAATAGTTTCATCAGTTTTTCTCTCCAAAAAAAAAAAAAAAAAAAAAAAAACGAAGGAAAACAAAAGACATTTTCTAATATGTCACATGACAACAATGATGATGATGGAAATAAGAAAAATGAGATCAAGAAATAACACAAAACATTTCGAATGGTATACAGAACTATGTATAAATTCATACATATGTATATATCTAACCTGGGATTCTGGGATTCTAATGTGGTTAGTTAGCTACTCTTTGTCTCTTCTTGTAGCACACACAAAGTAAAGAAATAATTGTAAAATGTAATATAAAATAAGGAAAAACTAAATGAAAAATGAGTAAAAAAAACTATGGAAAAAGGGTTGTGAAGAAATTGTCTCATTTCAAGATTAATTAGTCAACCAAGAGAGTAGGACGGTGTACGATATAAATATGTATACAGACATACATTGTTGCATGTATAACCTATAAATCAAAGATAGTTTTTTTTTCTCACACACACGATTTCACGATATAAACCAAAGGGGTTCAATAGATCAATAAATTTTATCACACATCAAAAATCGATAGTTTAAAGTGTCAAACCGTGATTTTAATATAAATGTATATCTATTTACTTGAAATGGGTGTAATTAGATTGCATAACGTTTTTATGTTACATTATGTGTTATATCAAAAAAATAAAAAAATAAACAACAAAATCCACCCACAAAAACCTACGTTCTTATACATACTCTCAATACAGTTTTCCTTTTGTTTTAATGTTATTTGGTCTTATACACAATGAAACTAGTAGAAGTTTTGTTAAAACTAAAAAAAAAAAAGTCACATTGGACCTGATTTATGGTTCCATTGTTTCTGAATTTTGTGCTTTATTTTGACTTAAAGTTATTTAAAAAAAAAAAAAAGGAAAAAATAAAAACACAAGAAATGCAGTAACCCAGGAAGACATATGGCTTGTACCATTCTAATGTAATTACACTGTAATTAGTAATCTTAATCCAGCCTAGCTGGCTATGAACTATATACCAAATTATCGAATCATAAATTGAACACACAAATCTAGATCGTACACAAATATAAAATGTTACCGTCTTACTGCTGCGGTAATCACTATCATCATAATAATCATTAAAATAAAATTGTTTTTTATAGTATCGGAGATCAAGATCGATCGACTTTAATTTTATATTTAATTTTTAAATGGGTATTTTATTTTCTATTTACTTGTTAGGTAAAAAAAAAAAATCATTTAACTCTTTTAAATCTTCCTTCTTTTTTTTTATAATATTTTAATGATCGTATAGATCGCTTACTCCAATCGATCGATGAATATTCTTGTTACATACACAAATATGTGTATGTACTCGTAAAATAAGAATATTGTTTTTTTTTTTAATTTTTCAATCAACTTGTTTTGTTTTTAACAAGATCGCGTGTTTATCTTAAATTATGTTTCAAATTAGATCAAGATTTGATCAAGAAAATATTTCTTCTTCTTCTGATTATTACATATTATATACATACAAAGACACAAAAAAAAAAAAATTTAAAATAAAGAAAAACAGTAATAAATTGAAAATTGTTGTTAATTTTTAACTTCGTGTATGTTGTGTTCAATAATTACTCACATAGTGTACTGTATCGATATATACACGGTAGTAAATTTTAATGGTTACCATACATAATTTCCATCCAACTACTGTATGTGTAATTTGATTTTACTTATTTGTCGTAACGAATTGAAATGTTATTGAACGCACTCTGCAGTATACCGGTCATAAACGTTTTTCAAACACTATAACGTAATACACTAACTACCCCAAGCAAATTTTACGTTGTACATATTTTGTAAAAAAAAAAAAAAAAAAAAAAAATCGAGAAAAAAGGGAAAATTTGGTGGCGTGATGATGATAACACTACACAAAACATAAAAATTATGTAGAATGAGGATATGGCATACAAAAAAAAAATATTCAACAAGTTGCTATCATTTGTAAAATACAACAACTAAAAAATTTTACTGGAAAAATCATAGACTCAAGAAAAACATTTTTTTGTGTGTTATACTATATGTATATATATAGGGATGGAAATCAACAATTTGTACACACAGAGATTTTATTGTGCGTAGTCTATACAGAGATATAAAATCTGTATTTGTTGGAAATAAAAATGTATATCTCATTAATTTTTGCCAAAACAAAAATTAGGCCAACCTGGCCGGCCACAATAACAATTTATGTATTTGTTGTTCTATTTAAAATGACGCGGGCGACAACCCAAAAAAAAAAAAAAAAATCAAAATTAATAATTTTAAATTGAAAAATATTTTTTTTTTTTTTTTTTTGGATTGTATATATAAAATACACCGCACACAAAACCCCTTACATGTATGTAAAAACCAAAAACCGCACAGAATTCATCATCACCCACAAAAATAATATTCATAATAATAATATTGTCATTCAATCCTAAAAAATAAAAAGCTCTGAAATAATAAAAATGGCAATCCATCACTCCCAATCCATCATCATCATCATTATTATTTTTATATCACATTGAAATACATATACCAAAATAAATAAAAATTATATAAATGTTATTTTGAGTGGGAGGATGAGATAAGGAGGGGGTGGTGAGAGCGATATATAGTATAACCCATCCACACCAAAAAATACAAATTTTATTTCACCTATATAACATAATGATGAATTTATTATAATAAAACTATAAAATAATAGTCACCTAAAAATGTGAGTTGAGCTTTTTATACCAATTTACATAAGTATGTATATGTAGAGCTTTTTTTTTTTGGTGTGGTTTGGTTTGTTTTGGAATGAGTGACATGATATCATCATCATCATCATATTTTTCCAAAAAACTACACATACATATACATATATGGTAATAATAATCATAATAGTTAACAAAAATAAATTCTAACACCCTTTTTGCTTTTGGAAAATTGTAATAGAAAATTCATATCACATTTTTCATATACACACATATACGTATGTATACACAGCATAAATACATATTATATGGAATTGAAAATAACAAAAAGCTGCATTTAATCGGTATTAAATTCATTATTTATATTATTTGATTATGATGCTTAAATGGATGTAGATTAAACATGATTTGTGTGGTTGAGCTTTTACATAAAATATGTATACGAGTAAATATGTATAATTGTATTGAAACCACAAAAAAGTGGTTGAATTAAAAATAAAAATACGAATTTTATTATTTTTTTTTTTAAAGGGTTTTGAAAATTAAAATCGAGTTAAGAGTGCGAAGACTGTATGTAATTATATATATATATCTCGGCAGATAACCGAAATTTTATGTTTGGGGTATTTTATTTTATTTTTTTTTCTCTGTTTCGTAATTTAGATGTGCTTTTTAATGTTTCCACACAAGCCTCACACAGTGTAATTAAATTGATATCAAAAGAAAGAAGAGCAAAGCTTTTTATCCAGCTAAATAAATGAAAAAAAACTGGAGTTAAAAGAAAAAGTTTTCTGAAAATAAATTAACGGTTTTTCCGTTAGTAATGTAGAAAAATCTCTAGTTTTCGTGATATGACTTAAAAATGTCAAACTATAACGTATCGAAATTTTAAAGTATCCGTTCGAATAAATTATGTAACTTGTAATAACAACTCTCAAGATAATTGTCCTTCTCATTATATCAGAACATTCTTATTTGAAATTCCTGGTTAAAAAAAATGATTTCTCGCTGTAATCTGAATTAGGCAAAAAATCATAAATTTCGTTGAAAACTATTAAATAATTCAACTTGAATTTAAATAAATAAAATTATGAGCTTTTTAGTTAATATTATTTTAATACAGTTGATTAAATTAAAAATTAAAAACTATTTGTCTTAAACTGGTTTTTGGCGCTATTTGGATTAAATACAAAGACTATAATATTTCTAACATGATTAAGTGTAAGAATAAATTTTAATAAACAACAAAAAATTCAAAACTTATTAAAATGAGACCCTGCATTTAGTTAAACTCAATGGGGTTCAAAATTACTTTAAAATATCGAATTCAAAATATCGAAATTTATTTTTGGTGACCTTGAAATGGCCCGCCAATATGATTTCAAGGCCAAGTTAATTTTTTAATACGAACCTACATTTTTTTGATGATATCTAATTAATGAACTGTCTGAAACATTTTTTTTATGCCCTTTGCTTTCCAAGATACGACTGTGTTAAACAAATAAAAGGGAAACTGGTGTTCGCAGTTTTATAGAAATTCCAGGATTTATAGACATTAAAAAAAAATTACAAACATTTTTTAAAATAAATGATATTTGCGTATTAAATTAATGAATGGTTTATAACCGCATTTGACCTTTTTACCCAAGGGCGACAGCAAAATGGCAAAATTATTGAAAAATACGTTGGTTTTTTATAATTCAAAAGTGTCATTAATTTTTTTGATGTAGAATTTGTTCTATCTACATATCGATAATATCAACAAATTTGCGAATTAAATTATTAACAAAAAATTTTATTGTTGACTATTTTAAAAGATCGCAACTCATGTCACATTATACGATAAAAAACAAAGCAACCTTAATTTTACAAAGGCATATTGTGATAAACCGAGTTTTCATAAAAGAGTTAAATTTGTGTACCTTTACGTACGGAAAATCATATTTTTTCTGACAGATTTTTAAATTAAAACGTTGCAAATGTCTAATTATCACCTTTAAGATATTTTCATAAATGTTTGGATTTCAAGGTCGTTCAAGGACATCGTTAAAGAAGTTTGTTTTCATTTTTTTGTAATAATGGATTTATGGTACAGCATTTTGGTCAAAACAAAATATTTGAAAACGTGTGGACATTTTGTGATTAAAAAATTTGTTTTCATATTTTTTTGTAGACAAAGCTATAGACATCTGAGAAACACTAGTAAAACTAAAGATATCTTTGGCAAGTATCTTTTCTGCAACTTGTGGTACGAGTATTTTAATGCTTTGCATATTTAATCGAGACGTCTACGCATTTTAGGTGACGCATATTAGATTTAATAAGTGATGCTTTTTTTTTAAAACCTGAATAAAATCTTGTTTTACCTGAAACATTAAATTAGTAATGAAAATACAGTAAATAACAAAATACGGAAAAAGTACTAACATATTTTACTTCATCAGAGCTTACTTTGATGTATTTTCCAAAATCAAAGTTTGGAAAATATGCAAGTATTTTAGACATAATTTAATTTTAACACTTTATCAATATGTTGTTGTTAAAGTGATGGAGAAAACATTCAAAAATATTATACATAACATTCGAGCTTTTTTATTGAATTTACAACATTAATTCCTCGCGAGGTTCTTTTCTCATTAAAACTCTAACTCTCTATTGTTTCGTATTATGAAAGTGTGTGATGTTGGAAAATAGGGAATTCTATTCTGTGCGGTTGTATTTAAAACCAGAGGCTAGATTCTTATAAAATAACTAATTTTTGTTGTTACAAAAAGTCAATTCTACGCTTCGGCAGTTTCCCAAACCAATACTTATTTGTGTAGACTTAAGCCTGTATTCCATGAGAAAAATTGACTGACAGTCAAAAAAACCGAAAAGAGCAAAATAATCTGATGCCCCATATAAGAGTCAAAGACAACGGTTTTTATTTTATAAAAAAACAATTTTGCTGTAAAATAAAAAATAAAATAAAACACGATGTCCTTGTCTCTTATATGGGGCGTCAGATTATTTTTCCCTTTTCGTTTTTTTTGACTGTCAGTCAATTTTTCTCATGGAATACACGCTTTAAGCATGGTTTCTGCGATGGCGAGGCGAAAAAATTAGTCGATCTAGAAAGAGAAAGCAAAAATTCACCAAGAGTACGATAGAGAGAAAATACCATTTTGACAGACAAATTGGGACGTCCAGGTTTTAATATTTTAATTCAGCACTCCGAAATAGGACGTCTAATCCGAAAAAAGATTAGATGGATCATCTTTTTTCGGATTGGCCGCTGATTTTCGGAATTCATATTGTCAATTTGGAGAAAATTTTCGGAATAAAACAAATTTCAAAATAGAACCGTTAATTTGGATTATGTTGTATAAAGACAATATATAAGGAACTCGCAACGCCGAGTAATACAATATGTAAAAGTGGTCGTATATTTCCTTTGAATACTCTATTTTCTAGATATTAAATGCAAAATTCATCATCCAGAGTGCTATGAGCACCACTTTCATTCCTCTCCTTTCAGGACAAACCCAATATTTTTTTTTTTTTTTTTTTGATTGGGGGAACACATTTTTCATCGCCAGAATCACTCTCATGCTACTTAAAAACATAACGGCATATATTGCCATTAGTTCATCAACAGTATCCATTTTTAACAAAATTTAACTTTAATAACAATCAAAACACAAAGTTATAGGTTATAAAATCTCGAAACGTCAAAAATAAAAAAAATAAAATTCGGAGTAACGACTGGTTGCTGTTTCACTCACTCTTATGTTATTTTTTTTTATTCCTTCCTCTTTTTAGTTTGACTAATTTTTTCGCCTCGCCATCGTGGAAACTATACTTTATTTATTTAAATAATTAACCTGTCGAGGAAGCTTATTTCTGTCCCTTTCTAGCAAGAAAATTTAAATTGAATATCAGGCGTAGATAATAAAAACAAAACAAAAATTGAACTGAATTTTTAAGTTTTATTAATTAAGAGAACTAAATTTATTAATTAAATGAATAAAAAAATTTAATGATTTTTAATTATATTTCTACACATAATTGGTTCCTTTATTATGAAGCGCTTGTTTGCAATTTATGCAAACTTAAATTTGAAATTGCTCATCAATATTTATGAAATATCCAACGTTCAAGCAAATATTATGCAGCATGCAGCAAATCGTAATAATTTTTATTGAATTTTTAACGCTGAGATTGAATGCACACCACACTGTACGATGCTCCAAACGGCCAACCAAGAAAGCATCACTTTTCGGTTTTAATGCCAAAGAAATATTTTTTTTTTATTTCTGATGTTTCGACGTCAGCCTCAGATCTACTTTACAGTATCCACATCTACAAAATTCGTTTAGATAAATAGACGTCTGAAAATCAACTTGGAGATAATAAATTAGGATTGCCTACTGGATACTATCATTTTATCATCTCTTTATATCACCATTAGCTCTAGAAAATTTGGAGTCTCTGCTCATAATACCTTTCGTAAATTACCCAGAGCTGTACCGAATTCGAATTAATCACTAAATGCCAGCAAATTGCAACTAGAATGGGGCAAAGCGCCAGATTTATTTATAATGCTAAAGAATATTTTCCTGTTGGCATGTGCAGGCACAATGTTTAAAACTTTCTTAAACTTTGTAGAGTTGCGATCCTCAAGTTTCCGATCAATTCACGGATATTACCGTAAATGCAGCCCAACGCAAACTCTTAGTCTAACGGCCTAACAACACCAAGATATGTCAAGGACAACATGTTGTTAATTTTTTTTTTACTTCGCTAAAGTAAACAGAATTTATTAAAGTTCCAAATATTATGTAGATGGTATAATTCAAATATTTTATATTGGGTTTAGGTTCGATTTTATTTTTTATTATTTTTACTTTTCTCGCCATAACGAAGTTATTGTAATCGCGAAATAAAAGAAAAGATTTGCAAAATTCTCGATGAATTAGGTAGATTATCAATCCAGACCTAAATAGATTCAATGGCAGGCAATTTTTACGAATCCGGAAACATTGATTTAAATTTAAAGAAGTAACTAACAAATTATAACTCAGTTATTCCTAAACCTTATGGATTAAAAACAGAAATACACAAGCCAACATATGCTTTATCATCATTTAGAAGAAATATTTTGAAACATAATGTTACGTTACACTATTCATTAATAAAAATTCACAAAATCACTTTATATAAATTATTCTCAAATTTTTACTATACACTTATAATTTTTATTTCCACAAAAACACTTTTAAATTCCTTTTTCCAAATTCTACTTATAATCTTACAAGTTTACTCTATCGCGTTCCAAATACTAATAATCCAATTTGATCTTGTTCGCCTTTATATATACACAAACCAAGCTTCTCGAAAGTTCATGACTTTTCCAGTACTAATAGTGTAGAAACATTTAGAACTGTTTTATCATGGAAAATTTCATTTAGTACAGTAAAACATGCAGCTATTAGTTTAACTTATTCTATTACACACTAGGTGTCACCGTCACAATAATATAGTGTGACGGTGACACCTAGCGTGTGATAGAATAAGTTAAATGTTTTACTGTACTAAATGGAATTTTCCATGATAAAACAGTTCTAAATGTTTCTACACTATTAGTACTGGAAAAGTCATGAACTTTCGAGAAGTTTGGTTTATGTATATAAAAAGGCGAACAAGATCGAATTGGATTATTAGTATTTGGAACGCGATAGAGTAAACTTGTAAGATTATTAGTAATATTTGGTAAGCGATAGTGTAAAGATTAAAAGGAACTAAAAAGTGATTTAAAAAGTGTTTTTATGCGAAATAAAAAGTAAAAGTGATCAGTAAAATTTGAGAATAATTTATTGTATATAAAGTGATTTTGTGAATTTTTATTGATAAACTGTGTTGTAATAAATTTTGTGAAATAAATAAATTCGTTGGAGATAAAGTGATACGAACCTTGAATGACAAGGAAAAACGTAACAATAGGAAAATTCGGTTCGTTTGTAATTAATCCAGAAGATTTCAAACAAAAAATTAGTAGTATTACTATCCCTCAAAATGCCCTCTTATTGTCGTTAGACGTGTCATCATTATTTCTTAATGTTGATTTACAAACGAATTACTAATATCCTAAGCAAAACTTGGACGAGTGTAAAATAAAATTTTATTAAAAAATTCATTGGCTAAAAATGATTATCCCGATAAATTAATAAATGTTACTATTTGGAAACAAATAAATTTTTATAGAAATTTTGTAGCTGAAAATTATTTATCGATCCCTTATATAAAAAATCTTTTTGAGAAAATTAAAAATTTATTAAAAAATTATAATTTCAAAATTGTTGGAAGACCAGCACCAAATTTGAATGCAACTCTTGAATTTGGACAAACAAAACAATTTATGGTAAAACGTTTTTATCAACATAAAAGTGCGTTCCGTCGAAATTCAAACCAAAATATTGCTCTCACTAAAATGGTTTAAAATTGAGTCATATTTTGTAAAAAAGGTTTTTTCGTAAATTTTACTACAAAGTTTTTTGTGAAAGACTTTAACAGAAAATTTTAGTCTAATATGTTTACCTAGACTTCTGGTTTCTACGGAAAAATTGTTTATAGGTCTCGCTTTCGAATTTGTATATAAAAAGAAAATACCTATTTGTAAACAACTAGAAATATTTTAATTATGTAGAATTATGGTCTCAATAATTATTTAAATTTAGATGTTTTGTTATTATTTGAAAATGCGACATAAAAGCAAAACCGGTCAATTAGCGCGAAAGTTAAACCATTGGATATAAATTCTTTATGTAAAAGTAAGATACAAAATTTGATGTTCCGATACTGAATGGCACTCGAAATTCCAATGATCTGAATAACATTTTACTGTGCACAAGCAACAACACTTGGTAAATATTATTTAAAATACGAATTATTTTAAAACTATGTTTTTCCATATACGCTACTTCATTTCGAATTCTGAAAATGGTTTAACAGTGCGCTTAGAATTTAGAATAAAAAAGAGGTTGATATTGATAATTAGTTTTGGGCCCCTTGTAAAAATAGCCGGTTTATGTAATTAAAAATAAGTGCAATTACTTAACTACCTATCAATAAATAAATCACATGCTTTCAAAAATAATAAGTCTTAAAACTCTTTAAGACCTTAAACTTATTCTTCAAAGCTTTTGAACTTAAACCTTTAATCCTTGGTGTAGTCTTTGCAGTACTCTTTATCAAAATGCCAACAATTCATCTTTAACTTTCTCTAATGTTTCGCTTTGAAATGACCAAGTAAATTGCCTAGCAAAATTTTAGCGACATGCATAATATCTTTGCTTTTTCGTAGTATACATTATTGACGTTGGAAACTGTTAACGCACACCAAAAAATTCCGAAAATTAATTTAAGAAGCAATTAATTAGTTACTAATTTATGCAAAAGTAATACAAGCCAAATTTGAATGGGTATACAATGGCATAGAATGATTCTTGAATCATTTCCTGCCATCTACCAATGACTGGTCAAATGCTAATCAGCTTTGGAATTATTGAGTTATCAATAATATACAGCTTTAATAATAAGGATGTGGTCAAAAACTAAGTTCTTTAGCCAAAGCATTGTATTCGGGCGGATTAAAATGCAGCAAATAAAGTTAGGCTGCGCAGTTTACGCAGTCCCATTAAAGATCATACAATAACTGCAAACTTCATTTTTTGTGCTGCTGTTCTAAAAACATATGAACTATTCACGAAATCACAGATATTTTCAATTAGCGAAATCGTAAGCGAAATTTTCAGCAGTTTTTACCTAGCTAAATTTTACGTCATATATAAAAGGAAAATTTATCTGAGGGCAACTTTAAATTCGAACCCCTTTTCATTTTGAAAAGCGTAGCTATGGCTTCCCAAGCTAAAGCTTTAGTATTAAATTAGTAAAATGGAGAGCTCTAAACCAAAAACAAAATGGTTTTTATAACAGCTAGCTTTTTGCTTGCGTCATTTTCTCGATTTTCTTTTATAACTTTTTCACTTTAGTTTAATTTTTTGCTGTTTGTTGGCAGTCATCTTGGCAGATAAGTCAATTCAGACATGTTAAATATGCGGGCATTCGTCTTTTCATAAAGATAATTTTTGATAATAGGAATATAGTTTAGTGCGATTTAAAGAAATGTCAATGCTAGACAAATCCACAGTATGTTCCTACCTAAATCCGACCTAGGGCCCAGATACACTAAAAAATATCACAAATTGGAACTAAAGCTTAGGTTATTCTTACTTTACTTTCAGATCTCCTGAATTTTATTCAAATGTAGTGTGGTGTGGTTAAGCCAAATTTAGATCATGTAATACGCCTGAATTCAACATTCTCAAATTATTTCTTTGGCTGTAATATACAGCAACATTTTTATATTCTCGGAATTTTAAGTAGTAGAGTAAAATTCGCTATATTACACTGCATAAATCCACACTTCCATTCAATTTTCTAATCTGGAAAGGTTAAGTGACCGCTGAAATTTTCTTAAAGTATTATTTTTATATTCAAGAAGTTCTAATCTATCTACTAAGGAAGGATTTGAGAATATTGTAAATACAAACTTCCTTACATCGTTTTGGTCTGGCTACACTAAGTGATTGCATAATTGGTCTTTTAGCATAATTTTTATGTTCAGGAGGTTCTAATCTAAATATTTAGCCAAACCAGATAAACGGTTTTAGTTAAAATCCTGACTTTTCTGCCATGTTTAGGTTTATTTAGTGCCTTCTGCCTGATGTTTTTATACTGTTGATGTACATAAGATGTAAGTTTTACCAACAAATCTCCCGATTCTTAAAAAAAAAAAACTTTGGGTTTGAATTGGCATTATCTTCTAAAATCAGTCAATCAGACACATTACTGCAAGAAATCCATTCACTGTGCTTCATAATATGATTATCGTAATCTACAGTTTGAAACTCGATGAATATGAAACAATTTTCTTTTTTGAGCAAATTTTTAAAATTAATTTGACACCGCGATCTGAGATTATTGCCATAATGTTTCTGTCTGTTAACGGTATAAAACATAAAAATATAGGGAGGAAAACAAACAAAAAAAAATGACAAATCAAATGTCTCAGCAAGCAGTTATTAATTTTCAAAAACCGTCGGTTTTAGCTTCGTTCAAAATTAAGACACAAAAAATCCACGGATCTGTCCGCGTTTAAAATTACCAAAAATAACCTCGGCTAAATCAGCGGATTTTCGAAAACTGGGGATTAATCCGTCGATTTATCCTTGTTTAAAACTACGAGCCTGAGTGCGAGTTTACGACCATTTTCTGATGAAAAATTTTCAGCAGGCAAACAATCGATGTAGTCTATTTTGTCAACAAATTTCCCCTTCCGAACATAATTGTTTTGTTTTCCTTATAAAATATTTTTAATCTGCTGAAAATTTTTCATCAGAAAATGTTCGTAAACTCGCACTGATAGATAAGTTTTTTTCATACCGAAATTTCATGCATTCCGCTTCCTTTTTGATTTTTTTGTGCCAGTTAAACTGCGCAGCGGCTGAATTCTTAACCGCAAGCTAATCCGGTTTTTTTGTTGATCGATATTTAAAAAATTGAGGTGTGGCCAACACACGACTTTCTTTTACGAACAGAGAATTTTGAGAAATTTTATTTTTTTCTTAATTTTTGGAAACATTTTGTATTAAGTAGTTTATTGTAAACCTTATACTTTTTAAGATATTTGCAAAACAAATTTTCTGGACAAGGAAGTGGCCACTTCCGGTTAGCTGATTTGGAGTAAAATTCACTGGGACCTCCCAATTTATCAAAAACGCTTAAATCTGAAGTTTCAGTTCGATTGATTAAACCATATGGGCTGTCGGACAGACTGACAAACTGACAGACTGACAGGCTGACAGATAGACAGACACCATTTCGAAACCCACTTTTTCGGACTCAGGGGACCTCAAAACAAATAAATCTCTAAAAATCTCAAGGTCCAAAATTTTCATGATTACTATACTTTATTTTATAAAAGTGAAAGAAAGTAAAAAACCCTAATCCATATGAATCGTTCGTTAAGTAAAAGTTCTGCAAAATTATTTTTTGGAAATCGCACTCAACTCCCAAGGGCCAATATCGGCCATTGCCAACAATGATGACAACGGTTTGGCTAGCACATACAATAGGTCCCTCAAATACCTAGTTAGAAAACCCTAATCCATACGGATCGTTCGTTTAGTAAAAGTTCTACGAAATTATTTTTTGAAAATCGCACTCAACTCCCAAGGACCAATAACGGCTATTACCAACAATGATGACAAAGGTTTCGCTAGCACATAGAATAGGTCCCTTAATTACCTAGTTAGAAAACCCTAATCCATACGGATCGTTCGTTTAGTAAAAGTTCTGCAAAATTATTTTTTGGAAATCGCACTCAACTCCCAAGGGCCAATATCGGCCATTGCCAACAATGATGACAACGATTTGGCTAGCACATACAATAGGTCCCTCAAATACCTAGTTAGAAAACCCTAATCCATACGGATCGTTCGTTTAATAAAAGTTCTACGAAATTATTTTTTGGAAATCGCACTCAACTCCCAAGGGCCAATATCGGCCATTGCCAACAATGATGACAAAGGTGTGACTAGCACATAGAATAGGTCCCTCAAATACCTATTTAGAAAACCCTAATCCATACGAATCGTTCGTTTAGTAAAAGTTCTGCAAAATTATTTTTTGGAAATCGCACTCAACCCCGAAGGGCCAATATCGGCCATTGCCAACAATGATGACAAAGGTTTCGCTAGCACATGGAATAGGTCCCTTAATTACCTAGTTAGAACACCCTAATCCATAGGGATCGTTCGTTTAGTAAAAGTTTAGCACATGGAATAGGTCCCTTAATTACCTAGTTAGAAAATTCTAATCCAAACGAATCGTTTGTTTAGTAAAAGTTGTACGAAATTATTTTCTGGAAATCGCACTCAACAATGATGACAGCGGTTTGGCTAGCACATAGAATAGGTTGCTCAATTACCTAGTTAGAAACCCCTAATCCATACGAATCGTTCGTTTAGTAAAGTTCGGCAAAATTATTTTTCGGAAATCGCACTCAACTCCCAAGGGCCAATATCGGTTATTGCCAACAATGATGACAAAGGTTTGGCTAGCACATAGAATAGGTTGCTTAATTACCTACTTAGAAAACCCTAATCCATACGGATCGTTCGTTTAATAAAAGTTCTACGAAATTATTCTTTGGAAATCGTACTCAACAATGATGATAAAGATTTCGCTAGCACATGGAATAGGTCTCTTAATTACCTAGTTAAGATTGGGGTGTGGTTAACACACGCCTTTGTTTTACGAACACAGAATTTTGAGAAATTTTATTTTTTTCTTAATTTTTTTTTTTAAATTTTTATTTTTTTTTATTTTTATTTGTTTTTAATTTTTGGAAACATTTTGTATTAAGTTGTTTTTTGTAAACCTTATACTTTTTAAGATATTTGCAAAACAAATTTTCTGGACCAAGGGAGTGGCCACTTCCGATTAGCCGATTTGGAGTAAAATTCACTGAAACTTCCCAATTCATCAAAAAAGCTTAAATCTGAAGTTTCAGTTCGATTGATTAAACCATATGGGCTGTGGAGAGGACACAGCCAGACTGACAGACTGACAGACTGACAGACAGACAGACAATAACCATTTCGAAACCCACTTTTTCGGACTCAGGGGACCTCAAAACAAATAAATCTCTAAAAATCTCAAGGTCCAAAATTTTCATGATTTACTTTATTTTACTAGAGTAAAAGAAAGTAAAAATTAAAATAGTTCAAAAATATTCCGTATTTGGCAAAATGTCGCCACTACTGTTCAGAATTTTTTTGTTTTAATCAATCGTACTCCTGAAAATGACGTTGTTTTGCGTTTGTGTTCCTTAGATTGGTTAAAAGAAATTATCAGAACGAATTAAAGAACGGACGAAAGCAACTGTGAATTAGCGTTCAATTGCTGATTTAAAAATATTTGTCCAATATTTTGCTTATAGATATTTCGCTGGTTAAACGGCACTATCCCAGTATAGGAAAAATCTAAATTTAAATATGTTCTATTACTTTCTTTTACTCTAGTAAAATAAAGTATAGTAATCATGAAAATTTTGGAGCTTGAGATTTTTGGAGATTTATTTGTTTTGAGGTCCCCTGAGTCCGAAAAAGTGGGTTTCGAAATGGTGTCTGTCTGTCTGTCTGTCAGTCTGTCTGTATCCTCCTTACAGCCCAGATGGTTTAACCAATCGAACTGAAACTTCAGACTTAAGCTTTTTTGATAAATTGGGAGGTCCCAGTGAATTTTACTCCAAATCAGCTAACCGGAAGTGGCCACTCCCTTGGTCCAGAAAATTTATTTTGCAAATATCTTAAAAAGTATAAGGTTTACAAAAAATTACAGAAAACAAAATGTTTCCAAAAATTAAAAACAAATAAAAATAAAAAATTAAAAAAAAAATTTAAAAATTAAAAAAAAAATTAAGAAAAAAATAAAATTTCTCAAAATTCTCTGTTCGTAAAAGAAAGTCGTGTGTTGGCCACACCTCCATTTTTTTTTTAATGTAACGTTGAGCTTTTATTATTAGAACGAAAGTTACATTATGTCTCAAAATAATTGTGCGAACCGTACTATACTAGGGCCACCGGTAATATAAGCAATGAAAATGTTATTTTTCTACAATCTAAATTAGTAAATTTCTTTATCTAGTTCGTTGTCTTAGTCGTATCTTATATTAAATGTGGCACCATATGATTACATATTTTACGTGATCATTTGCTCACCACCCCTCTATATATTATAAACTAAAACAACATTTTATTATATTGTACGTCGTATATATGCTACTGCAAATATAAAAGTGTACAAGATACACACAAATTGTAAATAAATTTATAATAAATGACAAGTGTTTGGTGAAAATAGTTAAAACAAATGGAAAATCGAAGGTGTATATCGTATTGGTGGTGGTCGAGTTTGTTCACACAAACTTTTTGCGATTATATACATAAAAATGATAAGTGGACAATACTCAATATTCTTTTCATTTTGCTTTTATATTTGATTGTTGTTACATATAAATAAATCATGCAATGCCCCCCATTTTTCGACGATATAAAAAAATTTCCCTAAACGGAATGGAATAAGATTTATTCAATAAACACGTACAGTGGTGTGGAAGAGAGAAACAATTGTGTATCTTAAAAATTTATCCTTAGAGTATATATAGTCGTTCATACATACTTACATATTAGCGTTCATTTCTTACATTTTTATTTGTCATTTTGAAATTTTCACAAAATAAATATTTATAATAATGATAATAATAACAATAATAATAATAAAGAGGCGACAAGGAATTCGACGTAAAATGTTGTTGTTATTTAATTTTTTTTTATTGTTTTTTATTTTTTTTTTAATTTAAACAATACACAATGACAACAACTTCCAAAAAGCTCTACATGTCTTATAATATGTTTTGTGTTCAGTATGTAGCAGAAAAGAAATTCCAATCGCATCAAAAGACAGAAACGAAAGAAAATAACAAAAAAAAAAAAGTTTTTCATTTTAATGTGATGCGTGCAATTTATGTATTTATCGAAACAATACTATCTCAGAAGGTACTTTATGTTTTTTCGTTGAAAACCATTCCAATTTTTTTATTTCTTGTATTTTTCGTCATCTCTCGCATATGTATACAAAAATACATAAATGTATGTATTATACATAATGTTTACTTTACTTATGTATTTATGTATATATGCCTTTTTATGTTATGATCCAGCATAAGGAAAAAAAATAAAAATAAAATAAAAACTATAAAATAAAAATTTATTGAACAACAAAAGAGCGACGTGTCACGATTTTATGTTGCTTTATTTGTTATTGCAAATATAAAAGAAAGAAAAAAAATGGAAAACAAAATGGAATTTTACGTTATTATTTTCTTTATTTATTTAGCTTTTCTACTGTATACATATATCTGTACACACACACACACATATAATAAATGGTGAGGGTGATCGTATACAGATGGGGGATGATTTAAATTCGACATTTCGCAATCAATCCGCATGACTCCGCATTGAACCCATGCCATATACATACATAAATATACTCGTGTACATATATCATTAAAAACAGCAACCATTTTATTTTCTATATACTACATACACGATAATTATGATTATTAATTAATCTTTTTCGTTTTAATAAAAATATTCATGTCAATTTTTTATTATTATTAAACAAAAAAAAAAAAAAACTTCTCTTATTTATGCGGAGTTTTGTAATGTAAAGAAAACTAAATACAAAAACAACAAATTGTATATAAGTTTCCGCCTACAAATAAATAACTAAATAAGATCTCAAGTTGTGATCTTATAGTAAAATAACAAAAAAAAAAAAAAAAATTGATCGTTTGTGTAATAATAACTTATTTTCTAGTTTTTATAACAAATCGCATGATGATGCTTGATGAAGGTGGTTAAAGTTATTTTTTATTTATTGTTGTGTAGATAAAACGTAAAAAAATAAAGTTTTCGTTTTTTTTAAAACTACAAGTCTATTAATAACTGACAATTTTGTTAAATGTATCTATAATTATTTTTTCGAATTACAGATTTATCATAATTTTTGTTTTTGTTTCTGGTTATGTACTATGTAGAGTTTGAATGGTTTATTGGATTGGATATAAAGTCATTGGAATTTATATGTACATATGTATCAGAACTCTCAATTTGCCCCGATAATCTCTCATGTTTGTATTGTAACGACGCGTTTATATTGGTGTATTTTATTAATGTCATCATTAATGTTTACAAGAGAAATAATCCGATGAAATATTATTTTAGACCCCGCAGGTTGATTTTTAATGGTTTAATCATCAAGAACATTTTTTATCTGTCCACAACGTATAACAATAATTTAACAAAACGTTATATGAAGCGAGAAGAATTTTTGATTTTCCATTCAACAATTTTTAGAAAATATACAATTTGAAAAGTATTTTACATTGATTAGAATCTAGGTTCAAAAATGCTAAAATTCCCTAATATTATCTGCTTTTCAACTGACACAAAAAATAACGTAAATTTGTAACACAATTAGTTCTATAACAATTTAGTTAAATCAATTTTCTTTTAAATTCTACACCAAGCTTTTCAGAAATTCTGTATCACTTAAAATTTTTATAAACTGATGCAAATGGCATTATACAACAAGTTGCTGTTTTTATTAACATACCAACCACGTAATTTGGTGGATCATTAATAAAATGTTGAACTTTTTATACATATTGAGCGGCTTAGAAAATGAATAAAATCATGTACGAGGACATAATCTGTTTTGTACAGTGGTAATCTCATTTTGTTATCGAACACAATATAAATCAGTTAGTATTCTTAGTTTTAAAATAATCCGGTATAATCTAACCTAATCAGTGATAATAATTTAATAAAAATTATTATTTAATTAAAAAATGAAAATTATAGAAATCCAAAAGAAAATGTAGCTTGGTTTTCCAAAAGAGCAAAAGAAAAAGTTTTGTAAATGGAAGTTATTCGTGTCGTAATAATTTAACAAAAATTTTGAAGCTTCCTGGACATTTAATAAATTTTGAGATGAATACTGATGTTGTTTTATAAAAAATACTCTCCAAAATTAACCTTTTGTCAAGCTTTGGTTCTGTTTCCAAGGTTTTGGCGTCCTCTGTGGATAATGAGGGCTCGCGTGTCCGTAAATGAATGTTAGTAAACTCTCTTTTTTAAACATTGTTTAGTTTGCCCAACAAATTCTTTACAACAAGACCAGTGTAATTTATAAACCACATTCGATTGCAACTCTACAGGAATTTTGGCTTTTAATTTTATAATCGATAATTTACCTAAGGAATTGTTCATATACAACCATAACGTTTTTTTGAGTTTTTTATTATTCCTGGCTTCTCTCTCGAAGCAGATCGTAACATATCCCGGGATCACTCTCCTCCATCCAGACGTAACATAACAGAAATTTAAAGACACTGTTTTAAAAATGTTTACATTCAGAAAAATTTGTTTTTATATAATTAACTTTAGAAAATAAGGTCATAATTATTGCGCTTATTGCGCAAAAAAATAAATTAAATTAAAAAATTTAAAAAATTCAAAATTTTAAAAAGCATGCCTAATTTCGAAGATGTAAAATAGTTGTTTAGTAAAGTTCGTAGCAAATTATGAAACGGTGGAATCATTAAAAAATCGTAACCCAAGTAACAATTTGATAGGCATGTTGTCTTAGACAGCATACAACGTCGTGAAATTAGAAAAATTACACAAATTAGTTATAAATGTTAAATAGATATTCAATAAGTTTTTAAAACGGTGTGGCAGTGAAAACAACGCTAATTAGCTTAAGTAGGTATATAAGAAATTTCAGCAAGGATTTTGTTATACGCCATAAAGCAAAACAGTCGGGAGAAATGCAATTTTGCTGTGGTAGTCAACTAAACAAGTATAACAGCTATATTACTTTATTTATTTTTTTGTGTACTTTTCAAACATATTTACATTTAATCAATATTACTGTTAAAATAACCAAATAGTTAGAAAACAAGTCTAAAATAAATTTATAAGTAATTTTGGAGGTGGAAAACGGTTTTTTCGGCTATGATTATTTACGGATACAAAAATTCAATATGCTGTGCGGTCTAGTTTTGCGCTTTATGACATAAAATCGAATAAGTCGAATATAATGGCGAACAAAGATTTATAATAATTGTAAATAGTGATGTGTTATCTTGCAAATGAGTCTTACCAAATGCTCTGTTTGAAAAGGCATCTTGCAATTGACCAGTACCAGTTAATACGGATGGGTGTAACGTAACGGTAAGATTTGGTGGTTTTTCCATTGTTTTTTTGCGACTATCGATTAGATCTTGCACCGAAGCAATATTTGATATATCTTAATTTTAAAAAATTCATTAAAGAATTAACAAAAATTAACAAAATAATTTGCTTTACTTGCTCTTCGGAAGTGGATCCTTCTTCTAACCTTTGCATACCCTGTACTGCCAGCTGATACTCCGAATATTTGGCGAGCTAGCGTGCCGGTTCTGAGCACAATGAATTATCGGCTTTTTGTTCTGTAACCCTTGATATTTGAGGATCTGTTTCTTGTCCGGTGGATAATGCACGATACCATTATCTTCGTCTCCTTCAAACCAGCACGCCAGACACACAAACAATTCCTTCTTGTTTACAGTTTCGAGAACACAGAAAACCTAATAATCATAACAAACCTATATTAAATAATACTCTTATAATATTAAATAAACTTAAAATCACTAGAAAAAATGATTTCATAGCAAACAATTATTAAAGATAAAATGTACTGTCTCAGTAATTACCGTGTTAATCTGACAATAATGTTGAATAACAAATTACAGAAATCCAACTTGATATGCCAATTGGTTTGGAAAAGGAAAAACTGCTTAACTCAAAGCAAAATTGTTTAACACACAGCAAAACTGCTTAACATACCGCAGAATCTATATGTGTACTATATGTAAATTTATAACTAAAACAATTTTGTTTGCAAACCCTCTAACAGGTATTTCTGCTTTTAGACGGAGCACAGAAAACATGAATAATAAATAGAAAATTATTATTTGCTCTTGTACTCTTTGCACAGATTTACGTTTTTGTAAGTTGTTTATAATATTATAGGTGCATGTGCGTTAACGGTTATTATTTGCGTAATTCAAATATTTCAGTTAAAAATTTATATGGGCAAAATTGGCAGACAAAATTTAATTGTCGCGTCACATTGTCCAAGTGTACAAGATATATTATTAGTGTCTTGTTTTTCTTGTCGTAGAAATCAGAGAGTAGAAAGATAGAATATTCATAATATTCTGATCTACAGTGAAGTATATTTTTGGTGTGCTTGAGAGGCACCCTTCGAGTACAATGCCAAATGTTGACAGTACTTGAGAGGAATACTTCGAGTGCAAAGAGCTAATAATGTAAAATGTAGCAAACATTCATACCTCGGGTGAGCGATGTTAGCTGACATAGCGAGGCAATAGTAAAAGAATTTGCTCTTGATTTAAAGCAAGTGTGCTAGTAAGTTTTAAAAGGCTTCGTTTGCAATTGATAGATATGTACATATGTATAAGCAAAATTATCTCACATCGAATAGCTTAGCTTTGCTGAAAGGCGGCAATGGACTGTGTTTCTGAAATATTAGTATGCATTCGTGAGACCAAATATTATTTGACTGGCGGTTGGTGCTTTTATAGTTCAACCGGGAATTAGAATTTCAATTAGTGATGTTTTTTTATTATATAATGTTTGTTAATGTACTACATAATATGTAAGTAATTTTAACCTGAGACAATTTTAGACGTAATTTTCGATTTTTCACATTAAAATTACCCTACCATAATTTTCCCAGTCAGAAAAAATTGCCTGCTAGAAGGTTAGTAAGTAAATAATATTCCATGCAAAGTGCAACAGCTAAAACGCTTACCACAAAACAATAAGGTTTTATGACCAGTGATTTTCTCACTCAAAAGCTAATTAGTTACTTAAAACATTTAATATACTTTGATTACTTTTTCGTAAGTTCGTAAAACACTTTAGCTGTAATAATATTTAATTTAGGACAAATAGTTAAAATGGTTATCTATTATGCTATTTAGCTATTACATATATTAAAACATAAAAATTGCTGCATCATTTATCTGGTTAAAAAATCTCGACAAAAACAACTTTATCACATGCAAATATTAAAAAAACGCCAATCTTCAGCTTTTAGTTGATGGTAAGCTTTTTAACAGATTTGGATTTATTTTTCAGATCAAATTTTTGGATTTTAATTTTATTATTAATATCAAATATTTTTAAGTCGCGTTTTTCTTTTCTGACCTACTTTTTCATACTGGTCGATGAAATTTGTTTCCCGTGTATTTTTACGATTAAAAATCACAAGCAAAGTCATATTTTCCCTGTCAATATTTCATAAAATATTTGTGACATTTATTATTAAAGTATAGAAAACATAATTAGAATGGCATCATTAAAATTGTAGATGCAATTATAGAAATAGGTTTTTACCAACACAAATTGTTATTGTTACAATAATTTTCAAAATAATAGCTCTTTAGTTATTTCTGACTGTTTTGCTATTTTGAAACCGATTCCCTTAACTACTTGTTTGCTGCTATAACATTAATTTTTCTTATGTAACTATTTTTCAGCGAAACTGCAAATATAATTTTTTTGCTATTTGGGAACCTATATTTTTAAATAAATCAAACTGCTGTCACAAAAGTAATTTACCATTTATTACGAGTTTGCCGTTTGACGTTGCTGTAACATATCGGCAAGCAAACTACGATTACCATTTTTGCTGCTATTACGTCGACAAACCAACAAACTGACGTTTTTGGTTATTTTTTAAGAAGTTATTATAAACTAAATTGCTGTGAATTTTAGGTGGCACAACGTTTTGACAACACCAAATTGTTACTTGGGAAAACATCTTCCTGTTCTAAAATTCATAAAATTGACCAAATTCTCTGGTTTATTACTAATTTAATTAATTAAACATAAATTCTAAAATATTTCTAAATTTGAATTTCGAAGTATCTAATCATTTCGTAAAAATTTAACGATCCCTTAAATGGATACCAATTACTAGAAATGCTTTAAAAATTTTATATTTTGGGTTTCCAATCTAAAATCCAGTTTCGTTCAAAATATCGTAAATTTTAAAGTAAATGAGACAACCCTTTAAATTTGTTCAATTAACTTCTTAATACCAAGAAATGAAATAAGTGGTCATTTATGTTTAACAAGTTTATTGTCCATTAAAAATGGACAAGAATTCGTCAGGTGAAAAATGACTTCAATCCAAATTTTCCTATCTCTTATAGATCTAAAATAATTAATACTTCTTTTGTTCTTTAAACCATATTAGGTTTTTTGTAATAATAGTTTAATTCTTATTTGTCCAGTTACCCTATTGCAAGAGGAAATTTTGAAAAAAAAAAAAAAAAATCTTTGGGACTTTATTTCGATTTTCGATTTTCGATTGTAAGCTTTTTGTCTGTCCCATATCTAATGCATTTTAGCATTATTGTAAACCAAAGAAAGAACTGTTAACAATTTATGTGGAATGTGTCCTATATCCATTTATGTCTTTTTGGGTTAAAATTGATTTTCCGGTTTAATAGAAAGAAAATTCAATTTGTCTTTAATGTAAAATATTCAAAAATGTTAGAACTTTAATCTAAAGTTAACAAAACATAAAAGTTTAATTTGGATGATGAACAAATTTTAGTTCTAAGTTTTAAATTCGATTTTTCGAAAATGTTCCAAATCGCGTAAAGGACACTACGGCACTCACATGACGAATTGGTAATTCTTTTATTTTATTCCTTTCCCAACAATCTTCTAAATTATAGATTTGTAAATATTGTTTGGGCGCTTCACTCTCGGTTAAGTTACAGATCGATTTTATGGAATTAATATGAAGTTTCTGTATTTAATTGGAACATATAGTGGTGTTGTCACTTCCCATGCAGAGAGTGAAACTGAAATACCATAAATTAGGAACTGTATAAAATCATACCATTACATAGCTCCTATACAGCCTCCAATTCAGACATATTTATTGAGGTATATTAAGGTATACCGTTATAAGTCGGGTGCTTCTCTTGCAGGAGGCAGGTGGGAGGTAGGTAGGGCAAAATGGTATTTTGCATGCTTGAAATTTTATTTTTAAGCGATAAAAATTGTATGAGATATGATATTTCAAATTTAGTGTAAAACTGAAGAGTTCAATCTTTCTAAAGTTTTCATTGGTTTTTCTATATATAAAGATTCCAATACCGTTGATAATCCGAATAGAAATTTGCAGTATTACAAACATCTAGAATAGTATAATTTCGCCCTAACAATACTGAATTTTATTATTCATAACTTAGATATGAAAAAGGAAGTGAAAAATGATAGTGAAACCAATTAAAGGGAGATTTTTTATGCCAAATATATGTAGCTAATTGGTGGATTTACTTTTGACTAATCCGTATTTTCAGTAAAGTTGGCAAATTGACCCAATGGTACAAAGAGTACAAGTTGTTCAACCTATTTGGCGTCTACCATTTCCAATTTCCTGTATAACACAATTAAAATTCTCTGTCATGATTTAGTGGTTCTGTATTGTTTGTTTTGCTGGGAACCATTATCGATGCGAAGGATGACAACCAACCCCATTGTAAAATTGATTGCTTAGACAACTATGGGAACCAGAAAATTGGAGGTAATCAGGTAATATGAAACACTAAAACACTTAAGTGTATGACAGGGAGCCAGCTAATTTTACTTTTAAAGGCTATTTTGGTTAACCAAAGGTGGTATTGAATACGGATTTAGTGTCTGGTCGCAGTTAAAATAAAAATTACGTTTAAAAAATGATTAGCAGTCTTTGCTTATAAAACGATTTTGCTATGCGAAGTGATTTCCTGTTTTCCCTTTAGTAGGTATACAGAAACAGAAACCAAATTAAGATAATATTGTCAACATCAACTATTATTCAAAAAAAATTCATATTTTACATTTCATTTTTGTTTCAGAAAAATTTGTAAAATACCATTTTGTCCCGTTTTTATCCCTCAGCAGTTTTTATAA
The DNA here is from genome assembly GCA_958295665.1 of Tipula vernalis. Classification (NCBI taxonomy): domain Eukaryota; kingdom Metazoa; phylum Arthropoda; class Insecta; order Diptera; family Tipulidae; genus Tipula; species Tipula vernalis. The sequence goes on along the minus strand of OY282558.1, from coordinate 41,838,754 downwards.
AAGTTTTCGGTACCTTACTGAATATACTTGCAAAATTGCAATGTGTAGACAATTTTCCTTCTCATGAGGCTCTTTTTACTGGACTAGTATAAGTATAATAAAAATTAAAATTTTTAACGATATAATCTTCCCGAATTTGAAGTTCATTATTTAATTTAATCAATAAAATATTTTATAGATTATTTTCCATCAGATTCGTCCATTTGTCACTCTGTAAAGGTTCAATGCAGAAAAATTGTTACACAAAATTTGATACATAAAAATTACTATATCGCTCGTAGCGATGTCATTTAAATTGTATCTAAGAACATCACCATTAGGTAGAGACCTCTATTGAAGATATGCGTGTCATAACGACATTTGGTTTTAACAATATTTGGTATATATTATTATTATTGGGGGGGGCCATGCGGGCGATCAGCCACTTCGCACTGCGACCTAAAAGATCTATTGTGCTGGCCCCTGCTTAATTATCCGTCCAGTCAATATTCAGGTTCTTAATGAACCTGACAATACTGCCTCCCGGTACGTGATACATACTATCTGGGCATATTGCTCTCCCTCCTAGATGTTTACTACAGCATGTAGTTCCGCTAGAAAGACGGTAGCATTGGAGCTCAAGGACCTCGAGAGGGTTGTGCCACTCCCGTATATTCCTACTCCTGCCCCGTATTCCGTTTGATTTTACTCTTACGAGTTGCTGGGAATTGCAAATCACCTGTAGGTCACCCAGCTTTACTACAGGAAGGCTAAAAATAAAACTGGAGGGTGCCTGGTATCCAGAGTCCGCATATTTTGGGCTGATTAACCTATCAGCCATTCATCTTTCGGCATATGCTGTTCCACCTTAGATTAGGGTTTTTTGTCAAGGTTTTCTCCTTTAGCGCCGTACTTTAGCCTGTGCCAAATGGCCTAAAATGTGCCAAGTGGCCTTAGTTACCAGCGGTTGCCACGAGGAGGCAGTACGTACACTTGCGAATTGTGCACAGGTTACCCCTTACACAATTGTACCCATCACGCAGCTGCCTAATGACAAGACCAGAACAGCTCACGTGATGCGCACCCTACTGGAAGGTTACGGAGCTGGTAGATTAATCTACTCAACTTTGATCCCCCCCTCAAATAGACGCCAAACCACCCTATTTGGTATATAACAACTATACATATAGTGCAACATACATTGCTTGAAATTTTCACGATTGTTTTCATCATTCGTTTGGTTAATAGCCCATTTACGTTCAGTGAAATTTTGACTATTCAGATGCTACATACAAAAATCGTAAAAGGGAAAAGAGAAAAACTATAATTCAAAAATTAAACAGCAAAAGCAAAGCCGAGCAACAAATCTAAAAAATTTGTGTAAGTTATGGTAGGGAGATAATGCAGTGGGTAAATGGTGTATAAAACGAAATGAATATAACGACTCTTTTGGCTATACCGAATGAATTTGGTCTTTGAAGGACGTGCTGAATATGAACAAGCAAATAATCGAAAATGTTTTCATTAATTATAATTTTTTTAGCTTTTTGTAGGCAAATAAACGGTTACGGTTACAGATCACCACATTTTATTTATTTTGTCTCGGTTCCAGTTTTCGGTTCATAAAAAATTTAGGTTTCTTCCGGTTTTCGGTTTTTACGGTTTAGTTTCGGTTTCACTCTCTGTTCCCATGTAAATTAATTTTAAATTGTTTTTTATAATTTAAATGTTTGTGTTTACCAAATATTGTAAATCGTCAAAAAATTTACAAATCGCGTAAAACTTTTAAATTAAATTTCGATTTTATACTAACAACAATTTTGAGATTCAGGAATGATCAAATTATAAAAGTTAAAAAATTGTAAAACCTCAAAATAAATTCTTAATTTTTAGATTGAATGTTAAAGCAGGTTTAAATAAGCTTTTTGAAATATTAAAAGGATTCGGAACAATATCATATTTTTAAATTTTTTCCAAATATCAACGAATTGGGCCTGTTTGTTTTTAAGTTTTTTCAAAAAAAAAAATTTTATATTATTTTTAAATTTGCGAATTGTTCTTGATGGCTGACCCCTCTTGAAACATTTGGAAAAGAAATTGCCAACAAGCAACGGGCAATTCGTTAATTGACCTTTAGGTACGGGAGCACTAAGGTCTAAACGAAATTGCAGAAAAAATTGGACAGTGGGCATTGTATAGCCTCTTGTGGCACTTTCAAGGCATATGGATCTATTAATAAATACTCGTTCAGGTATAATGACAAGTGCTGCTTCAAGATTTGCTGAAGTGATGCTTCAAGATATGTTCAAAAACAGCGTGTCCAGCACAAGAAGATTATGGATCAAATAAAGCAAATGGAGAGTGAAATCTTTCATCCAAGAGGGGAGGAGCAGAGGTTTAGCGGCCTCGATGTAATTTTGGCGTCAGTTTATTTTTATATATTTGACCTCATCAGGGACACTGTATTATGAATGAGACCTTGCTCAAGATACAGTATGTCAAAATTAATTTATATATAAATTAATTTATATATATATATATATAAATAAAAATAAACGAATTTAAGTATTTAGATTTTTTTTGTAAATCGTAAAACTTGCAGAAAAGATTTCAAAAGGTTTTCAACTGGCATGTTTCCCAGCAAACATTTTCTGTGCCAAACTCAACCGTCAACGTCGCCCGCCACATATTTAAATATTTAAAAACCATATAAATTTCTACAAAAAAAGTTTGTATGATGGGAGCCCCGCCCCTGTTCGCTCTACGCTAACCTACACGGGCAACACCTGCTTGCTACGATCGCCAATCATCGATTAATTTTCGGTAACGAATGCAAATGCAATAAAAAAAACGAACTCTTTAATGAGCCCGCGAATTTCTAATAGAAGTGCAGGCTCTTGGAATTAGAAAAATCATTTTAGAATCTTATCTCTATCATTCATGTTCCTGTTCCTCCTAATTGATCATATTCCAGAACTTCGTGCAACAATTCGTTTTAGAATCCTATTTCCATTGTACTTGTCACATGTCACCAAGATTAGTTAAGAAATCGCCAAAGCGATGGCACACATTTATTTGCCAGTAGACTTCATTAGATATTTATTAAATACAACCAACTACAATTTCATAACAAAAGGATGTTACATAATTTCTTGTCATCCTTGTGCGCAGAAGTCCAATGCTTAGCTGATTTGAGGAGTTTTTTATTTTATTAATTTTATTTTATTACAATTAAGTTCAAAAACCCAATTGTTACTCTTTACTACAGGTAATGTAAAATTTATCAAAATTTTGCTTAAATTCGTTATTGAACATAGACAAATTTTACGCCGGAGATCAATCAGTTTTTTTATATATAAACTGATTGATCTGCAGCGGAAAATTTATGATTATTCAATAACGAATTTAAACAAAATGTTGATTAATTTTATATAAACTGGAGTAAAGAGAAAAAGGTTTTGTTCATAAAAACAAACATTTCTTCATTGCAATCAACATAAATCTTTGACGATTTTTAAATATATCGAAAAATAAAATGTCGAATTTTCAAAGTATCTTTGAATGCTTAGAACTCAAATATCGAATTATCCGTAAATATTTAAGAAAATCCTATATGCGCTGATTACCGCCATACAAAATGCAATTAACCAAGACAGTCTTGAATATTTTCGAATAACCTTGGAAATAGAAGAAATATTCGAAATTTCGGCCACATTGCCACGCAAAATTAGAAAATTTCGAAAAATCTCGAACAATCGTAAAATATCGAAAAATTTAAGAAATTGCGGAATTATCTCGATAACTCCAGGAAAATTCGAATAATTTCTTTATTAAATGAATCTGGAATGATTTCGAACAATTTCAATAATACCGAAAAATCTGGGTATTAATAAATATCGAATTGTTTGTCAAGTAACTTAATGCTACTGTAGCCTAGTAAAAATTGACTTAAATGTGATGGTGAAAAGGGAAAAATTCCTACTGACTACAAACTTTGCAGACAATTCATTGAGTTATTAGAAACTTCTATAAAAAAGTTTATCGAAATAGGACGGGCGCTCCTTCTTCTGCGGAGGGAGAAAGATGGGGCAAAATGGTATTTTACAAAAATCTCCGAAACTATGTACCAGGTATCTATTCGAATATTGTTCTTTTGTCTTTTCTAAAGATTGTTCTGTATTTTTATGTTTTGGTTCAATTTTTTCTATAATCTGGATAAGCAAATAGCTGTATTCTAAATAGCCGTGTATTGTAATTATTCGCCATTCGGACCTGTAATTATCGAATATTTGCCAAGTCTAATCTAATTTTAATGCAAGATGATAATTGTCATTTACAGTATATGCAAATCAGCAATAGTTTTAGCTTACGCCCTTAAAATATTGAATTTTATTATTTATAACCTACATTCACCAAAGAAAGCGAATAATAGCAGTGAAACCAATTAAAAGGAGACAACTACGCATTAATGGTGAAATCATAAGGTCACATTCGAAAGAGTTATAATCTTAGATGTATGTAGTAATTAAAATATCCCTCAGAAGGTTATAAATTTGGCAGCGATTTTAACAACACCAATGTAAAATTGATTGCTTGGAAAATTTTAGGTAATGAACCGATATTTAAAAATGTTTAGCAGTTTTCGTTTTTAGACCATTTTAGCCATGTTTTTAAATAGAAAATTAGAATTTCTGTAATTCAGCCAATTATTAAAGTACAAAAATCAAATTAAAGATAATTTTCAGCTTCAACTCTTATTTGTACCTTAAGAAAGACGTCTGTCAAATTTTGGGTCTGTAGAAATTTTAACCTTATCATGTACTGGGCTACTAACCAAGATATGGCTAAGCCCAATAAAATGGTATGCAAAATTTGAATAAGATTGGAACCCTCAAATAGTATGGGACAATTTCGTAAATATCGAACAATCATATTATTCTAATAGGTACTCGACAGTCTCATACTTACCCGATTAATCTCGAAAACCTCGAATAACCAGACTGTTGCGACGATCGACGACAAAACTGGTTCAAAAGGTTGCGACAATCAACGACAAAAGTTTTTGTGTTATTCAATTTATTTCAAAATATTCCCCTTTTTCAGAGTTTCGTATTTTGTTGTGACACCGAAGAAACAGCGAAGAAACACACAAATTTGACGAAAGATATTCAATTTTAACAACTCAATTTATTGAAATTTATTTTATTTTATTCAAATACAAAATTTTAATAGAAACAAAACTTGTTATATCAACTTAATAAAAATGCTTCCTTTCACATGAAGTCGAAAACAACGAACCACAAAAAAATGCTTTCTACTGAAAAGTCAAACTCTTTACTGAAAAGTCAAACTCCTTACTGAAAAGTCAAACTCTCTTTCTTAAAAACCAACAAACCATTTTTTATAAGCTAGGGTTACCCACCACGACAGAACACCCTGCAAACCAATCATTTGGAATACTTAATTTTTCCCGTGATTAATTGGCTTACAGGACATCTAGCGTCAACATACTGGGCCCCTTGAAATAACTATTTCAAAACAAAACATTTTATGATTAAATCTATCAGTGCACTATTGTGTACCTTCTAAAATAATAAGTAACATTTTTAGTTAATTTCAATGGAAAGTGATTATTCAACAAATATTTACATGGAGACACCTTTAATTCATATACTCACATTACAATAAAACATGTCTGCAATATTTGAGTGGTACTATTCGTACGATCAAATAATTTGAATAAATCATATAAGTATAACGTAAAGTTTACTACGACTAAAGTTACTCTTGTCAAATCGATTCTGTTGGTTTACCTTGACATATTTTATTTAAATCACTTGTTTCTGACTCTTCAGTGCTTATCGGCAAAATACTAATTATCTATACAGCTCGTTTAAACTCACCATGTGCCGTCTTCATCAACACTACCCTAACCTGTTGATCACGTCCATGCCGCACTTCAACAACTCTACCCAATACCCATTTCAGTGGAGGCAGATTGTCTTCATGAAGCAGAACCATAGAACCGACCTTAACATTATGAGTACCATTATGCCATTTTTTCCGACCCTGTAACTCGGATAGGTACTCCTTTGACCACCGTTTCCAGAATTGCTGAAACACGAACTGAATTCTTTGGAAGAAAGACAATCGATTAAAAGTCAAATGCTGCAATGTGGGATCAGGAAGAGCAATCAGCGGCTGCCCGATCAAAAAATCTCCCGGAGTCAGATAAGTCATATCACTTGGATCCTCCGACATAGGCGACAACGGTCGTGAGTTGAGACAGGATTCTACCTGTAAATCTAGTGTATACGATAATGTACCAATTGTACGAATGATGTGATGCTTGGCACTCTCACGGTGGTATCATATGCCATTCCATCCCTTGTGCAATACAATACTTATTCACCTCAGTCTGATTATTCTCCGAATCACATAACCACTGTAGCTCAACCAGCTCATTAGGCGAGCCAACAAATTTTGTGGCATTGTCCGAATATATGTGTTTACATAAACCTCTTCTCCCAACGAATCTCCGAAGAGCTGCAATGAATGCTTGAGTTGTGAGATCATTCACGATCTCGACAGCCAAATAAACCTTTGTTTCGACCTTGCTACGTATTCTATGTATAATTTTGAAAGGACCACAAAAATCGATACCAACAACTGCAAAAGGTCTACACGGGTTAACACTACGACTAGGCAAATCACCCATTATCTGGTTTACCAGCCTTGGGCGAGCACGAAAACAAATCATACATTTATTTACCACAAAACGACACAAACTTCGGCCATTTACTATCCAATATTGAAGTCTCATACTATACAATAGTGCTTGTGGACCAGCATGCAATAAGCGAATATGCTCTCTTTCAACTAATAATCGTGCAAACTGGTGAGTTCCCGGAAGCAGCAACTGATGTCGAGCATCATAAGGGATATTTGCATAATGCAACCTACCGCCAACTCGTAGGAACTCCCTTCCATCCAAGAATGGATTCAAATGTTTCAATTTACTCTTTGATGAGACCGTCTGACTCTTTGCTTTTAATATCATCAGCAAAATCTCGATTTTGAACATGCCTGATTAAACACTCAGTTGCATAATCCATTTCCGACACACCCAATCCTGAATAATTCCGTAAGTTTTTGGATTTGATTCTACAATTACGACTAAAACGAATACTTAACGCTACAATATGGATTAGTTTAGTCACTGATGAATACAGATCAAAGACATTCCAATCGCCACATGCTTCACGAACCAGCATCGTTTCGTTCTTCTTCAACTCGAGTAGGTTCACATCAATAGATTCATCTGAAGTTTGAGGCCAATATTCTTTATTAATTGCGTACAAAAACTGTGGACCGTTCCACCAAATATCACATTCGGGCAGTTCGGATGGCGAAAGACCTCTTGACACTATGTCGGCAGGGTTACTCTTACTTGGGACGTAATGTTACTCATCCGATGACGTTAGTTCCTGTATCAATGCTATACGATGCTCGACAAATGTTACGAATTTCGATGGAGAATTTCTAATGTGCATCAGCGTAATTTGAGAATCTGACCACAAATATGTAGATGTAAATTTTATATCCATAATGGATCTTACACGTTCCACAAGCTGAGTAACAAGCACTGCAGCGCACAGCTCCAACCGTGTAATTGTATGTCCTTTTAGCGAAGCCACTCTCGACTTGGAACAGAGCAGCCTTACATTCACCTCCTGACTCAAGTTCACAACCCTAATATAAATCGCACAGCCATAGCCTCTTTCGGACGCGTCACCAAGTGTGTGTCACACAACGCGCGATAGATACCTGCTTCACGTCAATCAACTGTTTTTCAAAATTCGGACCAATCCACTTGCATATGTGATGGTATTTCAGAATCCCAATCCAAAGTTTTCAAGCCCCACAACGACTGCATAAACAATTTCGCACGAAATACTACTGGCGAACACAATGCCAACAGATCGAATAATTTTGCAATCTCCGACAGTACCTTTCCTTTTGTACACAATTTTTCTGTACCGCACTCAAATTGATCGAACATAATCCTGAAATTATCCTGAGAATGTTGTCCCAATAAACACCGATTTCATTTTTTATCTGTTCGCACTGAACCTAAACACTCCACGTTCGACTCAAATTTTCGCAATTCAAAATCCCCTTTTTTTAACAATTCAACTAACTCATTTTTCAATTTAAGTGCATCATCCAATGAATTAACACCTGTGCTGGATACAATTGGCCTTCATCTTCCGCAAGCTTAATCAAACACCGAGTTACCAAAAACGGAGCTGTTCTAGTTCCATACGTGATGGTTTTCATTCGATAACATTTGATCTCAGAACCTGCATTCCCTCGCCACCAAATATACTGAAACTCACGATCTGATTCAGACACCAAGATCTGACGATACATTTTAGCTATATCCCCTACAAATACAATGGGATACATACGAAACCGAATCACAATTGAGAACAAATCCTGTTGAACGGTGGGTCCTGTCATTAGGCAATCATTCAGCGAAATACCTGAATACGACCTATTAGATGGACCTTTAAAAACAACCTGAAGCCTTGTTGTTGAACTATTCTCTTTTACCACACAATGGTGCGGCAAATAAAAGTTTGTATCCAATACCCTACTCGAAACACCTGGATTTTCCACTTCTTTCATATGACTAAGCCAAATTTTAACCTTATCATGTACTGGGCTACTAAGCAACCGAAGATTTGGCGATTTAAATACGAACAGGTGTGGATTAGTCCATTATTGCTTTATACGCCTCAATTATTAAGGTTAGATTGGAGACAATGTTGAAAGGTAAACATGTTAATCGGCATTCTTAACCGTTTTGATTTAAATTGAGGCTCTCATGGACTCGTAATCTGTCGAACAGGTTGTGATTAATTAAATTGTTAGTCAGAAAATTTATTTTGATTAGATGTCGGTGAAGTATTCCACGGAAGATAGATTGTACATGTAATATTATAGCGATGAGTAAGATAATCCGATTCTGTAAAGTAGCACATACAAAATGTATAAAAAAAATTTCACAAATTTCGAAAAAATTTTCAGAATTTGCCAATTTTTAGATTTGTTTAATTTTACAAATTTTTAATTCTAATATTTTAATTTCATCGTAACGTTTTGACGAGTGCAAAAACTTGAAATGCAAACCACTGATTTAGATAATTAGATAGCGTAAGTCGAATCAAATTTCCTCAACAATTATAGCTAAATATACAATAAAGCCAAACCATTTTTTACGAGGGTTTTATCTGCGTATCATTTTTATGTGTACACAAGGAATTGAATATCGAAAAATGATTTATTAGATTTTAATAAAAAAATGATTTAAATTAATGATCATTTGTTGCACAATTTTATCAATATTATATGCCTTTATATAATATTGTGAAATCATATTATTGATGATCGGTTTTATGATCGAGTGTCAAATGACATATTAATGATTATTTGTAACGTTATTTTTGTCTTACAAGCAAATGTAAAATAGTATTCGTAACGATCGTGTGAATTCTTCTCCAACGGAGAATATAAAAGCAAATAATTAAAATAATTCAACATTCCATTGAAAATGTTACTTATAAATAAAAAGGAATAATAAATAATCAGAATAAAAAAAAAAAAAATACAAATTCGAACTACTGAAAGTACGTTTGAATGCTTTTTGTATATTTTCATCTGTGTGTGTGTTATCAGTTTGGTTAAAGTAAATTATTAGCTGCAATACTTTTTGCTACATACATACATTATTATCTCATAATCATGAAATATCGTTGTGTTTGTGGTATCCTGTGATTCGGGTTTCCACCAGAGGAACAACAAACAATAAAACGTAAATACGCTTTATTCAAGCAACAAGAAGAGAAATTGTGTAAAGTTTTGTTTCCTTTTGTTTTTCTCGTCAAATTTTCATTTGCAGGGTTGCGCTCAGAAGCTGTAGTAGCATACAAAATAAAAATGTAATATAAGACAATTGATCGACGAAGACAACGAGAAATAAAGATGAACAAACAATTCTTCTCCATAGTATAAAATACAGAAACGAAAATTATCTTTAACTTTTCTGTTGCACTATTCTGTGTATATATGAGAAATGATGATGTGATGTAGTTGGAGAGTTAGGAGAGAAGCAACAAAAACTACAACTGTGTATAATAGAGTGTATTTTTATATCATTGCGAAAACAATTTTAAAAAAAAAATGTCGAAGCAGGAAATTGGGATGGATATTATGTTGATGATGATGACAGTTTATAGAAAATAAAATTAAAATTACAAAAAAAAAAAAATTAGAACAATGGGGTGGACATTTTTTTCAATATTACCAACCATCACTATCAGACGTACACATACACATAATATAATATTATCCCAAGCTTTTTTTATTTCACTTTAGAAATTTATTGAAAATTAAGAAAAAACAATTAAACATCTAAAACCTTTCAACTAAGCATTAGATTTCTATTGAATAATAATCATTATTTTATTATATCGGGTACATCGTAAGAAGCAAAATGGAAATGTAATAGCATAGAATACAACATTTCCATCCGCTTTTCTACTCGTCTACTTGTGTAATTCAATTCATTTCACAATTTATATTATGTGCTCCTCCGGTATATTTACAATACACAAATCGAATACTCTAAATACAAGATTTTATTGTTGTTGTATTTTAAAACTTTAATTAGAATAGAAAATGCAAGAGAACAACAACAATTAATTCTTGTTTGTGCTACTGCTTTACTCTTTATTAATGTTCAGAATGATTACAATGATTTTGATGATGATGAGAAAAACAACGTGACACTTTGAAATTATTGAAAATTGGAAAATGTTTTTTGTTTTTTTTTTTTGTTCGTCTTCTGTAATATGTAAGGGAATGAGGAGAGAAAATGTGATATTGATGATTTGACAGTTGTCAAAAAAAATGATAAAAAAAAAAAGTTTTTCCTAGTTTTTCCTATTTTTTTGTACTTTTTAATTTTAAAAGTTTTTATTTGTTGTTGTTGTTGTTGTTTGTTTGTCAAAACGTCAATCAAAAAAAAAAAAATCGAATTTGGGAGAAATATGTTTTGGTGTGTTCGTGTGTATTATTGCACCACTTAACTATGTTTGATTGTGTTTTGTTGTTGTTATATAAATTTTAACTAAACCAATTTTTCGCGGCGATCGATCTATAAATACCGGTAGGCGGAGACAAAAGAAAATGTTTTGCTTTTCGTAATCTTATTATAAATTCCAAATTGATCTCCACCCAAAAAAAAAAAAAAAAAAAGCAAAGAAAACTTAAATTTATATATATTACTTATAAATAATCAATTTCAATTGATCGCTGATCGCATTTTTTGTGTGTTATTTTCAGCTCAACCAGTATAAATATATACACAAAAAATAACTAAAATCCACTTGATCGTTTTGTTAAGGTTGCCTCCTTTTCTGTTTCTTGATGGTTTTTTTTTGTGTATTTTAAATAATAATAATAAAATATACAGAATACGCGACGACATGGAATTTATGCGACAAAAATTATATATAATATACGAGCAAGAAACTACAAAAAAAAAATACACAATTGACAATGATCATGATCATGATCATCAAAAAATATAAAAATTCAAATAATTTAACCAATGATGATCATCCATTTTGAATTTTATTGTACACATTTATTTATTTCACTTTATCCATGATGATGGTGATGATGATGATGATCAAGATTGTTGATCGTACTTTTTTTTAATATGAAGCATGCATGCATTACATAGTACAATAATAATAATAATTTTACTTTTACATAAAAAATAAAAAATCTACAACAATTGAAATACAGAATATAAGGAATACAAAATTGGACGATCGCGAAAACTAATTACACTGATTTATGTACCTATTGTTTATTGTTGAATTCAGGTATATATATAGAGGCGATCGTCATAATACTATCTCATTTTCGTTAATATTATTCGTATACATATATTCACCTTGCTGTGTGCTGTCTTCATGATATAAAATAAAAAGTAAAGTAAGAAGAATTGTATCTCTTCTTAAAAGCCACCATCAAATGATTTTTAGCTTTTTGCTTAAACATACATACATACATATACACTGGATTTGTTCAATATATTTTAGCTAAAATGTCAATTTTCAATAAATATACATGTAAGCGACATTTGGAAGCACGCCCCATTTGAAAATGTTCCATTGGTTAAATAGTTTTTCATTCTCTTATATGTTTTTGTGTGTGATTTTGGTGGCACTCTATACAAGATTTATAGCTCTGGTTTATTTTTAGCAGCATATGCATATATTTAAGAAAAAAGTTCACATTAAAAGTTCAGTATAAAATCCCAATAAAACATTCAATTAATTTGACCTATTGATTGTTTGGCAAAAAAGAAAATCAAAAGAAATAAAACAAAATATTTTCAATGAAAAATTTCACCTCTTTTAACCTTATTGAAAGAAGTAAGAAAAACATTCAATTTCAATATCCCATAGTAGAAAATAAGAAATACAATACAAAATATTTGAAAGGGGATACCAGATGTAACACACCACCAACAACAAAAATGAATCCCAACAACAAAACTAAATGAGACAACTTACAATTTTTTTTTGTGTGTATGTGTGTGTGTATGTATTTGCTTGGTTGCTTTTAATTTCTTGTGCCCTGTTCAGCAAGAAAATATAAATTCTCAACATGAAATAAAATCATGTTGATTTGGTCGCGATAAAAATTAGATTTTTTATGTATGTAAGTACAAAAATACAATATTGCTAGTTTTTCTCTCTGATTAACTTAAACTATGTTGTACAAAATATAAAAAGTTCATAGTTTGCTGATATATACGATATATGTATATAATTTTTATGTTAAGCTTTTTATAAAAAAAAAGCTTCGGGACATACACTTAAATATTTAAATTCCATTATAATTGTTACTTTTACTGTTTAATTATCGACTTAACATTGCTGATAGCAGGTGATAATATTCGAAAGGAATTTTATATCACCTAAATTTAAACGAATAATAATTTTGATTTCATGCTGCTAGTACTCACTAAACATAAAAATTTTTGATAATGTACTTGCCCCTTCGCATGAAAGTTCAACATTTATTTTACGATACAACTCAGTGGCACGATCCAAACCAATACATTTTAATCTGCAGTTTCTCACGGTATTGAACAAAAAAGCACTCAAGGACTACAAGTGTGACTTACTTTAAGCTCTGTATAATTCCCTCGAAATGGTGAGCCGGTTTACTCTGTCTATCTATTTCGCTAAAATATGTCCATTGTAAAAAATGTAAAATTTTAATAAGCAAATTATCTTTCCTCATATTTTGTCGAAGGAGTGAGGAACTCTTGTTGGTAACTAACCACTGAAGAACCCTAGTGAAATAAATGTTAGCCTTGAAATAGACATATTGTAACCAAACAGTTTAACTCCAATACTTTGACTTTTTTTATCTGAAATAACTTTAAAGGAGAAAACATCACTATTACTGGAAGGGAAATCAAAGTTAGAAATGAGTCTCGAACCATGAGAAGAACAATCAAAAAAAAAAATAAAAAATTATGTTCGTCAGATGTAAAATGGTTATAATTCTAGAAGAGTCTAGAAGGTAAGGACGGATCACAATGTTTTCTAAGAATATAAAACTTATCTAGCATTTCTTTGATAGCAATATTACGAAGTCTCCAAAACTGTTCCAATGATGCTAAAGTTTCTAAGCCTGAACCAGAACAAATCTTTCTAAATAATCCGAAAAAAGGAATTAAACTGTTTAACATTTCATTTATATAAATATTTAGCTGCGATAATTTCTTCCCAGGCAAATGAGCCAATAGTGTCAGAAACGTATACAATATTAACCACTTTAAAATTACGAAACGAAATACTTTTATCATGTTGCTCTTCAATACCATTAATACAGAAAAAACGGAAACTTGACGGAAATGAAATAATCTTGATATTTGTAATAAGCAGGCCTAGGAAAGTGGAAATTATAGGCGAAATATGAATAGGCAAGGAAAAACGAATCAATAATAGTTTTAAAATTAAAAGTAAACCAGTGGAAGAAGCAGAGAGTGTACTTGTTGTGATATTGTTTTGAAAGGCATTCCAACTCAGCCAAGCAACCTTTCCTCATTGTTTTTTCCACCAATTATATATTCAATTAAAACATCTAAGGAAGATTGGCAGATCACTTTATTTTTAAATTTATATTGATTCAAACTTCACCTCGATGACGATTCTGGTCATATCGTATTATTTTAAATAACTCTCAAATCTAATAATTCACTTTTAAATTGGAATAACATCCAAAAAACAAATAAAATAATTTGTAACTGTATCTGTTTTTTACTTGACGTTCGATTTGACCCAGATCAAATCAAAATTTTGATGCAAAAACCAAAATAAGTTAAATATTTGTTGTTGCTTTCAATGTAAAGTCCGTCTTGCGTCATCGTACTATGTTTAATCTACAAGCATAATATCTTCGATTCAATTTGTAATTCATAACTTTAAAATTATCCAATTCAGCTCTGTTCATTTAGCCATAAAATCTTTTATTTTGTCACAGTAAAATTCGTTAAATTTAATCTTTAAATCAATAAACCCGCGTTGTACCGTAATTTGTAGTAAAAAACCGAAATTGTATCATACGATGTGAATCATCATAAAATAATTAACTATAGAAAATTGTATTTTTGTACTTGCCTTAAAAAATATCATTCTAAATACATTCTACATTGTGCTCTCAGATCAAAAACATAAAAATTTATAAATAAAATTCAAAATTAAAATTAATAAAAATATTGAGTTTTAATAAAGACAAAAGTCTGAACTGCATCAAGTGAAATCGGTGACGTTATAGTGTCTTCAGTGGTACATCCATTTCATCCTGCCGTATCCAAAAACGCTTGGAACATTTAAACATACTACTAATAATGGTTTACTAAGATAAGTTTCTAAACTATTGGCATTTGGAACCCATAATTCCTCTACCGATCAAAACCTTTCATTTTTACACTTACATACTGTTTATCGGTAAAACTATTAAGTTTTCACCGGTAATTTAAAATTATGCAAATATTTGCTTAAATTCGTTTTTTATTTTCAATTATATAATTCACTAAACATAATATCTTTAGATAGAAAATTTCAGATGTTCGAAAAATTTGAGAAAATTCGAAAATTACTGTCGATCTTAATGCTACTAATCTGAAATTCGAAATGCATAATCTCAAAAGTTTTGAAATTTCAATGTATCTTGAAAATTCTAAAAACTTTCATAAAACCAAACAAGCTCAATCTCACCGCCATGTAACATGAATATTTTCGAAAAGTTTCGATGAACTTCGAATAATCTCGAAAATCATCAAAATCTACCAAATTCACGATTCAGATTTTTGTTCGTTAGTCTACAACCTCCGCTAACCCAATGTTCGTATAAATGTGAGAACAAAACAAATGGATTACCTCGAAAAATCTCCAACCCCATTTTATGAAATTCGAGTGATCTTGGAGAATCTCAATAATCCAAAAAAATCTTGATATTAATGAATAATTTCTAAAAATTCTTAACAAAAATCTACAAAACCCAAGGAAATTATCGAATCATTTGTAAGACTGTAACATCATCCAAATTAACGCTAAGCCTAACTAAAAGGCATACAAATCTCGAATAATACTAGGAATCCTAAATATTCTCGGATAATTTCGAAAATTTGGGACAGTCGGTCGTTTATTTAAAATAGATTCTAACATCCAAGATTTTCGATTAAAATCGAACAATCAAATACACTCGACAATCTTGACCAAAAATTGGAATAATCTAAGTGACTCGAAACTCCCCTAGTTCGGGATCGGGACATATAATTACGATGCGAAAAAACTTTCGAAATCGTAAAAATCCCGTCGAAATCAAACAAAAATCATCATAACTGTACTCCTTGGTGGGTGGGCCCCCTAAGTTCCAACGCCACAGGATAAGATCAACCGTCCATTTCAGGCTTATGACGCTCCAAGAGCTACAGTTACCCGCTTGAACGACTTAAAAAAATTGTTTGAGTGGGTGAGAGGTGAAAGTGTCCTGATTGTGGGGGCAGATATGAATGCACATGCAAGAATGTGGGGTTGTTTTGACAACTGCGCAAGATAAAACCAGTTGACCGACCTGATTCAAGACTCCGGTGTTCTTAAATGATGGATGGCCAACTTGAGAGGCACGGCCAGCGCAATAGTTCTACACATGACAAATATTGAACTGGCCTGCCGGGTCACTTGGAATGTAGAACAATGTGTTTAGGAAAAAACGTGAACTAATGAATAACAGGAAGTGGGTGAAAGAGATGTATGTTAGATACATCAAAACCTACTACTTCATGGACGAACGGCGTAAGGTATAAAATGATTCGGTTTTTCAGTGATTCAAAAAAATATAACAGAGATACTCAACAAAGTGTGGATGGGTTCTAAAATACCGGATAAATTAAAAGAGAGCTGGGTGGTTCCAGATCTAAATCCCCGAATATGACAACAAATACATTGCAATCGAGTGTGTGGGAAAGTTTGTGTGAAAAGTAAAAAAGACAATATGAAAGCAGTTGCGGTGTTTTGAACATTGAAAAAGCTTATGATTACGTAGTTCCGTGGAAATTACGACAAATTCTCTATAGATAATCAAGTCATTCTGTAATTTGTAGACGATTTTGTAGTGATTGGAAAAGGAAGAAGTATTGATGCGGCGGCTCAAAAAGCGCGAAAGGGAGTATAGATGAGTTAATGAAAAAACTTAAAATGTCAAATCTGGGAGTGAATCCTAATAAGTGGGCAAGTAAATACAGATATTTGGATTGACAGATGTATGATTTTTGAGAAGCATATGATAATTTTGGCAGATAATTGCAAGGAGCAAGGAGAGTGAATTTAACGAAAAAAGTCTAACGAAAGGACTAAAGTACAGAATACTTCTTTGAGAACTCCTTTCTAATTAGCTCAAAGGAGATACGCGAATGTTGCGAACGGTTGAGAGAATCAGGCTGAACCACAGAAACTGGAAGGAATGCTTGTGAAAATGTCAATTTATTGAGGACAAAAATTGTGAATTGATAACATGGCTTTTCTTATGTAAGAGTCAAGCCTAATAATTAAAAATTCAAAAAAAAGTTGAATTTTACAATTCTCGTCCCTTTTGTACACATATAGAGAACCAATTCTTTGTTCAGTTGATGATAATCGGCCAATTGGTTTTCCAAGAGAATTTTTGGGAAAATACTAAATCTAAAAACTACAAATAAAATTGAATTCCGCCCCCCCCCCTTCCCCCACACACAAATATACTAAGCAATGTTCTTCAACACACATTGAAAAAGTCTCAATTTTTGTATAATATTGAATTATTTTGTACTAAACAGAAACAAAAACTAAAAACTTAAGGGTTAAGGGTTCAACCTCATGTTTTTCTTCGTCACGACTGACCTTTTATTTCCGAATTTCTTTACCTGGCTCTTTATACTATTTATTTCCTCTAAACCCTCTGCATTTTCGGTTTAGTACTAAACTAACAGCTCCTGACTCAAAATTGAAATAACTTCCAACATTACTGGGAGTTAAACTCCCACTTTTTTTTTTTAATTATTTCGCCTGGATAGTATGCACAAACTTGTGAGTGTCGTTTGATTTGAGAATTTATTCATTTAGCCAAATTTAGGCTTTAACCAGATCTCTGCTTTTGCAGTTTTTTTACGATTGTTCCATTCACCAACCAATCTGGCCAAAAGTATCCTAAAATATAGTATTGTAGTTGTCCTTCCAAAACATTTAGAAATGGTGGGAAAAATATGACGATGTTTTCATCCAGATTCTACCACAACAGCAACAGACAGCAGAAAATACAATATCGAATTTATGAAATATCCAAATTACTCGAGTTTCAAAGACCTCGGGTAATCGAGTAATTTTTATTTTAATACCCGGCTACCCGAGTATCCGGTATTAAAGCACAAAAATAGGTTTTAACCCATTTAAAACAATCTTAGGCGATACTATAGCCCAATCATGAAATTTGAAATCAAACTTTCAAAGATGTACATTCATTTAACTTTCAACGGCAATATTTGTATTTCAACCTCCTAATTTTTGAAATTTTGTGTTTCCAAGGGAATTACGGCTACGAAATCATTGAAAATGTTGCAGAAGTGTTTTGGGGAGCTACTCAATCGAAAATGCAAGTATTTGAGTGGCATAAAGCATTCAACGGGGGTCGTGAGGTCGTAGAAAACTTGCATCTAGCCTCAAGAAAATTGTGCTCGAAAATCATAGTTCACCATGAATTCGTTCTAGAAGGTCAAACGGTCAATAAAGTATACTACTTGGCCATTATGAGGCGTCTACATGAAGCAATTCGTTGTAAACGGCCGGATTTGTGGGCAAACAATTCATGAATTTTTCACCACGATAATGCGCTGTCAGATTCTAGCTTGATTGTGACTGGATTTTTGGCCAAATACGTTGGTATTATCTTGGATACTAAACTCTCTTGGGAATGACACCTTGAGTGCAAACTTCAGAACAATACTGCCAACAACGTAGAAGAGCTTTTGGGAAATGTTAAGGTTTGAGCCCAAAACTGTGTTCTTCTCTGCACAGTAAAACCGGACTAAATTCATCGAATAACGCATTCTTTGTACCAAGCAAAATGTTACAGAATAAGGTGGTGGATCATTGTGAAATTCGCAATGAGATCGGTAATTAAAATTAGGGATGAAGTAGTCTCGTTTGAAAGCACTTTTCTGTACTGTAGTAATTCTTACTGCCGGATTTTCCTAGAAATCCTAGATTTGCATCGTGAGTCCTTTGGGGCGTTGAGACTTCAGAAACTTTCACTATAGCCTCATCAATTTTATTAGTAATATTGAGGACAGATCAAAATAAAGTCGAAGCTTTCACTTACCAAAATGTTATATATAAATCAAGGTAAATCAAATTTTCCGATTTTAACACGTCTTTCAAGGAGCTTTTATCTAAACTTTAATGAAATCTTTGTAATTATAAGCTAAATACGTAAAAGCTAGCTTCTTTTCAAAATGTGATGTTTGTTTCATATTTCAATCCCTATTTTTATTCAAACGGAACACCGAACATTGGAAAAACAAAAGAAACCTGATTGAATTTAATAATTTAATTGAGAAAAATGTGAAAATATGGTGCTTTCTTCAGTTCCAATATTCATTTTTTTTTTTTGTTTAACTAATTCCCATTCGAGCCAGTGAGAGAATGTAGAATATAATGTAGCAAACATTAAACATTGTCCACCATTTCATCCTCACTAACACCATCACTACCAAACCACTCAATCCACATTAGATGGATATATTCAAATGCCACAGACCATTCTTCCAAAAATTTCTCAATGCAATTCATTTACTCGATTCCTTGTTTTTCCCAGCTTTTCTTCTTTATGTGTGTTGTTTTTTGCACTCCAAAGTCGTCAATTTACGTCACATCACACTATTTTGATTTTTTCCAATTTTTCTTTCATTTCATTTCCTATTTGTATGTACAACGATGGTGAATATATGTATGAATACAAATCCCATCCCATTTTCTTGAAGTTTTTATTTTTTTAACTTTGTTTTTGGATCGGAGAATCGAATGAACGAGCTTTTTTTTATTTTATTTTATGTTTTGGATTTATTCTCGTATAAATAGAGGATTTGAGGTATGGTGATAAATTTTTGCTTAAGAAAAAGAGATTTTCCGAAGAGAACTGTATGTATACAAAAAAAAAAAAAATAACGCTGATGGATTGATATTGTGGCTTTTTCTGACCAATGGACGATATTCCCTGACCACCCCAGTATTCTTTTCGTATATATGGTATGTACATAAAAAAGGGTTTTTTAAAATATACAATTCCCATAAGATAATTTTTGATGTTTTGTAATTTAAAGTAAATGCGCTACATATATACATTATACATAAGCATTCTCTTGAATCATCTTATCACATTTCTCGAGCAAAACGAGGACAAAAATTCAAAACAAAGGACATACGATAAAGACAATTCAAGAAAGCGACTATGGATGCGAAGATGATATGATATGTTGAGGACATAAGCATTTTATTTTCATTTCCTTTAGTAAAAACGGAAAACAATGAAAATTACGTTAGCAGCAGTAAAGCAAGAACAAAATCAGTTGTGTGTATTTACACCAAAAGGGTTTGAGTTATATATTTTTTCAGGATAATTTCATGTCTTTCTGGAACAAAACAAACAGAAATAAAAAAATTGAACATGATAAGATTTTTAAAAAAAAAAAGGAGAAAATTAATTTTTTTTTGTCTCCATATTATTGTTCTTTAAGATTTGTGAATTGAGGCAAAGCTTTCTATATATCCACACAATAAAAAAAATACGAGCTTTTTTTTTTTGTTTTTTTAATTATAAGATTTTTGTTGATAAAATATATTTTTGATGTAGTTTAATTAAAAAAAAAAAAACGAAAATTAAAACACAAGAAAAACAGCAAAACATGAAATTGCATTTTCTTAAAAGAAAATTTAATTTAATTGACGATTGATATCCGACGGAAATGTTCTGTACCAAAAAGCAGTAGAATACAAGAAAAAAAAATCGCTTCTTTTCTTTTCAAAACAAGTCAGACAAGGAAATTGAAAATAAAACAATAAAACGGGGAAAATCATCCCTCATTTTCATAATTTTTTTACTTTTCTGTTTTATCTATATGTAATTAGCTTTAGGGGTACATCAGTATAATTTTTTTTTTTTTTTTCATTTCGTTTTCCATCTCTCATTTTCAATTATTTTAAAATTAATAAAAAGAATGAAAATTGAAAAAAAAATTGTGTTATATACATATATACGAGTATAAAGAAAAACACTTTTCATGTTTGAAACGAAGGAGTTATAAATTTTTAATTAGTAGAAATAATGATGATAAGACCGGCGACGATAGTTGGGTATGATATCGTTAAAAACAATGACAATGATGGTACAAAATTTATTTTCAATTCATTTAACATTTTTTTTTAATTTTTTTACTCTGTTCCCATTACTCGACGGAACATAATGAATTTTAAGGCGTTGGTTGCTCTCGTCTATGTCACTTCAATCAAAATCGAACAAAAAACATTTTCTCTATATTTTCATCACACCCCACCAATACACATACTACTACTGCACAACCATACCAATCATTCTTAGAATGAAATGTAAAAAAAAATAATCTCATCACTATTCCTTCGACATCATCTCTATAAACTTTAATCCAAAAAGTAAAAAAAAAAAAAAAAAAAAAAATGATGAAAAGTTTGACATCGACAAGCTTTTTCTTTTGCTATATACATTTTTTTCTAGGAGTTCAAAATAAGAATGAGAATGAACACAAAAAAAAAAACGTTTTGTCCGATCGATTGACAATTTTCTTTTCAATTTACTCTTCACTCTTGTATCTTATTTTTGTATTAAGATAGAGGAAAAGTCTGGAAATTTTTCTACTACTATATATACTCGTACAGTACTGTACATACAATAAAGAGACGCGTAATAGTTGGTGCGCGTAGAATAAGTTTGACCTAATAATGATTTTCAATTTTTCTTCTTTTCTTTTTTTTTTCTTTTTGGTACGGTTGCAGAGGAAGGCGATGAAAATTCAGAGAATCAAATCGATGGTGAGCAACAAGACCAAGAGGATGAGGACCAAATAACTGATCAACAACAGGAACGTGAACAAAGTAGCAAAACTAATAAAATTATTAAAGATGAACCAATTGATGAAAATGATAATGATGATAATAATAAAAGTGACGGTACTAATAATAATAATAATAATAATAACAATAATGATGATGATGATGTTGATGAGGATATGTTAAATCAAGGCGAACGCAATTCAATCACCGAAAGTCCAATATCACAGCATCATAATTCACCAGATGTTGATGAAATACAAAATTTAACAAATGCCGGCGGGATTAATATGTTACGCGATCCTGAAATTTTAAATTTACATAACCATCATCATCATCATCATTTAAGTAATCAATATAGTAATTGTAATTCATCATCGGGTGGTTCACCTTCACCGCCACCAACACAAATTCCATTGAAATCATCGACCAGTGGTGGTGTACAGCAATTGAAATCAACTAATAAAACGACTACAAGTTCATTGTTGATTGATAACCAACATGATGATATTGAGCATAGAATACCAGCAACATTAATTCAAGATCCAAGCAGTGTTGAACGGTGAGTAAAATCATAATATCGAAACATCTGTCATATACTTCTGTATATGTCTGTACAATATTCTGACCATTATTATTTTCACTCAATCATAAAACATAAACTGTCAATCCAAATATATCATTTTTTCGTTTTCTTTTTTTTTTTTTTTTTAGTCTAAAATCCAATTCATCTAATATTTTTCTTGTTAGAAAATGTGTCAAATCAATCATTCAAACATTTTTTTTTTGCTTGTTATGTATAGTATATCTAAAACTTTATTCTGATGCAGTTTTCAACTATAGAAATTTTCCTACTCATTTTCAATCAAATTCAAAATTATTTTATCTCTCCAGTGGTTATATCGGAAAGAGGATAGATATGATACTCGTCATCGTCATCGTCTATCAAAAAAAAAATTTTTTAATGAAAAACGATTTTTCTTCTTTTTCTCGAACCATATTTTGTATATATGTGTGTGTGTGTGTGTATGAGACAGATTTTGTTGTATATGAAATCAGAAATGAGAATTCGAGTGTATTCTCGAATATATTAATCAAGTTTGATGAGTGGCTAGGAGATTGATTATGATTTTATTTTTACATTTTTTGTGAAATTATTTGTGAATGGTAATATTTTTGGGATTATATATGGGTCAGGAGGGTTCAAAGCTCGAAGGACTTGTGGTTGAGTCGGAAACAATTTTAGGATATTAGAAAAATTTGACCATATATGGATATTTAATTATATAAATTTAAATGAGTCATATAAATTTAAATGAGTCTAAATTGAGACACAACCATTATTGCGAAAATTTGTTTAAGTCTGTCAGTTTCAAAAAATATTAATTTTCAAAATTGAGCAAAATCTATGTTAGGACTATAATAGTACGAGAGCCCACGACAAAAATTTTTGTCTCATGACCAAAACCGTATAAAATCGATAGATACCGAACTGTAACAGTAAGTATCATGGTATTCCGCCCGATTTTTGGAATGTAGTTGAGTGATAGATCTAAGAAACCGAGAACACGTTTTTCAGACGAGTGTATAGCGTAATGCGTATCTAAAAAAAAAATTATAGCAAACCGTCTGAAAATCATTTATACAAGTGTATTTGGGTCAGTTGATGTGAAAAAGTCATTTTTCAGAGGAAAGTCTGAACACCTTATATTTTGAGATGTTTTGAAAATGTTGAAAAATTTTACTGATTGGTAACGTAGCATTCCGTATGAAAACTGGTGGACTTGATTAAATAAGTTGCCCGGATGTAGAAAAAATTGATATCAGACAAATTAAGTGCAGCACTTCGATACAATATTCCGAAATCGTCGAACTGAAGTTGAAGGACTTTTTAAATAAACTGCACAAAAGGAAACTGGGATAAAGTTTGAAAAACACTGTTTATTGAAAATGACAAAATGTGAACGTTTTTAATCACTATCGGACTCATTATCATTATCGTTGTCATCAAGATCAAAATCACTCATTTCTGTGTGATGTTGCTTCTTCGTCCAAAATACCATCGTTCAAGTCTGGCAGTTGGTTACAGGAGAACCACAGTAAATCTAAACATCCCACGTTGGCAAACGATGAAATGAATTTTTGTTGCACTGCACTATTAATATTGTATTTGAAATATTGTACTAAAAATGCAGCGGGAAACACACCTGTAAAATTAAGTTTCGTTTTTGGAATTATGGACGACATTAAATTATCAGAAAACGGTATTTTGGTATTCCCGGCTGCCATACAAAAGGTTTAAAAAAATGAATCTGGTTAAATTTGTTCACATTTTGGAAAATGCGCTCAGGCCCGATGCAGACGGAATATGATAATATTGTCTGCCAAATTTTTGCCAGTTATTTTTCTGACCGTCCCTTACTCACTGCCCACCTAGTCAGCTTCAGGATCATCTAATCTAACGATTTTATGTGGTGTTGGCCGTAGATCAGTTCAATTAAATTAGTCTGGTAACCTGTATAATTCGAAATGAAAACTGACTCAAATTTTTAGTTGAATTTCTGATCATTTTCGGCCAAATCACCCTTTTCATATTGGTTTTAATCGAGTCATTGTCAGTCAAAACATTTTCGGTTTACTATGTAAATACAAAAGGTTTTTACTTATTATTGTAACAGCTACACAGCAAAATATACAGCAAGATATACGATGCTGAATAAAAGTTTTAGGAATTTTAAGAATTTTAGTTTCTTTACCGGTCGTCATTTCTGGCGGTCATTTATTATAAACTACCACAATTCCGGATGATTGAAATCTAAATTTCAGAAATTTGAAGTGAGTATTTTGCGATATTATGTTCAATAATTTTCAGTTTATGTATATCAAGTAAATTAATTTTTAAGGTTGGGAATAAAGAATGTTGTAGAATTAATATAGAATTGTTGAGTGTCTCAATTGTTATAATTTGTAAATTGAGTTTCAAAATTTTGGAATCTAGATTTTTTTAAAGTTTAGAAACCGAAATTGATTTTCACTTTTGATTTTTGCTTCTGTCAGGATCGCAGTCTGGTGTTATGTTAAATTTTTACCTGATTTTTGAGAGTTCAAATTTTTTACATGTTCAACTGACATTTTTAAAGTTTTTCTTATTTCATTTTTTTCTAAATGAAGTAGTTTCTCCAATTATGAAAGCTTTGCCATGAAAGTTCGATTGTATCCATGAAAGTTCGACTGTAAAATATAATTATAAAGCCCTTTTAGGTTGGTCCTTAAGTCCTTCGTACTTAAGTTAGTTTTAATTTAATAAAATTTGTTGAGTGACAACTTTTAGCTTCAGAAATATTCCATAAAAAGTATGCATTCACTCATCGTGCTCATTACATACATTTGTTTAAAAATTGTGGTCCTGCCCTTAAGTACATACAATTGTATAATTAAATTATATATCCTCTGGCGGCTTCCGTCCACAAAGCTTTTTGTCTGGATTGCAGATGGATCGATAATTTCCCTTTTCACATGCTCTAATTGGTTGTGTTATTCAAAGCTGACTCGATCTTGCTTTGGGAATTATTGCAAAGGTCATAATCGAAAGAGGCTAATTCAAGTAATACCTTAGGCTGGTAGCAGAAATGACAGAGGAACTTCTTAATTCTCAAAAGCTCAATGAGGACTCGGCTGCATTGTGCTCGTCGAAAATTTGTTAACTGTGGAAACACAGTTACCAGTTAGTTTGTTAATTCCATCTGGGAAGATGGTTGTCAACTAGGGGTATTCGAGGCTCTGCGCAGTCATCACGAACTTGAAGCAAATGAAACATTCCTTTTATTTTTGATTGTTGTAGAAAGTTTATCACAGCCACTTATATTAGCAATTGAACAACATACCATCAGCAAAAGATGTCTGATCAAATGTTTCGCGCATATAGCAGGACCACTTAACCCTTGTGTCTATCCCCGGCTACGCGGCTAGCCATTATGATTTAAAACGTCTGTAAATTTTGTAATTTTGAAGTTAGACCATCCTAGTTACATGCCATTCTAGATTTGTAGATTTTGTAATGAGTTTTGAACAAAAGTTACATATATATTTTATACAAACTGAATTATTACTTATTTTAAAGTTTTACCCTTTGAGACCCGGCTACCCGGGTAGCCAAAACAAAATATAATTGAAAATCGAATTGTCACTGCATAAATGAAATAGTATAGTAAAATAAATGCGTTTATAGATAAAAATAATATATTTCATCACAGATTATCAATTCATTTGGCTGTGCCGAATTGTGCTCTGATTGTCGATGTATAGTATTGGTGGATTCTGTTGAACTCAGCCCACATTACGTCATGAATTCAGCTTCGGTAGTGGAAAGGGCTACTGTCTTCTGCAGACGACTCTTCCATGTGATAATGCTCTCGCCCAGAACAAACGCATAGCCGGTTGTTGACTTTCGCGTGTCAACATCGTGTACATATTCAGCATCGGAATATCATCTCAATATTGTTGACGTTCCAGAATACTCGATTCCTTTTCCGGTCGTTTTATTCAAATATCGAAGAAAGCGCTTGACGGTCGAAACACGAGGTTCTTTTGGACTGTCCAAATGTTTGCTTACTTCTCCCACTGCATATGAAATGTCTGGTCTGGTCACGATAGCGGCAAACATAAGTGATCCAATCGCTTACCGATACGGGAAATCGACGCTGCCCTCTTCGCACAATTTGGTCAATATGACATTGCTGTCGGCTGGATTCTAAATGTGCTTCGAATCCTTTTCGACGATTTTCTTGATGTATGCATTCTGATTGATGAAAATCGTCTTCTTCTTTCTGTTTCGATATATCTCCATGCCGTCATCCACGTACAATAACAAAATGACGCTCACACCGTTGATATAGCCGCTGAACACACATTGATCTGGAACTTCATGAATTTCTTATTCCACACTCTGGATGCTTGCTCTCTGGATGTTCTCTTCCTCCATGTTCAGTGCTTTAGGTGCCTCCACGAAAATCTCTTCGTCCAGGTCACCGTTCAAAAACGCAGTTTTCATGTCGAACTGAAACATCACCAAATCTTCTGCTACCCATTGCTGAACCACTGGTGAAAACGCTTCACCATAATCAACTTCTTTTCGTTGCGTAAAACCTTTTGCGACAAGGCGAGCCTTGAAAATTGGACAAGATGGATTTGGCTTCAATTTATAAATCCATGGACATCCGACAACGTTGCAGTTCTTCGAACGTTTCAACAGCTCCCATGTCGAATTCTTCGTCAGTGATTGCAGCTCATCTTTCATCGCATCTCGCCATTTAGCAGCTTCCTCGGAATTTAACGCTTCTTCATACGTGTTTGGCTCCAACATGACACTCGTTCACTTTCTCACACAAATTATAACGCACATTTTTGGGTACGTTCTCGATCTCATACTGATCGTCATCTGCTTTCAACGTGATATTATTTGTATCGAGTAACTCATTATCAGACATGGACGATGTATTAAGTCCATTGTCATTCGTGCCGATACACTGCGAATACTGTTCCATGACTGGCGCTTCTCTTTCGTTCGTAGCTCGGTCGACGATTTCTGGATCGACACTTGCTTCTTGACATCATGATCCACATCTTTCTCATTCAGTTTTACGTTGCAGCTCACGATAATCTTCTGTGTGTCTGGATCAAACAGCCGAAAGTTCTTCGACGTGGACTCGTATTCAGTTAGAAACACCTTCTTTGCCTTGGCGTCCCATTTTTGCGTCCACATTACTTTGGTATTTGCACAAAGCATTGTCTACCAGAAATTCGTACATGACCCATTTCTGGTTTCACATCGAACCAATTCTCGTACGTAGTTGCGGTCGGACATTTCTTATTCAATGATCTGTTCAAGATGTACACTGCTGTTCGTACTGATTCTGGCCATAAACACTTCTGCACACCGCTGGAAAGCAACATCGTGCGGGCGCATTCCACAACAGTAGGCATCTCACGCTCCACACACGTCCATTTTGCTCAAGCGTGTACGATGCGATTCGCTCAACTGTCACTCCAGCATTCGACAGCACTCGCATACAATCTTTATTGACAAATTCAGTACCGTTGTCAAAACGAATATGCTTTACTGAATTGCTTGTCGAATTGCGAAAAACGGTTACACATACGCTTTATCGTGTCCACATTCAGATGTCACAATCGATTATGTAATTGCTCAAGCGTGACAGTCGCAGAATTTGCACGCTCATCGATTCTTTATCGAAACATCATTCACAATTGCTTGCAGTTCATTTTTCATGCCAACAGTATAAACAATTCCAACAGCATCCATCATTTCGTAGCCATCATGGGTTAACATTATCTCAAAACCCTTCGATGTGACCGAAGCCGTCGAGAATAAATTCTGTTTCAGCTCAGGAACATGCTGTACGTTCTTCAGGTGTCTCTTCTCCCACACACCGTTGACCTTGGGTTCGATTAGAATTGTGCCCGTGCTACGAATCGGTAGACGAAGGCCGCTTGCGATTTGGAAAAACCGCTCGACATCGCACCTCTTATAATCAACGAACCATTCGACACGAGAAGACTTGTGTTATGTGGCACCCGAATCAGCAATCCAAACGTTACTGTAGTCTATTACTGTTCCACTCTCGTGATCCACACAAAATCCAGCAGCGTTTCATTTTTTCGTCACTAAAAATTAAAATTTTTGAATAAGGTTGCAACAACGTACAAGAAAATATAAATTATTTAGTTTTAAAAGCAGAATGTGTATGTGGCTACCTGGATAGCCGGGTATAGAACAAAGAATATTTTCTTGGGTATAGACACAAGGGTTAGGCAACTCTTGTTGATCGCCAAACCGTAAAACCTAAAACCTATTGTAGGAGGTTTGCCGAGAAGAAACGGTTACACTGATCGTTTGAATCACGTGAGGGGCAGACCAAAAGTACGGCAAAGCACATTCTGTAAATTAAATTTTTGTTAAAAATATGTTTTCCCAATGAAAATTTATTGCAACAAATTTTTGAAATATTTGAAAGCAATGCAGTCACCTGGGCTTCCTTTTACTAGAATACAATTATTTTAATAAAGAGCTACAATTCATCTGTTTTGAAATGAGTGATACAATTTTGCAGGATGTTTTTATTACCTAGTTAGTAATCTACAAAGAAGCTTTGATAAATCTTAGCTCTTATTCTTTGTAATCCCCTAGAAAAGCTGTTTCGAAAAAATGTTCATCTATGGTAACCCTTATTTATATGGAGAAAATATATCTTATTGCAATTTTATTTCTTAACCCTAGAAAGTAAAAGTTTAAGAAATGTTTATTTTAAAGGTTGCCACCGGGACTCTGACACTTAAACTAATTAATCCTTTCATGCTCTACTATGCTGTTTCTTATCGCAACAATGACTCATTATTACCGCTAAATTTATCAATCTAGGAAAAAGTGAATCGAAGGATCAGAATGCTACATCGATTTGAATGATACACTCGCTAGTTACTCCCGTAAATACCTCTGTGCCCAGAATATCATTCAGCACTGTAAATGTCAGAAAGTTCATAAACCAAAAGCAAGAAAACCCGGTTCAGTTTTGCTCCAGTGTGCTCCCTATCTATATCGTTCAACACGTTCGTTCATTTAAGTGTGACAATTCCAAACTTGTAAAGGCGAGAACATAAAAAATCAGTGTTTCAAAAATATGGGCAACTGTACCATTGTATCCAGGCAAGATCATCTAAGACTAATTACGCTGCGTTTAAAACATTTTTTGATTTCGCTAAAGAAAAGTTTTTACTATTTGAGCTTTTAAAAGCATTACACAAAAGCCTTAAGTTTAGTTTTCAAAATTTTGAAACTTGATGATAAAACTTTAGAAGCATACACACAGCAGCATGTTTTGAAAATACGAAGACGGTTACCTATCACGTTCGATTAACGTCTTTATTTATTGACTTCATTCAAAATATGTGAGTTTTTTGCCGAAACTCGATTTTTTCAAAACTGGGCTCTTCTTTGTTACTCAAATTTCTTTGTAAAAAACATATAAATCAAATAACCAACTACATAATATCGATAGAAAATTTCTCGAAGAACAACTTTGCCTTTTGATATTTCTTCCTAAAATTACCGAGTTATTCGTGAAAAGTTCACCACAACTCTCTAAAACGGATTAAAACCCCCTTTTATGTATTTCTACCGATTTACTATTTTCAAAAAACCGGTTTTTTCTAATTGGGCTGGATTCTTTTTACTCGAATTTAAATAACCCATTATCTACAACCAATAACCAAATTTCCCATACAATAACTTTGTCTTTAGTAAACCGAGTTATTTGCGAAAATGTAACCGCGTCCCCTATAAGTGGGTAAAAACCCCTTTTTTCGACCCTTTTCTCATTCCACCGAGCTCGAGACTCACCGAATTCCTAATCTAAAATCGGCTGCACTAAAGAGTTAAATTGTTATTGCCGTATTACGTACAATAATCAGGAACTTCTACAATTAACTCATACATGTCACATGAATGAGTGAAATTTATGGTGTACCAAGTAATAAGTTGCTCGTTTATGGAGTGGCACAAACCATTTTCCATAAAAGCCAAGTCACAAAGTAATGTACCTCCAAGTCATAAAGTATACAAATGCCAAACGGGAACTAAAGGCATTCATGCAAAGCAAATAAAAATTGTATTTGTTTAAACAGAACCGCTTACATAGAAAAGGTGGAACCCAGAGAAATCATATTTTAGGGCCCTTGTAAATAAAACATAATCTTTTCTCCTCACACATAATCTAGCCCCACCCCTCCTCCTCGTTTTACGCAATTTTCACTACATGTGCACATAACTAATTGGGGATCAAGTTAATGAATTGACGATTCGGGTTATTATCGTATATTATTCAGTTGCCTAATAAAAATGGAGGTGTGGCCAACACATGACTTTCTTTTACGAATAGCGAATTTTAAGAAACGAATAATGTAAATTTCTTTTCTTTTTTTTTTGGAAATAGTTTTTCTGCAAGCACTAAAATTCACTGGGACCTGCTAATTTATGTTACCAACTCGAACCTCCGGAGTCTCCGGGTTTAGAGGTAAATCACTGGAGCTCTGGAGTTGGTAACACTTCTCCGGGTTTCTTTACAAATTTTGCAAACGAGTAAATTTGCAATTAAATACACAATCAAATTTGTTGAAATTGCACGACATCCATTTTCCAACACGAAAAAGTGTTAACAAGTCATTTTCTAACTTATCGCGCTTATATATATCGCGTTAGTTGGAAAATGTATTAAAGTCAGTAGTGGTCGCTGATTTAAATTTTCTCGCATGCAATACATCAAATTAACTTGGAAAAAATCGAACCGATATTAACCGATTCGAAATGCGATTATGTAAGTTTACGAGAACTTGAAATATCTTACATAATCGCGATTTTTTACATTTCCATTAAATTCTCAAAATTAAGACATTGCTTACAAAATTAACCACCGGGCGTCCCAATTTTCGAATTTTTCCCGTTGAGTTGCGTCGTATATGACCGAATTACATAGGAACTTCGGGATTTTCGATATTTTAAGTATCTTCGAAATTTGTTTGAAATTTTCGAGATTAGATAGACTTTGCAAAATTATTTAAGATTTTTGATATTACTCGAGTTTTGCTTGCGTTAAATTAAGCGGTAATTAGGACCTATTTTATTCGAAGTATTTCAATTATTTTTAGGAGAAATATAGTTTTTAAAATCGTTGAGATTTATGAAGATTATTCTACACATTCTAAGTTTATTCTAGATTTTCGAGAGTATTCGAAATTTTTTGAAAATATCGAGATTATTCTAGAAATTTTAGAATAATTCGAGATTATTCGACTTATCCGAGATCATTCGAATCAATTCGAGTTTCTTAATATTCCTATATTACTCGATTTTAGGTTGGAGTTAAATTAAGCTTAGAACTGAGTTACTTGATCTTACTTAAAGTTTCGTAAAGGTTTTCGGATTAATCTAAATTACTGGGCATGAAGTTATTCGATAATCTTAGGATTTCTTAATTTTTGTAAGATTATTGTGGGACTCTAAGTTTGTTCGAAGTTTTACGAGTATATTCCAAGTTTTTTGTAAATAATCGTCTTTCTCGATATTACTCGAAATTTGAAAAGGGGGTTTGAGTTGCGTCGTATTGTAATAATTTCTTATTGTAATATTTAATGTTGTTTGAAAATTTAAACTACGACTGTTTCGAATATTACTCGTTTGTCAAATTTTTACAACCACTAACTAAATCTATTTAAAAAAATTACTTTTATTTCTTATGTTTAGTGTATGCGTGACTTGTGAATCTCCTCCCTCCTCTCTTTTATGTTTTCTTAATATTTACATAATAAACGGGGAGTGGTTACCATCATTCTTTATATCAAAAAACGAGAACACGATGTCATAAATTTTGTTGCGGCCAATTCGCTTAGTAATAAGGGGTTGTATCGTATCTTGTATTTTTGTTAGCTTTTAACACAACCTATTTTCAGAAAGCTCATTCGTAATAGGTTGTGTCAAAAGTGGTGGAAAACAAAATAATAAAAAAAACAACCGGTATTCAAATCAATTATATATCCTGGCTCTCCATCCTTCCACAAATGCATTTTCATCAGGATCCTTGAATTCTCATTTTCCAAACTAAGGATTGTTGTATATTGGTTGAACGGCGGTTGGAACCAGTTTTTCACATCCATCCACAATAATGTCATTTATTTATTTATTATTAACTGATTAATTTAATTTTTTTTTGGCAAACTCTATTTTGAGCAAAAGCTCATTTTCAAAAGAGTGCACCAAAATAAACAAACTCCAAAAATATAATACAAAAACGTGAACTATTCCTCTACGATTATGCTGAAGCGCAAGTTTTCATTTCTGCACTAATAAGTGCAGTTTCTCCGTTGAAAGTGTAGGCTAATGTGCGGGCTGTGGAAACAGCATATTTTGGACTGTTTTACCTTATCTTTAGTCAATATCATAGCGTATAATCGCTCAACTCTGGCAGCCTTCAATTCGAATAAAATACCCTACTTTTCCAGCATCTGGATGTATCTGTAATATTTACACACATCATCGATGACGGGTTCACAAGTTACAACAATGTTGGAATCATAATCGTTTCGTATAATAACAAAAATACGATTTTAATAAAATAATTAGTTTTAAGGAAAAATAAAAAAAATATATATACGACCATCTGACTCAAAAATCAGAGCCAACCCTATGTCACTACGGTTCGGCCATTTTGCTGTTCTGCACAATGCTTTTAAAAATTAGAATTTAAATTTGAAGAAAAAATGAAATTAAACGAAATAAAAATACATCCATTTGACTCAAAAGCCAACGCTGCTGATATTTGGTATATCTTAGAATTGGTGGTATGTCGGTTCTAAATACCGAAAATATAATTAGTAAGGTCATTTGGAATTTTTTCAGTCCCTTTTAGAAATGAATTCCATTTTATTTACAACAAATATTCCATTTTAATTAGATACAAATGCCTTGCATCTAAGATTTGTTCATCAAGTATCAACTTTCAAGATCCAAGATTTCCTAAAGAGCATAATCAACCAAAAAATGTAATGTTTTTATTCTATTATGTTGTATTAAATAACAAAATTAAGCTTCTGTGCTACTTTAAATATTGCTAGAACAACTTCTCTGATATAATATTCTCGCTTGCATGCACAATTCAAATTGCTTTTTCTCCATTTAAACAGCGAATAGAAAAGTTTTATTAAGGTAGCTTCCCTAGAAGTTGTTGGGGATATTATTTAATTGTTTTAGATAGTTTTACCTGAACTTAAAAGCAGTTATTTTGAGCTTAAAACTTTCATCTCGCGGAAAGCTCGTACATAAGAGCTTTTGTAATTAACTTCTCGATTTTCCTCGATAAAGGTTCAGCTTGCGTGTTTTACATTCTCTTTCTATTTTCTATCCGACGTAAAAAAAGCATTAGCACGGGTTAAACTTCTTTTTGGTACAGTTTTTTACGAAGCCTGTTATTATAAACTAGTTAACATCCCTGTTTATCCTTTCTATATTATCTCCATAAACAGAAAATTTCTATAAATATATTTATATTCTCCCTCAACTCTGATTATCGCATTAAATTATGACACTTTGAACTTGTTATATTCTTATTACAACTCTAAATAAGCCAATGTACCAGGATAATAATTTTCCTCGTCCCTTTTTGTGTTGTTGTTGTTGTTGATGTGCGGCGGTTGTTGTTGTTTGTTTTTTTTTTTTTTGCTTGATTAAATTAAAATTTATTTTATTATTGTAAGTCGGTGGTGCTATCTTTTCCAAATTTTTCTTCAAAAACAAAAAAATAAAAATAAAATTTGATGAGAATGAATGAAGTGTAATAAAGAAGTTCGTATAGAAAAGAATATAAGAAAATATTAGGATTATTATTACATATACAAACATACATATATGTGTATACACATAAATAGATCTAGATACCGAAAAGGTAGATGGGTACATATATAACACGTACATTATAGTGTAGGATTGTTTGTTTATAAATTTTAATTTGTAAAATACAACTTTCGGGGATTAAAACGTCCAACAAATTCGCATACATCGTTGGCAGTGTATATAAATCATTTTATATATCCACCAATTTAACAAACCACATACTCAATACAACAGCTTTTTTTTATTTTATTTTTGTTAACCAAACTATCATTATCATTCAGGATAAATGTCATCAATGAAAATCTATTATTAAATCATAGATCACAGGCTGGTGTGTAAACCAGAATTTTTTTAATTTTTTTTTTTTATAAATTAAATATAAATAAAAATCATGATTCGCGTACATCCATTCCAAATAAACAAAATACATAACAATGTTGTATGAGTGTATATATGGGAAAATTTACTGCAATTTTTTACCTCACGGGTTTTTTTTTTTTTTGTCGAACATGAATCAATCATCGTCCTACCTCGTTAAATAAATACAAAAACAAGCAGCACATAAAACTCACACTTGGTGAATCCCTTTTTCATTTTCCGATCGCACAGATAAAATCGAACAGCTACGATGGAGAAATGAATAAGACAAACAAATAACAAAAAAATATTAATTTTGGTTTTCCCTGAGCTTTTATGTTTATTGCTTGTGTTTTTATTTTTATTTTTATTTATATTTATTTGACTGCATAATGCGTCATTTATAAATATGTCACGTAAAATTATATATGTTTTTGTGTATTTATATGTATGTATAATGTTTATCCAAAAAAAAAAAATAAAATAAAATACGTAATAATAAAATTTTCCCATTCCTATTTATAAGTGGATGTATGTATATGTATAAATCGTCAATTTGAATTCATCAAAAAAAATAACGATCGAATTTATTCATTTTGAGAGAAAGGTTATTATTATATAAGAAATTAAAAACCGAATTAAATTACTAAACGGGTGGTAAGGGGATGGGGGGAGTGAATCGGGTTGGAAAATGTGAAAATTCCATTTCAATAAATTATCAATTTTATTACAATAATATTTTAACTTGTTTAACCCTCCCCCACTCTCGGAACACACCAAACCAAAATATAAAAATTTTACTTGTTAGTGTTCGCTATACTCTACTCTAAATTATTTTCGTTACTTATTGATGGCATCCCGCGCGAATTACAACACCAACGTTTTTTTTTTATATACACATACATACATATTTATATCTTGATGAAAAATAATGAAAATTAGAAGAAAACACAAGTAAATGAAAAAATTAAGGGTGGATATTGTGTGGAAAACTAACAAAACCAAAAATGTTTAATTCTTCTGGGAATGATTAAGAAATGTTTCTTTGAATATTTTGTACGTAGTTATAATACAGATACGATATACAAACACTGCTAACATCTAATTTTTTTTCCAACCGATTAAAAATATATTTTCAGGTTTAATTTATATTTTATAAATTAGAGGAAACACTATCTGTAATATATAGAGGTGTTTTGAAAATTGTATGACATCCTTTTTTTTCCCCCCGATTTATACATGTATGCATTTTGCATAAATTATAATTCAATAAACAGCAAAACCGTTATAATATAATTATAAATCATAGCTTAAAAATTTCCATAAATATCCAATAAAAAAAATTATGTTTGCATGAAATGAGGTGGCGCGTCACCTGCATATCGGTGGGTACAGTAAACGACATGATTAACAAAATTCGAGAAATTTTCATAATTTATAATTGTTGCTAAATTTGTAGCACTGTAATTCCTATAAGCAACAAACTTATAATTTTTTGAAAATATTTATAAAATTCAGTTACAAAAATTTTAAAATCGGATTCCGAAAGCTACATGAATAAACAAATTTTTAAGATTTTTAGCGAAGTAATTTAAGTTTTTATTAATTTGGAATTGAAAATTTCAAATTTGATTTTAAAATTTTGAAAATTTTAGTTACAGGTTATTTCGTTTCTGAATCGAATTTCCTGAACTTCATGGGTTTTGATTCATGAATAATTTTAATTTGTTTCTTAAAAAATTAAGTTTTTTAAATTCTGAACTGAAAATTTCAAATCTCATTCTAAAATTTTGAATATTTTATTTAATTGTTAAATAATATTTCGAAATTTTCAATTCTATGAAGATTAAAATTTTAAATTATGCTTATTATAGAATTTTACCGAATTGTTCAGGTTGGGTATAATATCTCGACACAAGTTATATCGGAATTACAATCTCGAAATCGAAATCTCGACGTTAAAAATATCGAATTTCGAAATACCGAAATTTTAAAATCTTGAAATCAAAATCTCGAATTATCTCGAATCCCGAATAATTAATATAATTTTGTCAAACTATTATTTTACAAAATTATATTATTGTTTTAATTCTACAAATCATACTACAAGTTTTTATAATTATATTTAGAGTTGTTACCTTATCTACAAAAAAACAGAAAAACTCAAATCCCGAAAAAATTCCAGAAACAAAAAATCAAAAAGTAATGAAAAAAATTCTATTTAATAGGCATTTTTAGACCTTTGTCATCACAGGGAACCTTTGTGGTACATCTATCAGTAGAAGCGATACGAGCGATACAATTCCTTTGATCTGTGTCTGAAAGGTTGACAAATGACAAAGCAATTTGCAATTTCCATTGTCACAAATATGTATCAAGAACTCTTTTAAAAAAACTCAAATTTTATAGACATTTTATGAATTTTAATTTTAACTCGGGCCATACTTTGCTAATTGTGTTTCTGGATTTTAGATTCCTTTCTGTTAATTATTTTTGTTCCTGGATTTTTTGTCTGGATTTTTCTTCGGGATTTTTAGTTTCTCTATTTTTTTTCTAGATAAGGTAGCCAACCCTTACCATAAGTGTTTCAAGTCATGTTTTGGTGGGCTTACTTCGTTATGTTAGTACGGAATCAACGAATGTATAAAAGCGGATTGCGAATTATTATTAAATTGATAAATACTTCGTCAATGTTGCAGACACAGATGATAAAGATTGTAAAGGGTTTTCCAATAAGAGGTTTCATTTTGATATTAAAAAAAACGAGTATTTTTTAAGAGAAATCAATAAATGTTTATTTCATTGTAAAGAGGAAGGTATGCCATTAACATTTGAAAACGATATCAGCCAAATGGCCGCCACGGCTACGCTTGCAGCACCATATCCTTTTCATGAAATTTTCCATGACCAATTCGCACATTTCCGGCTGTATGCTGTATGTCCTCGATAACTTCACGAATCCATCTTTAAGGTCTGGAATCGATTGTGGAGCATTGGCATAGACCTTATCTTTCACGTGGCCCCAAAGAAAAAAGTCTAAAGGTGTTAAATCACAAGATCTCGGTAGCCAATTGTGATCACCTCTTCGAGAAATAATATGGTCAGGAAACTTTTCTTGCCAAATTGCGATTGTTTCGTTGCTTGTGTGGCACGTAACGCCGTCTTGCTGAAAATAAACGTCGTCCATATCAATATCTTCCAATTCCGGCCATAAAAAATCATTAAACATAGCTCGGTAGCGCAATCCATTCACCGTAACAGTTGCACCAGCCTCTTTTTCGAAAAAAGTAATGTCCAATCACACCACCAGCCCAAAAACCGCACCAAACAGTGACACGTTGAGGATGGAGAGCCCCAAATGCGACAATTCTGCTTATTAACGTAGCCTCCGAGGTGAAAATGGGCCTCATCACTGAAGATGATTTTTAGATAAAAATCCGGATCATTTTGATGCATTTGAAGGACCCAATCAGCGAAGATACGACGTTTATGGTGATCGACCGGCTTGAATTCTTGTGTTAACTGAACTTTAAAACCTTAAGACCTAAGTCTTTATGCAAAATACGTTTGTGGAATGTCTAATTCCAAAGATCGACGAGTAATCGACAAACCTGGATTTTCTTCAACACTACGGGCTACAGCAGCAATATTGTCAGTTGTTCTTGACCGACACACACGGTTTCGATTCTTCACATCACTAACTTGTCCCAACACCTCAAATTTTTCCACCAGTTTCACTATTGCCGGCCGAGAAGGTGCTTCACGATGACCAAAAAGTGCTTTAGTTTTGCGAACTGTGACTGCAAAATTTTCATCATTTTTGTAGTGAATTTTAAAAATTTCAATGCGTTGTTGAAGTGTATCGTACCTCTTATTGGAAAACTCTGTATCATACGTATCGCTTGTACTGCTAGTTACACCATAAATGTTTCAAACTGTGACAAAAGTCTATAAAATTGGATTTTTTCATTTGTATTAAACAAAATATTTTTCAGAATTTTTTCGGGATTTTTTTTTCTTGATTTTATTTATTTCATTACTCTGGATTGTAAAATTTCTGATTTTGGTTGGGGAAATTATTTTTAACTTAAATTTAAAAAAAATTTATATGATTATGTTTATGTTTCGAGATAATAACATTCGAGAAATTATTCGGCGATATTCTAAAATTCGATATTATAAAACTGCAGCAAAACATTTATTCGATATTTTGATTTTGCAAGATTTTGCCAATATCCCGAAGTGTTCACAGTTTCAATTGTGTTTCAACCAATTTTTAAGTTTGATTCCATTACAATTTTTTACTGAGTAGATTCAATGATCTTAGAATTTAACTAGGATTTTACAATTCTGAATTTTAAAATCTGAATCGAATTTTCTATTCGGGATTGGAGGTTACAATTTTTAATTGTCTATTGTTTATTAATTAATACGATTATTAAATATTCAAATATTAAAACAAATAATCTTATAAGTTTCTATAATTCTATTCATAACGTTTATGTATACTCTCCTGAAAAAACCAGGGTTGTGGAGTCTGAAAAAAATGTCCGGCTCCGACTCTGACTCCGGAAATCTATAGATTGATGAACGACTCCGGTTCCAGCTCCGGCTCCGACCCCAGCTCCGACTCCAGCTCCAGCTCCGACACTAAATATATATTTAGTTTGACAAGCTGGCAGTAACTGGCGTTAATTTGCAAATGTCACCGCAGGAACACCGTACTAGCCTTTTCTGTACAATATCAATATTAGATTATTTATCGGGGAGAGCTGCTATACGGTACATTTAAGACTAGCCACAATTTTATTCCAAAGATATCTTTCTATAAAGTCAATAATCTGACGATATATTTCAATTTCGTACGAAGTTAGTTCCTCTTTTTCTTAACAGGGGAACGAGTAACAATAGGTCATTTCTAAACTGTGGAACTTCTACAAGTAAGCAGAGTTTCAGTCTTAGGAAGAGGAGGTAGCGTGTCGGCTTGGATCATCCGTAGGATTATCTGTTGAGCTGTACTCAAAATACATAGAATCCGTTACAACGGTGACGGGGATATTGTTTGAAAAAATGTAAGAGGGTTTTACTTAATGACAGTAGCTTTTCATTTTTTTTTTTGTTCAGATTTATTTCATAACCATTTGTGCTTTTCAAACAAATCTGTGTTTTTTTCATCGATTTTGAGTTATGAATGAAAATAACTCGACAATTTTCTAAATTTTCAAAAATAAATTTCAGATTTTCGAAGCTACTGTGACATTTTCAGTTATCTTGTTTTTTAAAAGAAAACATAGAAATAAACTAAAGGTTATTTGTGATTCTTCCAGTTGCTTCAAAAACATATAATTCTTTTGCCAACGAACGGAAAATATCATCGATTTCTGGCTCAAATTGCAATCTTCCATATTTGAGTTGAGCTCTACATAAAAAAACAATATTTTCGGATATAGCTTTTTCCAGCTCTAGAAGAGTAGCTGTAAGATCGCGTTGAGAGATTTTGAATAAACGTTAGCTATTTTGCAACGGAATTGAAAATTTTGCAACGGTTGAAGACGACGAGTCATAAATTAAATTCTCCGATAAAAGCATCTTTTTGCGATACAAAAAATGCCATTTTGAATAGCACAAAATCTTACGTCAAAATTTCCAAAATTAGTTCACATATTAAATAATAGATGGCACTCATTAGCAAAGACACAATATTTGTTCAACCAAAGAAACACGCCAAATGAGCCAATTTCTAGTACACAATGTTTCTGCACTTAGCACAGACTCAACCCTTGTGCCATAGTTGCCAATTTTTGCCGCTGTATACAATTTGGCGCCACCGTCGCTTGGCTGGCGTCTAGTAGGTAACGTAAAGTAGTTCCAATATTTATTTCGATTTGCGTTCTTAATACAAAATTGGAAAAAATTAAAGATTTCTCAAAAATCTCGACCCAAATTTTTTAAATTTACCGCAATTTCGGCTAATACGATTTGGAATGCCAAATTGAAATGCGGTAATTCATATAAAAATATTTGGGATACGTAGGAAAATAGGAATAAAAACAAACAAAAATCTGGAGCCGGAGTCGGTCAATTCTACATGGCTCCGGCTCCGACTCCGGCTCCGGCTCCGACTCCGGCTCCGGCTCCGACTCCACAGCCCTGGAAAAAACACAAAATAAAATTGGAAATATAAAATTCAGAAAAAAATCCGGAAGACGAAAATCCCGATGCGTGCGACCCAAGTTAAAATTAAAATTTCTAAAAAATTCGATTTTTTTCTTAAAAGTCCTTAATCCTGAAAATCGGTCCGTCAACCTTATAGACACTCTTCGACTGATAGATATAGCACAAATGTTTCAAGTTGTGTTTTGGTTGGCTTAATTCGTTGGGTTAGTATAGAATCGACGAACGTATTACAGCGGGTCGCGAAGTTTTGTTAAAATGGTAAATACATACTTCGTCAACCTTGCAGACACTGACCAAAGGAATTTTATCGTTCGTAAATGGGTAAGACAAATGTAGTAATCCCAAAAAAACATTTTCTACTTAAGTTAAAAAAAAAAATGTTAATTCGAATTTTTTGTGTTTCCAGATAAAAAAAATTCGAGAAATTATTCAGCCATATTTTAAAATCGGTATTTTGAAACTGAATCAAACATTTTATTCGATATTTTGATTTTGCGAGGTTTTGGCACTATCCCGAATTTTCTGATCCTGAAAATTTTAATGTAATGGATTTAAGGTTATTGAATTTTAATAATTTCATGGGTTTTGTTAAATAACAAAGTATTCAAATTTTTCATGATTTTTGAATCTGAAATTTCAATTTGTTGTCAAACTTAAACCCTCTAGCCGGCCAATTTTTTTTTTGGCTGAGATAATTACGGTAGGGTTATTTTAATGTAAGAAAATCGAAAACGAAGTCAAAAATTATTTCAGATAAAAACTACAAGTGCCAAAAGGCGGGGTGGCCGTCACACGGGAGAAATAATACAGATTTAAACTTAATTTTTCAAATCTTTATTAGTAAAATTACACAAAAAAAAAAATAATTCATACTCGTACAAGCATACAAAAAATTAATACACATTTATTGTGTACAATGCATCTTTATAACGTTATGGAATATTTGGAAGCACTTTTTGGCTGGCGGCAAACATAGATTCAATTTGCATTTCACGCAAAACATTTGCGTCTCGGATTTACAAAAGGTAATTTACACAGTTTTTTGCCTGTTCTGTCTAACATATCAGGCCAATGGCCAACACCATCAAATCGAATATCACGCGGTGGTGCATATACTTTCTTCGAAGAAGCAGCATATTCAGTCATTGTTTTTTTCGTGCTTTGAGATGGCCTTCCAACGGCCTTTTTTTGCTGTTGTTGTTGGAAACGACACAAAACTTCAGCAATTTCGGATCAAAGGAGGTGGAGAAGGTAAGCAATGATAAAATAGTCGCAATGAATAACTTCTCGTCTTCAATCGTATGTTATAACGTCCAAGCAACCCATCCATTAAATCTACCACTCTCATATGATAATTATATTCCTTGATTATGTTAGGGCAATCTACCTCCAAATGTATCTTTTTTTTTACGATCGTATCTAATCGCTTTAACTTCTCGCGGTTTGACTGCGGATTTGAATGGAATTATTCCAACATAAGTTGAAGCTAGTCTTACATTTTTTGTGTCTTTCCATAAAACAGCTGTTAAATCAACTCCACAAGCACGTCCCACTTATTCCACTGTGTACCCTTTAGGCTCTCTTTGAAGCTTCTTGTCTCTGTCACTTGGAAGTTTGCAGTTGTTTATGCGACTGGCGCGAATTGTGCCTAATGAATATATTCCTCGACTTCTTAGATATACTAGTAGTGGTAGCGACGTATAAAAATTATCAAAATAAAGGATATGATATTTAAAGTTAGTAAGTGACTGTGACAAGTGAACAATAACGTTGGTGTATTTGGAAGCACTACATTATCTCCTGATCCAGTATATATTTCGAACTAGTACGAAAGGCGAAAAGCCGTACGAATCACGAAAAACAAATAATTGTATGCCCCACTTATGCAGCTTGTTTGGCATATACTGACGAAATCGCGATTTTATTTTAGTACTACACATTTGTTCATCCACGCATAGTAGCGCATTTTTTGGAATTGAATCAAACCTGCGATTCAAATGATCAACAACTGGCCTAATTTTAAATAGCGGGTCGTAGCGGTCCTCGCCATTTTTCTTTCTAAGAATGATGTGGTCGTATTTATGTTATCGGTAAAAATTCCAGCTGAAGTGTTTCACTCTGACTGGGCCACCTGAAGGTCCATTTCCTGATAATCTTCAACTGATAAATTAAAATCAGGATCAGAAATTGAGTCATCGTCATCAAAGTCATCATCATCCGCTTCACTGTCGCTTGTTGCACTGCTTATTGAATTCCTCATCAGT
The DNA here is from genome assembly GCA_958295665.1 of Tipula vernalis. NCBI lineage: Eukaryota > Metazoa > Arthropoda > Insecta > Diptera > Tipulidae > Tipula > Tipula vernalis. The sequence goes on along the minus strand of OY282558.1, from coordinate 41,795,750 downwards.
CATAGAGCTAAGGTTATACGGTCGACGAAAACCTTTGGGGCGTACCTTAACCTCTTTCTGTTTCCTGTTTCGTGGCATTTCTGAAGGCAACAGTCCAATTCAGTTGACAAAATAGCGGAAACAAAAACAAAACTACCAAAGATAGACCCAATCCACTTGAAATATTTTCAAACATAATCGGTAAGTCCGCCTTTGGATGGTGTTTACATAATAGGGCACAGAGGCATGTTAATATTTTTGAATCACTAAAAAAATTTCACTATCACAATATATAAAAATTTTCCAACTTACAGAAAATAATTTTGTTATAAATTTGACAAGAAAATTCGACTTCTACTGTATGAATAATACAAAAGATAACCGTTACAATACACACAACTAAACTATAGTACTTATACATGTGTAACATGTCAAAGGTAAAAGAGAAAATAACAAGTATCTATTTATTTTTGTAGTTTTTTGTACCCCGTCTAAAGGCAGGACTGCCTGCTAGACTAGAGGGTTAACATCAACTGTTATGAAATTTAAAATGTCTGCATATCTAAACTAAAGGTTTCAAATCTAAAAATGTCGCAAATTTAAAACTTACCAAATATTCAAAGTAAAAATAAATTAAAATAACACTTTTGAAAATATTTATAAAATTCAGATCGAATTTCGAAAGTTAGTCAAATAAAAAAATGTGGAAATTTGAGAATTTTAATTTGTGCATTGGATTTTTTTAAATAAGATCTCAAGATTTTTATCGGAGTATTTAGTTACTTAAAATTTGATTTTAAAATTTTGAGTATTTGTAGTTATAGATTATTTCGAAATTTTAATCTGTATAATTTAATCGTTTTTTAAATCTCAATCTCTCTGTTTTAATTATGTTTAAAATATTATAAAATTTTTACGAAGTGTTTACAGCTTTCGATAAAGCATTGTGTTTCGATAAATTTTAAAGTTGGATTTCATAACTCAGTGAAGGTTCAGTAATCTTAGAATTTAACTCGGATTTGTCAATTCTGAATTTTAATATCTGAAATTAATGAATTTTAATAATTCCATGGGTTTTGGCAAAGTATTCAAGATTTTATTGGTTTTAGATTCTGAAATTTCTAGTCTTTACTTCTTCTACAGCTCAATTTATAAAATCGAGTTTAAGTGGGACTTAGAAGGGGATACGCTTTTATGTTAAATTGGTCAGTGAATGTGATTTTAATATAAATTTATATAAATATTTTCTTGAATAAATTCGCAAATGGGAAAAGCAACCAAGTTGAGTTTTTTTCCTCTTTGAAACTCTGTAATCTGTTCCGGGGCTCTAGGCACTCCCAACTCTTTCGCAGTTCACTTTTATCGTCCCACCTTACGCAGTTAAGCCAAATCGAGGACGAACGGCTATAGAACCGTTTCTGTATAAACCACCTGCATTGCTTCATGCCAACCTATAATGCTGACATGAAACTTGGGTCGTTGTGTTCATCTTCATCACCGATCGTAATCAGATGATGAAAAATCCCTTTTGCATCCCGCCCCTATAGGGATTCGAACCCGGTACCTGCCGATCCAACCACCGCAGATTTAACCAATGCGCCGTTTGTTCGGTAAAGTTGGGGTTTATTACCCATTTCCATTTGGAAATCCCCAACTTTTTGTTTCTTATAGTTATGCTTCTTTGAATTACGAATCATACAAGTTTTTGAACTATATATTGAAAATTTATATTCCATTGTCAATATTTAGTGCGATGTCTATACCTATAGTCCTTTACTGTACAATAAAAGACCATTAAAGCAATTTTGAAAACATTTCCGAATTCGATAAAATATTAAAAATTAATAAAAGGAAATAGAAAATATTTTTGTACAGCATGTCGAAAATATATTCAACATTAGAATTTTATTGAAAATGTAAAGCCCTTACAAACGATCCAATTTGGTCTTAAGGTTGTAGATTTTATCAGATTTAGGTGGTAGATCTAAAGCAAAATGAATTCACTTGGATCAAATTTTGTGACAAAATCAACTCACTTGGATCAGAATCACCGCCTCACCTGACAAACGAGCAACAAATATAGCGAAAATATTTGTTATTGGAAAAGTAAGTAAATAAAAGGTTAAATCTGATCAACCAACTTCAACCAACCAAACTAGATTGTCCATTGTAGGCGATACTAATTTGGTTGGATCATCATTCTGTTGGGGCTTTTAGAGATGTCAGTCCTCAAGTCCGCAAGAATGGGACGGTATGAGGCAATTAGACAATTCTGAATTCGTAATATCAGAGGATGTTAAAATTCAAAAATTCTTGTGTAAAGCTTGTTTCAAATTATATAATCTTTTAAAAATTGTTTTGGTAACTAAATTCAGGGTAGCCAGTTTAATTTGAAAGATGAAGACAAAATCTCTTCAACTCTCTTTTCGCTGATAACCCTAAAATAGTTTACTTCAATGTTTACGGTTTATATATGAAACATTATTTCGAATCAGGTTAGAATTTTAGATGTGCAGCTAGCATCTATCGATTTATCACGCCACTTCGGGAATTACTTGTTTGATGTATTTATGCAGTAGGGTGTAGTAGATGGTGAACACTCTAGAGTTAATAATGAATTTGACTCAGCATTTCTATCGAAAAACGTAATGAGGCAATTTCGGTTTGCTTAACATTTTTAGGCGTAAAGCTGTAATCAGTGCCCGACGCAGTATCAATCGAGCTGTAGTTTCATATTTAACAAAATCATTTCAAATAATCATTTGCAAATAAGTCAAATGAAATAAAATATTTCAGAAATTTTACAGATCCAGACAAATGAAGGCGGAATTTTAATTCTTCAAATACATCTCCCCTAAGGATTGTTGTGTTCCCTGGATTTTAAAATAATTTAAATCCGTTAAAAATCAAGTGTCTTTAGCGGTTGCACCGCTTAGAGTGCGCTGACAGTAAAAATAATAAAATCCTACTGACAAATTTTAGTTTGTTTTATAAACGTGGCAATACGGTAGTGGGAATACCAACTAAATTATATTTAAGTTCGATCGTACCTTTGTTTGCCTTATCAAGTCGGTAATATTCGTATGAAAAAACCTAAAAAATGCGTCGGGCAGCCGTGAAATATAATCCATTTCGATTGGTTTTACCTAACGTATAACCTAAGCTTATAGTTTTCTTTGCAGTGAAATCACTTCTACAAATTTAGTTTTGTTTTCCTTGCTTAATCTAGTTGAAACCAAAATATTGAATGGAGTTTGAATTCAAAAATTTGGCAAAAACTTAAAATAACAATTTTAAAATAACACTCAAATTTTGAGTGGAATATGAAAATTTTAATTATTAATGTAAATTAACAAGCCTTAACAATTTTGCCAATAAGCTGAAAGAAACTTGACTATAGGAAACATTTAGTCATTCTATTAAGGTGTAAGCATATCAAAGCTTAGGTAATTTAAAAAAATGACTCTTGGCTTTGACCCAATCGACCGTAAATCCGTTGATATACATTAAGTATACAGGTTTACCCTAATAATTTAAAACGTCTTAGGTTGACCACCCCTTGTATATTGTGTACATACGTAGAATAATATAAAACGCACAATGATCGTCGTAAATCATCCGATCAAAAAAAAAAAACAAAAAAATTATTTAGATTTAGATTCATCTTGAAAGTTTGGAGTTGAAGATGCATCATCATGTTGTATATGTGTTTTAGGACAAAATAAGGGAAATATTATCGTAGCGCACTAAAAATAGGGTGAAATCGAGAATTTATGTATAATGTGTACGGAACGCAACAAATAAAAATGAATTCGGATCAATTTTTATTATAACTTTTTTTTTTCTTTTTGGTAATAAATTATTTTAATTACTTTTATGCTTTTTGTTTAAATGGATTTTGCCAGGAAAAATAGACATTATCTGAATGTAACAGAATTCTGTTGTATTGTACATAGTATATATTCATTTTGATGAGATTATAATTTACAATAAATTATGACTGTATGTATGTATGCTGCTGGATGGAATGTTTTTGATTAGAATTTTTAAGTAATAAATTATTATTATTGTGCGCCCCTGCCTACGTCTACACAACCACCAAAGCGGCGCGAGAATGAGTCACACATGTACAGTATATAAAATATATAAATTTTATATAATATACGCGCTCTGCTGCCATGGGGGTGACGATCCGATCTGTTTTTATTGTTTAAATTACTATGATATATGCAGCAAAAAAAACAAAAATTTAAATTCGTTCCTCGTTTAATGTCACCACCGTAAAAAAAAAAAAAAATCTAATCAAATTAGAAAAATCTTACCGAAAAAAAATCATCAAATGAAAACGTGAATATTATTTTTGTGTCAAACACAACAACAGCACAAAAAAAAAAAGAAAATTCTACACACATTTTCACGATTTTCATTCACATTTTTTTATTATACACACTAGGAAAAAGTCGGATAAATTTTTTACTCCTTGAGAGGATGAGAATTTCATTTGTGTGCAAAAAAAAAAAAAACATTTAAACGAAAATAAAAGCGAAAAAAAGATTCTGTACAAAGTGAATTTTGGAGAAAAGAGCTTTTAACCAAATACCGCATAGAAAAAAAAAAAAAAAAAAAAAAATTCACATTCAAACGCAACGACAAAAAAAAAGGGCAGAAAGATTAAATTGGCATGAATTATTTGTATTTAAGTATCATCGTTCGCACAATGATGATGACTATGCTGATGATCACCGTCATTGTGTTATTTGAATAAAAGTTGTACGTGAATTGGTTTTTTGTTTGGTTTTGTTGGTTCCCCATATTCATGTTCACTACACTCATATGTGGATAATATTGCACGAGGGTGTTATTATTTTACACGTATAACGTGATATTATTACCAAACAAAATTCGTTCAATCAAAGCTTTTGCTTGATTAGTGAGAGCTTTAATAAAATTTTTTTTTTTTTATTTTTTTTTTTTTTGCTATAATAATCGTTATGCGAGAGATACCGACAACAACATTTCAAAATTTTTTACGATCAACATGTGACTCGGAAAAATTAAATCGAGAACAACATAAAATAGCATAAAATATATTATTTGCAGTCATAACTGCCGTGTGATAATAATTTCAACCTGGGTATTTTTAGCTCTTTATATACATATCTATATACATATATGTATTTACAAATAAATGCTATACAGGGGTCGCGCTGACTAATATTATTTTCGCATAAATTCTAATCACAATCAATATATTCGTAAATAACGCATTCCAGCTAGGCACTATATGGACATGATATAGTTTATATTTTATTAAAATTATATAACTATAAATACAGTGAGGGGGTGTCAAGTACACACACACACACACATAAACATCGACAATTTTTTACCCGGTTAATTCTCATCCTACTCGTACACGCTCAATGACATATATTGTACGGCTAAACACAATTTAATCTCGCACATAGCAACGAAATCGACAAAAATCAAATTTTCGCGTGGAGCACCCCATCCCCGCGGACAACGCGCTCTAATTTTGCTAACCCATTCTGGCTTCTATATACAAAACTATATTTATAAAACTAATATATTTTATTATTCTAAAAATACTAAAAAAAAAAAAAAAATTAAATTAAATTAAAATTAAAACAGAAAACAATTCAACCAAACATTTTTTTTTTTTGCTTTGTTTTTGTTGCACATTTTTCGGTTATAATTTTATTAAAATTTATGAAAATTGCATGAAAAATGCAGGCAAATAAAAATAAAAAACAATTTCCACCATGCAACGTTGTATTTATACAGGTTTTTTTGGTGTGTGTGCGCGCGCGATATATCTATGTGTACATATTATCATAATTTGTATATTTATGTTGTATATCAACATATCTCTCTCTATATACGAGTATATATAAAATGTATATACATAATGCTACATATGAATGTAATTTTGCAGACTGATGGATACAAATTGACTGGTGAAAATATATAAATACATACCTACTGA